>OZ024855.1:20430216-20855216 GCA_964017155.1 Oasisia sp. SBJ-2009
GCACACGCACACGCACACGCACACGCACACGCACACGATTGGGTTGAGACAGTGTAAATCCGATCTAACAGGAAGAATAGTATTGATTAAGGATGAAGCAAAGCAATGGTGCATCGATACATTGTTTTTTTTTTTTATTAAAAGAAAGGTGAATGTATCTACCTGAAGAACGGTGCCGATTAAGATAAAAAAAAATAGATTACTGCTCAAGGGAGCAGTAGAAAAATGCGATGCTTTTATCCTGCGTGTCGCCATCAAGTAGCGTAGCAATCTGACTAGGTCAACCCTTGAATACAGTGACAGCCGTGGCAGTGGCAGATGACAATCGTTATCAGAGCTGGTGGTTCGGGTGGCTAGGCAGCACATTTTCAAAGAGTCTACTGAGAAACAATACAACAGGGAACTCAATTCCTCAAACGGCTGCTGCTTGCCGTCTTCACAATGTAGTTATTCATAAAAGCAGTCTCTTTTGGTGTAGTTGTATTGAGCCCACGAAGTGACGGGAGCTCTGACAGGGGTCCACACAGTAATTTCACCCCATATTTTCTGTGTATTTTGTCAGGTACAAAATAAATCGTTGGCCTAGCCACCGTGTCTTTAGATGCATCTACTTTAGTGCGTGTTTGCCAGCGACCTGAAATGTCATCGTTTTATCCGATGGCATTTGTATCTATCACGTTAAGGAATCAACAACCCATCAGTGGCAACGTTCCCAATTGAAAGAACAAATCCCAACTTAGTACATAACAACAACAGGTTTAACACATTGCAATACATAACAGGTGTCTACTAGCCAACCGCAATATAGTCTTCTTGATAAACAAAGAGTTTCTGCTAATTTATCCGTAATTCGAAACAGCGTTATAAGCAACCGTGCATTTGACAAAACCATATCACAGACAATAAAAAAACAGACACACAATAACCTAACCAACTATGAACATCATTATTAAATACATTATACAATTAATAAGCACGCATGTGCAGCGTTTTTAGCTACAGCCAAAGTAAAATCGATATATGATTTGACGACACGAGCTGTGTAGGTCTTCAAGATGGCCGACCAGATGTAGACGAGCCCGTGTCGCTCCCGAGATGTTCTTTGTCCATGTGGTTAGGAAACAGTGAATCGAAAGACTGACCTGTGAGCTGAACCATGACGTTTGTATGCAAGTAACAAGTTCATCAAAGTGAGTGAACGCGGTTTGAAAATTGTCAACGGGAACTTGGGGACTGCATTGCTTTCCATTACGCTTCACTGACAAGATGCCCATCACGTGGCTGGCAGGTCTTCTGCTATTGCACACCACCCTGTCTGTCTTGTGTAATACTCGACAGCATGTGTGTTACAAAGGAAACCTCTGACGACGATCAACACGCACCCAAGATAATATACCTATTCAATGGCTCGGCGCTTTTGAAGAAGATGACATTTGTGCATTTTCCGAGCAAATTACCTGAGCAAATTGCATAAGTTCACCCTACATTATAGAAGCTGCATACGCGGATAGAGGAAAACGATAAAACGATTGGAAACCTGGAGGACAATTTTGACCCACAAGAAATGCAAATAGAACAATTCATTTGAACTGATACTTCATGAGTGAAACTGTTTAGTGAAACATGACCAAGAGAAAGATCTGAAATAACCAATGATCACACTCTTTATCGAACACAAAAACATGTCCTGCAGTTTATATAATCTACGACATAGACAGAGTTGCCTGACTTGCGCGAACTCTAGCAAACAACGCAGGGTTGCGACAATTCATCATGTTGCCGCAGCGAGACAACGCAAAACACTGGTTTCAAACAACGCATTGCACTGACATTCCTGATCGACTGGAAATCAGAGCAAATGTATGAGGACTTAACTACCCTACACTCAAAAACGGCCTATCAAACGAGACAACTGAAAGAAAGACACAGAAGTATGTGAATGGTGGACATTCGATGGATATATACGGGTCAAGGTCATAAAATGCAATTCATATGTGAGTGCCATATTTCACTTACCCGACTTAGACATTTAAAATAGTATGTTATTTTTGACACTTAGTTGTAACAGAATGATATTTTTGCAATGCCACTTAGAATTTAGTTCGTATAACATTTTATTTTGGCTATATGTAGATGTGTGTGTATATATATATATATATATATATATATATATATATATATATATATATATATATATATATATATATATATATATATATATATATATATATATATATATATATATACATATATACTATACTATATTATACTATGCTGTGCTGAGCTGTGCTGTGCTGTGCTGTGCTGTGCTGTGCTGTGCTGTGCTGTGCTGTGCTGTGCTGTGCTGTGCTGTGCTGTGCTGTGCTGTGCTGTGCTGTGCTGTGCTGTGCTGTGCTGTGCTGTGCTGTGCTGTGCTGTGCTGTGCTGTGCTGTGCTGTGCTGTGCTGTGCTGTGCTGTGCTGTGCTGTGCTGTGCTGTGCTGTGCTGTGCTCTGCTCTGCTCTGCTATGCTCTGCTATGCTATGCTATGCTATGCTATGCTATGCTATGCTATGCTATGCTATGCTATGCTATGCTATGCTATGCTATGCTATGCTATGCTATGCTATGCTATGCTATGCTATGCTATGCTATGCTATGCTATGCTATGCTATGCTATGCTATGCTATGCTATGCTATGCTATGCTATGCTACTGGCGGCGCTAAGGGTGACCTGTGACAAAACGGACGTACACTGCCATGCTCTGCCCACGTCAACGCTTTCGATATAATGAGAACATAATGAGAATTCGTCGACACTAAATAAATGTTATTTATCATTTATATTATTGATTAGTACATTTTATTTTATGCACTGTTTAGCAATACAAAAAAAATGAATATATATATATATATATATATATATATATATATATATATATATATATATATATATATATATATATGTATGTATATATATTATACATTTAATAACATATTATTTTATTTTATTTTTAATAATAATTTTAATCATTGAATAGTTTATTTACTCCAGTATTCATTTATTCACTTATTTATTTCACGCAACTTAGCTATCGTGATATGAAGTGGCAGAAACGAAACAGACTTGAAGGTGAAATGTCCCAAGTCAACTTTAGTTTAACTTTAGGCAAGTTAAATATATTGATATGTTATAATACCAGTGACTGGGAGTATTGTTTTTTCAAACATTTTCTCTGGTCACATTAGCGGCAAGACGTTCACAACTGCCCGATATTATTTTGCCTAAATAATGTGTTCGTGTATATTTCTTCTTTGCTAATTTTCAAATCATAAAGTTTAACAAGTTTAACAAGGTTTTACAAGTTGCCGTCCAGAACCAAGCTCCAGACGGCATGTGAACAAGGAAGCCTATGGCTTATCGAGTGTTCACTTAAAAAAATTAAATATACAATATTATAAAATGCACTAAAATGCTATTAATTAAAATACGTTGTCTCTAAAAATACATAAGTAAAATTAAATGTATACGTCGTCTCTAAAAAATATACAAGTAAAATAAATAAATACATAAAATATCCTACAATAACACCATTTTTTATAATAATAAATAAATTAAAATAAATATATGAATAAATAATGTAATCAGTATTAAAATAATTTCTACAACATTTAAGTGTGCAACCTATGTATAGCCCGCCCTTGCCAGATAATTGTCAATTTTATTTTTAAACATATTTACCCTGCTGGCATTTACACAATCATGACTTAGATTATTCCAATCAGTTATTGTTCTCTGGGAGAAGGAGAATTTTCTGTTATCTAATCTAGAGTATGGCTTGACTAACGCTGCCTTATGCCCCCTTGTCATACTATCTTCATTTACTTTGAAAAAATGTTGTTCTCAATATCTTCATATCCATTCAATATCTTAAAAACTTCTATTAGGTCTCCTCTTAATCTTCTAGTTTGTAATGTTGTCAATCTACATTCTAACAGGTGTCTTTCATAGGATAAATGTTTAAGTTCTGGAATGAGCTTAGTTGCCCTCCTTTGAATTCTTTCAAGTTTATCAATGTCTTTCTTTTGATATGGCCTCCATGCCTGAATGCAATATTCTAAGTGTGGCCTAACTATTGCCTTGTACAATGGTATTATTTTAAAGTCTTATCCGACGTCGGCGGGTCAACGAGTGAACGAACGCTGCGCATTGTATCTGGTGCCATGAGAAAACATGACAGATTGCTACCTGGGATCGGTAGTCTTCGTGAACGTTTGAAGGCACATTACTACAGATGGGACATCAATAATAATAATAACTTTATTTATACACTAAAATCCAAACGTAGACCTCTGTTCAGTTATGTTGACAATACTCGATAAAATCTAAGACGTAACTTTAATATATAGTAATAATAATATAAGTACAATGTGTACATACGTATAAGTCGTGTATATGTAGTCAATTAACATTTTCAATATATATATATATATATATATATATATATATATATATATATATATATATATATATATATATATATATATATGACATAACGACTGCTGTATCAAGTTATGATAACTAAACATTAAAAGGAAGTTTCAAGTAATGTGTCGGAAGGCAAAATTTAAATGTGCCCATGCACTGTATCAGTCGCAGATCTTCCGGCAACGAATCCCATAGGGTTGGTTCTGCGCACGAGAAAGACCGACGGCCGAAGAAGGGCGTTCAATATTCCATACGAAATACAGGACCTTTGCGGGACATGAAATGCCTAAACTAATCGAACCAGATCCTCTTGTTCAGAATCCAACACACTATCCAATGAATAGTAAGTTAGCCAAACTTATTTTCTACACTGAAATGCTTTTGACTACTTAAGCAGGAGTCTGATTGTGATTTCTTCAAACAAGTACAAGCTCTTGAATATTAGCGTTCCCCACTATAGGTTACACTTGGGCTGTCAACTGCGCCATTGTGTTGGTCTGCAACAAGGGCGCCTGAGTGAATCGTTAGTTGACAAGGAAGTTATCTTCGGGATCTAACTCTCAAGAATGTCGGCAAACCAATTTAACTTTACATTATAATAGCGTTATCTACATCGGCGTTGTAGACTTGTTATCTACCTCATACAATAAATGCTAACATACCACCAACGAACAGTGCCCCGCCTCTGTCAGAAATTCCCCATTGTAACTATATCTAATTATCCATATTAACATTGTTGCAATACACAAATTAAAGCAAATCTTATTCCCAGCAACCGCAAGCTTCTGATGTCAAAATACAAAGTAATGTCTCACGATGTTTATTCTCAGCTTAGTATGCATGTGAAGTGTACTGCTTAATTGCAACATATACTAGTGTTGCTGTTATGTGTCAGTTATCTCTTATTTGAGTTGGCGATGCAAATGTGTGGCGATGCCAAAATATTCTATCTGTAATATGTTCGTCACAACGTTTCTGCGGTAATACCACGACCACCCAGGCGTTGGCAAGGCCAAATAGTTTATGTTCATTATCAACATTGAATTAACTTCAAATATATGACCCCCGTCTTGGTGTAGGCCTACACATGTAACAGTACGATAGCAATCTCTTCACGACTGCGCCTAGTTTATGTATAGACGACTGCTTGTTTACACGCACAAACACTTCAGCGGGACTGAACTCACTCCACTCACTAACGATATTGTACAACACTAATTCTTCAGCGGAAAATATATCACCGTTTTTAGTGAAATTATAATATGTATTCCCTAGTCAAGAGATAATAACTGTGGTGGTACTGATTGCAATACGTTCAATTACAGTTTTGAAAGAAAATACATGCGCATACGCATACGCATACGCATACGCATACGCATACGCATACGCATACGCATACGCATACGCACACGCACACGCACACGCACACGCACACGCACACGCACACGCACACGCACACGCACACGCACACGCACACGCACACGCACACGCACACGCACACGCACACGCACACGCACACGCACACGCACACGCACACGCACACGCACACGCACACGCACACGCACACGCACACGCACACGCACACGCACACGCACACGCACACGCACACGCACACGCACACGCACACGCACACGCACACGCACACGCACACGCACACGCACACGCACACGCACACGCACACGCACACGCACACGCACACGCACACGCACACGCACACGCACACGCACACGCACACGCACACGCACACGCACACGCACACGCACACGCACACGCACACGCACACGCACACGCACACGCACACGCACACGCACACGCACACGCACACGCACACGCACACGCACACGCACACGCACACGCACACGCACACGCACACGCACACGCACACGCACACGCACACGCACACGCACACGCACACGCACACGCACACGCACACGCACACGCACACGCACACGCACACGCACACGCACACGCACACGCACACGCACACGCACACGCACACGCACACGCACACGCACACGCACACGCACACGCACACGCACACGCACACGCACACGCACACGCACACGCACACGCACACGCACACGCACACGCACACGCACACGCACACGCACACGCACACGCACACGCACACGCACACGCACACGCACACGCACACGCACACGCACACGCACACGCACACGCACACGCACACGCACACGCACACGCACACATGCACACATGCACACATGCACACATGCACACATGCACACATACACACATACACACATACACACATACACACATACACACATACATACATACATACATACATACATACATACATAAAGAGCTACGGCGAACAGGGAGTTGGGTTTGTTAATGGCTAAAATAATGTATAATGAAATACTGTTTTTTAACTGTTTTATAAAGCTATACGATGAACTAGTGCTCCCTATTATTAAATGTGGTTCTGCTCTTTGGAGTATAAAATAGTTTGTGATAAGTAGCATATACTCAATAGAGCCCTGTCAAACTGTCCTAGGTGTCGTGAATGTACACCAACAGCAGCATCACAGGTTGAATACAAATGAATACAAAAATGCTAAGATACCAATAAACTATGTTTACATGGTTAAATCACTTTAACATTATTAGCAGTTTTATTTTTTGTGAAGGTGCTCCGTACGCAATGCTGTACTATTCTTTCCCAGGCTAGTGAAGTTTGTAATTAAGCGAATTTTAAAGTGTTCAGCTTGGATTAACCACATATCTACTTTAAAGGGCACAGCGTTTCCACAATCCAGACTGTATGTAACGTGTGCTTGAACGATATATATATATATATATATATATATATATATATATATATATATATATATATATATATACACATATATATATATACATATATATATATATATATATATATATATATATATATATATATACATATATACATATATATATATATATATATATATATATATATATATATATATATATATACATATATATATATATATATATATATATATATATATATATATATATATATATATTTATATTTATATTTATATTTATATTTATATTTATATTTATATTTATATTTATATATAATATATTATATATATATATATATATATATATATATGTATATATATATATATATATATATATATATATATATATATATATATTACACTATATCTATTATACAATGACATACAGGCACACCACTAATTTGAAAAAAATTAGTAACCGAAAACCTTATGTTGGATAGTTGTCAAATATTTTCCCACATCCGCCCTCTGAAACGACACGAAGAAAATATGTTTTCATGTCTGTCAGACCGCGCAGCTATGTTTGTTGGCCATGTGCTGATGTAAGCGATAAACCTCCTGGCTTGAGCACACATAATTAGGGGCGCTGAATGTGTAAAGTACGGAACTGCCAACTACCTTGAACAAAACATTGACGCGGGGCACAATCGCGGTTACATTTCCAGTGCACGTTGCGTAAACTATCCTCGAGGCGGTATGCCTATGTGTATGGCGTGCGAGCGTGTCGGCTCACAGAGCGGATACATGCGATAACAGTCATAGTTTGTGAACAACAGTCATGGTTTGAGGACATGGTTATAATACTATTTTGCCTATTGATTTCAATTCAATTATAAAAAAAATTGAGCATGTGATAAGTTATAAATAAACCAAGGTTAAGTAAAGAAAGTTACACAACAGTAGGTTGTGGTCACAAGAAGGAAGGTATCAAGCACAGAACGAAAGTGCCAGAGAAAATAGGTTTGTTGCAACAACTGTTGTTATGTCTAGCTACATACACAACTACGACTGACACAATTTACAACAATGAAAATATTTATGCTTGCACGTTTGAAAAGACAGAGCTTAATAAACCGTTGTTAAAATAAAGGATAGCAAGAATAAACACAAAGGCGACATGACTGTAAACGTACACGAAAACACCCGCTCCCAACGGCGCATGAGTGAGGTGTGAGGCATTCAGGAACCCGTCTGTGTACACGGGTTCGGGGCGTGATGGGTCTGTAAACCACTCGTGAGTTATATGTGTAAAGTTTAAAATACCTATCTATCGCAGTACACACAGTACACATATTGGACATTAAAAAAAACGACTCGTGCTGCAAAACAATCTGTCCGGGAAGCAATATTTAGCGGATGCAAACTTTGTTCTGCAATACAAAGTAGCTTTGTTGAAGCGTTCTCTTGCTGACAAATTTATATTTAAAAACTGGGTTCAAGGTAGCAGCAAGGTACTCTGTCGTCACTCCCAGAGCAGAACTGACATGGTGTGTGGGTGTGTGTGTGTGTGTGTGTGTGTGTGTGTGTGTGTGTGTGTGTTTGTGTGTGTGTTTGTGTGTGTGTGTGTGTGTGTGTGTGTGTGTGTGTTTGTGTGTGTGTGTGTTTGTGTGTGTGTGTGTGTGTGTGTGTGTGTGTGTGTGTGTGTGTGTGTGTGTGTGTGTGTATGCTTGTAAGTGGGTGGATCTGCGTGTTTGTGGACTGACTTAGTGTCACTTACTCCCGTTTATCATTTTATTGTGCGATCGGCATCGAAATAATGGTTTGGCACAAGCGGGCGAGTGCTATTAAATAATATTAGGACGAACTGCAACTGGATTTTGCAATTGTGTGTATATATACGAATGAATAATATATATAATAGTTTTGTTTGGGGGTTACATAATTTGTGGAGACTGTCACTTACTACCTGCTGTGTGTCATTGTATTAGACTATCGATGTCGAAACAGGTTTCTGACAAAGAGAAGCATGTGCTATGCAATCATATCAGACGAAATTATAACTTGATATTGCAAAATCAGATTGACACTATTATTATTATATCTAGAAGTGTGATGCTAGACCTGGTCAAGTTGAAGCCAGGCATATGAAAACAATAATGGTTCACGCCCCACAACGAATCATACGAAACAGCTGCAGTAGAAATGTAGAAAAGGGAAACATCGACTACTAGTTTTTGACTGAAAGCATTTCACATACTCCCTTTAGCCATTTTGTCATTGATGAGTCTACTCAACAACTGTATCACTGGTGCAACACTGATGAGTCTACTTTATAAAGTGTAAAGCGTGTTGAGCCTATAGATACATTAGCATTGGCAAAAGCAGTAAAAGGAACACTTTGTCCCCCCCCCCTTCCGATGTTGCTTGTTTTACTCATATCACAATAAAATGATCGATGGCCCATAGTAGGCTTGGTATTCAACGACGTAAGTAATCGATACATTTACATTGTCGCCATTGCCTGTACAAACATTTTATGTCCGCGCATTGCACATTATGATATCATTGTCGTATTCTTGTAAATAAAACTATAACCCAGTTGCTGAATCGAAGGGAATATGTGACTACACCAGCCGACATTGACAAATCGAACGAAACTTGGAACATTGCGTGTTATGACTGTTGTTACGGTCTGGCACTTTTTATCAATCATCATTTTATTGGAATCGTCAACTTTTAAACTACACTCTAAGTAAACTAATGATGTTTTTATACTAAAATTGCAAAACGGTAAGTTACATTAATGTTTTGAAGTAGACTACATAGCATCAACTAGTTTCCATTGGAATGACGGTTAAATCACGTAATCGTTTCAACTGATGTAACCCTAAGAGTAAACTTAGCAATTCTATGTCACAGAAGGCCTTTGATTTCATCTTTCCATTCCATACGAACGCTGTTAGTGTCAGCAGACATGTGCCTCTAGTCTAGAGCACGCCCACTGTTTGAGTGATATTGCTTTCATCATGACACGCGCGTCTAATCAGGCTGCTTGGGAGGCGCAGCCGTCACGCTTGATGGATCACAGCACACAGCCGCACACGAGGTTAGATGCTCAATAAAGTTCCTTTCAGAACGAGTTATTTCTGGTTAAATAATTGGTCATGCCGCAATAACATTTATCGCACGATATATTGTGAACTTGTGGCTACTGATAAAACATATTGGATCTGCAAAGTGGCAATATTGCGTTTGTTATCACACGGATTACAAATACTTCTCTGGACAAGGAAGTCATACCAAAGTCGGTGAAGCATGCAACTGACCATCCTCTTTTGAAAAAACCATCACTTGCGAAAGACATTCAGGGCATTTGTGACCCAGTGAATAACCATACCCAAAGTAATTGAGAAAGTGGTCATGTTTCTGCTCAGCAAATGGTTGAGTGCTTCCAGTTGGCGTACCGGGGAAAACTTTCGACTGCAAGCTGGAAGTCCGACCAAAACAGCCATGGACAATAAGCAAATTCGGTTCTCATTGGTTTTTCTTCCGCCTTCGATACGATAAACAGTGATTGGTGGACGGAGCAAGTACAAATCGGTGACCACCAACCATCGAGTATAATTACTCTAACGACATAATATGTTTATGTTCCACAAGGTTGTCTTGGGATTACTGTTTTTTTTATTTTACGATCAATCTATCGTGTATGATTGGTATGATTTGTATGGTTACTGTTGTCACAGCATTGGTGTGGTTACTATCATAGCGTTGGCATGGTTACTGTTTCAGCATGGGTGTGGTTACTGTTACAACGTTGGTGTGGTTGGGATACTGTTACAGCGTTGGTATGGTTAAGTTATTGTTACAGTGTTGGTGTGGTTACTGTAACAGCGTTGGTGTGGTTACTGTTACAGCGTTGGTGTGGTTACTGTTACAGCGTTGGTGTGATTACTGTTACAGCGTTGGTGTGATTACTGTCACAGCGTTGGTGTGGTTACTATTACAGCGTTGGTGTGGTTACTGTTACAGCGTTGATGTGGTTACTGTCACAGCGTTGGTGTGGTTACTGTTACAGCGTTGGTGTGGTTACTGTTACAGCGTTGGTGTGGTTACTATTACAGCGTTGGTGTGGTTACTGTTACAGCGTTGGTGTGGTTATTGTTACAGCGTTGGTGTGGTTACTATTACAGCGTTGGTGTGATTACTGTCACAGCGTTGGTGTGGTTACTATTACAGCGTTGGTGTGGTTACTGTTACAGCGTTGATGTGGTTACTGTCACATCGTTGGTGTGGTTACTGTCACAGCGTTGGTGTAGTTACTGTTAAAGCGTTGGTGTGGTTACTGTTAAAGCGTTGGTGTGGTTACTGTTAAAGCGTTGGTGTGGTTACTGTTAAAGCGTTTGTGTAGTTACTGTCACAGCGTTGGTGTGGTTAGATTACTGTTATAACGTTCTGACGTCTTCAGAATATGGAATTTTTTTTATTAACAGGCACCCTGACATAAAGAAGCAAGCTTCACAAACTATATATCAGCGCGTGCTCTATCTATCTGTACCCATGCTCACAAGCCAAGGCCTTTTGCCATGCAAACTAGCCCTGCAAATCCCATACGAGCAGTGCGTGATTTTAGCCGAGTCGAACTAGTTTATTGGCGTCGCCAAACGTGAAGCTTACCCATGAGAAAACCGCTAATAGTCCTACGCACCCCAATCTGTAGACGGATACACAGGAATATCATAATAATATTTATATGCTTCCACTATAACGACCCGTCCGCTCAATCAAACGAGCAGCTGAATGGTTTTGTGTATTCGAATGTGTGCTTCTAACAACCACTGCAGATATCACGAGTACCGTGTGGCTGTATTCACCCAAAAGTATTACTAGACCGGCGATCGACCACATTCATCGTAGGCGATCTCATTGGTTGCGATTTCGAAAATGATTTTTGAAATGGTTTTGCCATGAGTGGTAATGACGTAGTCAACACGAGACGTACTCGACCCCTGGTGTGCGAGGATGCTTCCGTCCCATCAGTCAGATTAGCCGCAAGGGATTAAGCAAACTCGTAATCGAAAACAATGCGTGAGTCGTCAATGGATGGATGAAGAAGCTAGGAGACTAAGGAGGATAGGCAGCATTAAAGAGATAGGTTTTTAGACGTCGGCGGAATGAAACTAAATTACCTTCTGATTTATAGCATGGCAGGCAGCGGATTTATAGCATGGCAGGAAGCGAATTCCACACCGTTGGTGCAACCGAGAAAGCTCGGGTCCCGGCTGTCGGTTTTACCCAAGGAATGTAAAGAGGGTTACTACTGGTTGAGCATAACTGTCTGGAATTTCTTGTTGGAGTTAGCTTTGAATTTAGATATGTTGGTTGTGTAGATGAGACTGCTTGATAGGCTGTTGTGCAAATTTTGAAAATGATGCGACAGTGCACAGGTAGCCAATGCAATGATTTTAGAAGCGGCACTGAGCGAGAAAAACGAGTAGAACGCGGGACTACCCTTGCCAAACAATTTGGTATACGTGTATGCATGTATGCACCCATGCATGCACCCATGCATGCATGCATGCATGCATGTATGTATGTATGTATATATGTATGTATGTATGTATGTATGTATGTATGGATGTATGTATGTATGTATGTATGTATGTATGTATGTATGTATGTATGTATGTATGTATGCATGTATGTATGTATGTATGTATGTACATATGTATGTACGTACGTATATACATACATACATGCATACATGCATGCATGCATGCAAGTATGTATGTATGTATGTATGTATGTATGTATGTATGTATGTATGTATGTATGCATGTATGTATGCATGTATATATGTATGTATGTATGTATGTATGTATGTATGTATGTATGTACGTACGTATGTATGTACGTACGTACGTACGTACGTATGTACGTACGTACGTATGTATGTATGTATACATTTATGCATGTATATATTAACGAACCAGAGGTATGATGTCATAATGACAATAGTTTTTTTACCGAGTTATTTCATGTCGTCGTCATTTCTACTCTAATGGTCAATGTATGGAATCACTACAGATTTGCTCTAAATATGTTTAATAAAATGTGAACAATTGCTAGATTGCAAACGAGTATTTTGAAAAGCTACGGATATTCAACAAGGGAAATTACTATCTATTTAGCCTTCAGACACTTACGATTAAATACATAGGATTTTCTAAATGTTGCTTTATATTTGTTTGTGCAGCAACAATTTGAATAATAAATTGTAGTGTCCGTGGGGATTGTCTGACTAACCACAGAGAAGTTGACTTAGACGTGGAACGCTGCTCGTTGATGGTAGGATAACACCCATTGTGTAGAGACGACCCGGGGCAAACAAAGCGTCTACTGCGCTGACGTAAACACCACTCTTATCTCGACGGAATAACGATGTTGATTTGGAGGCGCTCGCAGGGGTTAGTTTTTAGATATGGAGGAAACATAACCACCGATGTCTTTGTTTATAACTTAAGATGGATGATAAAGACGCTATCGGATATAACCAGGACACTGCAGGTCACTAACATACTCGCACTCGGCATAACCGTCAAAACACCGTAACTAGGCGAAAGTTTACCTTCCGAAAGACACAGACAATGTGAGGTGAACAGAATATCCCAAGTTTTGAAAAGGCGTGAATATTTACACTGTGAAGTGGGCATACAGCAGCAATTTGAGAAATTTAGTGCCCTATTGAATTCCTGTAAATCCATGTCCACACAACAGGCCCACTGTTTGAGACTGTGCTCCGTAGACAGGAAGCACCCGTTGTACCCACCCAGCGAGCGACTGACAACTATTTTATTTAGAGAGCACAACTGTCACAGTATTAACGGATTACCTATGATCAAGGTGATGACCTAGACAAGTTGCTAAGCAACTTGATGATACAGGCCGGATAAAAGTCAAATGTTTCCCACTGCGTCATTGAACAATACTGTTTGTCATGTTGATTTCAATGAGCACCTTTCTTTCTTGTTTTCATCAGTTTCGTACTCCATCATACACCGTAAATTCAAAAACAAAACCAGAAATGGTCAGTCCCGTAATATATGGTGTGTACCCGAGTGATTGAGTGATTGAGTGATTGAGTGATTGAGTGATTGAGTGATTGAGTGATTGAGTGATTGAGTGATTGAGTGATTGAGTGATTGAGTGATTGAGTGATTGAGTGATTGAGTGATTGAGTGATTGAGTGATTGAGTGATTGAGTGATTGAGTGATTGAGTGATTGAATGATTGAGTGAGTGAGTGAGTGAGTGAGTGAGTCAGTCAGTCAGTCAGTCAGTCAGTCA
This sequence comes from Oasisia sp. SBJ-2009, assembly GCA_964017155.1. NCBI lineage: Eukaryota > Metazoa > Annelida > Polychaeta > Sabellida > Siboglinidae > Oasisia > Oasisia sp. SBJ-2009. The sequence continues at coordinate 20,444,789 of OZ024855.1, forward strand.
GTCAGTCAGTCAGTCAGAGAGTCAATCAATCAGTCAGTCAGTGAGTCAGTGAGTCAGTGAATGAGTGAATACATATGTGCTTGCGTGAATGTGTATGTGCGTGTGTGTGTGCGTGTGTTTGCGCGTCTGTGTATGTGCGTGTGTACGTTGTCACTGTATTCAGCGTGCATGTGCTGCATGGCGTGTTTGCAAGTGTGTGGGAGCACATGCAGTTGTTCGAGTGCGTGTGTGCTTGTCTGTGCACGTGTTTGAAGCCGCGCGCTAGTGCAAGTGCCTGCCCCTGCCCCTGCCCCTGCCCCTGCCCCTGCCCCTGCCCCTGCCCCTGCCCCTGCCCCTGCCCCTGCCCCTGCCCCTGCCCCTGCCCCTGCCCCTGCCCCTGCCCCTGCCCCTGCCCCTGCCCCTGCCCCTGCCCCTGCCCCTGCCCCTGCCCCTGCCCCTGCCCCTGCCCCTGCCCCTGCCCCTGCCCCTGCCCCTGCCCCTGCCCCTGCCCCTGCCCCTGCCCCTGCCCCTGCCCCTGCCCCTGCCCCTGCCCCTGCCCCTGCCCCTGCCCCTGCCCCTGCCCCTGCCCCTGCCCCTGCCCCTGCCCCTGCCCCTGCCCCTGCCCCTGCCCCTGCCCCTGCCCCTGCCCCTGCCCCTGCCCCTGCCCCTGCCCCTGCCCCTGCCCCTGCCCCTGCCCCTGCCCCTGCCCCTGCCCCTGCCCCTGCCCCTGCCCCTGCCCCTGCCCCTGCCCCTGCCCCTGCCCCTGCCCCTGCCCCTGCCCCTGCCCCTGCCCCTGCCCCTGCCCCTGCCCCTGCCCCTGCCCCTGCCCCTGCCCCTGCCCCTGCCCCTGCCCCTGCCCCTGCCCCTGCCCCTGCCCCTGCCCCTGCCCCTGCCCCTGCCCCTGCCCCTGCCCCTGCCCCTGCCCCTGCCCCTGCCCCTGCCCCTGCCCCTGCCCCTGCCCCTGCCCCTGCCCCTGCCCCTGCCCCTGCCCCTGCCCCTGCCCCTGCCCCTGCCCCTGCCCCTGCCCCTGCCCCTGCCCCTGCCCCTGCCCCTGCCCCTGCCCCTGCCCCTGCCCCTGCCCCTGCCCCTGCCCCTGCCCCTGCCCCTGCCCCTGCCCCTGCCCCTGCCCCTGCCCCTGCCCCTGCCCCTGCCCCTGCCCCTGCCCCTGCCCCTGCCCCTGCCCCTGCCCCTGCCCCTGCCCCTGCCCCTGCCCCTGCCCCTGCCCCTGCCCCTGCCCCTGCCCCTGCCCCTGCCCCTGCCCCTGCCCCTGCCCCTGCCCCTGCCCCTGCCCCTGCCCCTGCCCCTGCCCCTGCCCCTGCCCCTGCCCCTGCCCCTGCCCCTGCCCCTGCCCCTGCCCCTGCCCCTGCCCCTGCCCCTGCCCCTGCCCCTGCCCCTGCCCCTGCCCCTGCCCCTGCCCCTGCCCCTGCCCCTGCCCCTGCCCCTGCCCCTGCCCCTGCCCCTGCCCCTGCCCCTGCCCCTGCCCCTGCCCCTGCCCCTGCCCCTGCCCCTGCCCCTGCCCCTGCCCCTGCCCCTGCCCCTGCCCCTGCCCCTGCCCCTGCCCCTGCCCCTGCCCCTGCCCCTGCCCCTGCCCCTGTCCCTGTCCCTGCCCCTGCCCCTGTCCCTGTCCCTGTCCCTGTCCCTGTCCCTGTCCCTGTCCCTGTCCCTGTCCCTGTCCCTGTCCCTGTCCCTGTCCCTGTCCCTGTCCCTGTCCCTGTCCCTGTCCCTGTCCCTGTCCCTGTCCCTGTCCCTGTCCCTGTCCCTATACATACGTTACTTATATACTATGGTCGAATAAGTTACTTTGATTCCGCCAGAATTTGCAATAATGTACAGTCAGGCACAACTACACACTCTCCCTTTGTTAAACACTCTCCCTCTGCTAAGCACTCTTCCTCTGCCACTCATTCTCCCTCTGCCACTCACACTCCCTCTTCTACACACTCTCTGCACACACTATCCCTCTGTTACACACTCTCCCTCTGCTACAGACACTCCCTCTTCCACTTACTCTCCCTCTGTCACTCACTCTCCCTCTGCTACACACTCTCCCTCTGCTACACACTCTCCCTCTGCTACACACTCTCCCTCTGCTACACACTCTCCCTCTGCTACACACTCTCCCTCTGCCACATTCTCACTATGCTACACACTCTCCCTCTGCCACCCATTCTCCCTCTGTCACACTCTCCTTCTGCTACACACTCTCCCTCTGCAACACATTTCCCTCTGCCACACTTCCCCCCTGCTACACACTCTCCCTCTGCTACACCCTCTCCCTCTGCTACACACTCTCACTCTGCTACACATTCTCCCTCTGCTACACACTCTCTCCGTCTGTCTCTCACACTTCATCTGCAACACACTCTCCCTCTGTCACACTCTCCCTCTACTACACACTCTCCCTCTGCTACACACTCTCCCTCTGCCACACTCTCCTTTTACTACACACTCTCCCTCTGCCACTCACTCTCCCTCTGCTACACACTCTGCCTCTGCCACTCACTCTCCCTCTGCCACTCACTCTCCCTGTGTTACACACTCTCCCTCTACTACACACTCTCCCTCTGCTACACACTCTCCCTCTGCTACACATTTCCCTCTGCCACACTTTCCTCCTGCTACACACTCTCCCTCTGCTACACATTCTCCATCTGCTACACACGCTCCCTCTGCTACACACTCTCCGTCTGTCACTCACCCTTCCTCTGCTACACACTCTCCCTCTACTACACACTCTCCCTCTGCCACTCTCTCTCTCTCTCTGCTACACACTCTCCCTCTGCCACTCACTCTCCCAATGCTACACACTGTCCCTCTGCTACACACTCTCCCTTTGCTACACACTCTCCCTTTGTTAAACACTCTCCCTCTGCTACACACTCTCCCTCTGCTACACACTCTCCCTCTGCTACACACTCTCCTTCTGCTACACAATCTCCCTCTACTACACACTCTCCCTCTGCTACACACTCTTCCTCTGCTACATACACTCCCTCTGCCACTCAATCTCCTTCTGCTACACACTCTCCTTCTGCTACACACTCTCCCTCTGCCACTCACTCTCCCTACGTTACACACTCTCCCTCTGCGACTCACTCTCCCTCTGCGACTCACTCTCCCTCTGCTACACACTCTCCCTCTGCTACAAACTGTATCACTGGTGCAGCACTGATGGGTCTACACTACAACTGTATCACTGGTGCAGCACTGATGGGTCTACTCTACAACTGTATCACTGGTGCAGCGCTGAAGAGTCTACTGTACAACTGTATCACTGGTGCAGCACTGATGGGTCTACTCTACAACTGTATCACTGGTGCAGCACTGAAGAGTCTACTCTACAACTGTATCACTGTTGCAGCACTGATGAGTCTTCAACTGTATCACTGGTGCAGCACTGATGAGTCTACTCTACAACTGTATCACTGGTGCAGCACTGATGAGTCTACAACTGAACTGTATCACTGGTGCAGCACTGATGAGTCTACAACTGTATCACTGGTGCAGCACTGATGAGTCTACTCTACAACTGTATCACTGTTGCAGCACTGATGAGTCTACAACTGTATCACTGGTGCAGCACTGATGAGTCTACTCTACAACTGTATCAACTCTACAACTGTATCACTGGGGCAGCATGGAAGAGTCTACTCTACAACTGTATCACTAGTGCAGCACTGAGGAGTCTACTCTACAACTGTATCAATGGTGCAGCACTGATGAGTCTACTCTACAACTGTATCAATGTTGAAGCATTGATGGGTCTACTCTACAACTGTATCACTGGTGCAGCACGGATGAGTCTACTCTACAACTGTATCACTGGTGCTGCACTGATGAGTCTACTCTACAACTGTATCACTGGTGCAGCACTGATGGGTCTACTCTACAACTGTATCAATGGTGCAGCACTGATGGGTCTACTCTACAACTGTATCACTGGTGCAGCACTGATGAGTCTACTGTACAACTGTATCACTGGTGCAGCACGGATGAGTCTACTATACAACTGTATCACTGGTGCAGCACTGGTGAGTCTACTCTACAACTGTATCACTGGTGCAGCACTGACGAGTCTACTCTACAACTGTATCACTAGTGCAGCACTGATGAGTCTACTCTACAACTGTATCACTGGTGCAGCACGGATGAGTCTACTCTACAACTGTATCACTGGTGCAGCACTGATGGGTCTATTCTACAACTGTATCACTGGTGCAGCACTGCTGGGTCTACAACTGTATCACTGGTGCAGCACTGGTGAGTCTACAACTGTATCACTGGTGCAGCACTGATGGGTCTACTCTACAACTGTATCACTGGTGCAGCACGGATGAGTCTACTCTACAACTGTATCACTGGTGCAGCGCTGAAGAGTCTACTGTACAACTGTATCACTGGTGCAGCACTGATGGGTCTACTCTACAACTGTATCACTGGTGCAGCACTGAAGAGTCTACTCTACAACTGTATCACTGTTGCAGCACTGATGAGTCTACAACTGTATCACTGGTGCAGCACTGATGAGTCTACTCTACAACTGTATCACTGGTGCAGCACTGATGAGTCTACTCTACAACTGTATCACTGGTGCAGCACTGATGAGTCTACAACTGTATCACTGGTGCAGCACTGATGAGTCTACTCTACAACTGTATCACTGTTGCAGCACTGATGAGTCTACAACTGTATCACTGGTGCAGCACTGATGAGTCTACTCTACAACTGTATCAACTCTACAACTGTATCACTGGGGCAGCATGGAAGAGTCTACTCTACAACTGTATCACTAGTGCAGCACTGAGGAGTCTACTCTACAACTGTATCAATGGTGCAGCACTGATGAGTCTACTCTACAACTGTATCAATGTTGAAGCATTGATGGGTCTACTCTACAACTGTATCACTGGTGCAGCACGGATGAGTCTACTCTACAACTGTATCACTGGTGCTGCACTGATGAGTCTACTCTACAACTGTATCACTGGTGCAGCACTGCTGGGTCTACAACTGTATCACTGGTGCAGCACTGGTGAGTCTACAACTGTATCACTGGTGCAGCACTGATGGGTCTACTCTACAACTGTATCACTGGTGCAGCACGGATGAGTCTACTCTACAACTGTATCACTGGTGCAGCACTGGTGAGTCTACTCTACAACTGTATCACTGGTGCAGCACTGACGAGTCTACTCTACAACTGTATCACTAGTGCAGCACTGATGAGTCTACTCTACAACTGTATCACTGGTGCAGCACGGATGAGTCTACTCTACAACTGTATCACTGGTGCAGCACTGATGGGTCTATTCTACAACTGTATCACTGGTGCAGCACTGCTGGGTCTACAACTGTATCACTGGTGCAGCACTGGTGAGTCTACAACTGTATCACTGGTGCAGCACTGACGGGTCTACTCTACAACTGTATCACTGGTGCAGCACGGATGAGTCTACTCTACAACTGTATCACTGGTGCAGCACGGATGAGTCTACTCTACAACTGTATCACTGGTGCAGCACGGATGAGTCTACTCTACAACTGTATCACTGGTGCAGCACTGATGGGTCTACTCTACAACTGTATCACTGGTGCAGCACGGATGAGTCTACTCTACAACTGTATCACTAGTGCAGCACTGACGAGTCTACTCTACAACTGTATCACTGGTGCAGCACTGATGGGTCTACTCTACAACTGTATCACTGGTGTCTGTACACACATTTTATATCCGCACATTGCACATGATGATATCGTTGTAGTGTTCTTGTAAATAAAAGTATACCCAATTGCTGAATCGAAGGGAATATGTCACCACACCAGCCGACATTGACATATCGAACAAAACTTGGAACATGGCTTGTTATAACTGATGTAACTGTTTGCACTTTTTATCAATCATCATATTATTGGAATCGTCAATTTTTAAACAACATTCTAAGTAAACCATTGATGTTTTTTATATTAAAATTGCAAAACGGTAGGTTACATTAATGTTTTGAAGAAGACTACATAGCATCGAATAGTTTCCATTGAAATAACGGTGAAATCATAAAATTGCTTAAATGGGTATAACCCTAAGAGTAAACTTAGCAATTGTATTTCACAGAGGCCCTTTGATTTCACCTTTCCACTGCACACGAACGCTTGTTAGTGTCTGTAGACATGTGCCTCCAGGCTACAACACGCCCACTGTGTGATTGCTTTCACCGCGGCACGCGCGTCTAGTCAGGCTGCTTGGGCGGCCACGCCGAGCCGTCACGCTTGGGCGATCACAGCACACAGCCGCTCGTGTGTGACTGGGGTAAAGTAATCTGAGTATGTTTCTTTGTTATTAGTGAGGTTAGATGCTCGATAAAGTCCCTTTCAGAACGAGTGGTTTCTGATTAAATAATTCGTCATACTCGCACGATATATTGTGAACTTGTGGCTACTGGTAAAACGTGCGTATTGGATCTGCAAAGTGACAATATTGTGTTTGTTATCACACGGAGTACAAATAGTTCTCTGGACAAGGAAGTCATACTAAAGTCGTTGAAGCATGCAACTGACCATCCTCTTTTGAAGAAACCATCACTTGCGGAAGACATTCAGGGCATGCGTCAACCAGAGAATAACCAAAGTAATTGAGAAAGTGGTTGTGATTCTGCTCAGCAAATGGTTGAGTGCTTTCAGTTGGCGTACCGGGGAAAACGTTCGACTCCAAGCTGGATGTCCGGTCAAAACAGCCGTGGACAATAAGCAAGGAACCGTATCGGTTCTCATTGGTTTTACTTCCGCCTGCGATACGATAAACCGTGATTGGTGGACGGAGCAATACTAATCGGTGACCACCAATCATCGAGTATTACCACTCTAACGACATATGTCCCACAGGGTTCTGTGATGGGCCTACTACTATTTTTTTTATTTTACGCTCAATCTGTCGTGTATGATTTGCATTTGTATGTTTACTGTTTCAGCGTTTGTGTGGTTACTGTTTCAGCGTTGGCGTGGTTACTTGTGTGGTTAATGTTACAGCGTTGGTGTGGTTACTTGTGTGGTTACTGTTACAGCGTTGGTGTGGTTAGGTTACGGTTACAGCGTTTTTGTGGTTACTGTTAAAGCGTTGGCGTGATTAGATTACTGTTATAGCGTTGGTGTGGCTACTGTTACAGCGTTTGTGTGGTTAGGTTACCGTTACAGCGTCCAGACGTCTTCAGAATATGGTCCTTTTTATTCACAGGCACCTTGACATGAAGAAGCAAGCGTCCCAAACTATATATCAGCGCGTGCTCTTTCTATCTGTACCCATCATCACAAGATAGGGCCTTTTGCCATGCAAACTAGCCCTGGCAAATCACATACGGGAAGTGCGTGATTTTAGCCGAGTCGAACTAGTTTATTGTCGTTGCCAAGCGTGACGCTAACCCATGAGAAAAGCTAATAGGCCTACGCACCTCAATCTGTAGATGGTTACACAATTCATAGGAATGCCATCATATAATGCTTCCACTATAACGACCCGTCCGCTCAATCGCACGAGCAGCGGAATGGTTTTATGTATTCGAATGTGTGTAGGCTAGTTGCCAGCTGTATCCTTTCAATGGTGAACTTAGAAATTGTAATTACTGTAAGGTTTTTTATTTGATATGTATTGACATGGGTGTCTGGAAGATTTTGAGCTTTGGTGGCAGTGGGCCAACTTTGGGAAACTTTTTTATTAGTTAATTAGCATAATTAGCATTATTAACGCTAGTTAAGCTTGATCCAAGTATAACGTTTGAACTAATAGGCCTAGAATCATGTATGATAGCACTTTTCTATATAATTTTGTCTCGAGGAATTCATTTCTGATATTATTGTCGTGATTAAAGGTCAAGGTCAATGTATAAAATCAAGGTCAAGGTCATGTTTGGTCAGGATTGTTGAAATTTACTTAACTTCCCCACTTCGCGCAACTGACAATGAAACAGACAATCAGTGGTTTTACTTATATTTAATTTTATTAAACAGAGAAACACTAGCCTATGGCTAGTATAACAAAATGTAAGCATTCATAGTAAAACAAAATTAACATAGAAAATAACATCTATCTATCCACAACTAAGTATTGTTCTTATAACTCATCCCGATCTACGTAGTCATCATCATAGTCATGGTCATGCTGGTCATCGTTCTCCTCCATTTCCTCTGTCTTCGTAAATGGGTTGCAGAATTCATCACCTGCTGTGCAGATGGAGTAGATTGTGCAGCTGAGTTTTCACGGTAACAGGTACAATTGCCTTCCTTGCATGCCTTGTCCTTCGCTTGACAGCGGCAACTAATGACGTTCATTGGAGATGTTGTCAATGCTGGGGCAAGTTATCCCATCGTCTATTTTCCAACCATACTCTGCGATTGAGACATCTGGAGAACGAGGTTTAACAAGGTTTAACAAGTTGCCGTCCAGGACCAAGCTCCAGACGGCATTGAACAAGGAAGCCTATGGCTTATCGAGTGTTCACTTAAAATTATAAATATACAATATTATAAAATGCACTAAAATGCTACTAAAATGCTACTGTTGGTCAGCTGCCTTCCAAAGCAACATCTGCAGGTGAGCACGTCGCACATGGAGGCAAAGATACTGTTTCCTACCCCTTCGGCAAAGGCAAGGCCTCTAGCTGTTCTTAAGACACTGAAAGCAGGCAACTTTCCAGGGCTATTCGACGTACTGGGTGAGGAGAGTGCCACTCACGTAGACCTCATGGCAGTTGGACAGCAGTTCTTTGCGGCACTGCATGGACAACCGACGGGCACCTCGATGACTCAAGCTCGGTACAATCTGTACATCCGCAAACAGGGGAAGCCACAGCGCATCCTGTTACTGCCTCCGACTGACACAAACCTTTACCTCCACGTGCGTCGTGCTCACCTGCAGATGTTGCTTTGGAAGGCAGCTGACCAACAGGGTTCTCCAGACGTCTCCATCGCAGAGTATGGTTGGAAAATAGACGATGGGATAACTTGCCCCAGCATTGACAGTGGTCCACCAGGACCACCACTTCTAATAAACGTCATTAGCTGCCGCTGTCGAGCGAAGGACAAGGCACATCAGGTGATGAATGCTGCAACGCATTTACGAAGAAATGGGAGATGGAGGAGAACGATGACCAGCATGGCCATGACTATGATGATGATCATGCAGATCGGGATGAGTTATAAGAACAATACTCAGTATTGGATAGATAGTATGTTATTATCTATGTTAGTTTGGTTTTACTATAAATGTTAATGTTTACATTTGCTTATACTAGCCATAGGGTAGTGTTTCTTTGTTTAATAAAATTATCTATAAATAAAACCATTGATTGTCCGTTTCATTGTCAGTTACGCGACGTGGGAAAGTTAAGTAAATGTCAACAATATTGAACATAAATGACCTTGACCTTGATTTTATACATTGACCCCTTGACCTTTAATCACGAAAATAATATCAGAAATGAATTCCTCGAGTCAAACCTATATAGAAAAGTGCTATCACACAGGATTCTAGGCCTAATAGTTCAAACGTTATACTTGGACTAAGCTTAACTTAATGCTAATTATGCTAATTAGCTAATAAAAAAGTTCCCCAAAGTTGGCCCATTGCCAACAAAGCTCAAACTCTTCCAGACACCCATGTGAATACATATCAATCAAAAAAAACCTTACAGTAATTACAATTTCTAGGTTCGCTATCTGGCAACTAGACTAGTGCTTCTACAAGACACTGCAGGTAGCACGAGCACCGTGTGGCTGTATTCACCCAAAATTATTAATAGACCGGCGATCGACCACATTCATCGTAGGCGATCTTATTTGTTGCGTTTTTGAAAAACAGGTTTTGAAAGGGTTATGCCATGAGTGGTAATGGTGTAATCAACCGCAGCGACCCCTGGCGCGCGAGGATGTCTGCACCACATCAGACAGATTAGCCGCTTTCTACCGACAAAGGAATGCGACTGCAACGCAGTTACACAGGTCGATGGAAACGGACAACTGCTCGATGGCAAACCATCCAGAATCGAAACACCAGCGATATTTTTCTTTAGAAAATGCCGTGCAACAAATTTCTCTCTGACCAATCAAAGTGTTTTCTCTGACGTAAAATTGCATCATATTATGTTGATTCTTTGATAGCGTCCTCACTGCAAATTTGCATGTGCCGTCGATAATGGTCGCGCTCTGTGTAATCGGCTCTGCTCGCAGTTGGCCGCTTTGAGTCTCGGTTTGCCGTAGCCACCGAGCACTGTAAACTGGCCCTTAAACGGCACGTCTGCAGTTCATATCGCGCGCCAACAGCGAATACACAATCCTGCTGCCAGACGCATTCTGCGTCGTCCGCGCAGAGACAACGTCACGTGATCTACAACGGCTGCCCGCTGCCTTCAGAGTTGATTGCAAGACACTTGTAGACACTTAGAAAGCCATGCACAACGACATGTCATTATATCTGTGAGTGAATTCGTGTGCCTACTGCCTATACCAACGGGTAAAGGCAGATAATTATAACCATTAGGTTCAATAATTAAAACAAGACTTTGTTGTCTCTGGCAACAGCCAGAAATGTTTGCAGTGCGCTTTTCATTGTACCTCTACTCAAACACTGGGAAGAAGTGAAGATTGGGTCTCGTGCCAACAAAGGAAATCAAATTAACTACACACTCGCAAGACCACCCAGTTGGCGCTCTACCGTGACTACACACCAACTAGATCGACAAGTTGACGTTCTACCCTGACTACATACCAACCAGACTGACCAGTTGGCAGTCTACCCTGACTACACACCAACCAGACTGACCAGTTGGCAGTCTACCCTGACTACATACCAACCAGACTGACCAGTTGGTGATCTACCCTGACTACACACCAACCAGACTGACCAGTTGGGGTTCTACCCTGACTACACACCAACCAGACTGACCAGTTGGCGGTCGACCGTGCCTACACACCAACCAGACCGACCAGTTGGCGCTCTATCCTGACTACACACCAACCAGACCGACCAGTTGGCGCTCTATCCTGACTACACACCAACCAGACTGACCAGTTGGCAGTCTACCCTGACTACACACCAACCAGACTGACCAGTTGGCGGTCTATCGTGACTACACACCAACAAGACTGACCAGTTGGCGGTCTACCGTGACTACACACCAACCAGACTGACCAGTTGGTGCTTTACCCTGACTACACACCAACCAGACTAACCAGTTGGCGGTCTACCCTGACTACACACCAACCAGACTGACCAGTTGGCGCTCTACCCTGACTACACACCAACCAGACTGACCAGTTGGCAGTCTACCCTGACTACGCACCAACCAGACTGACCAGTTGGCGGTCTACCCTGACTACACACTAACCAGACTGACCAGTTGGTGCTCTATCGTGACTACACACCAACCAGACTGACCAGTTGGCGGTCTACCCTGACTACACACCAACCAGACTGAGCAGTTGGCGGTCTACCCTGACTACACACCAACCAGACTGACCAGTTGGTGCTCTACCCTGACTACACACCAACCAGACTGACCAGTTGGTGCTCTACACTGACTACACTCCAACCACACAAAACAACACAAAAGCAACGAGGACAAACATTGTTCCAACCATCCGAAACTAGATTATAGTTTTAACAATAATTACATCTTCGTCAAAACTCATACCCCCTTGATCTTTCCCTTCAGTATGTTACACCATACAATAAAAACACATTGCTGCATAGTAACATAAACATAGTGCACACTAAACATGGGTTCCCCAAACCAGCAATTACCGTCCAACTACTGTAATATGTTGTGTACGTGCGCGTGCGAATATATGTGTTTATCTGTATCCGTATGTTGTCGTTACGTCCGTTTGTCTGTATAATATATACACAGGCGTATATTTTTATATGAGTATTTGTGTTCGTGCGAGCTTGTGCGTGTATGTGAGCGTGTACCAGCGAAGGTGCGCTTGTTAGCGTCCGCATACGCACGGGTGTGTGTAAAAAAACGATGTATGTGTGGCGTGTCTCTGTTTGTGTGTGTGTGTGTGTGTGTGTTTGTGCGCGCGCGCGCACTTATGTGTTTCATGCCTTAGTGAACGTGTGGATGTGCAGATGAGTCCATTTCCACGTGTGTATGTGCCCGTGTATTTTCGAGTGTGGAAACAGCTACGTGTGCAAATGCACGATGGCGTGTGCGAGTGGGTGTTTGTGTGGGCACGAATGTATGTGTACGTATATACTTGTGTGGGTGTGCAGATGTATGTCCGCGTAATTGCGTGTTTGCTTCTGTGTTTAGGTTTCATTTGGGCATTTGGGCATGTGTGCGTGGTCATTCGCGTGCGGGCGTGGGTGCGGGTGTGTGTCAGAGGGTACGTGTCGGCGCATGGTTATCTGTGTAGTTTAATCTTGTACGTTTGCGTAAGCGTATTCTGACGAGTGCAAGCAAGTGTGCACGTTTGGGAATCCCGTAGGTGCAGATGCACGTGTATGTGCATGAACATATGCACGTGTATGTGCATGAGCAGATGCACGTGTATGTGCATGAGCAGATGCACGTGTATGTGCGTGAGCAGATGCACGTGTATGTGCATGAGCAGATGCACGTGTATGTGCATGAGCAGATGCACGTGTATGTTCATGAGCAGATGCACGTGTATGTTCATGAGTAGATGCACGTGTATGTGCATGAACAGATGCACGTGTATGTACATGACCAGATGCACGTGTATGTTCATGAGCAGATGCACGTGTATGAGCAGATGCACGTGTATGTTCATGAGCAGATGCCCGTGCATGTGCATGAACAGATGCACGTGTATGTGCATGAGCAGATGCACGTGTATGCGCACGAGCAGATGCACGTGTATGTGCATGAGCAGATGCACGTGTATAAGCAGATGCACGTGTATGTTCATGAGCAGATGCACGTGCATGTGCATGAACAGATGTACGTGTATGTGTATGACCAGATGCACGTGTATGTTCATGAGCAGATGCACGTGTATGTGCATGAACAGATGTACGTGTAAGTGCATGAACAGATGTACGTGTAAGTGCATGAACAGATGTACGTGTAAGTGCATGAACAGATGTACGTGTAAGTGCATGAACAGGTGTACGTGTAAGTGCATGAACAGATGCACGTGTATGTGCATGAACAGATGTACGTGTAAGTGCATGAACAGATGCACGTGTATGTGCATGAGCAGATGCACGTGTGTGTTCATGAGCAGATGCACCTGTATGTTCATGAGCAGATGCACGTGTATGTTCATGAGCAGATGCACGTGTGTGTTCATGAGCAGATGCCCGTGCATGTGCATGAACAGATGTACGTGTATGTGTATAACCAGATGCACGTGTATGTGCATGAGCAGATGCACGTGTATGTGCGTGAGCAGATGCACGTGTATGTGCATGAGCAGATGCACGTGTATGTGCATGAGCAGATGCACGTGTATGTTCATGAGCAGATGCACGTGTATGTTCATGAGTAGATGCACGTGTATTTACATGAACAGATGCACGTGTATGTACATGACCAGATGCACGTGTATGTTCATGAGCAGATGCACGTGTATGAGCAGATGCACGTGTATGTTCATGAGCAGATGCCCGTGCATGGGCATGAACAGATGCACGTGTATGTGCATGAGCAGATGCACGTGTATGTGCATGAGCAGATGCACGTGTATGTGCATGAGCAGATGCACGTGTATGAGCAGATGCACGTGTATGTTCATGAGCAGATGCACGTGCATGTGCATGAACAGATGTACGTGTATGTGTATGACCAGATGCACGTGTATGTTCATGAGCAGATGCACGTGTATGTGCATGAACAGATGTACGTGTAAGTGCATGAACAGATGTACGTGTAAGTGCATGAACAGATGTACGTGTAAGTGCATGAACAGATGTACGTGTAAGTGCATGAACAGGTGTACGTGTAAGTGCATGAACAGATGCACGTGTATGTGCATGAACAGATGTACGTGTAAGTGCATGAACAGATGCACGTGTATGTGCATGAGCAGATGCACGTGTGTGGTCATGAGCAGATGCACCTGTATGTTCATGAGCAGATGCACGTGTATGTTCATGAGCAGACGCACGTGTGTGTTCATGAGCAGATGCCCGTGCATGTGCATGAACAGATGTACGTGTATGTGTATGACCAGATGCACGTGTATGTGCATGAGCAGATGCACGTGTATGTGCGTGAGCAGATGCACGTGTATGTGCATGAGCAGATGCACGTGTATGTGCATGAGCAGATGCACGTGTATGTTCATGAGCAGATGCACGTGTATGTTCATGAGTAGATGCACGTGTATTTACATGAACAGATGCACGTGTATGTACATGACCAGATGCACGTGTATTTACATGAACAGATGCACGTGTATGAGCAGATGCACGTGTATGTTCATGAGCAGATGCCCGTGCATGTGCATGAACAGATGCACGTGTATGTGCATGAGCAGATGCACGTGTATGTGCATGAGCAGATGCACGTGTATGTGCATGAGCAGATGCACGTGTATGTTCATGAGCAGATGCACGTGTATGTGCATGAACAGATGTACGTGTAAGTGCATGAACAGATGTACGTGTAAGTGCATGAACAGATGTACGTGTAAGTGCATGAACAGATGTACGTGTAAGTGCATGAACAGATGTACGTGTAAGTGCATGAACAGATGCACGTGTATGTGCATGAACAGATGTACGTGTAAGTGCATGAACAGATGTACGTGTAAGTGCATGAACAGATGCACGTGTATGTGCATGAACAGATGTACGTGTAAGTGCATGAACAGATGCACGTGTATGTGCATGAGCAGATGCACGTGTGTGTTCATGAGCAGATGCACCTGTATGTTCATGAGCAGATGCACGTGTATGTTCATGAGCAGATGCACGTGTATGTTCATGAGCAGATGCCCGTGCATGTGCATGAACAGATGTACGTGTATGTGTATGACCAGATGCACGTGTATGTGCATGAGCAGATGCACGTGTATGTTCATGAGTAGATGCACGTGTATGTGCAAGAACAGATGTACGTGTAAGTGCATGAACAGATGCACGTGTATGTGCATGAGCAGATGCACGTGTGTGTTCATGAGCAGATGCACCTGTATGTTCATGAGCAGATGCACGTGTATGTTCATGAGCAGATGCACGTGTATGTTCATGAGCAGATGCCCGTGCATGTGCATGAACAGATGTACGTGTATGTGTATGACCAGATGCACGTGTATGTGCATGAGCAGATGCACGTGTATGTACATGAACAGATGCACGTGTATGTGCATGAGCAGATGCACGTGTATGTACATGAACAGATGCGCGTGTATGTGCATGAACAGATGTACGTGCATGTGCATAAACAGATGTACGTGTATGTGTATGACCAGATGCACGTGTATGTGCATGAGCAGATGCACGTGTATGTACATGAACAGATGCGCGTGTATGTGCATGAACAGATGCACGTGTATGTGCATGAGCAGATGCACGTGTATGTACATGAACAGATGCGCGTGTATGTGCATGAACAGATGCACGTGTATGTGCATGAACAGATGCACGTGTATTTGCATGAACAGGTGCGCGTGTATGTACATGAACAGATGCGCGTGTATGTGCATGAACAGGTGCGCGTGTGTTGGGGCAGATGAAAGAAATAAGACCAATGCTCCTCGGCAAATGCGCTGATATGTGCTGCCATCTAGTGACTCTGTTGAGAACCAACTGTTTTGCTTTGATTACGTTGTGTGAGACTGAAACTAGGCTTCGATAAAACAAATGCAAGCTCTTGCGTGATTAGGAGGATTGTGTCATGGTCGCTGGTATTAACAGCAAATCAATGTATTAGTAAAACGAAGCTTGTGCTTTTGCTACCTTCTATAATTTAGATGTCAGTCGTGAGTAAAATCACAGAATATTGTTTATTGAACAACATAACACAACTAATTGTCATTAGTTTGCATTAAGGCTCTGAAGCATTGGGGTAAGGTGGGCAGATATGGAATTTTACTGAGGGGGCAAACATATAGTTCTACTTCCCCTAATAAATAGGAAGTTACAATAAGAGGCTGTGTTAATATTTCAACAGCAGAGTTTGGTAAAAATTCTGAGTCTGTTAACAAAGAAAGAAAGCATTGTGAATTTAAGAGTTTATTATAATCTCATGCAACGACCTGCACAGGCAGATAACTACAAACACAAATGCAAATATCATGAAATGCGCAGCGTTATCCTGGTAGCAATACAGTCAAGATGATCCTCTATGTCTATAAGTTTATTTTACTTATGTATTTTTAGAGACAACGCATTTTAATTAGCAGCATTTTAGTGCATTTTATAATAATTATATTAATTTTTTTTGTGTGAACACTCGATAAGCCATAGGCTTCCTTGTTCACATGCCGTCTGGAGCTTGGTTCTGGACGGCAACTTGTTAAACCTTGTTAAACCTATGCCATTAGACATCTCTCACCTGAACATTCTGTGAGATGATCCTCTATGCCATTAGACGCCTCTCACCTGTACATTCTGTGAAATGATTCTCTATGCCATTAGACATCTCTCAACTGTACATTCTGTGAGATGATCCTCTATGCCATTAGATGTCTCTCACCTGTACATTCTGTGAGATGATCTTCTATGCCATTAGATGTCTCTCACCTGTACACTCTGTGAGATGATCCTCTATGCCATTAGACATCTTTCATCTGTACATTCTGTGAGATGATCCTGTATGCTATTATACATCTCTCACCTGTACATTCTGTGAGATGATCCTCTATGCCATTAGACGTCTCTCATCTGTACATTCTGTGAGATGATCCTCTATGCCATTAGACGTCTCTCACCTGTACACTCTGCGAGATGGTCCTCTATGCCATTAGACGTCTCTCAACTGTACATTCTGTGAGATGATCCTCTATGTCATTAGACGTCTCTCACCTGTACACTCTGTGAGATTATCCTCTATGCCATTAGACGTCTCTCACCTGTACACTCTGTGAGATGATCTCTATGCCATTAGACGTCTCCCAAGTGAGATGATCCTCTATCCAATTAGATGTCTATCATCTGTACAGTCACAATAGACACTGGGGTGTAAAACGCTTACGTTAAGTTCAGCCAATGATATAATTGCTTTGGGTAATTTTCAATTCAGTTTCACACTGCTTGAATGACATGTAAGATTTGGGAATAACCAGTAACTTGTGTACACAATACTGTAGAGTGGGGGTGAGAATGGGGACTGGGTCACCAAGTCACTCAGGGTACTGTGGGAGTCCCCTGTTCTCTGGGGTGTGACAGTCACAACTGGTGATTTCAAACATCAGCTGACTTTCACACAACACGCCGGTCTGCCTCATCACCACTCTTGACTTGTGAGGATGAGGATGCACTTTGTCACTGTTGTTGTTTAGCTTCTGCAAAAGACACAAAACAACATTGTCAGACAAAAACCTCACATCTGGAGAAAAAAATATCAACCTGCCTGCCTGTCTGTTGTATGGACAGACACGGTGGAATAACTATATGACTTAGAGTCAGTTCCTTTCAGGACATTGGGCTATGGATTTTCTCCAACTAGTTCAGTCTTTTGTAATTGCTTTGGCCTCATTCCAGGTAATTTCCATTATTGTCAGACATTAAATGTTGTGCGCCAGGTCGTAGTCAAACTTCCTGTCTTTCTGTTACCACCTTCAGACACCCACTCTAATAATACATGTACTGTCCAATCTCTTGACAAGTGTAGTATATGTCTAGTCTATGTCATTGAGACAAACAATGTCATGCACACTAATTGTTCCTTCAATGGGCGGTTCTCCTCCTACTAAACATTACAATCATATTTTATTCGTCTGTATTGCAGGACTTAACATTACACAAAATGCAAATGTGGAACTTGATTAGAAAAACAAAATTTTCTTTAAAATAGAAAACGTTTAAAGATTTTATGCCATCAAAATGTACATATGTACTAAAGTCAAAGCCATATATTGGATGTTTTGATCACATTACACATTTAACTTAGAACTCCCAGTTTGGCTGTGCTTCAGCTCGTGGTAAACGATGCATTTGTTTGTGTAAAGGCTGGTTATGATAGCAACTGACTATCTGGTTGTTGGATAACAATCTGATTCCTGACCAAGACTGACTCCTGCTTTGAAACAGTCCATTCACCTCTAGTCTTGCAATATCTTCAGTGAGGACATCAACAACCTCATCAAACCTCTCAGTTTACAGCTGCATCGTACCTGGTCGCATCTGTCACAACTTCCTCCTCGTTGAGTCGATGCATTTCAACTACCTTTCATGGTGTCCTGGTTTGTACATCGTGGATGTCTAGACAATAAGTAAAATATAACTTTGTATAAGTATTCCTCCACGTAAACAAGCTTTTATAAGAAACATACGTTATTATATACAAGCATTGCATTCATTGATCAAAAGAGTTTCACTTATGGCAGACTGCAAAAACACAGCTTAAAGGCCATATCCTACCCAAATAATTCTGAGAGATATATTATAAATAAACTTGTACATGTGTGTAGTTCAATGTTGTCACAAATCTGAAGCCATATGTTAGCCAAACATTGATAACATTTGATTTATACAGTGCCATGCTACAGAACAAACTTAGAAAACTCTGTTTTCTTGAAATTTCCAAACTCTGAAGACACAAATATGTGATGTCACTCGTGGTTCCACTTTTGTTGGCTAGAGCTTTACATGGTCATGCAGTCTAGATTTCATTTCATTATAATTATATTTAAACTGTCTCTCTCATTATCGTGTATAACTGATGAAGATGAGTTGTGAGAAATAATAGCAATTGCAGGTTTGACTTGAAATTTGGTGTGCATCTTCCCCAAAGACTCAATTCATTGGCAGAAAATGGAATATTTTGTGGGTGTAGGCTAATGGCACGGGATCAATGACTACTGCAAATATCACTATCACTTGCGCTTGTGATACAGATCTTCTCATGAATATATCTCATGATGTGGAAGATGGGCTTCAAAATACAGTTAAATGTCAATAAATCAACTGTTCTTAAAATGACTAAAAATGGCAGAATGCAAACGAATACGAGGCCATTGGCCTTTTCAGACTTTCATTGGCCGGTCGTCAGTTGCCGGACTCTCGACAAGTTCATGCCATGGCCTGTATAGCACAACACTGACATTGTGCAAATTAACATGAGCAGAAACAATACTATCTCTCTTTGTCTTCACTATCAACAAAATATATTTATGTGTCAGTCTCGGTAACAGAAGCAACATTGTTCTCAACCCACCAGCCATCATTTTATGAGTTGTTTCCACAATGCAGGCTGGCCCACGCCAGGTGACTGTCAATCAGTCAGGGCGACCCTGGCTGCTGGAACCATGACTGACGTCACAGTCTCTTGACAATGTCACTCGGCAGTTTCTGCAAAGTGACACATTTTGAAGTTCTTTTATGTTGCACTCTTATGTCATTCATAAACACTTTTCAGTAGCACAATTTGAAAGTGCTAACATTATTTCTTATTATGGAGCATATTTTATCCCAGCATTATTACAGAAATACACATTAAAATTAACATATTTTGAATTAATTAGGACCAAAGATAAAACTTTTTCGAGATATTCAAAATCAACATCACAATTTCTATGAATTCTAAAATCTGAATCCCATGAAATCAGAATGATCATGGAATAGATGTTTGTGAACAATTAGATCTAATATTTGAACGACTGATAGTCTAGCCTGTAAAAATAAACTAAATTTTATCCAACAAAGGCGATGCTGACTTTAGATTATCTGTGTTTGCATCAGGGTGTTTATCAAAATAGACCGCAAAACTCAAAATTGATACAGTTCATCACTGTTGTGTTGTCTGACCACGACACGCCATCCTTCGTTAATGCAGAGATATATGGATTAGAACAATGGTAGACAGAAACTACAACTCACAGATTCCAGGTCTTCAGATCACGTCACGTAATAACAGACGACAACCTGGTGGGCGCAGCGTGAACTACAACATGGACATTTTTTTTTAATTGTGCAGAAACTTCTAAATAATCAATTAATACAGCACTTTATCTAAACAAGGTTTGCTTAATTTTCAGCGTTGAACCATTAAACTACTTTCCGGATATAAAGAACTATATTATAAAGCACATCAACGAAGATTAAAACTACCTACTCTTTCATATGGTTGACTTAGGGGAGGAGATATGATTGAGATTTACAAGATATTAACAGGAAAACGTGATTCTGCTGTTACATAAAAATTTACATTGACGAAAAACTATTCAGAAATGGGAGGGCACAAGAACTGTAGTGGTTCATTAAATAAGGACTCCATACCTGGTTTGCAGATTAGCTGGTTGCTACCCATCCTGAAATTCTCCGAAGTTCTCCGAAGTCTATTCCATTGGACTCTCTCCGCATTCTCCGCTAACACGGACTCTGTAGGCTGCGGACTGCAAATAGAATAGGCCCATAATAGGGAGGTCAGACCGATTTGCTGCCCCTTCTGACAACATGGGGAGACAGGGGTCTGGGTTTAGTGTCCGACTGTCCGTAGTTTATTATCACGCAACATACCCGTTCGTTTATAATTTTTCTCATGTTGATATAATGTCAGTCCATGATTCTGTGCTGATAGCTGATTTTTTGTGGTGCTTGAGAGTGGTTAATTATATTTTCCTCTCGGTGTCGTATTTTGATTTTCACTGTTTATGCTTGTGGCTATGTTGGATCACGCTGACAGGCCCCAACTTTCAAAATTATTTGCGAGATTATGTTAATGAGTATGGCCATTTTGAAAAGTTAAAAATAAAGAAGAAAGATAAATGAACGTGATCGAATAAATACCATGATAATCCGTCGATAAAAAGTTGTAGTAATTAGTCAGTTAAAATGGCCTATGTTTAACGATGTTTTGTGAATATTTATTTAGATGGATTCTGCATGATTCATATGCAGAAGTGTAAAGAATTGTGTGGACGATAAAATGATTACACTGATGGCTTACTAATTGATTGCACAAATGTGCACAAAGTCTGTTTATGGAGCCCGTCTCAAAAGACGTCGCCATTTTGCCTTGTTCCCCATGCGCGCGATGCATTGTGGTATACAAAGCACTCTAATATCAATGTGATCGATAGCGGGTATCTTTGCTTAATACTATTATTAATAGTTAGCAAGTACTTATGCTTGCACATGCAACTGTCTAAACTAATTAATTACTGCCATGTTTAATGTAGCTAATTTATATTAGTTTGTTTATTTGTCTTATTGTATTATATTCCTTTTTTATCGTGCTATTCATACTTTTGTGTGTTGGTTTGGCTACATTAAATTTACTAATTAAAATTGATAATTTGTCATTCATGTTTATACAATTATATTAAACATGACTTTTGTGTGTCGTTACTGGGGTATTCTGTGATGAGATACATGAATTACCGGTAGTATTTAGTTTTGAGAATATATGGAATTTGTACAACATTGTTGAACAATTATAATACATTATATATTAATTGAATAAAAAAATTAGGTATGTATTGGCCTTCATCATAGTTTATGACAAAATCAGTATAATTGAAAAAAAAGTAATCTTCTTGTGATTTAGGTACAAAATAAAATGAGAATGTTCAGAATAAAAAAAAAAAATACTGCAGTTTCATTAATATTTAATCTATGTACTTGAAGGCAGCATCATTCCATTTTAATTAATTACTGTTATCAGAAGAAAAAATGAAAGCAATTATAAAGATTTATTGGCAAGATCAAATCTGTCAGAACATGTTTCATAAAATTGCAGTTTCTTTAATATTTCATCTGCATACATGAAACAAACACAATTGCACTTCAATTAGTGATTATGACCAGGGAAAAACATTAATGTGTGTGTGGTTTATAAGCAAAAGTGCATATATTTGCAAACCGTCAGAAAATGTCATGAAATTTGTCAATTTAAACATCTGTAGTTTATTTAATATTTCACTTAAATACATGAAACAACTACCATTACACTTCTCATACTGACTACTATCAAGAAACATAAAACAATCTAAAGAAAAAATTGGTCCGCCCACCGTACTGGCGCAGTTGGTCAGGTCATGCCTATGCCATGGCCTGGGCGATAATACAAAAAGTGACACTAGTCAAATGTACACCGGTCATTGACGTCTCAACAAAGCAATAACACAACTCTATAGTATTGTATTTCATTCTGATTTCCTTGTTGTCGTAACTATCCACATCTATGGACATAAATTGATCTTAACACACTTGATAAATTGGATGTTATTATTCCGCCGCCATAGTTGACCTTACCTAGGGTTTTCGCTGGATTATTTTTGTTGAAAAAAAAGGTTACTCCACACGTACAAATGTACTTCGTGAAGATGATGAGTACAGTCGAATGGCTCTATTGATTAAATTCGAAACTGTTACTTACTTGTTTTATCACCGGTGTAATGTGTCCAATCACAAGGCACCTCAGACCTCACCACCGACCGTGACACATCTACAAAATGGTTGTTTAGAAAAGTTGGCGATTGCATGAGCATGATGATTGCTTACAGAATATTGCCTGTGTTTCATATCACAAAACAAGCATCGACCAACAAGAGTATGGGTTATGTTTAAAGTGGTATATACAAGTAGGATGGAGATTTAGATTTAGACTGCTGAGTAGCGATGGTAATAACATAACCACTTGTATTATCGCCCGGCTGTCAACTGATTGTCATTAAAGAGAAAGGACTCCGAAAGAGAAAAGGGACACTGTATGGGATTGAACCTTCCACTCGTAACGGCAAAATTTGGCCGACCCGCGAGAGGCAGCACCGTCCGCACCTAAAAATATCTTGTCGACAAAACTGCGACAACTGACAAGACAAGCGTGCTGCCTGATAACTGTTGTTGCTATTTTTAACTCATGGCTTTTAAATTAAAGTGATCCTGCACAGTGCAGTTGTGGAAACATCTGTAATAGATTGGAAAAGAGAGGCGTGTGTCAGTGTTTTATTCAAACGTCAACAAGATATTTTTAGGTACTGATGGTGCTGCCTCCTCGTGGGTCAGCAAAATTTTGCCGTTACGAGTGGACGGTTCAATCCCATACAGTGCCCCTTTAATGACAATAAATTATGACAGTAGTTATGAAACACAAATATTTCTTAATTACGAAGAATACACATTAGTAATACGTCCATAATCTCAAATAATGTATGGCAGGAATAGATAACTATTTCATCCATTTATATGCTATATTATCGCATTTATCAACCTTTTAAGTTTAAAAAACGGATAGTAATTGTGTTTACATTCGACATATAATCAAAAGAACTTGTGTACATGTCACATATCAGACCCACTGTAGAATACGCCTGCTCAGTATGGTATCCCAATGAAATGGTAGACAGGAACCAGAGTTTTCTCTGCATGTTGTCGCACCAGCTCTGTGGAATTCGTTTTCTGCCAGTGTTAAATTAGAAGGAAATGTAGTTTCATTTCATCAGCATCTAAAAACCTATCTCTTTAAAGCTGCCTATCCTCCTTAGTTTTCTAGCAGCTTCATCCATCCATCGACGATTCGCGCATTGTTATACGATTACAAGATTGCTTAATCCCTTGGTTTTGTCATGCCACTGAACTCGATCTTCAAGGATATTGGTGCATAAGAAGGCATCATTTTTATTGAAAAGACTTTAGCCATAGGTGGTTCAACATCAAGGGGCCCAATTTGTCAAACATTGTCACCAGAGCAGATCCAGAGTTACAGTACTGAGATACTCCCAAACATACAGTGGACATCACTTCAGAATAGAAGAAACATTAGTCACATCACTCCGCTCTACAAAATATCAACAACCAAGTCGCTGTCAACAAATCCAATCACCTCCAACCTGATTAATATTCATGTGTACATGTGCAGTGAATCACACCGACACCGCACAACTGTTGACTTTAAATACAGCGAACTTGTCAGATAAAACCAAATTCTGGTGAACTGAACCAAATATTCATGACAGATAATACAGGTTTTCTGCTGTTTTATCAGGGTTATTAATAAAACACATTTGTAATTAAATGTAGACATAGAATTGTATGAAATAATTACATTAACAGGATTAATTATGAATTGCATAGACTACAAAGATGCTTTAATAAGAGAGTCCCTTTAAGGCTTTATGTCCCCCAAGCCACATGAAGGTATAGAAGAGTTACTGTAAAAACCAGCCATATCCACTTTTTGAGTCACAACAAAATAGTTATCTATGTTATGTCCTAGATTATATGTCCCAAATATATATTAAAATTATTCACACTTACGTTTTAAAGCAGTCATCAGCCAAGATGGTCTTTCTATTTCCTGTTTATGACAAAGCCTACTCCTGCTTGGCTGTTGTATGCCTTAGAATGGTATATACTAGGTGACCGCTTCGTTAGGTAGTGAAACATTCTTCTTGACTTTTCACTTCTCCGATCATGATTACATTCCATACCAACCTGTATTCCCTAAGTTCTTCTTTTTGAGTTCTTGTATGTGTTCATCATTTAGTAGAGTTCTGACATTGAGGGTTGCTATCTTTAGTCAACTTACCCTCTTTCAGCGTCTCTTTTTGACCCAGAGATTCTTAGCACCCCTGCACATAGTCCCAGTTGACCAGAGCCGCCTCCTTGGTCATGGACACTTTGGGGACTGGGGCCATGGCTCTGTAGTGCCTTGCATGCTGGTGTTGTTGAGCTACCCTTCCACGCTGGCCAGTGTGGTCAGAAAGGGCAGGAGTCGACCCTCTAACCACTATAAATAGTATACTCTATATACCAAAGTATATTGTTTAATTTCCTAATGATCCAACAAATTAAGACGCCGTGTCATTGTCCTAATCAGATTGAGCTACCCCTGTGTTGCAGCCATCTGTCTCTGGATATCACCAGTTACATTCTTCACTCAATAATTGTAGCATGGCAGATTTTTTCCAAAGTTGAGATGGTGTTCAATTGAACAGTTCTGCCAAGAACCAAAGTGTTAATTTATGAAGAACTGGATCTGCACAAAACATAATGTTCAGCTTCCTTTAGCCTGTTACTGCAGCAGCAGCTCTGTTATTATTCTATTAGTAGTATTTAGAAATTAGAACTGCATTGGTATATCTCAGACCAGCAATCAGTGCCAGTTTGTGCTGTATTAATGTGTTTGGTTTGTTGCCTGTACAACAAAACAGCTGCGGGCCCAGGGAACTGAGAACTATTCCATCTCTGTTACTTTGAGTGCATTACATGTATTGTATAAACCAGTATTTTCATATTATCACTTAGCTCATAATATTTATCAAATTACATAATTGTATAGAACACTGTTATTTTTGTGTTTCTTCCTGCATTGTCAGTGTCTTGTGTAAGTTGCACAGAGCAGTGATAATGACGGTTCAGTGGTGTGTGGCAGGTTCAATTCCTGCTGATGTTTGCACGTTGCGGCCAAAACAGCACTGGTTGTGCACGTCCACTGGTTCCATGGGTTGCTTTAATTTGTTTAATGCATGTCCAATAGTGATTTCTGTTGTCAGAACTCATAAGTGATATATTTGATAATAAGATATATTAAGATACTCTGAAGGTCAATTGTTTTCTTGTAATACAAACATTTTTCATCAACATTCAACAGAAACTACACAATGTGATGTGAGACCTACTGTCCTACTGGCCTACAAGAGAAAGAGAGGGGAGGAAGATCTAAACAAGTTCAGGGCGGGGCAGATGCCTTCCCAGGCTACATGCTGCACCGAGGACGTCTGTTTCACACTTGGTGAGGGCTGCCTTCATTAGTACTCCGTGTCACGACTGTTTTGTTTTCTTTACATAAGACTCAAAAATACACGTTGAACACATCAGTCTGTAACAATGTGGCATAAGATACACGTTTGAACACATCAGTCTGTAACAATGTGTCATAAGCCAATTAGGTAAATGCATTAATGAAATGAAGCACGCAATTATCAATAAAACAGCTATAAAAAGTTAGTGACTCATTACTAAAATAAGACGTGTTTAACAAGGTGTAATTATTTCACATAATATGTCAACATGGCAATAATATAATTAGCACATTATCAACAACATTTTGCAAGTTATAATTTTACACATAAAAAGTGTTTTAACGGTGTGAAATTAGCAAATGGTAATTTAACAATTGTCTTGTGATTTCTTGACATGTTCACAACAGTAGGCACTTGTGCAGTAAAAACTGAGGGAGTCATTTCTACTTTAATAGGAATGACCCACTGCCAGTCAACTTGCCCAGGTGTTGACATAATCACAGTTCATTGTGAATGTCACACCCTGGTGGACAAGACTGGCAACGTGTCTGGTACCTGAGGCTTAGATGGAGTGTAAAACACATCCAACTTACACAATACTGGATGGAATTGATGATGGAATAGAATATTAGGGAAAATAATAATAATAATCCTGCCTCTATTTGAAATCTTTGCAACTAAGAGAACTACTATAATGGGAAAAAGAAAAGAAATAACAAATAACCCTTCAAACAGCCCAACAATTATTATTTCACATTTCGCTAATCAATTTTATGTGACTATACATACATTTTCCCTCTCTCACTCACCATGTCAGTATTCCCACTTCATGAGTCTAAGTTGAAACGCTACTTAGCCTAGCTTGGAAAGTATTCAACCCTGAATGGTGTAGCCTGAAATTTGAAAGATTCAGTCTTTGAACAACTCTTGTTCATTTGGTGAAAATGTAATGGCAAATATATGCTATGAGCCTAAGATGAAATGAGTGCTAACAAAGTTAGTTTCATTGTTGATGAAATAAAGATGTTTTTATTTATTTTTTCTTCTAAATAATTATCTACATCCACTATATATATTCACCTGTACTGAGTTATATAAATTTGACTAATTAATATTTTTAAAATATGTTATTATTTAGTTAAAATAACACTTATACTTGTGATAATGTACCTGTGCTTGTACTCTTACTCAGCTTTTAGCAATATACTCATAATCGTATTCATCCATTATTAATGGACTTGTACTTGTGCTGAAGAACATGTACTCGATCTAATTAAGGTGTGACCTGGCAATAGATGGTGGATATTTGTGTACAAATAGCATCAATTAACTGCTACATGGCTGGATACTCCCAGAGGACTTGGGAGTAAAGTGTAAAGCGATTTGAGCAGTGCCAAAGACTGGACACTATTTAGTACAAACTTACTTTACTTTGAAAGTTGTCAACTGTGCACAACAATTTTGTCAACAGTCGACAACATTGTTTTGTATATACAGGTGTATATATATATATATATATATATATACTCCTAAAGGCAGCTTATATCGACGGATTATGCATATAGGACCGGCTTATGTAGACCGCTACAATATCTACAATACACTGTTCAATATGACTTCATGTATAATAATTATAGTATTTCATGAAAAGTAATTACAAGGAATTTATGCATCCATAATTCCTTATAAGATGATGGAAATGAAGACGCTAGAAGAGCACATCTAGAAATGGACAGAAATGCAGTTCTGCTTGAACTATTTATTTTGTGACTGCTGTTTATAGCTAAAATAAACTGTTACAATACCACAACCATGTCCATTTTATAATAGTGAAAGAATCTTGAAAGTCTCTGTAAACCCCAATAAAAAATAATTATATATCCACACATGAAAGTTTAAAATATAAAATATTATTATTTAAAATATAGTTCACTTTCGAAGAGTTATTGATGCTAAATATAAACAAAAACGGCAGGAAATCACGTATTTGGCATTCTCAATTACAATTTTTTTCCGGGGGGGCATGCCCCCAGACCTTCCTAGCATTCTCGGTTGTTTCGCAACCTCGGGCAAGACGCTTTGCGTCTTGCATATATTTCTCCCTCTTTTGACAAACTGTAGGAGGGAGATCTCCCGCATCACACTAAATTCAACTTGGCAGCTCTGTAGACATATAGAATAAAACTTGGAACATGGCTTGTTATAACTGTTGTCACAGTCTGGCACCTTTTATCAATCATTTTATTGGTATCATCAACTTTTAAACTACATTCTAAGTAAACGATTTTTTTATGTTAAAATTGCAAAACTGTAGGTTACATTAATGTTTTGAAGAAGAGTACATTGCATCAAATAGTTTCTATTGAAATAACGGCTAAATCATGTAATCGCTTAAATGGATGTAACCCTAAGAGTAAACTTAGCATTATTATATTTCACAGAGGCCCTTTGATTTCACCTTTCCACTCCACAAGAACGCTTGTTAGTGTCTGTAGACACGTGCCTCCAGGCTACAACACAACACGCCCACTGTTTGATTGCTTTCACCGCGGCACACGCGTCTAGTCAGGCTTCTTGGGAGGCCACCGGGCGAGCCGTCACGTTTGAGCGATCACAGCACACAGCCGCTCGTGTCTGACTTGGTTAAAGTAATCTGAGTATGTTTCTTTGTGATTAGTGAGGTTAGATGCTCGATAAAGTCCCTTTCAGAACGAGTTATTTTTGATTAAATAATTCGTAATACCTAGATAACATTTATCGCAAAATATATTGTGAACTTAAAACGTGGGTTTTGGCGCTGCAAACTGACAATATTGTGTTTGTTATCACACGGATTACAAATACTTCTCTGGACAAGGAAGTCATACCAAAGTCGGTGAAGCATGCAACTGACTATCCTCTTTTGAAGAAACCATCACTTCAGGGCATGCGTCAACCAGTGAATAACCAAAGTAATTGAGAAAGTGGTCGTGTTTCTGCTTAGCAAATGGTTGAGTGCTTTCAGTTGGCGTATCGGGGAAAACGTTCTCCTGCAAGTTAGAACACCGGTCAACACAGCCATGGTCAATAAACAAGGAACCAAATCAGTTCTCATTGATTTTACTTCCGCCTTCGATACGATAAACCGTGATTGGTGAACGGAGCAAGTACTAATCGGTGACCACAAATCATCGAGTATAGCTACTCTAATGACATATGTCCCGCAAGGTTCTGTCTTGGGACAACTGCTCATTTTAGTTTACACTCAATCTATCGTGTATGATTGGCGTTTGTATGGTTGCTGTTACAGCGATTGTATGGTTACTGTTACAGCGTTGGTGTGGTTAATGTTACAGCGTTGGTGAGGTCACTGTTACAGCGTTGGTGTGTTTACTGTTACAACGTTGGTGTGGTTAGGTTACTGTTATAGCGTTGGTGTGGCTACTGTCAGAGCGTTGGCGTGGTTAGGTTACTGTTACAGCGTTGGTATGGTTACTGTTAGTCTGTTACAGAATTGGCGTGGTTACTGTCACAGCGTTGGTGTGGTTACTGTTACAGCGTTGGTGAGGTCACTGTTACAGCGTTGGTGTTGGAACCTGGAAATGGAGCCATTCTCACTGGATCGCCGGGCAGAAGTACAGGGAGATCGACCTTCACATGTGTGTCATGGTAATGACGCTGTCTCTCCTTCTCCTGGTCTAAGCTGCGTCTCACTTTAGTCACGTCGTAGGCAGTCGGCCTTAGAAGTTCCCTTGCAATGGGTAACTTATTTCGAGGCCTGCGACTCATGCATAGCTGGGCTGGTGACAGGTGACACATTTCAAGCGGCGTCGTTCGGTAGACCAGCAAAGCCAAGTGTTTATCCGTACACTTACGCCAAAGCCGCTTGACAATCTGTACTACTCGTTCCGCTGCGCCGTTAGATTGTGGAAATGCGGGCGATGACGTGCAATGGTCGATTTGGTAATCTTTGCAGAAAAGCGCAAATTCGCGAGACGCGAACTGAGTTCCATTATCAGATCGCAATTTTTCTGCTATCCCGTGTCGACTCATTTGACTCTTGAGGGCGTCGATTGTGGCAGCGCTACTCAAATTCTCGAGTCTGTCGACTTCGATGAACTTGGAATAGTAATCCACAGTGACCAAGTAATTGCTTCGTTCCCATTCGAAGATGTCTGTCGCTACCTCGACCCACGGCAGGTCGGGTGTTCTCGTTGGTCTCAGCGTTTCGGCGTGCTGTTTATTCTGGTACGTGTTACACGCTGCGCAATCACTCACGAGATTTTCGATTTGTTGCGTCATCCCTGGCCAGAATAGCGCTTCCCGCGCTCGCTGCTTGCATTTCGTGATGCCCAAGTGCGACTCGTGTATTTGTGCAAGCATGTTAGGCCTCATGCTGGGTGGCACAACGATTCTCATGACTTTGTACACTACACCGTCAGATACTGAGAGTTCTTCACGTATTGTCCAGTACATCCTGATTGCGTGCGGTGTCTCCTGTTTTGTATCTGGCCAACCCTTCAGGATCATAGCATGCAGCTCGTTCAGTTCATCTGCTGTGCATTCCTGGAATTGCTTGTATCGTGTAGGTGTCACGGCGATGAAGTTGATCATATTGACCATGACAGGCTCAATATCAGGTACTGCATCAGGCAGGTAGGCACGACTCAGTGCATCTCCCATGGGGATGTCCTTGCCTGGTTTGTACGTCACGTTCAGGTCGTATGGCTGCAGTCTCAGCAACATTGCTTGTAGCCTCATGGGCGCTGATAGCAGTGGCTTTGCGCATATCGCCTGAAGTGGTTTGTGATCGCTCTCAACTGTTGTAGGTTTTCCAAAGATGTAGTAGTGGAATTTCTTGCAGCTATGGACGATAGCTAACATTTCCTTTTCCAGTTGAGCGTATCGCTTCTCTCTCGGTGTGAGCGCTCTCGATGTGTACGCTATCGGACGACCGTCTTGTAAGAGGACTCCTCCTAGTCCGTAGCTACTCGCATCACACTGTATTGTGACATCTTTCGTCACGTCGTAATACGCCAACACTGGCGTACTACAACAGAGTTCCTTCAGCTCATCGAAGCTTCTCTGTTGTTGCTTGTTCCAGTAGAAATCGACATTTCTTTTCATCACATCTCGTAGTGGGACGTCCACTGTGCTCATATTCGGAATGAATTTTGAAAGATACTGGACAAATCCAAGAAATCAGCGTACGTCTTCCTTGCTGCCTGGAACTGGCATGCTGCGTGCTGCTCGGACTTTCTTTGGATCCGGTTGCAAGCCTTGGTCAGTCACCAAGTGTCCCACGTAGGTAACTCTTGGTTGTTTCACCTGACACTTGTCGAAGTTGAGTTTGAGATTCCACTCGGTCGCTCTCTCAACAACTTTTCTCATTATTCTGTCGTGTTCTTGTGGGGTCTTCCCTGCGATCTGGATGTCGTCCATGATAGCTCGTGCGCCATCACTATTTTCCAGCATCTCGTCCATGATTCGCTGGTAGATTTCTGAAGCCGACTTTATGCCAAACGGGAGGTGCAACCACCTGTATCTTCCGATTGGCGAGTTGAAAGTCGTCAGTATACTTGATTCGTAGTCGAGTTTGATTTGCAGGAATCCCGACTTTGCGTCTATCTTGGAGAACACTTTGGCACCTGGCATTGATGCTACCACTTCTTCCACCGTTGGAATTGGGTAGTGTTCTCGTCTGATGGCTTTGTTGAGATCTTTGGGGTCTGAACAGATTCTCAACTTTCCATTCCGCACAACCGTGACCATCGAACTAACCCAGTCGGTGGGCTCTGTCACTTTGGTAATGTGGCCATCAGCTTCCATCTCTTTCAGTTTCGTACGCATCTTCGTTGATAGTGCTTTTGGCTGACGCCTTGGTCCATGAACTACTGGCGTGACTGTAGGATCGATCTTGATGGTATATGTCCCTGGAAGTGTACCTGTCGTTTTTCTCAGTTCCGGATACTTGTCAAGCTCGTCGGTGACTTCGTGTATTCTTTCATTCAGGCCTATAGCTGTTCGCTGGCTTGCCCTGACAACAACGGCTTTTGATCGACGTGAACCACGTAGTACTGGACATCCACGAACTTGTTCTTGTAACGTGTCGGGAGTGTGACGTAGCCTTCCACTTTGGTTGGGTGATGTGTGTACGACTTGAATTTGCGAGCGGTCTTCATTATTGGTGTATCGCAGAGCATATCTTTGAACACTTTGTACGGCAACAAAGATTTCGTGGCGCCGGTGTCTATTTGCATATCGATGTGAAATCCATTTACTTCT
Organism: Oasisia sp. SBJ-2009; assembly: GCA_964017155.1. NCBI lineage: Eukaryota > Metazoa > Annelida > Polychaeta > Sabellida > Siboglinidae > Oasisia > Oasisia sp. SBJ-2009. The sequence goes on from OZ024855.1 coordinate 20,476,892, forward strand.
ATGCATTCCCACCAGTCGTGTTTGCCTGCGTCAGTGACTGTGTTGATCAGATGTGCGCCGCCATCATCATCTGATTCCTCAGAGCCACACATTTCCTCCACCATGTGGGCGCTCGCCTTTCTGCGGCACATCGCCGCGAAATTTCCCTTCTTACGACAGTAATTGCAGTTACTGTCTTTGGCGGGGCAACGTGCATGATTGCGATCATACCGGCATTTCATGCATTTGTTACCTGAAGCTTTCTTCTTGAAGCCGTGCTGCGTGAACCTGGACTGAGGCCTGTTATACGAACGTCGAGGTGCGTTCGATTTGCCTGTGTTCACAGCATGAACTATCGGATCTTCGTCGATGCCGATAGCGCGCATGCTCTCTTGTGATGTCTCGTAGTTTTGGCCGATACCAATGGCCATGTCTAATGTCAGGTCATCACCCTTCTCGAGACATTTTTCGCGGACAGCGGCGTGCGATGCTCGTAGCACAATCGCATCTCGCAGCATGCGGTTTTCTTCTACTAACTGGTAAACACTCACTGCGTATCGATGTCGCTCAGTCTGCGGTAATCCTAGTCGCCCCGGTCATACCCCGGTCAACCGCGGTCAAGGATGATGGCGTCGCGACGTAGAATCGGTCGATCACCGAGTGATGCCTTATTGCAAAACTGCCAAAGTCATCTTTTGGCAAATGGTCCGCTCATTTCTGCCGTCTGTCACATCAGACGGTGCCTGGAGTTACTATGCACATGATAGTCCGTAGTTTCTGTTTCTAAAACAACTTTTTACATTATTTTAGAGCTACTTCTAGACACCATGTAACATAATGCGACTCGGACTCGGGATGGCAGTGTGGTAACTCGATCTGTTTATTGGTTGGGCGTGTACACATGCGCGGTAGCTAGTCAAGCTAAATACTACACAACCACTGCAGGTATCACGAGCACCGTGTGGCTGTATTCACCCAAAGCTATTTCTAATGAAGATCGACCACACTCCTCGTAGGCGATCTCATTGGTTGCGATTTCGAAAAGGAGTTTTTGAAAGGGTTATCCAATAAGTGGTAATGATGCAATCAACCGCAGCGACCCATGGCGCGAGGATGCCTGCGCCACATCAGTCAGATTAGCCGCTTTCTACATTAGTCCTGGACCTGCCCTATAGGCCCGTAGACATTTCGGAGGTATCGAAGTTTGACTGTTGATTTGGGTAATATATACATATGGCTTTAATATTCTACTAGGTGGACATTTCAAAAACTGGGCATAACGTGGCGACGGCCATTTTTCAAAATGGCTGCCAAATTCAATATCCCCGTATCTTAATAAATACGGCATGCAGAGCAATCATTGTGGTATGCCAATATATGTTTCAGGAGACTCCAATTTCAAATATACAATTACTTGGCTCCTATGGCATTTAATTCCGCCAATTTTAAAGATGGCGGTCGTCAATACAAATGTCCCAATATCTCAAAAACTACGTCAGCTAGAGCAATTCTATTGACGTTGTTGGATAGCTTGGTGGATAGCGATATCAAATATGTTATTCGTTACCTTCAATAGCATAACAATTCGCGCCATTTTTAAAGATGGCGTCTGTCAAAGCCCATTATGTCCGTATTTAAGATATACGGTATTTAGATCTATCTTTCACCACATCTTAAGTGCTTCATGTCGTCGAAAGGTGTAGCAGATATACAGTGGAGATCTGTTTGACCCACTGTTAACATTAGTTATAAGCTTGAGACGAGTTCAACGCCGTATATGATATGTTCCCCATTATCGCTCAGTATACATGAGATCATATGGCGAGACCATTAATCGATGTGTCATCTGTATATAAGCAAATGCCAATATAATTCTGAATTTCATGTATGTTTGAAAAGTGTCATCACCAGAACACATTACAGATGGAAAGGTGCATGTGAAAAACATGTTTATAGGTTAAAGCCTGCACCACTCAGGCCAGGACTACCATAGATCTATATAGAATAGCAGGTACTGAGCATTCAAATTATGTCTTAAACCAGGTGGAATTGCCTACGAGATATATCCCACCGTTATAACTATCCCAAAAGAGAAGTAGTAATGTGGTATTTGTTTACAATAAGCCAAGGTTGCCTCATTGATTGAAGACATTTCTATTATATACCAGCACACAAGTACATTACTCTAGCTATTATTATTTCAAACTTTTTTGTTTCTTGTCTTGCCATATTTCAGATAATTGAAAATAAACGTGGCCATGGACAAAAATACATAATAACTTCCTGCTAGTCTCCCCACAATAAAGTAGCTCGACGGTCTTGCCCAATATGTAAATAATACATTAAGTTCAGGAGAGGCAGGAGCAGACTTGAAAATCCGAAGGTGAAATATCTCAAGTTATTATGTATTTTTGTCCATGGCCACGTTTATTTTCAATTATCTGAAATATGGCAAGACAAGAAACAAAAAAGTTTGAAATAATAATAGCTAGAGTAATGTACTTGTGTGTTGGTATATAATAGAAATGTCTTCAATCAATGAGGCAACCTTGGCTTATTGTAAACAAATACCACATTACTACTGACGACCGCCATCTTTAACAATGGCGGAAATAAATGCCATAGGAGCCAAGTAATTGTATATTTGAAATTGGAGTCTCCTGAAACATACATTGACTGTAATGGCATACCACAATTATTGCTCTGCATGCCGTATTTATTAAGATACGGGGATATTGAATTTGGCAGCCATTTTGAAAAATGGCCGTCGCCACGTTATGCCCAGTTTTTGAAATTTCCACCTAGTAGAATATTAAAGCCATATGTATATATTACCCAAATCTACAGTCAAACTTCGATACCTCCGAAATGTCTACGGGCCTATAGGGCAGGTCCTGGACTACATACCCAGACCGACAAAGGAATGAGTTGTCAATGACATCACATCGCGCTTGACTACTGCAACGCCGTTACACTGGTCGATGCATACAACGGACAACTGATCGATGGCAAAGCGTCCAGAATCTTTAGAAACACAAGCGATTTTTTTCTTTAGAAACTGCCGTGCAGCAAATTTCTCTTTGACCAATCAGAGTGTTTTCTCTGACGTAAAATTGCATCATATTATGTTGATTCTTTGATAGCGTCCTTACTGCAAATTTGCATGTGCCGTCGATAATGGTCGCGCTCTGTGTAATCGGCTCTGTTCGCAGTTGGCCGCTTTGAGTCTCGGTTTGCCGTAGCCATCGAGCACTGTAAACTGGCCCTTAAACGGCGCGTCTGCAGTTCATATCGCGCGCCAACAGCGAATACACAATCCTGCTGCCAGACGGGTTCTGCGCCGTCCGCGCAGAGACAACGCCACACCCCTGTCACGTGATCTACACCGGCTGCCCGCTGCCTTCAGAGTTGATTGCAAGACACTTGTACACACTTAGAAAGCCGTGCACAACGACATATCATTATATTTGTGTGTGAATTCGTGTGCCTACTGCCTATACCAACGGGTGAAGGCAGATAATTATAACCATTAGGTTCAATAATTAAAACAAGACTTTGTTGTCTCTGGCAACAGCCAGAAATGTTTGCAGTGCGCTTTTCATTGTACCTCTACTCAAACACTGGGAAGAAGTGAAGATTGGGTATCGTGCCAACAAAGGAAATCAAATTAACTACACACTCGCAAGACCACCCAGTTGGCGCTCTACCGTGACTACACACCAACTAGATCGACAAGTTGACGTTCTACCCTGACTACATACCAACCAGACTGACCAGTTGGCAGTCTACCCTGACTACACACCAACCAGACTGACCAGTTCGCGGTCTACCGTGACTACACACCAACCAGACTGACCAGTTGGCGGTCTACCGTGACTACACACCAACCAGACTGACCAGTTCGCGGTCTACCGTGACTACACACCAACCAGACTGACCAGTTCGCGGTCTACCGTGACTACACACAAACCAGACTGACCAGTTCGCGGTCTACCGTGACTACACACCAACCAGACTGACCAGTTGGCGGTCTACCCTGACTACACACCAACCAGATTGACCAGTTGGCGCTCTACCCTGACTACACACCAACCAGACTGACCAGTTGGCGGTCTACCCTCACTACACACCAACCAGACTGACCAGTTGGTGCTCTACCCTGACTACACACCAACCAGACTGACCAGTTGGCGGTCGACCGTGACTACACACCAACCAGACTGACCAGTTTGCGGTCTACCCTGACTACACACCAACCATACTGACCATTTGGCGCTCTACCCTGACTACACACCAAACCAACCAGACCAACCAGTTGGTCTCTACCGTGGCTACAAACCAACCAGACTGACCAGTTGGTGCTCTACCCTGACTACACACCAACCAGACTGACCAGTTGGTGCTCTACCCTGACTACACATCAACAAGACTGACCAGTTGGTATCTACCCTGACTACACACCAACCAGACTGACCAGTTGGCGCTCTACCCTGACTACACACCCACAAGATTGACCAGTTGGCGGTCTACCCTGACTACACACCAACCAGACTGACCAGTTCGCGGTCTACCGTGACTACACACCAACAAGACTGACCATTTGGCGGTCTACCGTGACAACACACCAACCAGACTGACCAGTTGGCGGTCTACCCTGACTACACACCAACCAAACTGACCAGTTGGTGCGTTACCCTGACTACACACCAACCAGACTGACAAGTTGGCGCTCTACCCTGACTACACACCAACCAGACTGACCAGTTGGCAGTCTACCCTGACTACGCACCAACCAGACCGATCAGTTGGCGGTCTACCCTGACTACACACCAACCAGACTGACCAGTTGGTGCTCTACCCTGACTACACACCAACCAGACTGACCAGTTGGCGGTCTACCCTGACTACAGTCACTACACACCAACCAGACTGACAAGTTGGCGCTCTACCCTGACTACACACCAACCCGACTGATCAGTTGGCGGTCTACCCTGACTACACACCAACCAGAGTGACCAGTTGACGGTCTACCCTGACTACACACCAACCAGACCGACCAGTTGGCGGTCTACCGTGACTACACACCAACAAGACTGACCAGTTGGTGCTCTACCGTGACTTACACACCAACCAGACTGACCAGTTGGCGGTCTACCGTGACTTCACACCAACAAGACTGACCAGTTGGTGCTCTACACTGACTACACACCAACCAGACTGACCAGTTGGCAGTCTACCCTGACTACACACCAACCAGACTGACAAGTTGGGGCTCTACACTGACTACACACCAACCAGAGTGACCAGTTGGCGGTCTACCCTGACTACACACCAACCAGACTGACCAGTTGTCGATCTACCTTGACTACACATCAACCAGACTGACCAGTTGGTGCTCTACGCTGACTACACACCAACCAGACTGACCAGTTGGTGCTCTACGCTGACTACATACTAACCAGACTGATCAGTTGGTGCTCTACCCTGACTACACACCAACCAGACTGACCAGTTGGCGGTCTACCCTCACTGCACACCAACCAGACTGACCAGTTGGCAGTCTACCCTGACTACACACCAACCAGACTGACAAGTTGGGGCTCTACACTGACTACACACCAACCAGACTGACCAGTTGGCAGTCTACCCTGACTACACACCAACCAGACTGACAAGTTGGGGCTCTACACTGACTACACACCAACCAGACTGACCAGTTGGCAGTCTACCCTGACTACACACCAACCAGACTGACAAGTTGGGGCTCTACACTGACTACACACCAACCAGACTGACCAGTTGGCAGTCTACCCTGACTACACACCAACCAGACTGACAAGTTGGGGCTCTACACTGACTACACACCAACCAGACTGACCAGTTGGCGGTCTACCCTCACTACCCTATCCAGGCGCACATCTTGGCGCTCTAGTCTGTCTACGGGCGCAAAAAGAACACAAAAGCAACGAGGACAATCATTGCTTTCATTTCTGGAAACATATTTGAAAAATTCAAATAGATATACCAAGAAATATGCAACCGTGTCTAACCCCCCTTGATATTTCCCTTCAGTATGTTACACCATACAATAAAAACACATTGCTGCATAGTAACATAAACATGGGTTCTCCAAACCTGCAATTACCGTCCAACTATACTGTAGTATGTTGTGTACGTGCGCGTGCGAATATGGGTTTATCTGTATCCGTGTGTTGTCGTTACGTCCGTTTGTCTGTATAATATATACACAGGCGTATATTTTTATATGAGTATTTGTGTTCGTGCGAGCTTGTGCGTGTATGTGAGCGTATACGAGCGAAGGTGCGCTTGTTAGCGTCCGCATGCGCACGGGTGTGTGTAAAAAACGATGTATGTGTGGCGTGTCTCTGTTTGTGTGTGTGTGTGTGTGTGTGTGTGTGTGTGTTTGTGTGTGTGTGTGTGTGTGTGTGTGTGTGTGTGTGCGAGCGAGCGTGCACGGGTGCTGGGCACCTGTGTGTTTCATACCTTCGTGAACGTGTGGATGTGCAGATGAGTCCACTGCCACGTGTGTATTTGCCCGTGTATTTTCGAGTGTGGAAACAGCTACGTGTTCAAATGCACGATGGCGTGTGCGAGTGGGTGTTTGTGTGGGCACGAATGTATGTGTACGTATATACGTGTGTGCGTGTGCAGATGTATGTCCGCGTAATTGCGTGTTTGCTTCTGTGTTTAGGTTTCATTTGGGCATTTGGGCATGTGCGCGTGGTCATTCGTGTGCGGGCGTGGGTGTCAGAGGGTACGTGTCGGCGCATGGTTATCTGTGTAGTTTAATGTTTTACATTTGCGTAAGCGTATTCTGACGAGTGCAAGCAAGTGTGCACGTTTGGGAATCCCGTAGGTGCAGCTGCACGTGTATGTACATGAACAGATTTTCGTGTAAGTGCATGAGCAGATCCGCGTGTATGTGCACGAACAGCTGCACGTGTATGTGGATGAGCTGATGTACGTGTAAGTGCATGAACAGATGTACGTGTATGTGCATGAACAGATGTACGTGTATGTGCATGAACAGATGCACGTGAATGTGCATGAACAGATGTACGTGTATGTGCATGAGCAGATGTACGTGTATGTGCATGAGAAGATGCACGTGTATGTGCATGAGCAGATGCGTGTGTATTTGCATAAACAGATGTACGTGTATTTGCATGAGCAGATGTACGTGTATGTGCATGAACAGATGTACGTGTATGTGCATGAACAGATGCACGTGCATGTGCATGAACAGGTGCGTGTGTTGGGGGCAGATGAAAGAGACCAATGCTCCTCGGCAAATGCTCTGATATGTGCTGTCATGTGGTGACTATGTTGAGAACCAACCATTTTGCGTTGATTACATGGGTATGTTGTGTGAGAAAAAATAGACTTCGATAAAACGAAGGCACGCTGTGGCGTCAATAGGAGGATTGGGTCATGGTTGCTGGTAGTGACAGCAACATTTAATGTAGAAAATTAATGTATCAGTAAAACGAAGTTTGTGCTTTTGCTACCTTCTATAATTTAGATATCACTCGTGAGTAAAATCACAGAATATTGTGTACTGAACAACATAACACAACTAATTGTCATTAGTTTGCATTTAGGCTCTGAAGCATTGGGGTAAGGTGGGCAGACATGGAATTTTACTGAGGGGGCAAACATAGTTCTACTCCCCCTAATAAATAGGAAGTTACAATAAGAGGCTGTGATAATATTTCAACAGCAAAGTTTGGTAATAATTCTGAGTCTGTTAACAAAGAAAGAAAGCACTGTGTGAATTTAAGAGTTTATTATAATATCAACGACCTGCACTGGCAGGTAACTACAAACACAAACATGCATAGCAAATACATATGCAAATATCATGAAATGCACAGCGCTATCTTGGTAGCAATACCGTCAAGTTGATCCTCTATACCATTAGACGTCTCTCACCTGTACATTCTGTGAGATGATCCTCTATGCCATTAGATATCTCTCACCTGTACATTATGTGAGATGATCCTCTATGCCATTAGATGTCTCTCACCTGTACATTCTGTGAGATGATCCTCTATGCCATTAGATGCCTCTCACCTGTACATTCTGTGAGATGATCCTCTATGCCATTAGATGTCTCTCAACTGTACATTCTGTGAGATGATCGTCTATGTCATTAGACGTCTCTCACCTGTACACTCTGTGAGATGATCCTCTATCCAATTAGATGTCTATCACCTGTACACTCTGTGAGATGATCCTCTATCCAATTAGATGTCTCTCACCTGTACAGTCACAATAGACACTGGGGTGTAAAACGCTTACGTTAAGTTCAGCCAATGATATAATTGCTTTGGGTAATTTTCAATTCAGTCTCACACTGCTGTAATCACATGTAACATTTGGGAATAACCAGTAACTTGTGTACACAATACTGTAGAGTGGGGGTGAGAATGGGGACTGGGTAACTACAGGGGACTGTGGGAGTCCCCAGTCCACACTGTTCTCTGGGGTGCGATTTCAATCATCACACAACGCGCCGGTCTGCCTCATCACCACTTTTGGCTTGTGAGGATGAGGATGCAGTATGTCACTGTTGTTGTTTAGCTTCTGCAAAAGACACAAAGCAACATTGTCAGGCACAAATCCTCATATGTATCTTAAAAAAATATCAACCTGCCCTACTATCCCCATTGTCTGTTATATGGACAGGCGCAGTGGAATAACTATATGCACGGTCCGTACGGGGCTTTGAAAGTCTTGAGAAGCCTTGAATTTGAATGGACCAAATTCAAGGCCTTGAAATCCTTGAATGTTATAAAGTATAGTCTTGAAAAGTCTTGAATTTTATTGTGGTGAATAAAATATTTAAGACAAACTAACAGATGTAGGCCAGTGGTAGTCGGGCGGAAGAAAAAGCCGATGTACAAAAATATCTAGCTGTTCTTAGTCGAGTAATATAAGTTGGTCGAGTGCGATTAATTTGGATTGATGTTTTCAATGTTAATTTACTGCGATTAAAAGTACAGACATAATTAAAACCAGTCTTAAATTTATTTTTCAAATAGCCTTGAAAAGTCTTGAATAGCCTTGAATTTCAAATGTCCATATGTGTACGGACCCTGTATATGACTTAGTGGCAGTTCCTTTCAGGACATCGAGCATCGGACTTTCTCCAATTAGTTCAATCTTTTGTATTTCTTTGGTTTCATTCCAGGTAATTTCCATCTTTGTTAGATCTTCATTAACTGTCTTACGCCAGGTCAGTCAAACTTCCTGTCTTTCTGTTACCACCTTCAGACACCCACTCTAACACTATATGTGCTGTCCAATCTCTTGACAAGTGTAGTATATGTCTAGTCTATATCATTGAGACAAACAATGTCATGCACACTAATTGTTCCTTCAGTGGGCAGTTCTCCTCCTACCAAACATTACAGTCATCATGTTTTATTAGTCTGTATTGCAAAACTTAACGTTACACAAAATGCAACTGTGGAAATTTGATTAAAAAATTATTTAAAATAGAAAACGTTTAAAGAATTTATGTCATCAAAATTTTCATATAGACTAACGTCAAAGCCATAATTGAATGTTTTGATCACATCACACATTTCACGAAGCACTACCAGTTTGGCTGTGCTTCAGCTCATGGTAAACGATGGTATACATTTGTTTGTATAAACGCTGGTTATGATAGCAACTAACCATCTGGTTGTTGGACAACAATTTGATTCCTGACCAAGAGTGACACCTGCTTTGAAACAGTCCCTTTACCTCTAGTCGTGTAATATCTTCAGTGAGGACATCAACAACCTCATCAAACCTCTCAGTTTACAACTGCATCGTACCTGGTCGCACCTGTCACAACTTCCTCCTCGTTGAGTCAATGCACTTCAACTACCTTTCATGGTGTCCTGGTTCGTGGATGTCTAGAAAATGAGTAAAATGTGAATTTGTATACGTATTCTTCGATGTATACAAGATTTTATAAGAAACATATATTATTATTATATACCAGCATTGCATTCATTGATCAAAGGTGTTTCACTTATGGCAGACTGCAAAAACACAGCTTAAAGGCCATATCCTACCCAACAAATCTGAGAAATATATTATAAATAAACTTGTACATGTGTGTTGTTTAATGTTGTCACAAGTCTGAAGCCATATGTTAGCCGAAACATTTATAAAATTTGATTTATACAGTGCCATGCCACAGAAGAAACTTAGAAATGCCGCTGGCTTTCTGGTACCACTTTGTGAAGCTTCAACTTGACGTGTGCGGTCACCAAATAGTGATCACTATAAATGTCAGCTCCACGGCAAACTCTCACATCTTGAAGGGACCTACGCCATTTTCCATTGATGATAATGTGGTCGATTTGATTGCTTGTCCTACCATCAGGTGATTTCCAGGTGAGCTTGTGGATGTCCCGGTGTGCAAAGAAGATACCTCCAATTACATAGTTGTTGTTCAGGCAGAAGTCAACAAGGCGTTCACCATTGTCATTCATCACGCCACAACCATGTTTGCCCATGGCTCTTTCGCAGTTGGAGTTTTCAGAACCAACTTTGGCATTCATGTCTCCGATGATCAGAAGCATGTCATGTTGTGGCACTTTGGCGACTGCTTGTTGCAGCTGTTCGTACCAGTCTTCCTTGTCCTCTGTGTCAGATTCATTGGTTGGGGCGTAACACAGAATGATTGTAAGCTTGCAGTGTTTGGAGTTGAAGCGTGCTTTCATTATCCTATAACTGATCGGTTCCCATTCCAGCAAGGTGTTGGCCTTCTGCTTAGAGATTACAAGGGCTACACCACGGATGTGTGTGTCCTCATGTCCTGAGTATAGTATGTTAGAACCATCATGGGTCACCTGTCGCCCGGACCCAGTCCATCGACACTCGCTGACCCCTAGGATGTCCAGTCTGTATCTTTTCATCTCGCGGATGAATTGTGCTAGCTTTGAAGCCTCATTCATTGTACGGACATTCCACGCCCCTATGCTGAACTTAGTTTTGGGCCCGAGCAAACTATCTGTCGCACACCTGCCTTCCTGTGGTAGGCTTTCAGCAGGTGTGGTCATACTGCCAGGCTGGCTCAAGTCTGCTATGGGCCCCCTTGTAGTAGTTTCGATTGTTGTAGTTTCCGTAACATAATTTGTTTTATAGGGTGGGGTTGTTAGCCCCACGCCCAACCCCCAACCTGGAGGACCAGGTGCTGGGTTTCGTCTGGTCCCCCCCTGAGACCTGCCCGGCTTGGTTAAACCTGCCAGGGGCTTAAGCCCCCACCGGTATAGCTCCCAGAGTCCTTGAGACACGCAAGCCTCCTCACCACCAACAAGGTACCAGAACAGAGAGGAGGACAGGGATGTCCCAAATAACCATAAAGCAATCCATTGTGACCACTGCCAAAAATGGATACATACACAATGCTGTGCAATAGATGACAGTGATTACAAACAACTAATACATTCTTCATGTTCCTGGGCCTGCCCGGATTGTAATAACTTCAACTTCACAAATTCCTTCTTCGAAGATAACGAAATCCAGACCGCTAACCCTTTTGACCCCCTCAATGGTAACAATCATAACTCAAACGAAACAACTACAAGTAGTAATAACACAACCAATAACAAGAAAACCTATAAACAGAAGAAGAGACCAAACTTCAGGTGCATCCTCATAAACTGCCAAAGCATTAAGAATAAAGCTGCAGACATAGCAGTACTAAACGACATACATAACCCAGACATAATCAGTGCAACAGAGTCATGGTTAGATCCCTCAGGTAAAAATGGCGAACATTTCCCAGAACACTTCAATGTTTTTAGAAAAGACAGGGAAACAAGTACTACTGGAGGGGGGGTATTCCAAATATCCAAAGCTGATCTCATCACAACTCACCTAACAAACTTAAACACTAACAGTGAGAGCATTTGGACAGAAACTGAAATAAAAGCAATGAAACCCATAGTCATATGCACCTTCTATCGTACCCCACATGACTCTCAAGGAACTCAAATTGAAGAACTAGATCTATCTCTGTCTAAATTAGGAAACAAGATAAACACACATAATGTCATACTTACTGGCGATTTCAACCTTCCTAATATAAACTGGGAAAATCATCATGTCACACCTAACAATGGATATAGTACAGTTGCTGCCAACAAACTCTCTTGTAGAGGAACATGGACTAATCCAACATGTCAATGAACCCACACGTAAACAAGGAAATGCCAACAATATCCTAGATCTTGTCTTCACAAACAGACCTGGGTTAATAAAGAAACTAAACGTAGTAGACGGCATATCAGACCACAGCACAGTTATCATTGATGTAAATATTTCACCCAAGCGCAAACATCGCCTAAAACGTAACATTTTCATCAGTATTAAAGCTGACCACACTAACATCCAGAAATCTCTCGATGACTTCACACATGAATACTTCTCTCTAAACCAAAACATGACAGTCAATGACAAATGGAACCTTGTTTCAACAAAAATCATCAACATTATGAACCAATATGTACCACGCCGCCTTACAACTTTCAGATTCAACCTTCCCTGGTTCAGTAAAGACTTGAAAAACATTTGCAAAAGAAAGAAACGATTATGTAAGAAAGCAAAAAGATCCAGAAATCCAGAAGACTGGCAGGAATTCTGTAACCTCAGGAAAGACATGCACGAACACCTTCGTTCTGCTAGATTGTCCTACATCAATCAATTTATAATAACTGCAATAACCGACAAATCGAAAGCATTCTGGAGTTTCATTTACAAACTTAGACAAGATAACCAGGGTATTGGGGACCTCAACATTGCGGGAAACATAATTAGCGATGACAAACAAAATGCAGAAGCCTTAGGCAATCAGTTTAAAAGTGTCTTCACACATGAAGGAAATTCCAAGTTACCAAATCTGACCGACAGCCCACATGGAAAAATACCCAAAATAACAATTTCACTTAAAGGAGTACCTGACCAACTATCAAAAATTAACACCTCTAAATCGCAAGGACCAGATAACATTCCACCATGGTTTCTAAATAGATATGCCAATAATACATGATATCTTCCAATCATCAGTTGGCTCTGGTCAAGTCCCCAATGCCTGGAAAGAAGCAAACATAACAGCAATTTTCAAGAAAGGAAGCAGGGCAGAAACTTCTAACTACAGTCCAATATCCTTAACACCTGTGATTTCTAAACTTCTTGAACACATAATTCATAGCCACATCATGAAACACCTTGAACAACACCACATCCTAACTGACCACCAACATGGGTTTCGTGCAAAAAGATCAACAGAAACTCAACTAATTCAAACTATCCATGACATAAAATCCTTTGACGAAAAGAAAACTGTAGACATGGCCATTCTAGACTTCTCTAAAGCATTCGATAAAGTTCCACATAAAAGACTAATTCACAAACTAAAATACTATGGCATCACAGGCCCAATATCATCATGGATAGAAAACTTCCTTACAGAAACAACCCAACAGGTTGTAATAAATGGATCAGCATCCACACCCATTCAAGTCACCTCAGGGGTACCACAGGGAACCGTACTGGGGCCCCTCTTTTTCCTACTATACATAAATGACCTACCCAATAATTTCACTTCAAATGTTCGCCTTTTTGCAGATGACTGCCTACTATATCTACCAGTTAAATCCGACAATGACACTTCTCTCCTACAAAATGATCTACTCAAACTCGAGGAATGGCAAAACACTTGGCCTATGAAATTCAATCCCACCAAATGCTTCACAATGACAGTAGTATAGTAGGTTCAATTCATTAGGCACTTGGCGCGGCGCGCGGCGCGGGAGGAGGAGGAATTCCACCGGTGGAAGTGCAAAGGTCACGTGACAAGATCAAGGTCAAAGGTCAAGTGTCGCCCCCTGGCGGATAGGTCACGAACCAGTGTCGCCACCTGGCGGATATGTCATGTGATAGTGGCGCCCTCTTACGGACACGTCACGAACTAGTACTGCCCAAATTCGTGCGTCTTATTTTTTAAAGGCGCCCCTGGCTGATAGGTCATGAACCAGTGTCGCCACCTGGCGGATAGGTCATGCACTAGTACTGTTCAAATTCGTGCGTTTTAATGTTTAAAAGGCGCCACCTGGCGGATATGTCGTGCACTAGTGGCGCCCTCTTACGGACAAGTCACGAAATAGTACTGTCCACATTCGTGCGCCTTATTTTTTTAAGGCGCCCTCTAGTGGATAGGTCATGAATTAGTGGGGCACTCTTACGGACAATTCACGAACTAGTACTGTCAAAATTCGTGCGTCTTATTTTTTTAAAGGCCCCCCCGGTTGATCGGTCGTGCACTAGTGTCGTCCCCTTACGGACAAATCACGGACTAATACGGTCCAACTTCGGGCGTCTTCTTTTTTTAATCACGTCAAAATGGCGTTAGGGGTTATGTAGCGCCCCTCGCGGATAGATGACGAACTACAAACTAGGTGAAAGAACAAGTGGACCCATCTGACATATATGTATTCGGCTAATCGATCACGTGACTGAATATTATAGCCGTCAAATGTTGTACTTTGTGACTCCACTAAAGCCAAATGGGGTTTTAACATTGTTTTAATGAAAAGGCTTTATGAAAAACCGAATACGTCTTTGTTTCATGACATGGAGCGGAGAAAGGTAAACGGTTATAAATTATTGTATTAAACTATACCAAAACAGACCTTAACACAGCACCCTATGGTAGACCTGTCGCCGGTTCAACTATAGGTTGTTAGGCAACCAGCAGTAAATAAAAACAATGTAATACATTGTATCTGTCACGTAGTGGCGGTACGTTCGCAAGTCTGAACACGTTTATTCATATGGCGGGTCTCACTACATGTCCAGTATGTAGCACACAAACACTCACAGGTCACGTTCTGGACGTAGGCAACTTACTTATTTCGTGCAATGCGCATGCGTGTCATCCAGTATAAAGGTCACATAACATTTCTTCCAATATAAAATTGTAACTCTCGCGTCGCTACCATGTCCAGTATGTAGGACACACCGGTCACATCCTACACGTAGGCAACTTACATATGTCGTGCAATGCGCATGCGTATTGTCCAGTATGCAGGTCACATAGCATTTCTTCCAACAATACAAAATTGTAGCTCACGCGTCGCCACTATATTCAGCATGGAGCACACACCGGTCACGTTCTGCACGTAGGCAACTTACATTTGTCGTTGCGCCACCAATAAACACAACGGTAGGAGAGTTTTATGTCATGCGCAAACCATAACTTCCGTTAAAATAACGCTTCCTACCATGTGCAAAACATAACTTCCGTAAAAATGTTGGGTCACATCAGCACCATAACACAATTTCATGCAAAATTACACATTCAATCATAGTGATAACCTTAAAAACTAGTGCCATTTAAAGTTTCCTTGCAATAACCCTGCCAACTTTTCTTATTTCACTGAGCAAGTGTACTCACCTCGTTCCATTTCGTAACGTTTCACCGTTTCATTGCGTTACACAGGTGGTGTTTTCACAAATATAACTAAGTTATTCTTGTAAATTGTAGTAAAATAGCATATTTTTCTATTCTACGCCATAACTTTGTCGTGTTTTTCATATTTTACTAACTCGGTGTGCCAACTTTGTACCATTTTACAACTTTTTCAGTGTTTCACCGCCATCACTTTGTCAATTTTACGTGTTTTTTAGTGTTTACATGCCATCACTTTGTCAAGTTTATTCATATTTTACTAACTCCATGTCCCAACTTTGTACCAGTTTACAACTTTTTTCATCGTTTCACCGCCATCACTTTGTCAATTTTACGTGTTTTTAGTGTTTACATGCCATAACTTTGTCAAGTGTTTTCATATTTTACTAACTCCATGTCCCAACTTTGTACCAGTTTACAACTTTTTTCATCGTTTCACCGCCATCACTTTGTCAATTTTACGTGTTTTTAGTGTTTACATGCCATAACTTTGTCAAGTTGTTCATATTTTACTAACTCCATGTGCCAACTTTGTACCATTTCGTAACGTTTCACCGTTTCATTGCATTACACAGGTGGTGTTTTCACAAATATAACTAAGTTATTCTTGTAAATTGTAGTAAAATAGTATATTTTTCTATTCTACGCCATAACTTTGTCGTGTTTTTCATATTTTACTAACTCGGTGTGCCAACTTTGTACCATTTTACAACTTTTTTCATCGTTTCACCGCCATCACTTTGTCAACTTTACGTGTTTTTAGTGTTTACATGCCATAACTGTGTCATGTTTTTCATATTTTACTAACTAGGTGTGCCAACTTTGTACCATTTTACAACTTTTGTTATCGTTTCACCGCCATCACTTTGTCAATTTTACGTGTTTTTAGTGTTTACATGCCATAACTTTGTCAAGTTTTTCATATTTTACCAACTCCATGATAACAACATAACGTAACATAAAGCAATGTAATAAAATAAAATAACATAAAATAATATAACACAACATAATGAAATAAAATAATATAACATAAATAATTGTGATATAATATAACATAATGTAACATAGAGCAACACAATAAAATTACATAATATAAAATAATATAACACAACATAATAAAATAAAATAATATAACATAACATAAAGCAACGTAATAAAATAAGATAATAAAAATTAAAGTAAAATAAAATAACATGAACAGAAATAAATTAATATAACAAAACATAAAATGAAATAAGACGAAATAAAATAAAGTAATATAACATAACAGAACATAGCATAATGTAATATAACATAAAGAAACATAATAAAATAAAATAACATAAAATATAGAACATAACATACAGCATGATAATAAAATGAAATATTTAACAGAACAGAACAGAACATAACATAATATGATGTAACATAACATAGCTTAAAATAAGGCAACATAATAATATTAAATAACATAAAGTAATATAACACAACATAAAATGAAATAAGGCGAAATAAAATAAAGTAAAATAATATAACAACAGAACGTAACATAACATAACATAACATAACATAACATAACATAACATAACATAACATAACATAACATAACATAACATAACATAACATAACATAACATAACATAACATAACATAACATAACATAACATAACATAACATAACATAACATAACATAACATAACATAACATAACATAACATAACATAACATAACATAACATAACATAACATAACATAACATAACATAATATAATATAACAAAATAAAGTAAAGTAAAGTAAAATAAAACAACATAATATAATAAAATAACATAAAATAATATAACACAACATAATAAAATCAAATAACATAACATAACTTAAAGCAACATAATAAAATAATTTTACAAAACAAAATACAAAACAGAAAGTTTACAAACACGTTATGTTTATAAAACAAAAATAAAATAAAAAGTGTACAGGCAAGTTATGTTTACAAAACAAAATACAAAATAGAAAGTTTACAAACACGTTATGTTTATAAAACAAAAAGTTTACATACAAGTTATGTTTACAAAACAAAAGTTTTACAAACACGTTATGTCTACAAAACAAAATAAAAAGTTTACAGGCAAGTTATTTTTACAAAACAAAAGCTTACAAACACGTTATGTCTACAAAACAAAAAATTACGGACAAGTTATGTTTACAAAACAAAACAATACAAAACGGAAAGTTTACAAACACGTTATATTTAGAAAACAAACATTTACAAAGAAGTTATGTTTACAAAACATTACAAAACAAACAAATGTTTACAAAACAAAAGTTTTACAAACTCGTTATGTTTGCAAAACAAAATAAAAAGTGTACAGACAAGTTATGTTTACAAAACAAAACAAAAGTTTACAAACATGTTATGTTTACAAAACAGAAAGTTTACAAACACGTTATATTTATAAAACAAAAATTTACAAACAAGTTATGTTTACAAAACAAAACTAAAGTTTACAAATACGGTATGTTCACACAACAAAATACAAAACATATTTTACTAAGTCGGCGTGTCAACTTTGAACCATTTCACCACTTTTCAGTGTTTCACAGTGTTGACTTTGTCAATTTCACGTAGTCTTAGTGTTTACATGCTATAACTTTGTCAAGTTGTTTCATATTTTACTTAGTAGGTGTGCTAACCTCGTTCCATTTCGTAACATTTCACCGTACATTGCGTTAGACAGGTGGTGTTTTCACAAATTTAACTAAGTTATTCTTGTAACTTGTAGTAAAATGGAATATTTTTCTGTTTCAACGCGATAAACTTGTCGAGTTTTCATATTTTACTAAGTCAGCGTGCCAGCTTTGTACCATTGCACAACTTTTCAGCGTTTCACCGCGATTACTTTGTCACTTTGACGTAGTTTTAGTGTTTACATGCGATAACTTTGTCAAGTTTTGTTTCATATTTACTAAATCGGTATGCTAACCTCGTCCCATTTCGTAACTTTTTCACAGTACATTGGGTTAGACAGGTGGTGTTTTCACAAATGTAACTAAGTTATTCTTGTAACTTGTAGTAAAATGGAATATGTTTCTGTTTCGACGCGATAAACTTTTGGAGTTTTCATATTTTACTAAGTCGGCGTGCCAACTTTGTACCATTTCACAATTTTTCAGCGTTTCACCGCCATGAGTTTGGCAATTTGACTTAGTTTTAGTGATTACATGAGATCACTTTGTCAAGTTGTTCCATATTTTACTTGGTCGGTGTGGTTACCTCGTTCCATTTCGTAACGTTTCACCGTACATTGCGTTAGACAGGTGACGTTTTCGCAAATTTAAATACGTTATTCTTGTAACTTGTAGTAAAATGAAATGTTTTTCTGTTTCCACGCGATAAACTTGTCAAGCTTTCACATTTTACTATGTCTGCGTGCCAACTTTGTACCATTTCACTACTTTTCAGCGTTTCACCACGATGACTTTGTCAATTTGACGTATTTTTCTAAGTCATCTTGGTATTTTCATAACCTTCTGTGGAAAAACATTGGCACTTTCTATCATACACCGTGAACAATCTAGAAAGATCTTGGGTTGCGACGTCACTACTTTAAAAACGTATGCCACCTAGCAGATAACTCTGACACTACGTTAGACGCGAGCCCCATCTAGCGGACAAAACAGCCACTAATTTGGGTTTGACATAGAAAACTATGGCTTCTACTATATCCATAACATAAATTCTTGTAAAGTGGTGGCTTCGGTCAAAGTCATAACGTAACTTTTAGAGTTTTGGGATGAAAACCTTATTAAATATTCGTGTTTTACTAAGTCTGTGTGCTAACTTCGTAGCATTTCGTAACGTTTTACCGTTTTATTGCGTAGACAGGTGGCGTTTTCACAATTGTAACTAAGTTAGTCTTGTAACCTGTAGTAAAATAGAATATTTATTCTGTTTCCACGTGATAACTTAGTCTAGTTTTTCATATTTTACTTAGTCGGTGTCCCAACTTTGTAACATTTCACAACCTTTCTCCGTTTCACCGCCATGACTTTGTCACTTTGACGTATTTTGTAAGTCATCTTCTTACTTTCATAGACGTATTTTCTAAGTCATCTTCTTACTTTCATAATATTCTGTGGGAAAACTTTGACACTTTCTATCATAAACCGAGAACCTTGGTGGTTTTTCTTACGACACACATCATTTTCCTAACCAAATCTAAAACAATCTAGAAAAAATCTTGGGTTGCACGTCACTTCTTTAAACACTTGTACCATCTAGCGTATATCTCTGACATTACGTTAGACGCGAGCCCAATCTAGCGGACAAAACAGCCACTAATTAGGGTTTGACATAGAAAACGATGGCTTCGACTACTTCCGTAACAGAATTTCTTGTAAAATGGCGGCTTCGGTCACAGTCATGACATACCTTTTTGTGTTTCGAGACCATAACCTTGACAAATATTCGTATTTTACTGAAGTCAACGTGGTAATTTCATAACATTTGGCGAGTTAACGAGATAGAAAGAGGAATCTTTCCACTTCATACCATATTCGTGTCATAGCTTCTAAAAAGGGGCTCCTGCCACGTGTAAAACGTAACTTCCGTAAACAATGAAGCTTCCGGTCACGTGCAAAAACATAACTTCCATAGACATGATGATACCTCTCACGTGTAAGACAAAACGTCTAGGAAAATGGTGGTCTCGACCACAGCCATAACATAACTTAACGTTTTGATGTGAAAATTATGTCAACTATTCGTATTTTACTTGTGAATTGTGAAAACACCACCTGTCTACGCAATGAAACGGTAAAGCGTTACGAAATGCTACGAAGTTAGCACACAGACTTAGTAAAACACGAATATTTAATAAGGTTTTCATCCCAAAACTCCAAAAGTTACGTTATGATTTTGACCGAAGCCACCATTTTACAAGAATTTCTGTTATGGATATAGTAGAAGCCATAGTTTTCTATGTCAAACCCAAATTAGTGGCTGTTTTGTCCGCTAGATGGGGCTCGCGTCTAGCGTAGTGTCAGAGTTATCTGCTAGGTGGCATACGTTTTTAAAGTAGTGACGTCGCAACCCAAGATCTTTCTAGATTGTTCACGGTGTATGATAGAAAGTGCCAAAGTTTTTCCACAGAAGGTTATGAAAGTACCAAGATGACTTAGAAAAATACGTCAAATTGACAAAGTCATCATGGTGAAACGCTGAAAAGTAGTGAAATGGTACAAAGTTGGCACGCAGACATAGTAAAATATGAAAACTTGACAAGTTTATCGCGTGGAAAGAGAAAAATATTTCATTTTACTACAAGTTACAAGAATAACTTAGTTAAATTTGCGAAAACGTCACCTGTCTAACGCAATGTACGGTGAAACGTTACGAAATGTAACGAGGTTAGCACACCGACCAAGTAAAATATGGAACAACTTGACAAAGTTATCTCATGTAATCACTAAAACTACGGCAAATTGCAAAACGTGGCGGTGAAACGCTGAAAAGTTGTGAAATGGTACAAAGTTGGCACGCCGAATTAGTAAAATATGAAAACTCGACAAGTTTATCGCGTCGAAACAGAAACATATTCCATTTTACTACAAGTTACAAGAATAACTTAGTTACATCTGTGAAAACACCACCTGTCTAACGCAATGTACTGTGAAAAAGTTACGAAATGGGACGAGGTTAGCATACCGATTTAGTAAATATGAAACAAAACTTGACAAAGTTATCGCATGTAAACACTAAAACTACGTCAAAGTGACAAAGGCATCGCGGTGAAACGCTGAAAAGTTGTGAAATGGTACAAAGTTAAAGTTGGCACGCCGACTTAGTAAAATATGAAAACTCGACAAGTTTATCGCGTCGAAACAGAAAAATATTCCATTTTACTACAAGTTATCAGAATAACTTAGTTAAATTTGTGAAAACACCACCTGTCTAACCCAATGTACGGTGAAACGTTACGAAATGGAACGAGGTTAGCACACCTACTAAGAAAATATGAAAAAACATGACAAAGTTATAGCATGTAAACACTAAAACTACGTGAAATTGACAAAGTCACCGCTGTGAAACACTGAAAAGTGGTGAAATAGTTCAAAGTTGACACGCCGACTTAGTAAAATATGTTTTGTATTTTGTTTTGTGAACATAACGTGTTTGTAAACTTTAGTTTTGTTTTGTAAACATAACTTGTTTGTAAATTTTTGTTTTATAAATATAACGTGTTTGTAAACTTTCTGTTTTGTAAACATAACTTGTCTGTAAACTGTTTATTTTGTTTTGCAAACATAACGTGTTTGTAAAACTTTTGTTTTGTAAACATTTGTTTGTTTTGTAATGTTTTGTAAACATAACTTGTTTGTAAATGTTTGTTTTCTAAATATAACGTGTTTGTAATCTTTCCGTTTTGTATTGTTTTGTTTTGTAAACATAAATTGTCTGTAAATTTTTGTTTTGTAAACATAACGTGTTTGTAAACTTTTGTTTTGTAAAAATAACTTGCCTGTAAACTTTTTATTTTGTTTTGTAAACATAACGTGTTTGTAAAACCTTTGTTTTGTAAACATAACTTGTATGTAAACTTTTTGTTTTATAAACATAACGTGTTTGTAAACTTTCTATTTTGTATTTTGTTTTGTAAACATAACTTGCCTGTAAACTTTTTATTTTATTTTTGTTTTATAAACATAACGTGTTTGTAAACTTTCTGTTTTGTATTTTGTTTTGTAAAATTATTTTATTATGTTGCTTTAAGTTATGTTATGGTATTTGATTTTATTATGTTGTGTTATATTATTTTATGTTATTTTATTATATTATGTTGTTTTATTTTACTTTATTTTGTTATATTATATTATGTTATGTTACGTTCTGTTGTTATATTATTTTACTTTATTTCATTTCGCCTTATTTCATTTTGTGTTTTGTTATATTACTTTATGTTATTTAATATTATTATGTTGCCTTATTTTAAGCTATGATATGTTACATCATATTATGTTATGTTCTGTTCTGTTAAATATTTCATTTTATTATGATGCTGTATGTTATGTTCGATATTTTATGTTATTTTATTTTATTATGTTTCTTTATGTTATATTACATTAGGCTATGTTCTGTTATGTTATATTACTTTATTTTATTTCGTCTTATTTCATTTTAAGTTTTGTTATATTAATTTATTTCTGTTCATGTTATTTTATTTTACTTTAATTTTTATTATCTTATTTTATTATGTTGCTTTATGTTATGTTATATTATTTTATTTTATTATGTTGTGTTATATTATTTTATATTATGTAATTTTATTATGTTGCTTTATGTTACATTATGTTATATTATATCACAATTATTTATGTTATATTATTTTATTTCATTATGTTGTGTTATTTTATTTTATGTTATTTTATTTTATTATATTGCTTTATGTTACTTTATGTTGTTATCATGGAGTTGGTAAAATATGAAAAACTTGACAAAGTTATGGCATGTAAACACTAAAAACACGTAAAATTGACAAAGTGATGGCGGTGAAACGGTGAAAAAAGTTGTATATGGTACAAAGTTGGCACACCGAGTTAGTAAAATATGAAAAATATGGCAAAGTTATGGCATGTAAACACTAAAAACACGTAAAATTGACAAAGTGATGGCGGTGAAACGATGAAAAAAGTTGTAAAATGGTACAAAGTTGGGACATGGAGTTAGTAAAATATAAAAAAAACTTGACAAAGTTATGGCATGTAAACACTAAAAAACACGTAAAATTGACAAAGTGATGGCGGTGAAACACTGAAAAAGTTGCGAAATGTTACAAAGTTGGCACATGGGGTTAGTAAAATATGAAAAACTTGACAAAGTTATGGCATGTAAACACTAAAAACACGTAAAATTGACAAAGTGATGGCGGTGAAACGGTGAAAAAAGTTGTAATGGTACAAAGTTGGCACACCTAGTTAGTAAAATATGAAAAACATGACACAGTTATGGCATGTAAACACTAAAAACACGTAAAATTGACAAAGTGATGGCGGTGAAACGATGAAAAAAGTTGTTAAATGGTACAAAGTTGGCACACCGAGTTAGTAAAATATGAAAAACACGACAAATTTATGGCGTAGAATAGAAAAATATACTATTTTACTACAATTTACAAGAATAACTTAGTTATATTTGTGAAAACACCACCTGTGTAACGCAATGAAACGGTGAAACGTTACGAAAAGGTACAAAGTTGGCACATGGAGTTAGTAAAATATGAAAAACTTGACAAAGTTATGGCATGTAAACACTAAAAACACGTAAAATTGACAAAAGTGATGGCGGTGAAACGATGAAAAAAGTTGTAAAATGGTACAAAGTTGGTACACCTAGTTAGAAAAATATGAAAACTTTGACAAAGTTATGGCATGTAAACACTAAAAACACGTAAAATGACAAAGTGATGGCGGTGAAACGATGAAAAAGTTGTAAAATGGTACAAAGTTGGCACACCTACTTAGTAAAATATGAAAAACATGGCAAAGTTATGGCGTAGAATAGAAAAATATACTATTTTACTAAGTTACAAGAATAACGCTACGAAATGGAACGAGGTGAGTACACTGGCTCAGTGAAATAAGAAAAGTTGGCAGGGTTATTGCATGGTAACTTTAAAGGGCACTAGTTTTTAAGGTTATCACTATGATTGAATGTGTAATTTTGCAAGAAATTGTGTTATGGTGCTGATGTGACCCGACATTTTTACGGAAGTTGTGTTTTGCACATGGTAGGAAGCGTCATTTTAACGGAAGTTATGGTTTGCGCATGACATAAAACTCTCCTACCGTTGTGTTTATTGGTTGCGCAACGACAAATGTAAGTTGCCTACGTGCAGAACGTGACCGGGGTGTGCTCCATACTGAACATAGTGGCGACGCGTGAGCTACAATTTTGTATTGTTGGAAGAAATGCTATGTGACCTGCATACTGGACAATACGCATGCGCATTGCACGACATATGTAAGTTGCCTACGTGTAGGACGTGACCGGTTTTTCCTACATATTGGACATGGTAGCGACGCGTGAGTTACAATTTTATATTGGAAGAAATGTTATGTGACCTTTATACTGGACGACACGCATGCGCATTGCACGAAATAAGTAAGTTGCCTACGTCCAGAACGTGACCTGTGTGTGTGCTACATACTGGACATGTAGTGAGACCCGCCATATGAATAAATGTGTTCAGACTTGTGAACTTACCGCCACTACGTGACAGATACAATGTATTACATTGTTTTTATTTAATGCTGGTTGCATAACAACCTATAGTTGAACCGGCGACAGGTCTAACATAGGGTCCTGTGTTAAGGTCTGTTTTGATATAGTTTAATACAATAATTTATAACCGTTTACCTTTCTCCGCTCCATGTCATGAGACAAAGACGTATTCGGTTTTTCATAGTCACATAGTACAACATTTGTCGGCTATAATATTAAGTCACGTGATCGATAAGCCGAATACATATACGTCTGATGGGTCCACTTGTTCTTTCATCTAGTTTGTAGGTCGTCATCTATCCGCGAGGGGCGCTACATAATCCCTAACGCCATTTTGACGTTTAAAAATAATAAGACGCACGAATTAGGACAGTGTTAGTTCGTGATTTGTCCGTAGGGGGACGACACTAGTGCACGACCGATCCACCAGGGGGCGCCTTAAAAAAATAAGATGCACGATTGTTGACAGTACAAGTTCGTGACTTGTCCGTAGGAGGGCGCCACTAATTCATGACCTATCCACCAGGGGGCGCCTTTAAAAAAAAGACGCACGAATTTTGACAGTACTAGTTCGTGACTTGTCCTTAGGAGGGCGCCGCTAGTGCATGACATATCCGCCAGGGGGCGTCTTCAAGAAAATACGACGTACGAATTTGGACAGTACTAGTTCGTGACGTGTCCGTAAGAGGGCGCCACTAGTGCACGACCTATCCGCCAGGTGGCGCCTTTAAAAAATAAGACGCACTAATTTGGACAGTACTAGTGCATGACATATCCGCCAGGTGGCGATATTGGTTCGTGACCTATCCGCCAGGGGGCGCCTTAAAAATAAGACGCACGAATGTTGGCAGTACTAGTTCGTGACGTGTCCGTAAGAGGGCGCCACTAGTGCCTGACATATCCGCCAGGTGGCGACACATTTTCATGATTTATCCGCCAGGGGCGACACTTGACCTTTGACCTTGATCTTGCCACGTGACCTTCCACCGGTGGAATTCCTCCTCCTCCCGAGCCGCGCGCCGCGCCAAGTGCCTAATGAATTGAACCTTCTATACTACTAATGACATTAACCTCAAGAAAACCGACACCAAATCACTACACCTTCTGTGGCCAACAACTGACCAGTATGCCTTCTACCCTGACTACACACCAACCAGACTGACCAGTATGCCTTCTACCCTGACTACACACCAACCAGACTGACCAGTATGCCTTCTACCCGACTACACACCAACCAGATTGACCAGTTGGCGCTCTACCCTGACTACACACCAACCAGACTGACCAGTTGGCGCTCTACCCTGACTACACACCAACCAGACTCACCAGTTTGTGCTCTACCCTGACTACACACACACAAGACTGACCAGTTGGCAGTCTACCCTGACTACACACCAACCAGACTGACCGGTATGCCTTCTGCCCTGACTACACACCAACCAGACTGACCAGTTGGCCTTCTACCCTGACTACACACCGACCAGACTGACCAGTATGCCTTCTACCCTGATTACACACCAACCAGACTGACCAGTATGCCTTCTACCCTGACTAAACACCAACCAGACTGACCAGTTGGCCTTCTACCCTGACTACACACCAACCAGACTGACCAGTATGCCTTCTACCCTGACTACACACCAACCAGATTGACCAGTTGGTGCTCTACCCTGACTACACACCAACCAGACTGACCAGTTGGTGCTCTACCCTGACGACACACTAACCAGACTGACCAGTTGGTGTTCTACCCTGACTACACACCAAGCAGACTGACCAGTCGGCGCCCTACCCTGACTACACACCAACCAGACTGACCAGTTGGTGTTCTACCCTGACTACACACCAACCAGACTGACTAGTTGGTGCTCTACCCTGACGACACACTAACCAGACTGACCAGTTGGTGTTCTACCCTGGCTACGCACCAAGCAGACTGACCAGTCGGCGCCCTACCCTGACTACACACCAACCAGACTGACCAGTTGGTGCTCTACGCTGACTACACACTAACCAAACTGACCAGTTGGTGTTCTACCCTGACTACACACCAACCAGACTGACCAGTTGGCGGCCTACCCTGACTACACACCAACCAGACTGACCAGTTGGCAGTCTACCCTGACTACACACCAACCAGACTGACCAGTTGGCAGTCTACTCAGACTACACACCAACCAGACTGACCAGTTGGCAGTCTACTCAGACTACACACCAACCAGACTGACCTGTTGGTGCTCTACCCTGACTACACACCAACCAGACTGACCAGTTGGTGCTCTACCCTGACTACACACCAACCAGACTGACCAGTTGGTGCTCTACCCTGACTACACACCAACCAGACTGACCAGTTGGTGCTCTACCCTGACTACACACCAACCAGACTGACCAGTTGGCAGTCTACTCAGACTACACACCAACCAGACTGACCTGTTGGTGCTCTACCCTGACTACACACCAACCAGACTGACCAGTTGGTGCTCTACCCTGACTACACACCAACCAGACTGACCAGTTGGTGCTCTACCCTGACTACACACCAACCAGACTGACCAGTTGGTGCTCTACCCTGACTACACACCAACCAGACTGACCTGTTGGTGCTCTACCCTGACTACACACCAACCAGACTGACCAGTTGGTGCTCTACCCTGACTACACACCAACCAGACTGACCTGTTGGTGCTCTACCCTGACTACACACCAACCAGACTGACCAGTTGGTGCTCTACCCTGACTACACACCAACCAGACTGACCTGTTGGTGCTCTACCCTGACTACTCACCAACCAGACTGACCAGTTGTTGCTCTACCCTGTCTCTTGGCGAAAACAACACAAAAACAACTATGACACTCGTTGGTCCAACCACCCGAATCTAGATTTGAGTTTTAACAATAACTATATCCTCGTCTTCATCTTTCTGGAAATATTATTTAAAAAAATCAAAAAGATATACCAACACATATGCAGCCATTACATACATTTAACCCCCGTGAAATATTTTGTCTGCTTCGTCTGGGTGCCGTGTATGTCTTTAAGACCGTTTGTTTGTATACTATGTACATAGGCTCTACGTTTTTGTAAGTATTTGTGTTCGTGAGAGCTTGTGCGTGTATGTGAGCGTGTACGAGCGAAGGTGCGCTTGTTCGCGCCTGCATGCGCACGGGTGTGTGTATGTGTGGCGTGTCTCTGTTTGTGTGTGTGCGTGCGGTTGCATCTTACCCGGTCGCACAGTGCGCGCCTGTGTGTGTGTGTGTGTGTGTGTGTGTGTGTGTGTGTGTTTGTGTGCTTGTGTGTTTTATGCCTTCGTGAACGTGCGTATGCACGTGTGGATGTGCAAATGAGTCCACCGCCACGAGTGTGTGGCGCGAATGTATGAGTACGTATATGTACGCTTGTGCGTGAGCAGATGAGTGGCCGTGTATGCACGTGTTTGCTTGTGTGTTTAGGTTTCATTGGAGCTGGTGTGGGAGCACGCTTGCGTGCTTGTGCGCGTGGTCATTCGTTTGCGGGCGTGTGTGCGTGTAGGTGTTCACGTTCGAGAGTGTGTTTAGAGGGCACGTGTGGGCGCATAGTTATCTGTGTAGGTTAATATTGTGGGTTTGCGTAAGCGTATTCTGACGAATGCAAGGAAATGCGCGCGTTTGTGGAGCCCGTAGGTGCAGCTGTACGTTTCCAGGTGTTTGTGCATTAGCAGATCTATGCACGTTTGTTGGGGCAGATGAAAAAGACCAATGCTCGTCGCAAATGCGTACATATGTGCTGCAATCTAGTGACTGTGTTGAGAACCAACTTTTGCGTTGTTTACATGGGTATGTTGTGTGAGAATCAAACAATTCTTCGTAAATCAAAGGTAAGCTGTGGCGTGATTAGGATGATTGGGTCATGGTCGCCGGTAGTGACAGCAACATTTAATGTAAAAAACTAATGTATCAGTAAAACGAACTTTGTGTTTTGCTGCCTTCTATAAGTCATGAGTAAAATCACAGAATATTATTTACTGAACAACATAACACAACTAATAGTAATTAGTTTGCATTTAGGCACTGGACCACTGGGGTAAGGTTGGCAGACATATGGAATTTTACTGAGGGGGCAAACATATAGTTCTACTCCCCCTAATAAATAATAAGTTACAATAACAGGCTGTGAAAATATTTCGACAGCAAAGTTTGGAAACAATTCTGAGTCTGTTAACAAAGAAAGAAAGCACTGTGTGAATTTAAGAGTTTATTGTAATCTCATGCAACGACCTGCACGGGCAGATAACTACAAACACAAACATGCGTAGCAAATACACATGCAAATATCATGAAATGCGCAGCGTTATCGTGGTAGCAATACAGTTAAGATGATCCTCTATGCCAGTTCAGCCAATGATATAATTTCTTTGGTAAATTTTCAATTCAGTCTCACACTGCGTTGACTGGGTAACTACAGTGGAACTGTGGGAGTTCCCAGTCTACACTGTTCTCTGGGGTGTGACAGTCACAACTGGTGATTTCAATCATCAGCTGCATTTCACACAACGCGCCGGTCTCACCTCGCTTGACTTGTGAGGATGAGGATGCAGTATGTCACTGTTGTTTAGCTTCTGCAAAAGACACATACACAATATTCTGAGGCACAAATCCTCACATCTGGAAAAATATCAACTTGCCCTACTATCCACATTGCCTGTTGTATGGACAGGCTCAGTGCAATAACTATATGACTCAGTTCTTTTCAGGACATTGGGCAATGGGTTTTCTCCAACTAATTCAGTCTTGTAATTTATTTCAGCACGAGTGAATGTGAGTGGCCTTTGTACGAGAGATATGTTAGAGTGACTGTGAATGGCCATTGTAAGAGAGATCTATGGGAGTGAATGTGAGTGGCCTTTGTACACGAGATATGTAGAAGTGAATGTGAGTGGCCTATGTACGAGATATCTGAAGCCGTGAATGTGACTGGCCTTCGTATCTGGCTACCTGTACAAAGTGAGCTGGAACCTACAGGCCCTAGGACTGACCAGTCCGGCCGGCTACAACTTCACGGAGGTTTTTGATGGACAACACCTCGGTTACTTCAAGCCGAATGACAACTTCACGTGTCGGGTCAACCCGTCAGCACTCTACCTGATCCGGGCCACCAAGTTACCCTGAGTGACGCACGGTGACTGGCCATTAAGTCACCCCGAGTGACGCACGGTGACTGGCCATCAAGTTACCCTGAATGACGCACGGTGACTGCCCACTAAGTCACCCCGAGTGACGCACGGTGACTGACCATCAAGTTACCCTGAGTGACGCACGGTGACTGGCCACTAAGTCACCCTGTGTGACGCACGGTGACTGTCTCGGAGTACTGGAGACGTTGTCACCATGATCTTCAGCTGTTCGAACGCGTGCTCTTGGCTTGTACTCCAAACCCATGCCATATCCGACTTCAGTAAATCAGTCATAGGTTTGAGTACTGTCGACATATCTGGGAGGAAGCGACACAGGTAGTTGGCCATGCCTAACAACCTGCGTAGCTCTGTCACGTTCTCTAGTGCGGACATCTTGCAATTTGCATCGACTTTTTCTGGATCTGGCTCCAGGCCATCCTTGCTGATGAGATTCCCCATGAAGACTAGCTTGGACTGTCTCAGCAGACACTTGTCTTTGTTCAGTTTCAGTCCAGATGCTCGGATTGCTCGTAGAACATTTTCGTAATGTTCGTCGTGTTTAGCTCTCGTTTCTCCGTGTATGAGAATATCGTCCATGATGACTTCCACTCCTGGTTGACCTTCGAGTAACTGTTCCATCTTGTCTTGGAAGATTTCTGGCGCGCTTGTAATACCGAATGGCAGTCGCCGGAAACAGTATCGACCGAAAGCCGGTTCTATCGACCACCAGGAGCCCCACTAGAACATCTAGAGCACATAGAAGAGTCCCTAACAGAACTGCACACCAAATGTATGCGTATACACCCACACGCTATAATCGCCGGCGATTTCAATGTTGGAGACATAGCATGGGACACAGACGAAGTGTCAGCGACCTGTGGTAGTGCAAACGCCAGGAAACTTGTAGCCATCAAAGAACATTTTAGCCTTACTCAACATCAACTAGAGATTACAAGACCGTCATCGAATGCTGTGCTGGACCTGGTTTTTAGCACAAACCCAAACCTCGTTTCTCGGATTGAAGTGGTCCCTGGGATGAGCGATCATCTTGCGGTACTCACTACACTTGATGTCCGTCCCAAACAGCACTCACACAAGCTCTCACACACGGTGTACAAATACAAATCTGCAAACTTTGACGGCCTAAGGGCAGACATGGCGGCTTACGCAGCGATGTTTTTAATGGAAAATCCAACATCTAAAACAACAGAGGAGAACTGGAAATCATTCAAGAGTGCATTACATCAAGCAATCATTAAACACGTTCCAACGACAAAGGCCAAAACTAAACGACACCTGCCCTGGATCACACGGAACATCAAGTGTGAAATTCGGAAGAAAGACAGGCAGTATCGCAAAGCAAGAAAGTCAAAAAAAACACGAAGACTGGTCAGCCTACCGTATAAAACGGCAACAGTTACAGAAACTATTGAGATCTGCTCATGATGACTACATCAGAAATGTGATTGGAGCGAGCCTGCTTGACAGAGGAAACCAAAAGAAATGTTGGTCCTTTGTCAAACTCAATAGAACTGAAAACGTGGGTATCCCTATACTCTCTGATACAAATGGCCTCCACATTACAAACCAAGCTAAGACAGAGTGTTTAAACACGCAGTTTGTGTCAGTCTTCACCAGTGATGATGGTAAACACATGCCTGACAAAGGACTGTCTCCCTCTCGTGAGATGGACACCATACAGTTTACACAACCCGGAATTGAAATTTTACTAAAGAACATTGACCAAACGAAAGCTACTGGCCCAGATGAGCTACCAGCAAGGATACTGAATGAGACTGCCAAAGAGAATGCTGGTATACTGTCTGTGATCTTTCAACAATCCTATGAGGAAGGAACTGTCCCATCCGACTGGTTAACAGCACGAATATCTGCAGTATATAAGAAAGGTGACAAGACCAATCCATCAAACTACAGACCAGTGTCATTCACATGCATAACATGCAAAATTATGGAGCATATTGTATGCAGCCAGATTGGTCGTCACCTAGATCACAACAATATACTGCATCCAAATCAACATGGCTTCCGAAAGGGTTTATCTTGCGAGACGCAACTTGTTGATACCATACACGAACTAGCTTATTCAATTAATCAAAAGACGCAAACAAATGTCATCTTTCTGGACTTCAGCAAGGCATTTGACAAGGTATCACATGATAAACTTCTGCATAAGATCCGTTACTATGGGATAGGCGGAAAGACCAATACATGGATCAGTGCATTCCTGTGTTCTCGCAGTCAACAAGTTGTCGTCAACGGACAAACATCGCAGTCAGCTGGTGTACTCTCGGGAGTCCCACAAGGAAGTGTGCTGGGCCCTATGTTGTTTTTAATGTACATCAACGACATCGCGGAAGGAGTGACTTCGCAAATGCGCATGTTCGCTGACGACAGTATTGTTTACCGTCAGATACATACTCCCGCTGACCATTTCACACTTGCGTCTGACCTGAACAAACTTCTCTCATGGGCAAAGAGATGGCAGATGGATTTTAATGTGTCAAAGTGTGCCGTCTTATCGGTTACTACCAAGAGGAACATATCAACCTATAACTACTTCATGGGGAGCCAACAAATACCACGGACTGCCAACCAGGACTACCTCGGGGGTTACCATCAACACCAAATTATCGTGGCAACCACATATCAACAAAGTGCAGAACAAAGCCAGCAAGACACTTGGTTTACTCAAAAGAACACTGCACGCGGCGCCACCGCAAGTGAGACAAACAGCATACGAGGTACTCGTGCGACCAACAGTCGAGTTTGCCACATGCGCCTGGGCACCTCACACAAAGACAGGCATTCAGACAATAGAGCGCGTACAAAGATCCGCTGCGCGGTTTGTCACCGGTGATTACCGCAGAACGTCAAGTGTCAGTGATATGTGCACTAACCTGATGTGGAACTCCTTGTACACACGAAGGCGGATAAGAGATGCAACTATGTTTTTTTAAATTCATCACGGACTAATGCATATCAGCTTGCCTGCCATCATCACCACAGCAGATGCGCGCACCAGACGCCAACACAAACACAAACTACGAACACTACCTGCCACTTACACGCCCTACCAGCAGTCATTCTACGTACACTGTATTCCACTGTGGAACGCACTTACCGAGGAAGCTGTCACCGCATCTACCACAGAAGTATTCCAGAGAGCCGCCATCCCAGTCATTCAGACATTGACATTATAATAGATTGTTTTAGTGTGAATCATGGACTGCCTGCTTTTTTAATGTACTATTAATTATATTTATCTATTTATTCTAATATTTTATTAACTTATTATTTTTATATATTTATTATATTTATCTTATTAATTTATTCATCGTTTTAATGTACAGTTAACTGGATTTATCTATTGTCATATTTATTTTATTAACTTATTATTTTAGCGCACATTATTTTAACCACAACTGCAGGATAGTGAAATATCACTTTTAAGCAGTATAACACTTGAAGACTTGAAGACTTGAAGACTTGAAGACTTGAAGACTTGAAGAAAGGTGTTATGAAGGTGGTCAATTTTGAGCTTTCTGGGTCTAAAGGGATCTGCAAAAATCCGCTTGACGCGTCCAGTTTCGAGAAGACTGTCGAGCCTGTTAATTTGTGTAGCACGTCGTCCAAGATAGGTAAAGTGCGTTTCTCTCGCATCACGGACTCGTTCAGGCGTCTTAAGTCGACACAAATGCGCACCTTTCCTTTTTTCGTCTCATTACAGGAACCATTGGCGCACACCAATCTGTCGGCTCTGTGACTCTTTCAATAATTCCATTTTCCTCCATGCGTCGCAATTCCGCTTCAACTTGAGGTAACAGTGGAATGGGCACCCGTCGCGCTGTATACGATCTGCCTTATCTATTAGACCACACTATGCCTTCGAACCCATGCATGTTCAGCTCTCCAGCGTAGTGCAGTCCACATATACACAACTCAGAAGATCCAGGCCCCACAGCGTGGGAGAGAAGTTTAATTGACAACAGCACACATACAAGCATCAGTTATGACGATCCGACTGACCATCCGAATGCCCCGCCCGAATGCCCCGCAAGCCTACCTTTCCCTTCAGTATATATATGCGTTGACAATCAATGAGAATGCACTAGTTCCGGTCATCGTTCGTCCGACTCTCGGGACGCTTCGGGTCATCCTTCCTTAATTATACACACATTCTTCTGCCTGGTTTTATGTCCTTTATTTCCACCACACATGCAATCTATATACTACTGTCTGCAATCACAATCCTTACTCTACATTACTGGCAATCACAATCCGTGACTTCTGTCGATCGTCGTTCCTTATTCTACTTTACTGGCGTGACTTCTGTCGATCATCTTTCCTTCTCTACATCACTGCAACCATTCAATTGGCAGGACTAACCTTGCTACAACTACTAATTACTAGAAGTAATCTAACTACACCCTAACTAGTATATATCAACATGTATTTAACTAGTACATATCAGCACATATTTAACTAGTATATATCAACACTTAGTTAACTACACACGGTGGATGTACGTTACAGCGCGGTGCATACAATGTACGGGGTAGCGTTGTCCCGTAATAAGATCTTCACCGGGTCACACTGTAAGATGCCTATGTCCCCGTAGACGTCTTGAATTTCATCAACATAGACTCGTTTCATGAAGCCCATCTTCACTGCGACGCTGCGACTGAGCAGGTTGTCCGTGGTCTTGGCAACGATCACTCTGTAGTGCAGCGGTTGACCGTCGATGATTGATCGAGCAACGAACTGCCTAGCCTCGGTTACCCAGACTCCGTGAGGTGGCAGCACTTTTAAGCCCCCTCAACTACGCCTGGGACAGTATATATGCTTAAGTTTCTACATCCGGGCAGCCTTACCCCAGAATAGGGTAGAGACGCTGATTGGCTCTCAGGCCAACTATGAAATAAAAATTTAAATAACGATATAGTTTTACAAGATAATAATATCATTTGAAAAGTATTCACCATTGAACTTATATTAACACAACAGTAAGTAAAAATTCAAATTTACCGTTGTTTATAAAATAAGAATTACGGCAGGATTAACCAGTATCCGTGAGGTGGCAGCATTGTCTAGCCCGACACGGATAGCATACAAATTAAATAAGGAAACCTTTTGATCAAATAATGCTGTATTATAAAAACTATTAAAAATTAAACTTATATTAACCCAAAATAAATAGAAATACAAATTTGCAGTTGTTTATAAAAAAAATATTACGGCAGTGTCCGTGAGGTGGCAGCATTTTATAGATCACGCGGATACCAAACAAAAGCCGGCAAATGTCACCAGACTGTCTTCTCGGCGTAGTTCCGCAGCCGACCGACAGTCGGTTAAGCGAGACTACGAACTGCCCTAAGCACGCTAGCTGGCCACCCGGACTCGTCAGTCTGATGTAAACAGGCTTCAGCTTCGGCTTGGGTTTCATCTGGTTCAGTGTCGCCTCCGCTATGATAATAACATCGGCGCCGGAATCTAGTTTGAAGTTGACCAGGCCCCCTTGTATTGCCACAGTCTCCCTCCATGCCGGTTCTGAATCATCGCAGGAATTTGACCCCAAGAAGTATGTGGGATGGTCGCTGTTTTCAGTGACTTCGCGTACACTTTTTGTTCGGCAAACTTGCGCGAAGTGACCCTTTTTGTGACATTTATGACATTCCGCTCGTCTGGCTGGGCAGTATTCTTGGCCTGGCACGTGAATACGGCCACATGTACCGCATTCGCGCGGGGTATCTCTCACAGGTCCGGTGAATTTCCGCCTTCCTCTGTAATGCGTCTGTCTACGCGCTGTATACTGCCTGACTTCTTCTAGCTGTTTTACGTCGCTGTGCAACTGATCGCTAACCTGGCTTTTAACGAGCTCAGATTGTCTGGCCATCTGTATGGCTACGTCGAGGCTTAATTCTGGCTTCATTTGAAGTCTGTGTGATAGCTCTTTGTCGGATAAGCCTATCACGATTTTGTCTCGAATCTGTTCGTATTTGACATTACCATCAAAGTTACAGTGTTCCGCTAATTCGTACAGATTTCGTATGAATGCTTCTACCCCTTCGCCTGGGTTTTGGACCCGCTGATAGAATTTGGCGCGTTCGTGTATGACATTGCGCCTCGGAATAAAGTATGCTTCGAACTTCCGAAGTACTGTATCGTAATCGTTAGCGTCTTCGGGATTTGTTCTTGACGTTGCAAATGTAATTGATTTATATATGTGCTCAGCTCCGTTGCCCATGGCGTAGATTAGCGCACTTACTTGTAC
Source organism: Oasisia sp. SBJ-2009 (assembly GCA_964017155.1). Taxonomy (NCBI): domain Eukaryota; kingdom Metazoa; phylum Annelida; class Polychaeta; order Sabellida; family Siboglinidae; genus Oasisia; species Oasisia sp. SBJ-2009. The sequence goes on from OZ024855.1 coordinate 20,513,068, forward strand.
CTCGCCGTCGTCTTTGTTGAGCTTCGTCGCTAAACGGTAACGCGAGAAACGGTCACGCCATTCCGGCCACTCGTTTGGCTTATCGAACTGGAAGTTGGACGGCGGGTTAAACTTCGACATTTTCCGCTTTTCTGTTGTTTTCTTCCTCTTCTTTTTTCATTCAATATTTTTGCGTGATCAACAACGATCTCACTTCGACACCATGTCTCGTAATACGACACGTATATGAGTATAATGAGCGTTTATTGACAGAGAGAAAACACTAGCTACTGGCTACGCGGGAAGAGACTAACACGTGCTCTCTCTGGAACGGTTATTAGTTCACGCATAGATAATGTGAGGGGGTACGGTATTCGACACATACGACAGTGACTGGCCACCAAGTCACCCTGAGTGACGCACGATGACTGGCCACCAAGTCACCGTGAGTGACGCACGGTGACTGGCCATCAAGTTGCCCTGAGTGACGCACGGTGACTGGCCATCAAGTTACCGAGTGACGCACGGTGACTGGCCACGAAGTTACCCCGAGTGACGCACGGTGACTGGCCGCGTAGTCACCCCGAGTGACACACGGTGACACGTTTGGTCCCGTCTGTTATAGGACCAGTTGTGTTGCCAATTGGATATGTGTCACATGTGTCAATTGATAAAATGCACTGCTTAGTAGTGGATGCTTTTGTGTGCTGAGAATAGAGAAGTAATGAATTTCAATGAAACTGCAAACTGTTGGTTCAACATGCTGCTTCAGCACTGCCCTCTGCATGCGTCAACGTCAACGTTCACGTTCACGGAAGATGAACAGCGAGGTTAGGACATAGTTCACGGTCCATCTGGTCAAGTCGTGGCACAATTGTTCAGTTAAAAAAATTGTTTTAGCTAGTAGTTTAAGCTTACACGAAATGCGTTTGTTTGCTTCGTAACCCTGGATAATCCTTTGGTACTGGTAGCGGTAATTGTAAAAAATATGTTGAGTCAGAACTTATTACAACTGATCGTTAATAATAGTACGTCCAATTTCGTCAAGCAGTTCATTTAATTCAGAATGATCTGGCTGTGCAGTAAAACAGTCTCCTCTGCGGTGAGGTAAAGTGGAATCCCCTCGCGTATATAAGGTTCCATGCACACATGACTGGTGGTTTAATATTTTATCTATGAAAGTAAAAGTTTTTCTTACCATTTGCTACAATGATCAACATATTCACATAAGTAAATGACTAAGCTCAGAAACTTTTCTCAAAGTAAGATTCTAATTCAACTTCTGACATCCTGCATGTAGCCTGTCGTGTTGTTTATTACAGGAAGGATTGACCAATAAATATGCAGCATTTTTACGGCGTTAGTCCACGAGGAAGTAGCGCGTATGTGTGGCTTAGACTTAGTCTGATAATGTTTCTTAGTTTCCTAAACTACCACCTACTTATATTATTACATGATGTACGACTCGTGCTTTTGCGCGATCCAAAACGCTTCCGCTACCACGGCTAATATCAACTGACGTGACCAAGGGCAAGACGATGTCCAAAATATCACCCACCTAACTGCTCAGGTTTGACAACGTTCATTGACGTTATGTTTAATTCGCCAGGTGTCGCTACAGTTTCAGTTTTTTTTACAATAACGACTGACTCGCATCCTGCCGTGTGCAACCAACCATGGAAATCCTTGATATCGTTTATTCCAGACTGTCACGTGACTATCATTCAGTGACGTCATAGACACGCTGCGTCAGCGCAACGCGTACGAGTACTCGTCGAGAAGGAATGGTTGCGGCAACCTAGGACCAAAAGGAACCAGCGAGATGCAGAACAACAACGCCACTAATGATGAGATAACAGATACGTAACTGTATTTACACTAATGTCGTTATCTAGATGTTATTTAAATAAGTCCATAATTAGGAAACGTCCTTTGCAGACAATATAAATTAGATCTATCGTGGAGGATCGATCGACGACCGGTCTAAGCCGCATGGTATATTTTGACATTTCAATCCTCATTGAGCCACATGCCTTTATCAAATTAACCAACGTATTGCAGTGTTGTTACAAAATAAATACTTAGTTTATACTGTTAGACGCCATATTAAAGATGAACGTTCAGTTACTGTGTAGGTCTATATTCTTAATTATTTCATATAGCGATATCAATGTGTACCAAATCACGATCAAGAACCCGATGTGGAGAGTTCTGATGTCTTGCAGAAAAAATCACGTTGTGAACAAATGTTTTGACGTCTTAAACTGCAATGGAAACGGAGATGATAGGTTTGGTAAGGGCCACGCAGAACTGATACCTTGCAGACATGCATGCCTTCAAGCTAGAACACGCCAATTGATAAAGAGTACAGCTTCTCTTTCATCACGGCACGCGCCGTCTAGCCAGGCCACGGTGGGTGACGAGGCGTAACCGTCACGCGTGAGCGGTCACCGCTGACGTTCGACTGATTGTACATTTTTAATGAAAGAAACAACCTGCAAGTTCAGTACAGTAGGCCAAGTAAGTCTTTTACATGTATTCAATCCCACAAATAATAATAAAGTAACCTCTTTAGTGTCAATATACTGATAAAGTCAGAGTTCACTGATGAGACCAAATCTAACCATTCTTTTTATCAAGGGAAACGATCTAGACGAGGACCGGCGAAACAATGAAGACGACATAACAAGACGGAGTACTGGAAGGGCTCTATCTGGCAGATGATAACGCAAAATAGGCAGCTCAGAAAACAGCATACCGAGGCCCAAACCACCGGACACAACAGCACCATCGTGATACTTATCACATACAAACGAGATTGTTTGACAAGTTTTGTAATGTTCTTACCATTGATGTTATGAGGCATCCTACAGTACAGTACCTTTTATTATAAATGCGTGTTCATAAAATTAATTTTAACACTAGTTCTTTCTGACGGCAACAATGATCAGCCAATAAGAATATACCAGTACATAACTAATTACAATTACGATGTATGTTGTGTCGTTTTGAATTTTTAATCGATTCCTCTAATTAATTTGGCTCTTTGATAAGTATCTGGCTACAGGCAATAGTGGACATGTGTGTACGAATAATATACGCTTAGTGAGAACGCTTCCGAATGCTTCCCAACGAAGTCGTGATGGTGTGCACTTGAACAGGTCTGCCAAGAAATAAAATACAAACTGCTTTGAACAGTTGTACAGACTGAATAATGCACTGTACACGGGCTTAAAGTTTACTATTCTACGGTCTGCAAATAAGTTGTTTATAACTAACAACATCAATAAAACCAACCATAAAAAATTATTGTTCGATGTTGTAACAGCTTTATTGGGAACCCACATGTTCAATGCTAAAGTAGATAAGCAATTATCATAATTTCAAACAACTCCAATAAGACAATTAAATGATGATCAAGTATACAGGTATCGTTTGCAAAACAATAACAGCTTGGATAATATATTAAATTGTAGTTTTTACCTTTTGTAAGTAAACATATATTGTAATGTAAACTATTTGGATAATAATATTCAACATCGAAACTTTTTTGTTTGCTACGTGCAACTATCTAACTTAACAACCAACGAACATAACATATTAGAAAATAGTGAAACTTGTGTTATGTAAACAAGCAGTACAGTTATTTCAAATCAGCAAACACAATATTTAATCAAATCTGTATATGGGCAGTCACATTGGAAAACAGGTATCTTTGCAATATTCCTGGCAGTCATTATGTGTCTACGTAACACCGATGCTAAGGACACTGTCAACTCAATATGCCTCTGCGTCAAGCACTGATTGTTATATTCGTATAGTACAGTTGATTATACCTTTGCACGTGAATCACAGACATGATACTAAATGTTAGCGATATCATAGTTGGTACATTTAAACATAATGAATACATTATCATAGGTTTTACATACGGTATATGACAATACATTTCATGACAAAATCATACATTCAAGATATGCTGAGCTGAAGGTTGACAAAACAACTTCCTAAAAAAGATATTATTAACAATGATAACGTAATGTTATCTCACATTTCCTGTTGTACCCATTTGCGATTTATCTCAACATCACATGCCGATTTAGTATCAATGATTTCATATACGTTTGAACTTTAAGCGCTAACACATTGAAGTGCTATTGTCCGTGCGAGTATACATCTTTATGCGAATATAGGTGTACCCGCCGCCATGGTGTGTATGTCTGTGCGAATTGCGAATCGAGTGTGTGTGTGTGTGTGTGCACACGCGCACATTTGCTCGCGTTTATATGTTTAAATTTGTATGCCTTTATACGTTTCTGAATCAATTAGTATCTTGTTAACAAACATTATACAGCATTATTCGGCAAAGCAAACGTTGCCTAGTTAGATGAAGGTGCTTAGTTAGTCACTACGTCGTTGGTTGAGAAACGGTGGTCAGGTCAGTCGTGATCGTTGTCCGGGATGTGTCTTTGCGTCTTGTCAGCCACAATCGTCTCACTCGGCGGCTGTCCTTGACTGTAAATGAGTAAGGTACAATATGAGTATTATACATTTGTAAATATGCAAGCAAACAGTTTCAAATAATCAATTACTATAAAACCGAGGTTTTGCAGTGCTTGATAATATATTTTGCTGAAACGTTTTAAAATAGACAACAATCGATACTGATAGAAACTAAAAATGTTGTGTTGTAAAACTGAATATATTGTTAAAATGCTGCTTTCAAAGGTGCATTCAAATGTCTGCAACACGATAATATTATAACACCGATTTATAAACATTTTGAGTTAACAATCAACAAATGTGCTAATATTTTAAAATAAGAAAGAAACAACTGAGTGTGGATCACTATAATAACATGTTTATTTTGTATAATACCACGTAACCAAATATACCTCTGTTCAATGGTATTTAACATAGAACATTGTTAATCACTGTAATAAAAAATATAATGCAATATTTATTTTACATAAAATAAAATGCGTAAATAATAAAGCAATGTTTTAACAATTTACATAAAAATAAAGTAACGGGTAAATAGAGGCTACACAGCAGTGACTAAAAGTATTTTATCTGCTTTAAAATCAGTAACTTACTTAAATTAATAAATAATCAAAATACATTATAAGATAAACCAATAAATAACATCCGTAAACGGAAGCATCAGCTCAATATTCGCTACACAATACTAACAGAAAAGTAAACTATTTCTACTTTATGTCATCCGAGTGTCAACAGTTCAAATGAAAATATTATATAAATACTTTTTGTAAACTATTTTAAAGAGATCTGTCTTAAGTAGATATCTGAATACATCAAGAGAGTCAGCAACATGTATGTATAAAGGCAGATCATTCCAGAGACACGGCTCCGTATCGTTCCATGTCATAGTGTAGCACTTTTGAGTAAATAGCAGTCAGCGGAACGAAACCGATGCACTGGTGTAGACCTATACAGCAAGATCATGTCCATGATGAATGCGGGCGCGAGAACGTGTAATACACAGTAGAAGACGTTTGTAGTTGATTCGCCATGTCACAGGCAGCCAGTGAAGAACAAAGAGAGTGGCGTGATGGTCGTGACGTCCTTGTTGCGTTGTTGCGAGCCACATAATTCTTTAACCATTTGAAGTTTCTGGATTAAACGCACATTTACTCCAAAGGCCACTGCATTTCCGTAGTCAATCATGGACGTAACAAGTCCGTGAATGATTCACTCGCCGCATTGTTGGTTTAGGCATTTTCGAATTATGTCAATCTTGTGTAATCATAAATACGCACCTTGATACACGTGAACGACTTGCGTAAACATACAAAAGATGCAGTCCATGAACACACAGGTCTATGTATCGAGCAGACGACTGGGGGTTGATATATCCACCCCATACACATTGATTATGTCAGTAGTTGGTGACATGTTAGTGCGAGGGTTACATAACACAATTGATTCCGTCTTTCCCTTATTTAGCACCAAATGTTTGGTTGTCATAAATCGTTTTTACGTCAGGAATGCACCGTTGAATTATTTCAATAGCATCTTCCATCTCACCGGGTTGATCACGGTGGAATTCCGTGTAGAATTTCACATCGTTCGCATAAATGTCATATTTTACGTTGTGCTTGGGGATTATAGCACTGACTAGCATGCCGCAGATAATGAACAAAAGGGGTCCAAGAACCGATCCCTGCGGCTCACCATAAAAGAGCGGTTGTTGACGAGATATGACATCGCAGGTTTTTACTTCCATCGTCCTGTTTGATAGGTAAGAAATCAGCCTTGCGATTAAGTGCATCTGCTGCAGTACCATGGCGTGGTTCACAGTGTCGTATGCCGCAGTGAGATCAAGTAGAACAAGTATTACTCCCTTTCATCAATCAAATGCCTGGATGATATCATCATGGATACGGCCAAGAGCAATGTCCTTACGGTATTCACTATAGACTGGATCTACAAACTGTTTTCATTCAATGCAGAGCCAAATGTGCCGCAATCTGCCTCTCTAACATATTCGACGCAAAGCTGAGATTTGAAATGGGACCGTAGTTGTTTCACATTGGCTAGCACAATCGCTGATTCTACTGACATCTTATTTATGCTGGCAACAGTTCGTGCAGCAGAAGGTCGAAAAAGCAAGACTTACAAAGATATTTGCTTCGAGCCGGATGAAGGTAGTGATTATTGTCGACGTGAGCACCGTCAGAGTGCAATGTTCATGACTGCTGTTAATTTGTGTAATTTGTGGCAACAGTGCAGGCGCCTCAGTGAGCTCGATCAGTGAGCAACTTATATTGTAAATTTTGTTCTGCTCAAACTGTATGTGAGCCATAGTTTACAAGAACTATCAGTAATAACTTGCTCCCTATGATGTTATTTGTTATGATGTCGCAGCACTCACTAATTGTTTTCTGTACAGATCTCGCAGAATTGTGAAACAGTTTATAGAAACAACAAGCTGTGTCTCTCGCCACCACCGCTCTGCTCGCCCAAGCTGGAGCTTCACTTCTGACAGTCATTGTTGTACCTGGGCGTCTGGAGACGGACGGCGATGACACGAATGTTGACCGGTGTATGCGTATCAATCAACGCAGCGATACTGGCATTGTATTGAAGTGATAGTCCTTCGATGCTACGGTCTGTTACTAGGTGTAATGTTCTTAGGTCTGCTGCAAACTCAGCGTTATTAATCACAGCATATTTCCAGTAATTGATCGTCTTTTCTTGACAGTCTCGGTTTCAGCATAACATGGTCACACCGTATTACATGGTGGACAGTTAATATAAATTCAACTGATGCGGCAGTGACGATGAAATCTGGCGTGTATCGTGTTGTCATAAGATCGAGGATGTGGCCACCCACGTGCTGGTGGAAATCCGTCTCATGGAGGATAGTGAGCATCGCTGGTCAGATCCCTCGTAGTGTATATTAAAGTAACTGGCAGTGACAAAGTGTTCATCTGTGCCTGGGAGGCGTGGAGCAAATTGTTTACATCATGTTTCAGCAATGGCGATTATATCCTGGTCATGAACTCCTGATACAATATTTGACACAAGTGCATGTATCGATCGTTGTTTGCGTGCACCGCCATGACAACCTTGATGGGTGGGCCGGTAGTGTGGCACCCCGGCTTCACAAGCAGCTCTCCGGGCTGACCGCTGGATCATAGCACAGGCAGTCTTGGGGTACGCTGGGCGGGTAAACAGCGTTCACTTTGTCCGGGAACATACGACTGATCACCGGCTTATCAACGTCACACTATGCACTGAGTTAATAGATACCTTCTAAAGATGTAAGCTGACACACATGAACTCATGGATAATGTTGTAGCATTAATCAACAAACTAAACACGTTATTTAGATATTTTACAAATGTCATGTGCATTGACACTCAATAATCACTGCTGATACTTACCCATTCGTTGGCGTCTGGACGTCGGTGAAGTTTCGACTGTCGTTGAGGTCCAGCGAAGTTCCGGACAACGCCCCAATCCTGTAATGTTAATATGAGCACATTATTTGAATGCTATATGTGTATTATACATTATTATAAAATCTCACATGCTTGCTTGCTACATGCCTACAAATGCACATTGCAGTGTATGCCTACACATGCATGCACACGTACGCTTGTGTCCTGTCATAAATATTACACTTTTCATGTTGCCAATGCTGTTGTATATTAATTCTACTAACAGCAACTGTTGCTAATTATCCCACACTAGTGCCACTATTAAATCAATTTCGCTGCACAATAGCATTCAGAAGTATTGTTGCCTAATTTTTATTACATTGAACTTCATAACAATGTCTTATTTAATACACTGTTAACATATTGCATAACTGAAATGTTACTATTCAGTAGCAATTCTGTAATTGTGTTTCTAGTTGACTATGCAATTAAACGTATGTAATTAGATTATCACTTGAAATGTATTTTACTAAAATTACTACTATCAGTACCACTATAACTACTACTTATAATAATAGGCACTAATGATAAGAATCTTTATTTCCAGAAGTACAGGGATTTTGTTTGCCATCACATTTAAACACAGATGATTACAAGGAAACAAACCATTATCGGGAAAAATTAAAGATACCATGTACATTACACATAAATAAAAACATACAAAAACAAAAACAAATATATTATTAGAATTAACACTTTTGTAGAGCATTTTAATGGAAACATGCTCTAAAGTGTAATTTATTTAATATAACCAAATTTTGAAGCCATGAATAATATTTTCCATGACAAACCAGTATTAGTGGCTTACCGAAAGTATTGAACACTACAACACGGGTATTTGCGTTGCATCATCACTTAAGGTAGCATGTGATAGGAATGTTTTCCTGCAATTATTTGTACTTACTGTCATAGTTTCTAATCTTCTGCCTGACGGTAGAAGCTAAAGTATGCAGTTAAGAGGATGCTACTTAAATTTTAGAAGTTTTACTTCATTAGTGTTTTATCATGATGATTGTTTAAATTATACTGGCTTCTTCTCTATCGTCTTTCCCGTAGTAAAATACATAATATTCAGCCACGGACAGAGTTCATATTACTACTGTACCCCTTGTGAAATATTTAGAAGTCCACCCAGAAAGTGCTACAACTAGTACGATTACTGCTGCTGCTGCTGCTGCTGTTGCTGCTGCTGCTGCTGCTACTACTACTACTACTACTACTACTACTACTACTACTACTACTACTACTACTACTACTACTACTACTATTCCTACTGTAACTACTACTGCTACTATTTTATTGTTTAATAACAATAGCAATGCTATGTAGTATAGGCACTCACAATTTTCGGGACCTGGTCCACCGCCTTGCTGATGACATTCATTCGCTGATGATCATATGCATCTTGCAGTGGAGTCTCAGGGGACTCCTGCATGGTGTCGCCGCGGGCCTGCCAGAATCTTCGGTCTGGATGACGCATCCTGTAGTTGGGCACGCCGTCCTCACTGCCGTCGAGAGACTCGTCCATGACGCGGTGCTTCCTCACCGTCCTCACGATGTGGAAGATCAGAATGACAGTCAGGATGAGGAACACGACACCGAGCACAGAGCCAAGCACGATCGCAACCCACGGCGGTCCAGCTGTGGGGAGGAATGGCAGTAATAACGCTGTACTTACTGCAAACATTATTCATGAGTTACATCATGCACATATCTCTTTTGTGTTGCCGTCTTTCTATATAGTTAATAGCATGACATTTATTATACCAAAGGTAATATATTAGCAACTTCTGTTGATGCACACAACATAAGCTTATTGTACACAAGCTGGTACTGCATTGCGACTGTGTTTAGTCTAAATTAGTTTTTGTAGATACATGAGCTGTACATACATTCATTAATTAATCACTACTCAGTTAATAGGTAAACGTTTATAAAAAAATTACCAATGAAACAAGACTATTGATAGATAACTACTTCACTGTGACAACCACGTTTTAGTTAATTTCGAAAGAATAGTTGTATAGTAAATTAACAGTAACCGTATGATAATATGGACCAAATGATGCTACATTGTACAAGAAATATCTAATAAAAATGCATTCTTTGCACTAACATTGCATGTTTATTATAGGACAAGTTAAATCCACATTACCTGATTTCCATGGGACAGCTGGAGAGAAAACAGATATGACAAATTATTCATGGTAGAAACATATGCCATAGACTGATTGCATGTAAACTGAAATACAAATGCACACGAAAACTGATGTGTACACAAGCTATTAGTAAAGTAATAATAATACAATAGAAACCACTGTTAAGCACTTAAACAGAACAATTACTTTAGTGATCACATATATATATATATATATATAATGTATATATATATATAATATATATATATATATAAAATTATATATATATATCTATACATATATATATGTATATGCATATATATATATAATAGTAAATGCATACTGAACTTAGTTTCCCACAATCTATACACAAACATTCATATCTGTTTTCTATTCGTTCACCCCCTATTCGCCTATATCTTTTGGAAGAGATACTAAAAACTGGTGGTCCCTTCAATCTGGTGTGTATTCCTAGGTAATATATCCCACACAGGGGGTAAATGTGTAACCTGTAGTGAACTCACTAATTCTAGAGAAGGACAACTCCTGCGTTAGCCCAAGGCTGGCTGTTTCGAGGAATTCACCTCAGACCTGTGCTTGTTTAAAAAAAAATTTCATGTATACCTATGTAACATGTTGCTATTTGTACTTTCAGATAGGTTTATTTTTAGAGTCCACATTGTTTGCCCTTTGGTTGTTATTATGTAGTTTTATTTATGCAATTGACTACATTTGTGATTGTTTTTACAGTAAGAAGCATTCACGTAAAACACCATTCTAACCTACCCAGGTATATTCCAAATCAGCTTACCTGAAAACTTTATGTTCTCGACTTTGAATCCTCTCAACTTTCCATTTTGACCTTTAAGGTAGGATTCCATTATTTGTGTTAGTTCCTCCACTGTGTGTTCGTTCTTCAGAATCAACTGGTATCTCACAATGACGCTGCCTTTGCTAAAACCGCAATGTAAAAAATTAGTATGAAATGATGTCATTACAAATCGATCAGTTCAAATTAATGATGAACTAATGAAAATTTATCAACATTGCAAATAAGAAAAAAATCACATCATAACATCACATTCTGCAATGGTTCTGCACCAGACTTTGGCATCACATTTAATAAATGTTACTGAAATCATACTTAATTCTAACCTGATGTTAAATTCAGAATAATAATCACAACATTAATACCTTTCATGAAGATATGAGGAGATCACATGTATGTTTGCAACATAATGAAGGGGAACGAAAGTGTTGATACTGGCGATTGTGTTTTTTTGTAATTCAGAAAGACAGAAGGACAAGAGGCCTCCCTCGCTCCCTCCTCCTCCCTCCTCCTCCCTCCTCCTCCCTCCTCCTCCCTCCTCCTCCCTCATTCCCCTGTTTCTCTCTCACTTACCGGAAGGTGATCTTGGTGATTTTCAAAACATCACTTCCTATGGTTGAACTGTCAAATACTTTACGCACCTAAGCAACAAAAATATGCATAGTATATATGCTTAAATATGGAGTTTGGACTGATGCACTGATATAATACTCGAGCAGATATAACTGTTACAAAGGGAACAAGAGGCTGTTTTTGTGATGTGAGTTATGGTGTTTTTAATTCAATATGTGCATTGCAGGTAGAGCAAGTTTTTATTATATATTACTTTTACTGTAACATGGCAAATGATTCTCGTATCCAGCCATTTTTAGCGACACTTAACAAGACCATACATAACTGGGACCAGGATCATGAATGAAAATAGCAACATTGCATAAAAACCTATATGACGGTAGACGGCACTTGCATGCCTGCCCTATAAATAAACTGTTGTTATTCAATGGCGTCAATACAATAAATTATTATGCTTACTGGATCTAATAATATTAATTTATTTTAATGAACAAAATGTGCCTGTCACTTAGAGTTGTAAAATACTTGAACAGAAAATGTGTCCCAAGCGAACAATCTGTGTTTCTTACTATGTTGTGACATTTTAAGATCTTTAACCTTCTTTATTATATTATATGTCACACTTACGATTTCTGTAACATCAGCAGACATATTCTTATATTTCAGAGATGAGTTGATAGCAAGATCGTCCATGTAGACTCGGTTTGTGATGGTGAATTCCCCATAACGGCGCACTAAGTCACTTTCTGAAATGATCAAGAAATACACTCTGACTAAAAGGTTGTTTATATTGAGTTTCACATATAAGAAACGTATGCCGGAAAGAAGGGAACGAATCAAGACACTGAAGCTGTACTATAAATTCATTAACCAACGGTAATACAGCTGTACTATATATCAAGTGCCATTACCATAAATATGATAACGTCTTAAAATGGCACCTAGTCACCAATGCCCTGTACAAAACATATTGCATTTTCAATAATAACCTGAGCTGATAGTCATCTGGGCAAATAACCTAAACAGATCACATTTAATATTCACTCACTTTCAACCTTGACAGACGTAGGATCAATGGTGAAATTCCCAAAAGATCCACCCTTTGTGGCCTCCTTAACTGTGTCAATGATGGTCTCCAGAGTCTTTGTGGCTTCTGCCTTGTTCACAGCCAGCTCATAGTGTACAAGTACACTGCCCTTGCTGCAACATAAAATGGAGGTTATTTCAATGTGTACTGGTTATTGTAGTATGGATGGTGTTTCCATGCATGCGTGAATCAGCGGTCAAAATATATGTGGAGCTGGTAGTCACTGACCATCTACCATTCCACTGGGTCAGTAACTTTGTAAAGTTACTTATCCGCGTGACTGCCTACATTTTCTGGGGAATCGACCACTTATCCAGCAGTAATTATGAATGAAATGTGTTTTGATTAACCAGAGTCACTGCTTTTAGTCTCTTCACAGTAACCACCCAATTTGTATGAGATTTCCAGAAGCACAGGCAAATTGCGTGAATGCACCAGACAATATACATAAAGTGTATCACTATGCATTTTAATTCTATGGTTTAAGAAAAAAAATATGTTTGTCACTTATAGGTAACAATATATATTTAACCATAGTAAATATATTGTTCATGGCTCCAAGAATGGTTTATTTTAGTATGATTTACTTACTTTGGAGCATTTTTTGTCGAAGTGAAATCTGAGGCAACACACGTGACACCAGTACGTGATCAAGGCCACACAAAAATGCTCCAAAGTAAGTAAATCATACTAAAATATATTTAACCAGTCGACACCGCAATCACATTATTTTAAAGTTAATTAAACAAACATCAAATTAACCGAAACTTGTAGTTTTAGAAACTCAGTAGATTTGAAGATATATCTTAAAACATGCAGGTAGGGTATTGTCCAGTTTATCAGGGATCTACTGTGTTATTGAAACCGCCCCACTCACTGCTGCCACTACAATTACTCAAGGTGCCACATCAACAATAGCCGGCTGGGAATGTCCAGCGTCACTCTGGCTGAGGTGGCCTCAAATGGAATATACAGATATCCACAGGAGGTCATTTCCTGACAGGAGCTAACAGTTCAGGCAGAAACAGGCACAAATTTAACATGTTGCTTTTTTGGGAGGCCTTAAGATGCCCGTATAAAACAAAAGAACTACAAACTTCTTGTGTATAGTGAATATATCCTCAGATAAATAAATCGAAGCAAAAGTATAGAGAAAACGCTACACAATTTTTTGATAACAATACGAAAGCTAAAACTGTACCATTTTTTGTGTCTTAGAGGACCCTAGTACGCTTAGTATAGGGCATAGGGCCTGTAAATGTGTCACCCTTCATGGCGAGACTCCGCGCCACTGGAACTGATTAGGGACATGACACAAGAATAATATTCTAACGACGGATGACAGTCGTAGTTTTCGACTGATGAAGACCATGAAAATGAGGTCATAAATATCTTGTGCTATAACGTTCTTATGTTCAACTTAATATTGAGTTTACCACACTGTTAAAAACATGTAACGATTTACGTAGTGCAGATAGTATTAACGATTTTAGACCACATGTGTCTTTTATGGGATTTGCATTTTACATTGCTGTACGTTGTGGTTTCACAACAGTTCGATAAGTACTTAAATCGGGCAAGTTATGTAAATGCACATTTGCCCTCGTGCGAAATATGGCATTCTTCATTTCTTGTCAAGATTGCCAAACATATATACTACCTATGCGCTGATGCCACCCAAACACCATAATAATTGGGTAAAATGCATGATTTCCGTGATAATTCTTACCGGCAAAGTGTCACACTGCTTTTGCTTTTAATTATCCTTTGGAAAAATATATCTATACACACAATTTGGGGACCGCCTGAATATTATAATCAAAAACAAAACAAAGTCCTATCTTTTAACATGGAGAAAATTGACTTTCAAACTACAAATGCCCCCAACCTCATTTTCAAGCATGATACTTACATGGCCTATTGAGTCAATCAAATTTAAATTTCTTTTGAATTGTGACCATACCCGAAGAAACATCAACGGTTTTTGAGATCTTAGAACTAACAGCAGACGGCGGGCATGGAGTGATAAGTCCATTAGACCTTTGGCCAAAAGTCTAAAAACTGTTTCAGCCACATCAAACATACAATAACGAATGATAATAACACCAATGACAATCTAGAAAGGTCTGGTTTACCTGGGGAGGAAACTGAATTGGAAAATTAAGCATTCTTCCATCGATATATTGTCATGCCACTTTCGGCAAACGTCAACATAAATTGTGTAGTCGATATGAGTAGAATACATGTGCCGAGGAGAGCACCTGCTCGACAGCCTAAATCACTTTCCGTTGGCAATAATGTTGGAACTTTAGAATGTGTATTCAAAATGTTGTCATACTAGCGCTTTGTGTCACTGGTAATTAATTTTATACAATGTGAATCAGTAACTTTGCTGCTGGACCGGTAATTGAAGTTGCTCGTCCTACTGACCACAACCTGTTGGGGGTGAAAGGCGAAGATTTAAGCCATGGTGAAGACAATCAGATGGTGATATGTTATTAATTGTAATAAGAATATAAGTAATTGAATAGGTTAATTTGCAGTTTGCTGAGCTTTAAACATGATACTAGACCAGTCGTGCAGCGGGTTACCGTTATACAAAATAATATTACCTGAATGTGACATTGATGATTTCAAATTTGCCTTCACCCAACCTTTCTGTGAGAACATCCTTCAACTGTAAAAAAGATGGTAGTATGATGGTGTTTGTTAAAACTATGTATAAAGTTGCAGTTAAACGTGCATCCAGGTAACTATGCATGTAATGAATATTGTATATGCAGTTCTGTGTATGGCTTCGAATGTCACAGTATACATTTGCACGTAAGTATTGATGCACATATGCAGGTATGTATGCAAATACATTATTTGTATGCAAATATATAATTTATCCACTATAATTACAAGGATGTTTATAGACGCATACACAGGGATTCCCTCAGCGTGCAGCATGGCGGGGATTTCACATCAACAGTATAACAGCTGCACTCTTTCCTGCAGCGTGTGCCCGAATACCACATACCAAAATTAGTATCTCTCTAATTTGACATCTCCTCACATATCTTATGTACACACTGTAGGTTACTAAATAAAACAGAGGTGTCAACTTGTACGGTTTTCCCGTAAGCCTTACCGATTTTTTGCGATCTGCACGGGCTTACGGGCGTACGATACAATCCTTACGGATATTTATGATTTTGCTGAAACAATTATTTTTGGCGATCTCAAGGCAATATTTCATAATGGCCCTGAATTTTACCGCGAAATATTTTATTTACAAAATGGCGGCGGATAGAGCAGCAAATCACCCCGTTTCCAATTAACCAAACGCAGACAAATTCTACCTAATTTACCCAACTGGGAGTGGATAATTGGTTTTATTTCTGGCTGTATTGTCTTGCATGTTTTTCTGTGTCACCGAACAATGGGAATGCCTGTTAACTAATTGCAATCGAGTCTGAGGCTGAGCTCATCCTTAGACACGGGCGGCGTGGACAACAAACTGAACAATGCCCTGAATTGCAGTTATTTAAATCACTTCTTACTTAGACGATTGAGCATTGAAAGCCGTCTAATAAATACCTAGGTGCAATGCATACCCCTTGCCTGTCGTTGAAATTGTTTATAAGCTTTATTGGAGCTCCCGCGAACAGCTTCGATACCCTATTATCCCCCATCGCATTCGTTCCAATCTTGTAGAACGAAGTGTAATCCATTCACATCTATACAAATAATGTCCATCCACGCATCTACACTACATGTGTATGTTTTTAAATGTATGTACGTTTTGGCTAAGCATTATTATTTGAGTATATTAGACATGTAAATTAAAAACATATTCTTGTTATTATCAACAGACGAAAGCATGGTGATTTAAATATCTCCCATCATGCCTCTGTCACCATGGCTTAGTTTGGTTCACAAAAAATAAATGCCATGTTCAAGTTTTACATGTAGAGATTATGTTAGTTGTGTAATAAAATAGCATATAGATGCTGCTGCTTTTAATGCAAAGTATTCTTTGCAACGGATGATACATATCAGAAGTTAAAAAAATTACTATGCTAATGTTATACCTAGAACACAAGTAAATTAATGAACAGTATTTATTGATCTATAACCATGTCTTCTTTCTAAAACAACAAACTGGAACATACATCTTTATGTGAGATTAACATGGATATTTTTATATTTGGGGTATTAAGACTGGTAAATAAAATTTTTTATTAATGACTTTTTCCTTTTTTATAACATTATTCACATTTACGATTAAAAACTTCTCTGTCATAAATGGTGCGCACATTTAGCGTCTAGAGCCAAAAACAGTCACTCAAAAATTCTGTCCCTCCGAATCGATGAGGGGACAACTGCACTGTAGGGACACTTTTGCTTGGATACAGGAGTGTCCGCTGAAGAGAGGGACTATTATACTGTTACTAATTTAAAATAATTCAGTGCAATTGATGAATTTATTTGTCACTAGGTATTTTATTGCAGTTGTCTTTATTGTTTTAATATTACAGTTACCTTTCAGTTTTACCGCTGCTTACAACAGAGAGTACGAGAATATATATGTGCCAAAACTAGTTGTGTTTTGTTTGTTATTCCATATGGGGGTGTATTATTGAGGGATCCTATGCCAAGATTGTGCTTTGTAATGGGTGTTGACAATTTGTAAGGATTTTTTGCAGATCGTAAGGATTTTTTGTTATGATCTTACAGATATGAGTTGCCCCAAGTTAACACCTCTGAAATAAAATAACGTACTGACACAAATAATATTTACAAAACAAACTCACGCAAAAACTCGCCAGCAACTCGACATAATCGGCAGCGGTTACGCACAGCTCTAAGATTATAATCGATTTGTTAGCAGTGTCACGTTAATATTATTGAGAGATAGCGTTTGGGGTTAGCTTAGGATTAGGTAAAGTTAGTTTAGGGTTACTTATGGTTAGGGTTACATTAGGGTTTAGGATAAAACCGTAATTTTTGAAGATCTTTTATGTAGTGACATTGAAGTAAAATACCGATGTTAAGGTAATCGCTGAGCGAGGATATATTATGCACAAAACAATGCAATTTTAATCAACGGATTTAAGACACGTGAACTTTAAATAAGGCACATAGTTTTCCTCTGGTACGTACCCGAAGGCCACTTGCATTTCGTTTTTGCCAAGGCGTTACCCGCATACACTATAATTGCATGTATATTGACAACTATTGCTATGTGGCATTCATGAATCAATTATTGTTAAATTAGTAATGTTCTTCAACATAGCCGTGGGATGAGTAGTGTCTATTAATGTTATTACATTAATACTTATTCAATACACAGTTGCAACATGCATATTACTTTTAATACATTCTGGGAATTAAACAAAAACATACATATTATAGTAATTGTACCAGAGGCATACAAAGAGTGGCATGACAAGATGGGAACAGAGGAAGGTGAGCGGATGATCTACAAAGTGGCAAAAAAGGGTAAAATCAAGAAGAGATATTGGGGAAGTGAATGTGATTCGACCAAACAGGGGATATGCTAACATATGAGATAAAGATCAAAGAGAGGTGGAGAGAGTATTTCAGCAACCTAGTAAATGTAGAAAACGCAAGGGAACAGCTTGGAGAAGTACCAGCAGTAGAAGGACCAGTCCATGAAATATTAAGGGAAGAGGTGAAGAATGCCATAGAGATAATGAAGAAGTAAAAAGCTGCAGGATGCTCAGGCCTCCCGATAGACCTTATTAAACATCTAGGGGAGAGTGGAGTGGACATGATGCATGAAATACTGAAGAGAGTTTGGGAAGAGGAACAGATGCCGGAAGAGTGGAGGAAAAGTGAGATCTTCCCCATATACAAGCAACAGAGGGACCCACTAGAATGTGGGAACTTTAGACACATTAAGTTGTTGGAACATGGGATGAAGATATTTGATAAGACCCTAGAGCGCAGACTCAAAAAACTGATCACAGTCAACAACATGCAATTTGGATTTAGTCCAGGGAAAGGTACAACAGATGCAGTATTTATCATACGATAACTGCAAGAAAACACCTAGAAGTGCACAAGGATTTGTTCCTTACCGTCGTTGATTTGGAAAAAGCATATGACAGAGTGCCCAGGGATTTGGTGTATTAGTGTCTGAGAAGGAGAGGGGTTCCAGAGAAGCTAGTGAGGCTAGTAGAAGCAACACCCTGACCGTTTGACTCCACCAGGAATGTTGGCCAGTATACCGACAAGACAAGACATATCATGGAGCATCAACAGTAGCGAGAACCACGCATGGCAGAACTGATGAGTTTCCCATCAAAGTTAACCTACACTAGGGATCAGGGCTAAGCCCATTCCTGTTTATCATAGTATTATATGTCATAAGCGAAGAGTCCAGATGCGGGTTGCCAAGTGAACTGCTGTTTGCTGACGATCTGGCAGTAGTAACAGATACAGAGGAAGAGATGCAGAGGAGTTGGCTTAGAGGCAGATTGGGATGGAGAGCAAGGGACTAAAAGTCAATATCGGGAAATCGGAAGTGATGGTCAGCAGCAGGAAAGTAACAAAAGTAAACACGAAAGACAGCCAAGGCACGAGGCGACAGGTGAATAAATTCAAATATTTAGGTGTCACCATCAGTGAAGAAGGAGGATCAGAGGAAGAATAAAAGGAGTAACATTGAGAGAGTAAAGAGTGTGGACATCAGAAAAGAGCTAGGTTTGAGTAGCATACTAGAGAAAGTAAGAGAAATGAGAATACGCTGGTATGGACACATGCAGAGAATGGAAGAAAACAACAAAGTGAGAGCAGCTGGTGAGATGAGAGTGCCAGGAAAAAGACCAAGGGGAGACCAAGAGGAAATGGATGGATGGCGTCCGAAGGGATATGCAGGCACTGCGGATCACCCCGGAGGATGCACAGGATAGAACATTCCGGAAATAAAGAATTCGGGCAGCTGATCCCACCAAATGGGAAAAGGCGCAGAAGAAGAAGAAAAAGTACCAATTCAAGCTCAGAGATGCAACAACAAAATCATTATGCAGCATCATAAACGTAGACAGACAAGAGTCATCATTGGAACATGGAGCCGCCAAACATATATGGGGAAAATGTAATTTAAAACAAAATCTTTTGATTTTTTCTTGAAAGATGGCTATAGCTTCAGAAGATTTATTTGTAATAGGGAGTTGATTTCTGATTATTATATACAAAATAAACTCCATAACAAATAACAATATTACCCATATGAAAAATAATCTCCCTTCCTCAGATATTAACTCTTCTGCAGGCAATTTTGATTTCCCCCAGCAACGATAACTCACTATGCCCAAGATTACGGCTACTTTGACTAGGATTTAAGCTTAGTATACGTTTGCCAGACTGAACACAGTCGCATTTAATGGTGTCGTCTGCCCCACCATGACATGGTATGCACGTGAAAATATTACCTGTATTATCATCAACTTCATTTAACAGGAGCTACCTGCCAATGAAATTGCTGATAATGAGTGTGGTCAAATTCCGGTCATGGGATATAATTTTGTGTGATTTCAGCCACATGCTGCTCGTGCAACACGCAATATTTACGATGCAACTGAGGCATTACATTGGGATTTCCACCAGTCGTGTATCAAATTGGGGCGGGTATTTACGCTGTTCCACGGCTGACTCAGTAGCGACGAGAGAAGTCAACTGCTATAATGTTAGGGTACAAGTTTGCTCACTTTCACAATTTAAGCAAACGATCAGCCAAGGAAAACGAGTGTAGTGCACTTCTGAAGATGTATGATACTGCCCAAAGTGATAATTTCATGGAATGGATGTAAGCACGCATACACGCACGCATCCACATTTATAGTTTCCATAAATTAACTTATTTGTTGTGTTAATATTCTGATCAGTATTAATTACCGTTTCCACAACTTCCATCTTCAAGCTCTTGTACGCCTCTGACGTTTTGTCTTCCAGAACTTTGGTAAAGTTTGAACTTGTCAACTTTATGTTGACTTTAACTCGAGCCTGGTCAGCAAGCGGGATAAGTGGTGTTGTCGTTGTCGGAGTTGGCGTTGTTGTTGTTGGCGGTGTTGTAGTTGGCGTTGTTGTAGGTTTTGTAGTGTCTAGCAAAACACAAGCAATTGCCATTAAAACAGGTGTTACATCCAACAAGCTGTTGGTCAATACTTGATTGTTCCGAGTACAGAATACACCTAAATAATGGTGATATAAATCCACCATGTAGACAAAACATGTTAACTGAATTCTTAAGAAAGCACATGACAGATCACCCACGAAGAAAGTAACATAATTTGTGCATATTGTGCGGATCACTATCCGCGTTACAACATAACAAAATTATTTTGTGAAACACTCCGTCGCTATAATGTGTAGCATATACAATAACAAATATTATACGTTGCTATTCATTCCATGAATTTACGGATTAAATGTCTACAACGTAAAATATAAGTCTGAAACAATAATAATAATAATAACAATAACGGTAGTCCCTGTACTGCAAGTTATGTTTTGGAATGCTTTGAAAGGTGAATGAAAAACCTATTGAACAAATAACGCAATATAGATGATTATGATTATCTATTATCATTTTTCCAAAAGACACCAAATCATATTGATGTTTTCTAACGCTTGTCCCTGGTCTAGACCCCAAACGCCCCCTGACGTACTTTACCAATGGTTTCTAACACACCTCCCTCTGCTACTCAATTCATTGTCAATGATTATTGAGTTTAATATACCGGACGCCTGATTATTCTAATGTGCGATTGACAACCGTTTCATGGAGTTCTATACAGAAAGCTAAGTGAAAACAAAGTGATATGCTACAATTACTCTTAATGTTTAAGTTACACTGAACACCAACGAATCAACACGCCAAGGGCCGTAACTATCATCATTAGAGTGTTTTGTAGCTAAACTTGTTCCATTGACTATTTAATGTCCACTGTCACCAATGACGGCATTATATGTCGTAGCAAACCTAGTTGTAATTGTTTTGCAGCTAACAAATCGGACATAAATCATGTCAGTGCCACATAGATAATATATACCTAGGACGGTTGTGTTATGATCTCAATGCTAATAATGCACATTATATACTATAGTTGTTTTAATGACTATTAACAACAATTAAAATCGAGTGGTTTCTGTGACACAATAACGGATATGCTAACCGGTTTCACATTTGTATCATGTGAATCATCTAATTAGGCTACCACATGCCATTGTGACTGTCACTAATAATAGCAATAACAGAACTGATAATAAATGTGATTTGGGATACACTTATAATTGACTAAACCGTAGTGTATATGCTAATGTCAGACCATAAACATTCATGCATAAATTACCAACCAAAAATTCTTTGTATAATTGTGACACCTGACATAGAATAGATAATGTTGCTTTGAACTCAATACGAAATCTAATAATCTAATTACATCATGCACATTTCTCTTTTGTGTTGCCGTCTTTCTATATAGTTAATACTATGAAATTTACTATACCAAAGGTAATATATTAGCAACTTCCGTTGATGCACACAACATAAGCTTATTGTTCACAAGCTGGTACTGCATTGCGATTATACTTAGTCTAAATTAATTACTGTAGATACATGAGCTGTGCATACAATGCAAATTAATCACTACACAGTTAATAGTTAAACGCTTACACAAATTGTACCAATGAAACAAGAATATTGACAGATAACTACTTCACTGTGACATCCACATTTTAGTTCATTTCGAAAGAATAGTTGTATAGTAAAATAACAGTAACTGTAAGACATTATGGACCAAATGATGCTACATTTTATAAGAAACATGTAACTCAAAATTATTCTTTGCACTAACATTGCATGTTTATTATAGCAAAAGTTAAATCTACATTACCTGATTTCCATGGGACAGCTGGAGAGAAAACAGATATGACAAATTATTCATAGAAGAAACATATGACACACAGACTGATTGCATATAAAGTGAAATACAAATGCACACGAAAACTGGTGTACACACAAGCTATTAGTAAAGTAATAATATAACAGAAAACATTGCTCTACCATGTTACTATTAAGCACTTAAACATAAATCGACATGAGACGCAGTTATTTTATTGGTCATATATATATATATATTATTGTGTGTATATCTATATATATTATGTATATATATATTATATATATAATATATATATATATATATAATAGTAAATGCATATTGAACTTAGTTTCGCACAATCTATATACAAACATTCATATCTGTTCTGTATTCATTCACCCCACATTCGCATGTGTCTTTCGGAAGAGACACTAAAAACTGGTGGTCCCTTCTATCTGGTGTCTTTTCCAAGGGAGGTAAAAGATCCCACACAGGGGGTAAATATGTAACCTGTAGTGGTCTCACTAATTCTAGAGGAAAACTCCTGCGTTAGCCCAAGTTTGGGCTGTTTGGAGGAAACCAACTGAGACCTGTGATTGTTTTTTTGAAACCTTTCATGTATACCAATGTGACATGTTGCTGTTTTCTCCTTTCAGATGGGTTTACTTTTAGAGTCAACATTGTTTGCCGTTTGGTTTTTATTAATGTAGTTTTATTCACGCAATTGACTATTATTGCAATTATTTTTTACAGTAAGAAACATTCACATGAAACACCATTCTAACCTATATTCCAAATCAGCTTACCCGAAAATGTTACGTTCTCGACATCAAACTCTCCCAAATTTCCACTGTGACCTTTAAGGTAGGATTCCATTATTTGTGTTAGTTCCTCCATTGTGTGTTCGTTCTTCAGAATCAACTGGTATCTCACAATGACGCTGCCTTTGCTAAAAACACAATGTAAAAATTGGTATGAAATGATGACATTACAAATCGATCAGTTCAAATTAAATTATGAACTAATGAAAATTTATCAATATTGCAAATAAGAAAAAAATACATTATAACATCACACTCCACAATGGTTCTGTACCATACTTGGACATCACATTAAAGTTAATTTTACTGAAATCTAATTTAACTCTAACGCGACGTTAAATTCAGAATATTAATCACAACGTTAATGCCTTAGAGATACGTTTCATAAAGATGTTAAGAGATCACATGTATGTTCGCAACATAATGAAAGGGAACGAAAGTGTTGATTCTGGTGGTTGTGTTTTTTTTGTAATTCAGAAAGGCAGAAGGACAAGAGGCCTCCCTCTCTCCCCTCCGTCCTCCTCCCTATCTTCCCTCCCTCACTCCCTCGCTCCATCCTACTCTCTCCTTCTCCCTCCTTCTCCTCTTTCACTTACCCGAAGGTGATATCTACGATATCCTCAAAGTCACTTCCTATGGGTGAACTGGCAAATACGTCACGCACCTAAGCAACAACATCAGTTCATCCATGGTGGTAGAAACATGCAAAAATATGTATAGTATGTATGCTTAAATGTGTAGTTTGGAGAGATGCACTGGTGTGATACTCGTGGAAATATTGAGCAGATATAATTGTCACAAAGGGAACAAGAGATTGTTTTTGTGATGTGAATTATTGTGCTTTTCATTCAATATGTGCATTGCAAGTAGAGTAACTATTCATCATATCACTTTCACTGTACCGGGGCACGCAAAGGATTCTCGTATCCAGCCATTTTGAGCGATACTTAATAAGACCACACACAACTGGTCCCCACCTCGTTGTCACTAAATATATTCAAAGAATTACTGCAACATGCACACAATTTGAAAATAATATTGTATCTGCATAATATTTCCCACCTTATAGATACGTTTTTTGTATCAATCTTACAACTGAGTTTCTGCTGTGGCAGTTACACCAGAATGCGAAAGAATACATCACTCATTCTCAAGTCATTGGGGACCTAATCATCAATACAAATGGCAAAATTGCATAAAAGAAACTATATGACGGTAGACGGCACTTGCCTGCACTATAAATAAACTGTTGTTATTCGACGGCGTCAATAAAATAAATTATTATGCTTATTGTATCTAGTTATTTAATTAATTTTAATGAACAAAATGCGCCTGTCACTTAAAGTTGTAAAATACTTGAACAGATAATGTGTCCCAAGCCAACAATCTATGTATCTTACTAGTTTGTGACATTTTAAAATGTTTAACCTTCTTTATTATATTATATGTCACACTTACGATTTCTATAACATCAGCAGACATATTCTTATATTTCGGAGATGAGCTTTTTGCAAGATCGTCCACGTAGTCTCGGTTTGTGATGGTGAATTCCCCATAACG
Organism: Oasisia sp. SBJ-2009; assembly: GCA_964017155.1. Taxonomy (NCBI): domain Eukaryota; kingdom Metazoa; phylum Annelida; class Polychaeta; order Sabellida; family Siboglinidae; genus Oasisia; species Oasisia sp. SBJ-2009. The sequence continues at coordinate 20,537,918 of OZ024855.1, forward strand.
GCGCACTAAGTCAGTTTCTGAAATGATCAAGAAATACACTGACTAAAATGTTGTTTATATATATATATATATATAAGTAAATAATTATTTCAATACACTGCATTCATTAACCAAAAGTAATACTATATATATATATATATATATATATATATATATATATATACATATATATATATATATATATATATATATATATATATATATATATATCATTACCATCAATATGATAACATCTTAAAATGGCACCTAGTCACCAATGCCCTATAAAATACATATTGCATTTTCAGTGATAACATGGTCATCTGGGCAAATAACTTAAACAGATTATACTTAATATTATATGACTCACTTTCAACCTTGACAGACTCAGGATCAATGGTGAAATTCCCAAAAGACCCACTCTTTGTGGCCTCCTTAACTGTGTCAACAATGGTCTCTAGGGTCTTTGTGGCCTTTGCCTTGTTCACAGCCAGTTCATAGTGTACATCTATACTGCCCTCGCTGCAACATAACATGGAAGTTATTTCAATGTGTAGTGGTTGTTGTAGTATAAATGGTGTGTCCATGCATGCATGAATCAGCCGTCAAAATCTATGCGGAGCTGGTGGTCACTGACCATCTACCATTCCATTCGATATTGTCATGTCACATTCGGCAAACGTGACCACAAATTGTGTAGCCGATATGAGTAGAATACATGTGCCGAGGAGAGCACCTGCTCGATAGACCTGAATTAAATTACTTTCCGTTGGCAATAATGTTACAACTGTAGAATGTTTATTCAAAATGTTGTTATCATACTAGCGCTGTGTGCCACTGGTAACTAACTTTATACAACATGAATCAGTAACTTTGCTGCCGGACCGGTAATTGAAGTGGCTATTCTTACTGACTGACCACAACCTTTTGGGGGTGAAGTTCGAAGATTTAAATCATGGTGAAGACAATCAGATGGTGATACTTTATTAATTGTTATAAGTATATAAGTGATTGAACAGGTTAATTTGCACTTTGCTGAGCTCTAAACATGATACTGGACCAGTTTTGCAGCTGGTTACCGATATACACACTAATATTACCTGAAAGTGACATCGATGATTTCAAATTTGCCTTCACCCAACTTTTGTGTGAGAACATCCTTCAACTGTAAACAAGATGGCAGTATGATGTTGTTTGTTAAAACTATGTATAATGTTGCAGTTAAACGTGCATCCAGGTAACTACACATGAATACTGTGTATGCAGTTCTGTATATGGCTTCAATGTCACAGTGTACATTTACATGTAAGTATTGATGCACATATGCAGGTACGTATGAAAATACATTATTTGTATGCAAATATATAATTTATACACTATAATTACAGGCAGGTTTATAGACACATACGCAGGGATTCCCAAGTGCGTGGCCTGGCGGGGATTTCGCATCAACAGTAACAAAGCTGCACTCTTTCCTGCAGCGTGTGGCCAAATACCGCATACCACAATTAGTATCTATCTTATTTGACATCTCCTCACATATTTTATGTACACACTCTAGGTTACAAAATAACATAACGTACTGACACAAATAACATTCACAAAACAAACTCACGCAAAAATTTGCCGGCAACTCGACATATTTGGCAGCGGTTACGAATAGCTCTAAGATTATAACTGTTTTGTTAGAAGTGTCAGGTTAATATTTAGGGATAGGGTTTGGGTATAGTTTCGGATTAGCTAAAGTTAGTTTAGGGTTACTTATGGTTAGGGTTACTTTAGCATTTAGGATAAAACCATAATTTTTGAAAAACTTTTATGTAGCGACGTGGCAATAAGTTACTGCTGTTTAGGTAATCGCTGAGCTACGCGTAGCTACCACAGAGGATGTCAAGTTTTGAGTGAGTTTGTTTCGTTAATTTTGTTCTTTACAGGAATTTAGATGACTCTATTTTAAAACCTAGTGTGTGTTTATGTAGATAAGGCTGCATTGCCACAGAGTGATCAAAATCCCAGATATATGCCTGAATAAAAGACGGATTCCACGGCCTAAGCAAAAAACAGGGCTTGGCTAACACGGTAATTGTTGCACATGAGGGCTATCCCGAGATTCCAGTTGAGCAAACTAAATCAGAGAGCAGTGGCACCGGGAAGACCGAGGAAGGTAATGGAAAATGAGCATCATACGATCAGCCAAGGGTAATGTGAGTAGTGCATTTCTGAGGATACACGATCATGTCCAATGTGATAATTTCATAGAACGAACACAAGCACGCATGCACCTACATTTATAGTTTCCATAAACTAATTTATTTGGTGTGCTAATATTCTGATCAGTATTAATTACCGTCTCCACAACTTCCATCTTCAAGCTCTTGTACGCCTCTGACGTTTTGTCTTCCAGATCTTTGGTAAAGTTTGAACTTGTCAACTTTATGTTGACTTTGACTCGAGCCTGGTCAGCAAGCGGTATTAGCAGTGTTGTCGTTGTCAGAGTTGGCATTGTTGTAGTTTTTGTAGTCTCTAGCAAAACACAAGCAATTGCCATTAAAACAGATGTTACTTCCAAAAAGCCGTCGGTCAATACTTGATTGTTCTGAGTACAGACTACAGCTAAATAATGGTGAAATAATCCAACACCACCTTCACCATGTTGACATAACATAATGACAAAGAAATACACTTTAGCAAAACATGTTAACTGAATTCTTAAGAAAGCACGTGACAGATCACCCACGAAGAAAGTAACATTATTTGTTCATATTGTGCAGAACACTATCTGCTTTACTACCAGAATTGTATTTAATTTTGTGAAACACTCTGTCGCTATAATGTGTAGCATATATAAAAATAAATATTATACGTTGCTATTCATTCCATGAATATACTGATTAATTGTCTACAAGGTAAAATATAAGTCAGAAACAATAATAATAATAATAACGGTAGTCACTGCAAGTTATGTTTTCGAATGCTATGAAAAGCGAATGAAAAACCTATTGAACAAATAACGCAATATAGATGATTAAAATTATTTATTATCATCAGCTCGATAAGACAATATTTTAAAACTCACATTTCAAAAGGACACCAAATCAAATTGATGCTTTCTAACGCTTGTCACTGGTTTAGACCCCAGACGACCCCTGACGTACTTTATCAAGGGTTTCCAACACAACTCCTCTGCTACTCAATTCATTGTCAGTCATTACTGAGTTTAATATACTGGACACCTGATAATTCTAATTTGCCAATGACAACCGCTCCATGAAGTTCTATACAAAAAGCTAAATGCCAAACACAGTGATATGCTACAATTAATCATAATTTTATAACTTATACTGAACACCAATTAATCAACACGCCAAGGGCCATAACTATCATCATTACAATAGTTTGCAGCTAAATTTGTTCCATTGACTATTTAATGTCCACTGTCACCAATGACGGCATTGTATGTTGTAGCAAACTCAGTTGTAATTGTTTTGTAGCTGACAAATCGGACATAAATCATGTCAGTACAACATAGATAATATAGATTGAGAACGGTTTTGTGATGATGCTAATAATGCCTATTATATACAATACTTGGTTTTAATGAATATTGATGAGTGGTTTCTGTGACCCAGTAACGGATGTGCTAACCGGTTTCGCATGTGTCTCCTGTTGCAAATTTACCTAACCCATACTCCTATGATAGACATATCTGACTGACTGAAATCCGAAGCACATATCCCCTTATTAAGACAATTAAATGTAACTAACTATTCTGACACTGTACAACTTGCATCAACTTGCATCACACTTAATAAACTCCTTGTGCCGTGAACATCTGGAGGTAATAATTTTAGGGTGTTCTTTTTTCAGTTTCATTATAACGGATTAATATTAAGTAAATGGTGGATGGATTTTCGATGACTGCAATCTTAGTATTGGCTACCATATGCATTGTACATTTTAAACCCTTTGGCCTCAAGCAACAAGGAAGTGACCTGTTTGCTGTGATATAATAACAAATATGCTCACCAGTTTCGCATGTGTGTCCTGTGAATCCAACTGCACACACACACGTGTAGTCATTCACTTTGTCGGAGCATGTGGCGCCGTTCTTGCAAGGTTTATTACTGCATTCGTTAACATCTGTTACGAAAAACAGTAATCCATTAAGCATGTATGCTACAGTTATCATAGCCATATCATTAATTAGCAGTTTCTGTTCTGACTGTTCGGTCAGCCAGAATTACGGTAATTATTAATTGAATGTTGTGGAATTGGTTGTCTTTGAATGTGGGAACGTCGCAAATGAACATCAATTTAGTTAGATCTTATGATGTGCATTATATTACACATGTAGTTGTTTATTATAAGTTTTGTTTTTATTTCTTGGAATAAAATATAAAGGAGGAGTTATTACCCAATGTTTTATTGTCATAAATGAAGTAATTGTTTTGTAGCTGACAAATCGAACACAAATCATGTCAGTGCCACACAGATAATATAGACTGAGGACGGTTTTATTTAGATCTCAATGCTAATAATGCCTATTACATACATTACTTGTTTTTAATTAATATTTGCAACAATGAAAATCGAGTGGTTTCTGTGACACAGCAACGGATATGCTAACCGGTTTCACAGTTGTTTCCTGTGAATCCAGCCAAACATGTGCACGTGTAGCTATTCACTGCGTCGGAGCACGTAGCTCCATTCTTGCATGGTGCAGTGCTGCATTCGTCAATATCTAAGACAAGAAGACATTACTAATACATTAATCCATAGTGATATACTATATAAAAACTACTAGCAGAGATTCTACTTCCACCTCACACAATAACTGATGCCCTTCAGCCTTGATAGTTGATACAAAGCAATTCTTGGATGGGAATTTACATAACCCATGCTCCTTCGATAGACATATCTGACTGACTGACATCCAAAGCACATGTCCCCTTATTAAGACAATTAAATGTCACTAACTATCCTGATACTGTACAATTTGCATCACAATTAATAATCTCTTTCTGGCGTGAACAACGGGAGGTAATAATTTTAGGGTGTTCTTTTTTCAGTGTCATTATAACTAAACATATATTAAGTAAATGGTGGATGGATTCTTGATGAATGCTATCTTAGTATTGGTTACCATATCCATTCTACATTTTAAACCCTCAGGCCTCAAGCAACACGGAATTGACCTATTTGCTGTGATATAATAACAAATATGCTCACCAGTTTCGCATGTGTCTCCTGTGTATCCCGCCAAACACTTGCACATGTAGGCATTCACTTTGTCAGAGCACGTAGCTCCATTCTTGCAGGGTCCCGTGCTGCAGTCGTCAATATCTAAGACAAGAAGGCATTACTAATGCATTAATCCATAGTGATATACTATATAAAAACTAATAGCAGAGTGGACTTATCACATTCTACTTCCACCTCACACTTCAGCCTTGATACAAAGCAAATCTCTGTTGCGAATGTACCTAACCCACACTCCCACGATAGACATATCTGACTGACTGCTGTTGCCTGGGAAGCCATGTTTTCCTTACCTTGAAACTACATAAAATATTCACTAACAATCACAATTAGCTGGGTGATGGTGATAAGCCAAATCTTCTGCCTGCAAATGTAGCACCATTTATGTGGCAGACTGAACAAGTTTTACCTCACAAGATCAAGATATCGTATAAAACACATGCCTGCTGAATTCGAAGATATTAAAGTCATCATTTAGTCTGTCCAAAATACAAATTCTTTTGTTTTTTCCACATCATGTCATCTACATACATTATATTACAGTAGGGTTTTGTCCATAATTTTCGATTGTGTTTTATGCCTGAGATTGGTTTTATACAGATTATGTCTGAGTGAGTTTTTCCAGTGAGGTTATGTCTGGGTGTTTTTTAATGTGGTTATGAATGTATTTCTAACGATATCTGAACTCATCAAAAGTATATATCTACTTAGATACTTTTTAATGTATTTGACCACTTATATTACTACCATTAAAATATGAACAAAATACATAGCTGAATTCATTCTTCAGAATGCACACAACACAACTTACTGTATTAGATATTTAAGTAACTTACTGCTATTAGTTTCCTAATGAGGCGATTAAATGTCAATTGCATGGTGTAATATACCTGAACTATAGTGATATAGTTTCTTGTTCCATATAATATACCTGAACTATAGTGATAGAGTTTCTTGTTCCATGTTAGTTAGTAAATTTACATGTTTTTTGTTTTCTGTAACACATGATGTGGGTCATGTGACACAACTGTGAAAATCAGCCCGCTTAAGAAGACAGATAATAACACCAGTACTGACCCGTTTGACAGTTGATTCCTTCGAATCCAGTTGGACACGTGCAGTTGTAGCCATTCACTTCATTCGAACATGTGGCTCCATTCAAGCAAGGATTGCTGCTACATTCGTCAATATCTATTAAAAAAACAATTATCCATTGAATATTTGCCAGTCCTTCACCCTCAATCACCCACCAGAGTGGTAATTAATAACTGGACATTTACGGAGAGTAGGGGAACAATGCTTAATATATGGTTTCCAGTTAATTACTTAGGTGAGCATTGTATCACAAATACATTTTTGTAATAAGAATTTATTTCAATTTTATATATTACGAAAGAACAAATTCAAATTGCAATACCACTTCATGTTTTATTAATGCAATTTGGTGGACATTATACCTTTACAATACGGTATTTTAGTCACAGGAACATTATGTTAACTACTAAAAAACCCGGCCAATTTGTTTTAATCATAATGGATAAAAGATTTGTCTATGCAAAATTAGACAAAAAGTAAATCCAATTTTTGAAAAAAGCATGCACGAATAATATTTAGTTTTTCAGCCAATGAAGGCCATAAGGCAAATTTTAGGTAGATCCGTAAGATAGAAAAATAGATCATAAAGAGTTGATAAGACATGGGAGGAAACGATGGGTGGCGGATGCAGAGTGGTGCCATAAGTGCGTTAGACACAAACAATACGGAAAAGACAACCTCTCTTTAAGTGAACCAGAAAAGTACTGCAATACATTATTTAGTTGGTGCCATGGTAGAAATTCTGACACTAGCTCATATTGTGGTCCGATCTACTGATGTATGGAAAAGTCTGCCACAGTCTGAGGTAGATGCTCCATCAATCCAATCATTTGAAGTAAAAATGAATAAACTATGGAAAAATCATCCTATACAAAATGAGTTTACTGCACCACCTCTACTATGGACTGTGTCACCTTTAGACGCATGCGCACAGTTTCAAAAGAATGCTCAAGACAGAGCTGGCACGATAGGCAGGAATGCCTTGCCTAATACAAGTCAGAAAAGGATCTGTAAGAACCTGTAAGAAAAATAATTTTGTATAATACAAAAGCGACGTTGTAAGGTACCCGATTTGTGCAGTTGTCTGTTATTACATCATTATTGAGGTGCTCAACAATGTGACTCATGAAAGACAGATTTCCTATTGTGTCTTACCTGTCTCGCAATTCAAGCCTTTGTAACCACCCTTGCATCTGCAGCGGTAACTGTTCTTCAGGTCAGAACACCAGCCATGTTGACACGGCGAACTGTCACATTCGTCGATATCTAAAATGACAACATCTCGCTGTACAATGTAACTGGTAAGTGAATCGTTTGTTACTAGCATATATAAAATCCTCTCGTTGCTATGTGCATACGTACGTACGCACATGCTTGTGAGATAGACACCCACATAACCACTCAGCCACACCCACATGATTTCAACAGATAAATGTGTTGGAATAACTCAATCAAACACGACATTGTGCTCCTGCAGTTAACATGAGTGCAGCATGTTGTAGATTACGAGGGTTGTCAGGGATGTACCATCACAAATGATAATGTGAAACAATCTTACCCATTTCAATCAAGTACGGTTTCTTCATAGTCGTATTTATATAAAGATTGTGAGTGGATTATTGACGGCATCAATATTAGTATTCCTAGTATATTCGTGTTAATGCTTTAAACTTACGTTAGTAACAATGAAAGTTGTGTGTGTTTTGTCACATAATAACATAAACACTGACCAGTTTGACAATTATCTCCTTCGAATCCAGCCGTGCAGTTGCACGTGTAGCCATTCACTCCGTTGATGCACGTGGCACCGTTCTGGCAAGGATTGCTGCTGCATTCGTCAATATCTGTTACAAAAAACATTACAGATACATTCATCCATTGGCTGACTATCAGTAGATTGCATACCAGTTGCAAACGTCTAGGGACACATTTCCCATAATTATAAAAAAGCAAGATGTTTAAAATGTTTTTGTGTGTACAAATCCTTGCACCTGTTCAACATCTGCTACATGTTTATTCTTCACAAGTAAAGCAATTCTACATACCAGGTATCTTGGAAACTCCCACGCAGTAATGCCCGTTCATAACTGCATTAAGAATGTTCGTTCATATATAATTCCTGAGGTTTTTTTTATCAGAGTAGTATCTCCTATGGCTTAGTAAATGGAATCGAAATCATATGACCAAAATTGCAAAAAATGGATTCGGTCTCCAGTGCGGATATTCTCACATCACCATGTGCGACCAATGTGGTAAAACATATCAAGGGAATATGTATATATATATATATATATATATACATATATGAATATATATATATATATATATATATACATATATATATATATATATATACATATATATACATATATATAAATATTATATATATATATATATATATATATATATATATATATATATATTAGAAAGAACATCATACATGTACACAGGAGATAGAACAAACATTCAATTGAGATACAATAGGGCGTGTAAGTCTCGCACGCGAAAACGAGGCTGGGGCCGTATGTTTTGGTTTCGGTTGTAATAATCTAACTGTTCCCAAATAGCATATTTCAGTTATATTGTCCGAAGGATTATTACAAGCAGAAGCAATGGAACACTTTGTCAGTGACAATGATCACGGAAATCATGAATTTTAATTGCTTATTATGGTGGTTGCCATGGCATTAGCGGCAAGTACTTGTGTGTGGCGATCTTGACTAATAATTAAGAGTGCCATTTGTCGCGCAGTACAACCTGTTTGGGGCAAATGTATACATGTGTTATAGTTACGTGCATTTAGAAAACTTGTCAGATAGAAGTGCTTATCGAAATCACAACGTACAACAACGTAACATGCAAATCCAGTAAAAGACACGGCCTAAAATCATGTCTATGATCTGCATGTTTGCGGCAAAGACCAAGAAATTATGTTACATAAGATTGTGGTGCAATGGTATTTGGTTATTAAAATATTTTAAATATAATATTTTATGTTAAAGATATTAAAATATTTTAATATATTAAAATGTTTTAATATATCCAAGTAGCCAACTTAAGTATTTGATCAAAGTGTGTCAACTTACCCTTGCACGTTCGTTTGTCGTCATTCAGCAAGTACCCAGCGTTACATGAGCAGTTGTAGCTGCCATCTGTGTTAACGCAGTTACCATTCTCCTTGTCGCAGTTGTGATTACCGGTAGTTGTGCTACATTCATCGATATCTGCATCAGGAATACATGCCTGAATATCTTAGTTCAATACTTTAAATGATATTCTGATGTTTTGTTTATAAATATTAAATGTGAAAGGATCTACGACATTCATTTGGAAAATACAATGCAAAATAACCACATACGATTTAACAAATGGGAATGGAATAAACTGAATAGAATAATATACACATACTTGATGGATAATAAAAGGAGAACAAAGTAATTAAACATTATTGTGAAATTGTTATCTTTATTACAGAACAAGAAAACCAAACGTATGACACAACAGCAAAATAGCAGTTCATTTTTAGCTTAAAATATGATTATTCAAGCAAATGCTTACAATACTTATTTTACTGTAATGTTTACTGTGTTAATGTAAGCAATCTGACATAGAATAAAACACAGTACAACAGCATATTGTTGCACATTATTATAAACAATACATTGTCTTTATATCTAGCAAACAACTGCCCTGTCCACATGCCTCTTGATAAGGTGTACGTGTAAGTTGAAATGAGTTTCTGATCTATTACCAGAGCAGTTCTTGCTGTTTGTGTCAAGAATGAACCCGACATTGCAGAAGCACTCTACGTCATTGGTAGTATGTCCAGTAGTTCCAGTAATGCCAGCCTTCAAACGGCAACCCTGTTCGCAACCTAGGCTAGCGTCCTGGCACAAATCACTAAGAGCTGCATCTAAAATAAGCAAACAGTAGACTTTGTTACCGTATTAGCGTACACATTTATGGGGTAAATGTTAATGAATGTTCTCACACATTTTTCACATTACAGTCGTATGTGCAAGTTAGCTGCTTCATAACAGACACACCTAAAATAGGTAAACAGTAAAGTCTGTGTTACAATATTCGCATACACATTCATAGAGTTCATATAAATGTAAACTCTTTGTACACCTTTTGCTGTAACAGTTGTTGATATGATATAGCCTATATCATATCCACATCAAGAGAATATGGTTATAACTGCAAGTCAGTGCAGTTTTAAACCAGTTAAACATACCCAACAATTAAGAAAATTACTGTTTATATTCTACTAACGGTGTTGTAAATGGATGCGATTACAAGGCCATACATACTCAGTTTTTAAAACAACTTACCTTGTATGCAACTTACACCATCGGTATCCAGATTATACCCTCCACTGCAAGAACAGTTGAAACTGCCATCGTTGTTTGTACAGTTCTGTTGACAGCCAGATGACTGCTCACTGCACTCGTCAATGTCTGAGGTAGAAAGACAATACCATGGGTTGGTTCTATGATAATCATTTCATGGATGCGGAAACAGATCTTAGGCACACGAGTGTTTTAAAGTTACTTTAATTTTGGAGATTCATTAATTATACATGAAGCAACATTAGAAGAAACTAGGTCTATACTTTACACATACACGTTTCGGGGTTAGATTCCCACATGCAATGGTGTATTGTGTTTGTTTGCTTAACTATGTTATTACAACATATGCATTGATATTCATATAACTGAATATGTCAAAGTACACCGTCGATATGGAACAAGCTTAGTAAAGCATATGTTTTCTAATACTTCATATACACAGAACATTTTCATCGATTCCTATGTGCAAAGTTTCAAATGATGCAATTATTGATATCCCAATGCTATTTAACATATGGAAAGATGGTATAAATATTGAACTTAATTTATGCAATGACACTTTCACTGCAGTTTATTCATATCTCACCTTTACATGTTTCACTTTCCATCCTGTATCCTTGCTTGCATACACATTTGAACGAACCAGGTGTATTAGTGCACAACTGGAGATCAGTGCATGAGTCTGGGTTCATGGTGCATTCATTGATGTCTGTAAGAACCACAGGTCACCACAATTAGAAAAACTGTTAACTTGTGCCTGGGTGTTTTTGGCAACAAATTACCTTCATGATACTAACCTCTATCCTGTGAGGCTTACCATATTTACTAACCAAATATATGTATGACATTTTGATGACAACTCGATGACACACGTGTACTGCTTTTCCTAAAACACCACACTGAACCGAGTCATGTTTTAAAAGAGAACAAGTTTCAAATGTTTATTATGAATGAATATCAAAATTAAAATTACATTCTGCTAAATTTAATTGATATTCTTAAGAATGCATTCGCTTGCAAGAAGCAATGTTAAAACACTGTTGTATTAATGTTGAATATGATATGTTCTCACAACAACCAATATTGATGCTGTTTTAAAAGTGATGGATTTATGTAAACAGAGGGTAAACTTAGATTGGAATAGCTGATGGATATATAACTTTCGAGTAGCAGTATTATGCCCTGTAGTATCCTAAGCACAGACACTCATGTGTACAACGTAGCATATTTTGAGCGAGGTGGTTTAGAAAAACAGCGAGATGGCCTATCTCGCTCTTCATATAGCAGGGAACACTGCACACTGTATATATCTACACATGGACTTGGACGTGTTACCATTCACTGTTGTCTTGCGTTGTCTTGCTGCATTTGTTTATGTGTCATTTATATGTGTCATTATATTAAAAATACATCAGTCCATTGAAAATCTTTGCACATATTATTTCTTATTTTACATTCTGTCAGCGAGGAAGGAGATGCGAAAGATGGAGCGGCGATGGAGGTTGTCCGGGATGATTGTTGACCTTCATGAATCAAAGGGACATTGGTAAGAAGATGCTCTATGCTGCCAAGTCCGAGTTCTACGCCAACCGAATTAAAGACCAGGCTGGGAACCCAAATACCCTACTTGGTAATACCGTTGTGCCTATTTCCATTGTTGCTAAGAACATTGCCGTTTTCTTTGATGACACCCTAAGAATGAAAAACCACTTACAGCACAATTATCGTATGGCATATTTCGATCTCCACTGTATTGGAAGAATTTGAAATCTTCTTGACCGAAAGACGACAGAAATTAGCGTCTCGCTTTGACAATGGAAACTGCCTGCTGTACGGCATTTCCGACCATTTTCTCACCCGACTCCAAAGAGTGCAAAACGCTGCTGCCCGGCTCATAACCAGAAAGAAGAAACACGACCACATCACTGCTGTTCTAATCGATCTTCGCTGGCTTCCGATCAAACAGCGGATCGAGTACAAACTGCTATTGCTGACGTTTCGAAGCTTTCACGGCCTAGTTGCATCATACTTGACTGACCTACTAATTCGTCACCAACCGACCTAAGCGCTACACTCCGCGGACGCTTACCTGCTGGAGGTTCCACGGTGGAGGCTACATACACAGGGAGAAAAAGCTGCTCCACGCCTCTGGAACAATTTGCCACTTGCCATGCATGCCACAGATGCCTCAGTTCGTTAAAAAAGCAACTGAAGACATTTCTGTTTAAAAGAGCGTTTTCATTATAACAAAACATTTATAATATCCTACATTTTTTAATATCCACCATTTAGCAACTATTTTATTATTTATTTTTAACTAGTAATATAATTAACTATCATTTATCAGTATTAGCATTATTAAAACTAATATTATTTATTTATATTGAACAATTTATACTGATCATTTTTTTTACAACTACATCTCTATTTTGTAACTTTACGGTAATCTGTATATTCCTGCAAAGTGCAATATGCCTCTGAATGGCGGAGACAAATATTGTTATTTATTATTATTATTATTACTTGGCTGAATAACTTTGTGAAATCTGCAGATTATCTTTATCAAAAGGTTATATCCGCAGCTTACCTGTTTCACAGTTGGTTCCGTTATAGCCAGACAGACACTGACACGTGTAGCTGTCAGTAGCGTCCTGACAGGTAGCTCCGTTCATACACGGGGTACTACTGCAGTCGTCGATATCTGCCACATATATTAATACGTTTGTTTAGCATGTCAAATATCTTTTGTTTTACCAAATCACGAATGATTATGCCCTACTTCAATGAACCAGTGCATTATGTGCAGTTGGGATTTTGGTTTAGGTAAAAAGGTAATGAGTGTGTTATTGTGAGTGGGCTATGATATATATTTTTCTAAATAAATCACGTTAGTGAATCCTCAGGTTTTTTACCCACTCAACGTGATACATACATTATTCATGTTACATAGAGCAAATTAATTATTCTGTGCTTTTACATGTACTATTGCACTACTTTGTCAATCTACTGTATCTACATTACAGCATTGCTGACTATAACACATTCAGTGCAATGATATTTCATTTGTTTTTTTCACAAAACCAAAATTGCTTTGTGCCTACAACTGTAATAACAAATTAAAAACAATCAACCAAACAAATGTATTGTTAGAATATGTTGCAATGTAATAAAAGACTGGTGTTGTTGTAAGTCTCCATGAATATAAGTTATTTATTAATACTGAGCTGCATAGACACTTCATCTGAGATGGGTTTATGTCTTACCTGTCTCACAGTTCATGCCAGTGAAACCACGCTTACATTGGCAGCGGTATCTGTTCTCAAGGTCAGAACACGTGCCACCATTTTGACACGGCGAACTGCCACACTCATTGATATCTGAAACATAATACATATTTGGATAATTGAACTGTAAACATTATTTTACCCTCGCATCCTGCAGTTGCTGCTACACACACACATATGTCGTTTGAAATCTATTACGACATAATTGTTTAATGCAGTAGTTCTTACTGCAATTTACCTATCCATCACACAACATGTTTCCTAGAAAACATGACCTTCATGCCATCAAAAATTGAGCATTCATACCTTCTGTTGCATATTTTGTTGAAATACTGTCTCGAACCTTGTTCTTTATGGCAACAAATATAATGCTATGTTTATAATATATATTATAATGCCGGAATAATTTGCAATATCATACAGCAATAATAATGTAGTTCACACAAACATGGCATACACACACAATTAATCGGTGATCATCTGAACATTTTGCAAAATAAGTGTAATGTAACCAAAAAATGGCTAGACAGACAGCTGTATGAAGCTGAACTAGTTGTTTTTCATCAATGCAGTTCCACAATTTAACCCCATATGTACTTATCAATTTCAAAGTTATGTCAAATGTGCAATGACTTGGAGTTAGTAGCAAAGCATTTATGTAGGTTATACGACAACCTTTGGTTATCCTTGAACATAATAATAATAATAATTATCAATGTTATTATGTCAGGCAGTTTTGCAAATAACAACATAATGAATCATTGACATTATGATGTAAAATGGTTTCAGAATAAAAACAAAAACACTCAATGATTGTTGTATAAGTGCTGACATGAAACTGCCTATCGTTTTATACAAACAAAATAAAATACATGTAAACATGTTACCCACCGGTTTCGCAGTTGTCACCGTTGTATCCACTTGGACAGGTACACGTGTACTTCTTACTTCCATCTTCACATGTTCCTCCATTCTGACATGGATCACTCTCACATTCGTCAAACTCTGAAACGTTATCAAGAACATTTGCACACATATTCTAATTGAACTTTCTTGACTTAAACAAATAGGCATATCTGACCTTCATCCTGTCATATTAGGAATATGATGCTCTTCCCGAATCTATGCAGGAGCATATTGTTATACTTATGTAAGCTAGTCGAACGACGGTCTTTTGGTATTCAATACGTTTATTGAGAAAGAATACGCTCCTCTAATAACTCGCTCTCGCACCACTTGGCGGAGCCGGCGCCAATTGCTGACAAACCCGCTTATCAGGCCGCTGGTTACATACTGGGTTACTGGGTGCTAGTGTTGACCGGTCGCTGAGACGTAATTGTAGACCGGTCGCTGGCCCAGGGCAAACTGCGCCTCAGCAGTTGTCCAGCTCGACCAGCTGGGCGTGGCCGTATACTAAAGTGCCCTCTGGTGACTATAAGTATCCACCAGGGTTACACTTAACATGAATATTCAACTTCTTAAGTTATTTCTCAATTTGTTTTTGCCTTTTATATTACTACTTGGAAGCTACTTTAACAACAACATTTGTGAGGTGTCTGCAACCTTGTTGTTTTGAAAATATCACATATGTTGCATAACTATATATATATATATATATATATATATATATATATATATATATATATATATATATATATATATATATATATGTACATAAATAGATATACACACATATATATACACATATATATATATATTAATATAAAAGTATATATATATATATCTATATATACATATACATTTATGAGTTTACCTTTATAGGGATACCTATTATAAACATCCCAAAATGTTTCTTCAGAAAGCAATGCTTCTTACTGCATTACACAAACACGTTGCCTTTATAGTAAATTACTATAAAAAGACATATGCATGTGAACTGATACGTTGTTCAGATTTTAGCATAACACTGCTGCTGCCATCGCTGTCATCACCGATATCAGCACTAATCTTCGCACGTCATCGCATTCATCACCGTCGCCACAATCATTATGACATCCTCATAATTGCTACAATCATCAATGTCATCATCATCACCACAGTGATCGCCAGTATCATCAACATCACTGGTAACGTCATCACATCTTAATTTGTTCACCTACCCTTGCATGTAGTTGGGCTGCTTTGGGTGTATCCATCGTTGCATTTACATTTGAATGTGCCGTGGGTGTTGATGCAGGTGCCGTCAGAGTCACATGGCTTGTTGTCACATTCATTGACGTCAGTGGAGCATTCTCCTCCTGTGAAGCCACATCTACATGCTCCACATCCAGTAGTAGGGTCACATGTCGTTTCTGGGGTCTTACAGTTGCACAACTTCAAACAGTCTGCTCCCCACTGACCAGTTGGACATGCTGCAAATGAACAAACATTTAAAATGTTGGTATATGAAGTGGCTAATACGACGTCAGATAGATAAACACTGTTTGCTGATGACAGGCCAATTGTTTTTTTCTCATTTTGCCAATACAGTGCAGTGTCCATTTCTGGGGTGATATGCATGTCCTCAGACTAGCTTAGGCGCCGCACAGGCGCTACCCTCAGACTAACTGTGCCGTGGCCCAGCGAGTGATTCAGTCGGTATGCATGAACCGGTCGCAGCGCGATTTAGCCGCCGCATAGTTAGTCTGCGGACGGCGATTCTGAGAGTCAATTGAGGAGTATTCGAGGCTATTTGAGGAGCTTCGAAACAGGGATTCCCCACGAATTCTGCCGCATTGCGGTGACGCACGGGGTCAAATAGGGGTTCATCGCACGTCGTGGTCAGTGTTTGTTTACATTAAGCTTGGCGTGGAAGTCGGCGAAGGTGGGAAGCGCATGGAGAAAACAGTTAAGCGTAAGCCGCCCTGTCGAGATGACGAAATAATATGTTTAATTGAGGGAATCGGCAACTAAAAAACTATTTTGATGAGCAAGTTACAAAATTCGGTAACAATCAAGAAAATGGTAAGTTTGACGAAAGTTCACCGCTAAAGTGAATTCGCTCGGTGGCGCAAGAACGGAGGACAACCTAAACAAAAGGGGAAACATTTTAAATCTGCGGTCTTAAAACGCACTACGTGATCAAGGAAAAGTGAGAGGCAGACCACCAAATTGACCTCTGTATGCTGATGTATGCTGAACTAGTGCGTGATGCCCCAGTAGGGGTTTTGTACTACAAACCATCAGAATCAGAATATCATCATGGATACAACTGGTGAAGGAACCGATGTGACAACGGGAATTGATGGCGAGTATTCATAACTAGTCAAATGAATGATTACTGTCTGTGGTGTGTGTTGTACTTTCAAGTGTCACCGTATTATGTACAATTCCTTATTTACTACAGTGAATTTTTTGGTAAAAAAAATAATAGAAAATTAAACAAAGGAAATTAAATCCCAATCAGTGTTTTCTATTAAAATTTTATTATTTTAATTTGTGATGTGTGCTTGTGACATATTACAACAAAACTAAATGGCACTAAAGCGAGAACTGACTGTTTTCAGACGTGTTGATAGCATAATTATTATAACATAAAATAAATTTATATTAAAACATATACTGGTATATATGTAATTATTGTTGGAGTACAGTTGTCACAGCTATAATTCTCATTCCGATAAAAATGAACCAAATACATTAATGACACATATGAAACTTTATTTTATATAGTTCAATATCCATTAGTAAATCAAACATATGCCTATATTCCAATTTTTATAATGGTATGAATGCTACAGACAGTTGTATTGTGAAAGCAACTCTTATGCAGAATTGTTATACAGAAATAATTCTTATGTACAGTAACACGCAACTCATACATGATACAATGGAAATAATATATTAACACAATGCGTAAATATGTAATATTTACAAAACTTATAATGTTCACGTTTCAGTGCAAGGCACAGACAGCTTCATGTTGGACACAGGTGATGGCCAGGCTATGTCGATGATGCATGGGGTGAGCAATCTCTATTTATCTTTGATTTTCATATCTAATTCGCAATGTCAAACAGCTTATGTAAACAATGTGGGTTGCATCAAGCATCCTATTAATGGAAACTTACCAGGAGAGAGAGAGAGAGAGAGAGCCATCATAAAAATAGCACAGTGGGGGGAACTCAAGTTACAGGCAGCCACCTTAAAGTGGCAGGCATCCATAACCAGGGCAATTATACTACAATAGCAATACACAAGAGCATGGCCAGCCCTAGAGTTGGTGACTGGTAGAGTTACATAATAGGACAGAGGTCAGTATCCACACTTTGTCACATCTACAATGATCTGTCACCTTCTAAATTCTAAACAATAATCATACTTACATATCACACACAAACACACAGACACATACACACACGTTGGTGTATGGGAGTATATACACATTTTTGATCAATTAAATGAACATCTTAACTCTATATTATGTGAGTAAACAACATGTCGGGTAAGACTGAACCATGGTAACATACAGGTATAGTGACTCTATTCTTCAGTTACAGAAAACAGGATTGACTATGTCAATAACAAAGTGCATGTGTTAATTCAAATAAGTTACTAAAGCAACATGTTTTTGCATTCCAGATGTATCATCATCTGTGATGCCTGCACCACTGCCAGAACCTCCACCACAGCCTGAGCCAGGTGCCAGCTGGTTTATGCAGGTGGAGTCACTGAAGCAGCAGTTACTGCTACTTTGACAGTTACGTTGACACAATGGGCATCTGTGTATGACTGTTCGTGTTGATTACACGTGTTGAGGATCGGTGAGAGAATATATACCCACTGTCCCCAAGAAACACATCAGTCAATGGTTTTCGTGGCGACTCGAATGCTGAAACAGCTGCTATTCCCTCAGGATTCTGGAATCTTGCACTGAACCCGGCCACTTGGCAAATGGCAATGCAGTTCATAATCCTCATGTCAGCATCACATATGAACTACAACAGAGACAGATGACACTCATTTAATGTGCATGCTTTTATACCTGAGTCAATGCATTTTTTAATACTTTATGCTGTGTAGTTATTACTAGTTTGTGCATGAAACAAAACTGTGTCTTACATTTTATTTAGAAGTGGTCAATAGCACAGGGGTGAAATACAATTATTTCTTAATTATTAAGTGTTGAATTTGTAACTGATGCATTTCAAACAGCACTTTATTGTTAAGTTTAAATGACTACAGTAAAATAGTACCTGGACATTTTTGCATTTAAACACATTTATAGCATTAAACATGCAAATAAAAAAAATTGTACATAGGTAAAAAGATCCAAGTATCCTACATCATTCCCTTGATCTATCATAATAAAAACAGCCTTTCCATTCAAGCAATAAACCCCTAGCATGCAGGCATCTATGTATGCTACCCTGTCCTCAAAGTGTAGCCATGTGTGATCAGCTGCAAGAAGCACTTGAACAAACAATAGTAGGAGCTGGTGGCTGGGGACAGATGTCTGGTGTTACTAATTGCAATTAAGTGGCATGTGCAAATAAGGTAGCTACAGTGTACTTTAATTAGAGGAAACATTAGTGACTAGCACAAGAGGCAAAATTAACTGTTTCACAGTGTACAATAATTGATGAATAAATAAATAATAATAATAGTTTATTTCTTATATAGCGCCCCATCCAAATAATTGTTCTGGGGCGCTTTACAATGATTATTCCTAAAATAATAATAATAAAAATACATACTAATAACATAATATATATATATGTATATATATAATAATACTAAAAAGTTAATACAATACTACTTTGATGAAATGAGGATATACTAATAAAACAAATATGATACTTTAAAATACAGACTTAAATTGGCACACAACTGCACACTATATTAAAAATGAATAAATAAGTAAAATAGTATAAACATGTAGTAAATAAAAATAAAATAGTATACATATATACTATACTAAACACATATATCCATAGGTGTTTCACATAAGTGAATAATAATAATAATTCTAGTACCCTGTATATGTGGTCAAATCAATACATCATCATATTTGTGATGATATATTCCTACATAGCTACAGTTGGTATGCTGTAAAATGTCAACAATATATTGAGGAACTTCTACCTCCCCTCAGACCATACAGAGCAAATATATGTTAGGAGTGTTATTAGCAACAAAACCAAGCTGCTCACAGGTGACAACTAAACAATGTAACCTGCTTTCATTGGTATGACCTCAGTGATAATGGTTTTCGTTCTTACTAGAAAATGTGGTCAATTTTCAAATGATCTATTGAAATTTTTGACTGAAGAAAAGCAAATGAAATCTAACTAAAATAATAGCCATACTGAAATAAGAGTACCTGAAATATTATTTGAGAAAAAAACCAAATAATTTAGGGAAGTATTTCAATACAAATTTATACAACCGATTCATTTTACGTAGTGTCACATACAATTACAAATAGTTAATAAAATGTAATTACATTTTAATTATGAAGTTGTATTTAAATCTATGTTTGATCATGTATTCGCATCATTTAAACAAATTGTGGTCATTCAAGTACTTCAAGAAGTACTTCAGTAAATACGTATTACCTAGTATGTTAAAATAGAGTCACATTGCATAAAGGTTTTGTGAAATTTAAACTATTTGATAAATCACACGTTACCTGGACGTTTATCGAGTGAAAATTCTCCCTGTTGACATATGCTCGTGCTCGTGCGGACGTGGGTCCCGTCGATTCATGCCGCCGCGGTGGGGAATCCCGCTAGCCGGAGGAACGCGCCTTCTGTCGGTCGGCTTGTTGTTGCGTCGGTAGCTGTACCCACTCATGCATCCGAGCGAACAAAGCGTTGGTCACACGGTGGATGGTTCGGGAAGCGGTTGACTGGTCGATACGGATGGTCTCAGCCACCAAGTTTTAGAAACAAACTCGCATACGTGTCTATAACTTGCAGAGTAGCCGGTAAGGAGCCTTATCGCGTGTCGATCGGGGTACTCTAAGACGTCTAGCAGTTCATCCACGATTGTTACGATATCGTGACGGCGAAATCTAAACTTGTCGTATAACTCCCCGTCATCGTACATATCCAGTGGATTCTTCCTATCCCGGAATACCCGATTTCGCGTCAAATTCCTCCTGTGTTGACTTCTCCAAACTACTACGGCCGCCATTTTTATACCCACCTCCTAAGAGTTACACCTCCTAGCTAGAGGGCCTAGAGATAGGCGGCCGCAGTGCGGGCAACAGCCTAAAATCGAGCCTATGCGGTGCTCATGCATACCGGATTAGCGAACTTGCGACCTCGCAACCGAGTTATACCCAGTTTCGCGACTTAGTCCCTGGCCATGCATACGGCGCCTGAGGTCCACTCACAGAACTATCCCCTCCAACCTCTGCCATTATTATATTTTTACACTTACTCTTCCCCTGCCATATCTGATTACACTTATTATGTTTACTGTTTATTAACTCAACTTATCTAGGCATGATTTGTTTATCAAATTAAGAATGGTCGTTCGTATATGTCTCCTGCCATTTATAATCATGTACGACATCAAGGCATGAACACAACTGACCACGTTTCAAAACTGCAATCAGTGGATCTGACCTTCTCCCCACAGCATATATATATATATATATATATATATATATATATATATATATATATATATATTATATATATATATATATATATAATTATATATATATATATATATATATATATATAATTATATATATATAGATATAGGGATGCAGGAAATCAATATTATGTTCGAATGAACACACTTGTGAGGTGATGAAATGCAACAATCTGGAAACATTGTTACGTAAAAACAGAGTACTACTAACTGATTAATAAAGACTTGTGATTATTTCAGTGTCAACTCACCTCTGCAAGTTCGCTTGTCGTCATTCAGCAAGTACCCATCATTACATGAGCAGTTGTAGCTGCCGTCTGTGTTAATGCATTTACCGTTGTTGTCGCATTTGTGATTATTTGTGTTACATTCGTCGATATCTGCATCAGGAATACATGATATCTTATTTCAATACATTAAATGATTTTCTGATGTTTCGTTTATAAATATTAAATGTGAAAGGATCCATGGCATTCGTTTGGTAAATACAATGCAAAATAACCACATCCCACAAGCAATGAATTGTTTGTATGATCTGTGCACTTACCAGAAGTATTGAGGAATATTGAACGTATCACAGTATGTATTGTCTCTTTAGTTCTATGTATGACAAATATTTTATTATTGGCCAGAACATACATAATAATGTCAAATGAATCGTGTTTGCTGCATGATAGGCAAACACGTCCACGTTAATGCCTCTGGGACATGGCGTCTAACACAGGACTTTGTTTATTGGGATGTGTTACCCAGTTAAATTATATTTATAGTAAATTTACCTCTAAAACAAACTTGTTTGTATGTTCCGTATATTTCGGCTGCACCTCGCAGCCTTCTGCAGTGGACTGATTTTCACGGTTGTTTGACATGAGACACACTATGTGACATAAGCTGGACCGCTGAAGAAGGCAGCCGAAATATATGGAAAATAAAACAAGTTTTTTGAGAGGTAAATTTACAAAATAACATGAACCAAAAAGCCATATTGCACCATTCGCGCATAGGTAAGTAATATCTTACCCAAACAGGAATTCTTATCTGAGTGCAGCTCGAACCCGTCGTAGCAGAAACACTCAACTGTATCAGTTGAGCCAGACTTCAAACGGCACACCTGCTTGCAATCTTTTGTTTTGCATAGCTCAGTAACAGTCAGGTCTAAAACGGTAAACGTTATGATATATAGATATACTTACAGCAAGGTCTTGCATGTACAACACAGCATGTATATCAGTGTATGACATTTAATTTACAATCGTGAGCTTCACAACAAATATCAAAATTGTTATCAGGCATGTAAATTTAATCCAGTTCTAACCAATCAACCTACTTACCTAGTTACCTACGACTTCTTAAATGATCTCTCTAATACAAAACGTGATTATTTATCTGGCTAAAATGACACAAATGCACTAATTTATGAAAGTACAAACCTTGTTTGCAAGTTATGGTGTCATTTTTCAGAGTATATCCTTTGTTGCAAGAGCAGGTGAAACTGCCGTCGGTGTTTGTGCAGATCTGTTCACAGCCAGCTGACTTCTCGGTGCACTCGTTGATGTCTGCAGTTTATATAATGTATACATACATATGTGTATATATATATATATATATATATATATATATATATATATGTATATATATATATATATATATGTACACTACATATGGATACATTAATATATATGTATATATATATATATATATATATATATATATATATATATATATATTCATGTAGGTAGACACACACACACACACACACACACACACACACACACCCCGCCCCCCCACACACCCACCCACCCACACCCACACACACACAAACAATTATAACTATGTAATTAATTGGTTCTGTGAGAGTAACTTGGTGGAGCATGGTGGAACATTATATATGACCTGCAACAGGAAAGTAACATTTTGTGCATTTTTGTATACCGCTGGCAGTAAGCTGTAAGAATGCATATAACGTATTGAACTATATAAAGTGTTTCTTATTTATGGGAAACTCTGTAAAAATGACGTTTATTTTCGCTTCCTGCCTGTGTTAAAGCAGAAGGTAAAATAGTTTAATTCCGCTGGCATCTAAAAACCTATCTCTTTAATGCTGCCTATCCTCCTTAGCTTCCTAGCATCTTCATCCATCCATTGATGACTCACGCATTGTCTTAGGATTATTTTGCTTAGTCCCTTGGTTTTGTCACGCCACTGAGCTTGATTTTTGAGGATATTAGCGCAAAAGAAGTGATTATTATTGTTATAACATCGTACCTGTGCAGGTATTTCCTGTCTTCTTGTATCCTTTCTTGCATACACACTTAAATGTACCAGGCGTATTAATGCACACCTCGAGATTTGTGCACGTATGGTTCTTCTTGATGCATTCATCATCATCTGCAAGTACAACATGTCAACGCTGCTATTAACCCGGTATACGACTTTATACAGTTAACTGTTAAACATTAAATTGAAGATTGGATTGTGTTTACAGATCAACATGATGATTTGGGTAACACTGAATGGCAAGACAGCTTTAAAGTAGGAATAATGCACTGTAAAGCAGCTGGGTTGGTGGAGATGACGGAGAGAAGGCAGAAATACCACATACAGAAGACAAAGTTAATTTCTGTATATATATATATATATATATATATATATATATATATATATATATATATATATATATATATATATATATATATATTATGGATGGGACGATTAATCGCGGTTCACGGTATTCGCGGTTTTAAGGCTCACGGTTCGGTGCACCGTCGTCAGATTGCGTACCGCGGTTTTTTTCGATTTTGATAAATGGCACATCGTCATCGCCTAATCGGTGTTTCCGTACATGGCGAACATGGCTACCACTGAGAAACTTGTGTACGATTAAAGTTTAGAAACTTAGGCTAAATATTAGGTTAGTTTAGGATAAAACCGGAATTCAGATTTAGCGACACCGCGATAAAATATCGACGTAACTTTCCATTCTAATGGAACTACTCCTTCCTCTATTGATAAATTGAACACTGTTGCAAGTGGTATGCTGATTTGTTCTACAATTTCCAGTAGTAATTTTGGAGGAATCCCATCCACTCCAGGTGACTTATTTTCCTTCATATCCCTTATTTTCTTAGCTACCAGTTTTGGTGTTACAATTAGTTGTCCTAAATAGTCTGACTCTCTCCCTTCAAATTTAGTCTCTGGTACTGGTAATGCACTAGTATCTTCCCTGGTGAACACCGAGCTAAAGTATTCATTTAGGTTTTCTGCCATTAAGAATCCCTCTGTTATTATGTTTCCATCACTACCTTCTAGAGGTCCTACCTTATCCTGAACTTTCTGATTACTTCGAACATACGCATACAAACTCTTGCTGTCCTGTTTTATATTAAAAGCTAATTTTTTTTCATAGCTTGTCTTTGAATTTCTAATTTCAGCTGTAGCTTGGTTAAGTGCTTCTTTATAAATGGCATAGTCTTCTTCACTTTCATTATGTCTATATGTCTTCCACATCGTTTGCTTGTATTTGATTTTTCTAATGGCTTCTTTTGATAAGTGTTTCTTTTTTGACCGTTTCCCCTGTTTTTTCAAGAGGACAAATTGTTCGACAATGCAGTCAATTTCCCTCTTTAAGATATTCCAACATTCTGTTGCTGTCTTATTCTCCAGTGTGTTATTCCAGTCTATCTTTGCTAAATGTTTCCTCATGTCCTTATATCTTCCTTTGTGAAAAATTTTCTTGTACCGTATTTTACGATTCTGTTCTCCTTTTACTTTGATGATAAAATGTATCTGGTTGTGATCACTACACCCCAGTGGCTCACATATCCTGACATTATCAATAAATTCCTTCTGTGAGCTCAAAACTATGTCCAATACGTTCTCACCCCTGGTTGGTTCTAACACATGTTGAGTAAGGAAACTGTCTTGTACTAAATTTAACAACTTTTGATCTTCACTCCCAGTACTCTGTTGAGATTTCCACTGTATACGCCCATGGTTAAAATCCCCCATAATTATACAGTCCCGTTTACTGACTTCCTTTATAGCGTTTTGTATTTTCTCATTCTCATCTGTGCTTATGTTTGGATTTCGATAAACTAACCCAACAGTTAATGTTGAGTTTCCTGTAACTATGTTACACCACGCAGCTTCTTCACATTCTGCTTCTTTTTCTAATTTTATTTCGTAAGCCTGAATGGACTCTTTAATATATAAAATAACGCCACCTCCCCTTCTCCCTATTCTATCTTTCCTAAACATGATATATCCTGTTATTCCTAATTCAGCATCTGATATATCGGGGGTGGCCCAAGATTCAGTTATACCTATTATGTGAGGGTCATTATCTTCTACCATAATGTTTAGTTCATTTCTTTTGTTTACTATGCTCCTTGCATTTAAACACAGAGTTTTCCAGACTGTTCTTTGCCGTTTTATCTGTGCTGTCCTTATCTGCGCCTCCAGTATTTGGCTTCTCTGTGAATCCCCCCTGCGAATCTAGTTTAAATAATTGCAACCTGTTCCACTGTCCATAGATTGAAGCAGGTTCTCAGAGAAAACTGCTGCGCCCTTTCCGCTTAGATGGAGGCCATCTCTCACGTACATGTCCTCCTTCCCAACATAGCGCCCCCACATATCCAAGAATCCAACCCCTTCCTCCTCACACATCTGCTCCACCAGAGCATTGATTGCCATCCTCTTACAGTTTCTATAGGTTGCTCCCCTTCCACCGATTACTGGCAAGATTCCTGAGAGAATAATCTGTTCAACTCTTGTCTTCTTCAATTTCCCTACAACTGTCTGTATCTTTGCACTATTCTAGTTGTCCCCTCCCTGTCTGCATTGTTCGTCCCTACATGTACTAATATAGATCCTCCCTGGCCATGCCCCAACACGTTCTCTACCCTATCTGTCACATGCTCTATTCGAGCGCCCGGAAGACAAACAACAACATCTTCTCCTTTGTTTAACGTCTTGTCCGTCTTTCGCAAAATTGAGTCGCCCATAAACACCCTTTCTGTTCTCAATGCCCCCTCAATCACTGCTTCAGAGTAACTTCTCCGTTTTGCATCTCCCTGGTTGCTGACTTTTCCCCCTGCCGCTTTCTCTGTTCCTTTCTTTCCTGCCTCTTTTCTTCCTGACACCATCCTTGTTATTGACTTCCGTTTGGTCACATCTACTCTCAGTTCCTTTCTTCCCTTCGTCTTTCCTCCTGTCGCATCTGCTTCTATCATCTCCTGTCCAATTGTCACCCACTCATCTACTGTCACTTTCTCCCCTGTCACCTTCCTGCCTGCCATGTTTTCACTTGTTCTTTCTCCATTTGCTTTCCTTGCACTCGCCCTCCCTCCTCTCAATATACTGTCCTCACCCTTCTTGTCACTGCATTGCTCCTTCCGACTGTCTCTTTGGTTATTCTCATCTCCATCCCCTTCACAATATCGGTTAGCCTAGCTAACTCTGCTGTAAGACATTCCACTTTCAAACACCCTGTGCACTGGAAAGTAAAGTCTTCCTCCATTGTCTCAGCCCATGACTTTGTGCATCCGGATAGAGCAAAATCTACAAAGCTGTGACAATAGTCACACACTAGGTGCCTCCTTGCCTTCACTTGCCGCTTGCAAGGGGCCATATTATGACTACCCAGGTACTCAAAATTTACTCAGACAATATACCAATTTAGTCTTTAGAAAGACTGTTTTATGTGGACAGTAACTGCAGCTCACTTTATGTTATACACAACTGACAAATGTGGTATTTACTGGTACAGTTCCCTAGCGGATACGTTGGACACTACCTAAATAAACAAACTAGGGTTTCTACTAAAAAGCTTGCTTATTTTTTAATAACAATGCTACCCGATCAAAGTATTATCTTACGTATGTAGCTGTTATGCTTGTTATTTTATATGTTATATGTTCTATAAAATAATCACATTTGCTCAATCTTGTAAACAAACTTGTCGAAGGCTAGATTACCCTATTATCACCCACTATGCTAATCTGCTCAAAAATACGTTTAACTAACAATGTATAACATGATAACACTACTAAGAGCTGAACATATATATGAACTGGAAATAAAACTTGTGAAAACCTAATTGGTACGGGGTGTGATTGGGATCGGAGCAGTGAGTAGAAGAGATGGAATTCGTCATTACCTTATAAAGCAGCCACCACTATGCCATTCCAGTGCCAAAAGCAACAATAGACAATATACAAAGTAATTAGCCTCAGCCCCGGAGTAGCAGAACAACCCAATATGGTAAAGATTATACGAACCAATGCAGGTTCCGTCGTCATCAAAGAATCCTTTGGGACACTCGCTACATTTGTAAGCCTTGTTCTGTGCTTCTTGTTCAGCTGGTGTCAGGTCGGTGCAGTTGGTGAGTATTGTGCAAGGATTGTCCTGGCAACCATCGAAGTCCTCAGCACAACTACTTCCTGCAAGAATATTGGCCCTAGATAAAACAGCTGTTTACACGTTGTATATATGATTACATACTTGACATTGCTCATGTTTATATTTTCTTGTATCTATAGTAGACATAGGATAACATTTTTGATTTGTGTAGATGGCATGTGATTTAAGCTGCCTTTTAGTTTTGCATAGCTATCAAATTGCACTTTTATGTCATGTAATACTATTAAGAATATTCAGTACAATAAAATATAATAATATAGATTTTAAAATATCAATTATTTTCATATAATAATACGATCCCTTTTACTGAGTCCAGTAATGTACCTGTATAGCCAATCTTGCATTTACACGCAACGATTCGGAAATTGGATCCCAACGTTTGACCTTCAGCTCGTTCACCAAAAAGACAATCGCCATGTTCAGAACAGTTACATAGATTGATGGTGACAATTGCAGTCGGTGCCACACCACCTCTGGAGTCGTTGGCACCGAATCTAAAAAATAATCAACATTTCAGTTAGTCTTAACATATATTAACATTAACGTGAGAGCTATGAAGCATCAGCTACAACATCATCGATGAAATGAGCAACTGTTATGATAATAATGTTATGAAACATATCCTAAGTACAATACATAAAATAAATCATATGGGTAGGTATATTATGTTATGCAACTATGGTGGCTGTACATGAAATATAATTGAAGGCATATGCACACGCGTGCGCACACACATTGTTACCAACATGAAAACTCGTAACAAAATGATTTGCTCTATGGCAGATTTGCTCTATGGCATCGCTAGATGGACAGCTTACATACTCTGAAGATAGTAACCATGAAAACATGGCAGCCACGAAGAGAGACAAGGTCCATTAAAGTTCAATTCTGTTATAAAGGAAGTCGCGAATTGTGAGCACTAATATTACTATCCCATGGATGTGTGCATTTGGCTATGTGCACGATTAATGTTCAATCATGACAATATAAATTTGTATTGTCATGTTTCTGCTTGTAGTCTAAAATAGTTTGCGAACGTCTGGCAAAATAATGTTCTAGCAAATAAATACATTGTCTGACAGGGTTAAACAAGCTGGTTATAGTGCTGTAATGCGCCTCTGAATGGTTTTAATTGCCAGATTTATGGCGCAGATAAATAGTGACATATTATGTTAAAAGCAGCTCCATGACAGATTTCAGAATCCAAGCAACAACATTTGTAGTTCGATATTATGTGCCAGAGGTTGCTACACATGAACATAACAAGAAGATTTCGTGGAATATTCATAATGGATATTTAATAATGACTACAAAATACTGAACTATTTATTAAACGTTACGCATGTTTTACATAATTGGTTCATGTTAGACAACACAATTAACAGTTTATTTAACTGACCAAATATTGTGTGTTTGTAAACACCCTGTCTCAACTCATCACCAGATTTTGACTGCTTCACGACCTTAGTCCTAATGCTGGAGAGATGATCAGGTTCACTCAGCAAGTTGAGATCGGTGAGCGTACATCACAGACTAATATCTATCATGTCAGTAACTGCATAACATCTAGCTCTAGTTGCCTCCAGCACACGATTTATTGACTAATCTGTACATGTGGTTGGTTGCAATGTTAGATTTTATGAGATCTCATTCAACTACCCTGGGTAGTAGGCCTTTTTAGAACATTATCGTAAAGTTGACCTTTCAATGCTGACACTGGGTATGGTCACTGCCAGTGGTTATTTTACGTCCTAAATTAGGTCAGGACTAACATTAATATGATATCCGGGTCACGAGGGATACAGTCTCCAATGTTGAGACAGTTTGTACATCAAATATATAAACCATGCCTGGTCTGTCTGGGTTAGGGCGTGCCAGCGTGCCAGGCAGATGTGCTAATCAATACACTATCGTGCAGCCTATCAACGTCCGTCACTTCACCAAACATAATTTCTCAAGGTGCATTTAATATAGTGGAACATTCCCTCAAAATATGAAAAATGTGTTGCCATTCACAAAACAATAGTATCACAGTTTCAAAAATGGCATACTAATATATTTTTGCCTTGCATACAGACTTTGAAACAATAATTTATACTCACTTATTCCTTTTTCTGAATCTCGAGTAGCTTCTCCACCCAAATTAATATGGTTTCACAGATGAGTACTCAAATTTAGGGGCACTATCTGAATTAGTTTACTGAATACTGAACTTCTTAAAACGTCATGGATGCAACTGGTTTGATAGATTACAATAAATGTAAGCAAATTATAAAGCTGAGATAACTGTGGTAGACTACGATACTCTCTTAAGGTAAATACAGTTATATTAATAGTGCACCCTCATCTGCGTGTTACTTAGCAGCACCAGCAGTAATGCAAAGGCACGCCGTTTTCAGTTAGTCAGTGCAGTATTTTTACTAATAGCAGTGCTGTGACATGGCGTAATGCTGCAGTCAAAAGTTCATTACGATATGTTGACACGCTCCAAGTTGCGAGGTTTCCATTTAAAGGTCCCACTCGATGCATCGAAAGTTGCACCAGCTGGAAGCTCTGATTGTAGGCTCAGTGTGACATCATCACCGTCCTTATCTGATGTTGTCACATGCAGTGTCACCTCCTGGTCTATTGTCGCATTCAGCGCAGAACTGATAGCGATTACTGGACTACTGTTAGCTGAAATATCAGAGACAACCGGAACACTGATTCGAATATGGTTATAATGTATTGCTAATAAAGCGGAAGTTAGAAGTATAATAACATACATACAGGGTGCACGATACTTTCAGGGAGCTGGTAGTCCGTCGGACCAGCTGACTTATAGATGACTAGTCCAGAATTGGTTTGACTAGTCCTTAGATATTATTACATTTTAATGAAACATATATATATATATATTTATGTATATATATATACATATACATATATATATATATATATATACGTATATATATATATATATATATATATAATTATATATATATACATATATATATGTATATGTATATATATACATACATATATATATATATATATATATATATGTATATATATATATATATGTTTCATTAAAATTATGAAAGAATCCCCTTAATAGATAGGTGGAATTAACATCCGTCCTAATATTATATTAAACATCTACTGTCAGTTCCAATATTTCCATTACATTATTGCTGATATTTTCATTGAGATAGAAGAAATATAAGCAATTATGTAATGGAAATATTGAAATTGACAGTATATGTATAATGTAATATTATGAAGGAAGTTAATTCCACCTATGTATGACTGCTTATAATTTCAAAGTGTTATTAAAGGGATTCTTTGATAATAATTTTAAACTGACATAGAAGAACTGTTCCAAACATAGACTGGAATCAGCAAGTACTACTACTGTACCACATGTTAACATAAACAACGTCCCATTGAATGACACATAAACACATTAAATACCGGTTTATGGGTAGCATGTGTGAAAATACAATGATGGTAACAAATTGATGATAACATGCATGAATGCGTTGGAAATACAAGTGGCATTTTGACTGGCTAACAATGCACCATTGGAATGAATGTGGGGCTCACATGTGTGCCAAAATCAAGTGTACTGCACCGCAAACCTTTGGTACAATGTGGCTGTGAGGCATGAACATCATACACCACATCGTCGTCAGAGGTGTTCCACCTGCACTGGCTATGGCAAATGGCGGGCGTATTCACCTATTTACATATATATATATATATATATATATATATATATATATATATATATATATATATATATATATATATATATATATATATATATATACTGGGATATTGTAGTGCATGCTCTATCATCTTGGTATATTGTTTGATTAAAAGTAATACTGCCATTTTCAAGTTATAGCTAGTCCAACTGGACTACACTACTAAAACTGAACTAGTCGGAG
Source organism: Oasisia sp. SBJ-2009 (assembly GCA_964017155.1). NCBI lineage: Eukaryota > Metazoa > Annelida > Polychaeta > Sabellida > Siboglinidae > Oasisia > Oasisia sp. SBJ-2009. Next base: position 20,569,844 of record OZ024855.1, read on the forward strand.
CTCTAAATCTTCTCGTCCCAGATGATCGGATCCTTACAGGAGTATTTTTATATCACATGTTTTAGATTAAAAATGTCCCAAATAGTGCATACAACCGTTGAAATCAAAGTGACTTCATGTACAGTGGTCTACTCATGACCTACCATTAATACACTGATAATGTGTTTTCATTACCTAGAGTTTCAGCTTCTTTGTTGTTTTTGGAACTGGTATCTAGAGATGCATCTGCAGCGTCCTCTTTTCCTGAAATCAAATTATAGTTTTGCCAGTCCGTTATCAATACAGGGTAGTTTGCACTATAGTAAGGAAACTATAATTAATGTTGTCCTAAGAACAAACGTAATTGATTGAAAAAAGCCTAATATAATATAAACACACACGAATGTATGTATGCATGCATGTAAACACATATTATTACATAATAAGCAATTGCTTATATTTACTACAGCATACATACCAGTAATAGCGTAATCAAATATGCATTCTTTGTTTCCTTTGCATTTCTCATTCACTTTCGTTTTTTCATCGCCTGTCATTTCTCTGAGAACTTCCTGGAGGAAAAGTGGCTCGAAATCCTTTCTATCGAAAGTTTCAAACGTCGTATCGTCAATGTATTTGAATATTGAGTCAGCCTTCTCAATGCGCCCTGCAAAACACATTTAAACTGACATGTTTAGTTAAGTGGTTTCTTTCTAAGCTTATATACATTTGAAATGTTTTGTATCAAAATATGCTAATTCCCGATAGTACTTACTCTGCTGCTTTTGTCTTGCAAATCTGTGCATTGGGTGTTATCTGCGCAACAAGCCATTACCTAACTGTGTCATGGGAATGGCCGAGCTTTCTGCCACTTGGCTGGTTAATTATGCATTACGATTATATTGAATATTCATGCTCATGCAGTGAATCACGCGTAGACTTTAAACACAGTGAACGGGTTGGATAAAACCAAAGTCTGGCGAACTGAACCGAATATTCATGAACATATCTTACACGGACAGTATAGGGGGTGCCCAAACTAGGAACTGCAGTTATGCAGAGTTATTTTTAAATATGTTATCAGGGTTATAAGTGAATAAAACACAGTAGTAATGAAATGAAGGTATATAAGTACATGAAATAATTATGGTAATATGATTAATAAACAATTGCAACAATTTAAAAAGAGTTTAGAATTATCAAAGAATCCCCTTAATAGATAGGTGGAATTAACATCCGTCCTAATATTATATTAAACATCTACTGTCAGTTCCAATATTCCCATTACATTATTGCTGATATTTTCATTGATATAGAAGAAATATAAGCAATTATGTATTGGAAATATTGAAATTGACAGTATATGTATAATGTAATATTATGAAGGAAGTTAATTCCACCTATGTATGACTGCTTATAATTCCAAAGTGTTATTAAAGGGATTCTTTGATAATAATTTTAAACTGACATAGAAGAACTGTTCCAAACATAGACTGGAATCAGCAAGTACTACTACTGTACCACATGTTAACATAAACAACGTCCCTTTGAATGACACAGAAACACATTAAATACCGGTTTATGGGAAGCATGTCTGAAAATACAATGATGGTAACAAATTGATGATAACATGCATGAATGCGTTGGAAATACAAGTGGCATTTTGACTGGCTAACAATACACCATTGGAATGAATGTGGGGCTCACATGTGTGCCAAAATCAAGTGTACTGCACCGCAAACCTTTGGTACAATTTGGCTGTGAGGCACGAACATCATACACCACATCGTCGTCAGAGCTGTTCCACCTGCACTGGCTATGGCAAATGGCGGGCATGATGTTGAAAGTTGAGACTGTGCATGAACGTTAAATGAGTTGAATCCAGCTTCACATTTGGTACACACATAACTGAGCAATCGCCAATGCGTATTCACCTATTTACATGTTTATCCCATATGTCACCACTCATATTGTATACTAACATGTCTCGCCGAACTTGGAGAAAATGTCTCGTTCAGATGAACCATTTGAATTCAGTGCTACTCCGCCACTGGCTGGTGTTAGGTCGTCGCTAGGGTCACCGTTGAAGATACCCATCAGGCCCTGGGTCATGTTCTTGAATTCGGACGGCGCTCCAACAGTGATGTCAAGTTGTTGAGCCTTTACACCGATGGCCAGAGTGAAACCTGCAACAAAATAACAAATAATGTTATTAGCTATGTAGCAAGACAATACAACTGGTGGTTAAGCTGTTATTCAAACTACCCGCTATGTATATATAATTATTATTTTTAGCTTGACTTAAATTCTTGCACAATCACCATATGTAATAATCCTTAGCTGATGTTTGATTAATGTTAGCTTACAAAAGAAACACCATTGCTTTCAATTTTCAATGTAAATTATTACTGTTTGACGTAGCTGAATTAAACATCTAACATACCAGAGGAAAATGTGACATCAACAGAAGTAGCTGATTTGCGTGACACTGAAACCTTGTCATGTGCAGCATCGTCATTATCAGAAGCTGCATTGAACCAGGACGTAACGTCTTTTTCCTCAACGTAAAGTATCAATCCTACAACACAATGGAACAATGTATAATCACATATGTTCTTCACAACATGACGATATATCATCATTCAATACCTTCCTACCAGCATACATAACACATTACTTATCTTGCATGGCACAACACATGTCCGGATCTATGAAAAGGGACCAATAAGGGAATAATTTATTTATTTATACATTTTTATACAAATGCTAAAATAAGTTGAACTAGACAGGTGTGGCCTTTTACTTGTATAATCAACACAACGTTGATTGAGTATATCATGCTATACTGTGTCTAAACATAGAATTTTAGCAAAAACAAATATACAGAGAACAAATAAAAAAGAATCAATATAGATATTATGCAGTCAGAATTACAATAACCTGATTTAGTTGAACCAGTACACATATAATTGTTATGCATAATATTACTATAAATGCTAACGTTGAAATGTCACAAAGGAGGTAAACATAGGTAGCTGCATAAAAAATGTAAATTCTTACATAGTACAGTATCCAATCCGTAGAATCTCGTCTTCAACACCTTTTTAGAACATTTTCATATAGCTGACCTCTCTCAATGCTGATACTGGGTGTTAATTGCCAATGGTTATTTTACGTCCTAAATTAGTTCAGGACTGACATTAATATGATATCCGGTTACAAAGGACACAGCCCACGATTCGAACATGGATTTTTTTAGTTGAAAGTCCGAAGCTCTAGCCACTGCAACACTGCCCCACTACACTTACTGGATCTCACGCCATATAACAATGCACATCGTTGCTAGTTTTTATGTTAAACAATATTGGTTCTTACCGTCCCTGTTTGCATTCATTTGTACGTGGAACCTGTCCGAGTCTGCATCCTTTGCTGCAAATGCACTGAACACCGTCGCCTGCATCTCCTTGTCGTCCTTGCCAAGAGCACGCTCTGTGCGGCCTTGTAGGGTGAAGTTGTTGCCAGTTGTCGCAATGAGTATGTATTCACCAAGTCCATTGAATGTGTACTCGAGTCCATCCAATGTACGGATGTGAGGGTCACCAAAGAACCATCCTGTAATCAAATAAAATTTCCCAGTTTACGGTAATCTAATGTTATACTGATTTGATATAAACATTACATAATATCTGCTGTAATGTGATGTAGTGTTGATATTTCTTTGCTATTGTGTCTCAGCAGTAGTTACACATCTTTCTTCCAAATCACCTGCACCATACTGTACCTAGTGAAGAAGCCCCTGAGCTACACTTTTATATTATATTGTCACCAATCATACGAACACTGTAAGGATTGATAGGGAGCTAATCCGTCGCAAGTCTGACAATCGCCGCAGAGAAAGGATAAACATACGCCACGCTGAGAGCTTAATCAATTAGAGAGCTTCTAATTACATGTTGGTATAAATTCACCAAAGGTTATTTATTCAGTCTATAATATATATATATATATATATATATATATATATATATATATATATATATATATATATATATATATATATATATATATACAGCCGTATATATAGCCTAAAGGCAGCTTATGTCGACCAGTGCCTAGAGGACCGGCTTATGTAGACCAGACGTATTTTTTTATTTAATACATTTTCCAAAGATGTAAAACTGGAACATTGTTTCTAATACTAATGTTTAACACATAATGAAAGTTCATCAAAATATTTCAATAAATAAGGTATGTATATGCAAATAAATAGGTTTAAAATAAACCTGCGTATGCATAGATGCCAATTTATGTAGACCGGAGCAACGCCGGAAGCTGCATATATTTAGTTAGCCTTTTTTGCGGTAGACGCCGAATCTAGTAAACAGTAAAACAGTGTTGAGAAATGTAAACTAAATCGAAGCCCAAGTTATGTTTGATCACGGAATGTATCGATGCGATAACAACAAAGACCAACGTTTTTTAAAGACAAAATGCAAGTTTTACTAATTTACTCATAATAATATAGCCTTTTGCATCAGTATGAAGCATATCATACACTGAACACGAAACTCCAACCCTTGGTTCGATATATACCTGAAATATAGATTTATAAGAACTTTGACCCGGTACACATAACTCGGCACACAATATACTCAAAAATATTCACGGTGCTGGAGAAAACATTCTCAAAAGCACTTAAAATGTTGTTCATTAAAAAAATTATTACGCGCAGTACTTTACTGTCATATGAACTGTGTGCACAAGCAATGGTACTGATCAATTCAATTGTGTTAGTTGTGAACTAATACGTCGAATCTTTATGTAGACGAGTTTTGTAGAGCGCAGTGGCTCAGGGGTAGAGCTTCGGACTCTCGACTACGAGAACCCGGGTTCGAATCCTGGCTGCGGTGTTAAAACCTTGGGCAAGTTTTTTCACTCTACATTGCTCCAGTTCACTCAGCTGAATAAATGAGTACCTGGCTATAGACAGTGGTGGATATATGTACGAGCAACATTCGCGCATTAATTGTAGCATATGGCTGGATGCTTCACAGAGAAGCTGAGATGGTGTCTGGATGAACAGGTCTGTCAGGGAAGTAAAGTGTAAAGCGCTTTGAGTGGTCCTGATGACTGGATACTGCTCTATATAAGAACTTGCCTTTACTTTTTTGCCTTTTTTACATAAAACAGCGGTCTACATAAGCCGGTCCTATATGCATAATCGGTCGACATAAGCTGCCTTGAGGAGTATATATATATATATATATATATATATATATATATATATATATATATATATATATATATATATATATATATATATATATATATATATATATGTATATATATATATATATATATATATATATGACGATGATGAATGCCAATAATTCATATGGTCGAAGTCTTGGGTGGTGCAACAAGGCCACGAATGAGGAGCAGGGTTGAAAGTTGAAATAATGTTTCTCTCCGATGCAGTCATCACTCAAGCAATGCATGTAAGTGAGAGTGGAACAGCATACTGAGATTGAGTGAGGTGAGATAAAACTATACAGAATCAACATACTGAGATTGAGTAAGGCGAGATTAAAAAGATACAGAATCAACATACTGTGATTGTGTGAGGTGAGATTAAAAAGATACAGAATCAAAATACTGAGATTGAGTGAGGTGAGATTAAAAAGATACAGAATCAACATACTGTGACTGTGTGAGGTGAGATTAAAAAGATACAGAATCAACATATTGAGATTGGGTTAGGTGAAATTAAAACGATACAGAATCAAGATACTGAGATTGAGTGAGGAGAAATTAAAAAGAGACAAACACATCATACTGAGACTGACAAGATGGCGCTTTCCTAAGAAGAAATCCTCTCCTACTACAGGAAAACTGATGGAAACAAGCACGAATGAATGGATCTCTATTTTTAGAAAGAAACTCATGAAGAAAAGTCTGATAGAATGCAAACTAGTTGACTCACATGTCATCAGAGCAAGGTTATATTGTTTTATTTATCCAGACCACCACCTTGCAGTGCAGACACCTTGTAGTTGTGGGAGACACGAACGCTAAGATGAGCATGTAGGGGAGTGCAAGGTCCAGGTGAGAGACAACAATGGAGAGCGCTTTGCAAATCAGAGAGTAGACTAAACATCTTTCAACACAAGATAATCCACATGTAACGGCCGAGTGAGACCCTAGACTTATCACATCGCCATCAACCATAATTGAAAGCAATCGATCTTTGAATGACAAGAGAAGCATATGCTAGCAGTGACTACCATCATCACCTATTGAAACTGCAACTGAAACTAAGAAAAACCCTGAAGAAGATGATATCTACTTTTCAACATTTAAAGACTGAATTATCTCAAAATGATGCAACAATTTATTATACAACTACTCGAATCCTAAAATCCCTCGTAAATTGCATCTTGCAGAATAATGTATAGAAAAGAAAACCATCTCAGAATGCATCAACTTCAACAAGTTCATAAACAAAATAAAACAGACATGACGATGGTTTGCCTATGTTCTGTGCATGTACAAAAACACCCTACTACATACTGCTCTAAAATGGACCCCACCTGGACTACTGAAAATAGGCAGACAACTGGGCACCTGGAAAAGAAAGACTGGAAAAGAAATGAAGGTGGCTGGAAAGACCTAGATCACCCAATTTCATTTTGGTTTGGAAGAAATTTGTGGACGGATTAAGCTCCAGTTGAATAAAAATAGGTAAGGGGAGGCGAGGTAAGGTGGAAAATAATCAAATGTTACCTATTTTACATAAATTGAGTAATTAATAAATAATTCATAATTAGATAATGAGCAATGTAAAACAACACAATATTCACCGATGAAAGGGGGAATGTAGAGCCAGCAGTCGTCAATTGGTCTTGCATCAAGGTATAAGAAGCAACTGTCACTGTAGGAACAACACCATTCCCTCGGTTCAACGTCATATTTCTTGTGCATTCTCTTGAAGAACTTGGGGTGGTAGGAGAACATATGGCTTGCAGCTCCGTCTTCACTAACCATGAGAGAACCCCACACATCATAGCAGCAGTACTGTAACAAAATAACATTATCATTATTCATTCAGTCAATAAAAAATACCCCTAATTTGCATGCCATCCCACACGGACACAACGGTAGGTTTATCAGAGTATTCGTTAATGATGTTAACTATGAGGTACATGGAATTATATTTTGTTGCATGAACACTCATACATACGCCCAAACAGAAACAGCTCGTCTGCAATTGGCCATCGATTGATATTTTCACTTGTTAACATTCTTGGTATACATTATTTTTGATGGCTAACCCACACATACATCATTTATACCATTTACATAAGTCATACAGCACGTATACAAAGCATAAAATAAAATAATAGATACTTACACAATGAAAACATAGGCCAACATGTCATAGAGTCCTTTGGACTATATAATATGTTTTTAAGTATGAATCGATTGAATAATCACCTAATAGGCATTTTCTCATGTTATTCATTATTACATGAAACAGTCAAATTGTGTGAATGCAGCAGCACCTGGACTGGTCATTAGTTATTTTAGTCAAGATGGAGTTATTTACTTCCACTCCACTCAGTGATCAGAATGCAGTTGATATCAATAAGGTGTATGATATCACATTCGATAGTGTTTCAGAATATACATTTTATATGTTTGTCAGACAGATGGCAATATAACAGGTTACACCATTTTAAAGATAATTATATAGGCATACAAATAAATGCTACTTGCATTTATGGAAAATGAAAAGTTTTGAAGATACAGCTTAATTAAGATCTACAGAAGCACCCACCACTGGCCTACCACAGATGGAATACCAATTAACAATGCTTTCTATGCAGGCCACCTGGCCTTCAGTGTGTGGCAGTCACCAATTATCCATCTGCCATGGTACCTGGCAGACGAACTAGTCTCCTGAGTTGGGGGTCAGTGAGGCAGTCTCAAATACTGTCAGCCAGTCTGGCCATGTAGTTAAATGTGGATATGCAGTGTTTTGAGGCCAATCTTGTGAACAATCTATGTACTCTAAGACATGCTTATGCAAAATTAGAGCGCAGATTAATAAAGTAATTTTTATATATTTTTACCAGTTTTATATCCTTCAGAATGATCCAATCAAATAACAATTTCTCATGGATATTAACAGTGCCCTAAGAATTGCCTATGCCAAATTATAAAAACAGAACCTGAACTGCTCTGCGATATGTGTGCTAAAGGAGTGACGCCATTAGATAACTGGACCTTTGACACAAAGTACTAATACAAAATTAAAATATTAAATGATGGCATGCACAATACGTTGTGAATACATCTAGAAGGAAAACAGTAACGTACACGCACACACAAACTACCACACAATATGCCCATATGCATACACATAACTCGAAAGCAGTAAGACATTTGCAGACAATCAATTTCCAATATCAATTAACATAATTAAATATGAAAATATACTGTTACATACAGTGTCTGCGTATGTTAACTTTTCATAGATACCTTTGTATCTTTTCAAGTTCCAACACTATTTTACTATTTTTTTAATGTAGATGTTCATGTACGACTGACATGATACCCTCACATCTGGCTATCTGCTCTATAGTTATTACACACGAAAGGTGTACCTGCGTGGCGCTTGTGAAACGGAAATTTCTTTGATAGTAGCATGTCATTCGTGATTCTGTCTGTGCCTGATGTCTATCCATTTGCCATCTTCTGTCATAGTATGCTAGCCTTTGGTCACAGGGACATGGCAATGTAGTCACCCTTTGGTACCACATATACCACAGGTTCTGGCTGTAATACCAGTCTTGGCATTTTGCTTCGTAGTTGATGACGTCGATTTTTCCAGATGCCACACGATATAAATACCTTCCATCCTCATCTGAAATATATGAGTAGATTGATGCATGTGTGTATACATAATTTGCTTAATTGTTACCACTGTCCAGTTATTGCACCAGAATATAACCAACCATCCAATCATTTATACTAACATTTAAGCGCCAATTAAAAGTCAACCTTTGGCTCTCCACACAGCACCAACAAATGCACCCGATACCCTAAATATTGGGGTGTTAAACAAATAAGAGGTGATTCAGCCTAGCCAGGTCCCCTGTTTCGACGCCTATCTCGCACTAATAAATTAACGGAGATATGCAATTAGGCTATGACCATAACATCTAAACAGATGTGTTTGGCATCTCTTACCACATACTATATTCAATAAAGTAATATATATATATATATATATATATATATATATATATATATATATAATTATATGGACAGCCAATACATTCAAACATTTGTCTCTTATAAATCATTGAAACAATTCAACAGACAGGGTCGGTACAAGTGCTTTTCTTAAAAAAACAAATGCTCTCCAAGGACGCATTACACAAAAATTATTTTCTTTTTTAAGTTAAAAGAAGGGTGTCTGTTCCTCTATGCTTGTCTCAGTCTTAAAGCAGTCTTAAAACATAATTTGTATTCAGGCTCATCGTCGGCTTATCTGGCTATGTAATAGCCAAATGAAATTGACTGTCAATCAATATATATATATATATATATATATATATATATATATCTATATAAAACACACCCAACAACAACAACAACACACCCCACACCAAAATCTTACTGCAATAAAAATAGAACTTCACATATCACATCGCAATATGTTCAATCCCCAAATGCACATCTTGCATGGTATGGTAGACTGTTACACACTTAATATAGTGACTAAACACAATTTGGCCAGCAGTATGCCATCAAACTTGTTATTACAATTACACACCGGGACAGAAACCCTATTTTTATACCCTTGGGTTTGGTCAACACAGTACCACTTTTACTGGACGTATTAGTATAAGGTTAATGTCACATGGTCACGTTTGTGGGGCATGCAATGCTCGAATAATGCTGTCATAATTGTATGACATTAAACAATTAATACTAGTACAGCTATCACATATGACACACCCAACATGATCCGTTATAATAACATAAAGTGATAATAAAATATACATTTATGAGAAAATGGTAACATTAATTAAGTGATGACAGCAAGATTAGTTTAATGCCAATAACTCACCTGTGTTACCCTTAAGTGAAGCCAATCTGAACGACATACGTTTTCCTGACACTCCAAGTACCTCGGAGTGCTCAGCTTTGTACTGGGTTGCGTAATATCCAATCATGCTGTCACGTGTTGTCAACACAGTGTCCCATCCTGTCTTCTCATAGGAGAAAATGACAAATGTCGACCATCGTGAGGCATCAGAGATGAGCACAAGTTGGAAGGTGTTAGGCTGAAAACACGTCACAGCCAGATACATGAGTGGGTCATTAATGTGTGTAATAACAAAGCTATGCTTTATGTATATTTTCATAACTAATTCAATAATAACATTGAACATATTGCATATGAAAAAGGTTCAACACATATTTCTTTGTTTTGTCATAATCACAAAGAACTTTGGCTAACAATGGCATGTCCTGTCTACCAACAACAGTAGAATGGCATGGGTCTACTTCGGGTGTTAATTCACATTCTTATCAAATATGTATATTTTAGAAGTTTTATGACATTGTTTTCTGCATTCCTATGGGAATTGACACTAGCCTGAAGACTACATTAGTTTTGATGATCACAATACACACCTCACAATTATTCCAATTAATATAAAAGAAAATTACTACTTAGCTCCAGATAATTGTTTAAACAGTCTCAATGTCCAGCCAATGCTGGTGTGAGCAAACACAGGATGTCGAAATAGGACTAGGATTTGACATAACTCTATAAATGAATTTCAGCAATACCACATTTAACTGAAATTATCTACATGTCTTCAAGTTTCAGAGATATTCCACAATGTAAACGTGTTTGATTGGCATGCTTGCTTAACATCCTACATATGTGGATAGCAGTTAGACTACTCACCAGGTAGTATGTCCAGTTTTGTTATTTAAAACTAACTGTTACTTTATTGAAGTGTTCATTTACTAGAACTGTAAACAATATATAAGTATTTAACTGAGCAAAGGGCAAATTGACTTTGATTAGATAAATGTGAGTTTAATTTAATTCATACAGTTCTGATTAACATAAGTTACTTAACCTTTATGAGTTGATAGCCTAGTGTCCATTATAACAGCAGAGAGCCCGTTTGTATTTATTTTTTCTTTAATATTAAGTTCGTAAAATGACAATGAGTACATTGAAGTCATGCTTTGTTATTTCAATAAGCCAGCTAGAATGTTTAAAATTCGACAGAAAGATACGATCCTGGGAATATGCTAAATTGTAAACAATAAATGTTTTACTGGCAGTCTCACTGAAGCAGGTCGAGTGGACCATAATTCCCTCTGATGTTCGTTGTCCAACAGCAGACTTCACAAAGGTTGCAGATGCTACAAATTACTACACTGGGAAAGCGTATGGTGAGGAACATACACCCTGAACTTAAATGTCATGATTACCCTTCTTAAGGAATCGCTGTAAGGATAATATTTCATATACTGTACATTATCAGTGTATCACACATTAATAGCCCAATCTTAAACAATACTGTACCATGTCATTTGACGGGTTGTAGGATGAGCGAGGTATCTGGTCTGTCCACGTGATCACCATCACCCAGGAAGGATCTACATCCGAGAGCCCTCCGTAGTTCTTCACATCTTCTTCAGCCAGTGTCAAAGCATGTTTCGCTCTCGCCTTGTTGTCATCAGACATACCTTTTGTTGCTCGGTCATACACTTGATAAAACACATCACCATGAATTGCGTCAGAGTCTGTCCACATTGGCGCAAACATCGCAATCCCTGACTTTGTTACAGCTCTTTTCTTTGAGGCACTCAGCATGTCTTCAAATGTAGATGGCGTCCGGCGTTCGTAAGAGGCACCCATCGTGACGTAGCCATTGGATGTGATCTAGCACAGAACATCGTATCATGACTTATATTGGCATTACTGGTTTTACACCAATGTAGTTTTATTGAATAAAAATAATACTATATTTAAAATTGATTATATTTAATTTATGTACTGGAACATGGACATGTAAACATGTTTAGTAGAATAAAGTATTTGTTTCTTAATGAGTGTGCCACACATTTAGTAAATACTGAGTAATGTAGAATGGTCTAAATGTATTTGTAGTAGCGCAGTGGCTTGAGTTTTGGACTCTCAAATAACAGAGCTTGGGTTTGAATTGTGTACTGTAGTGTCAAACATTGGGTACATTCGTTCATTCTACATGGCTCCAGTTCACTCAGCTGTATGAATGAGTACCTGGTTATAGATAGTGATGGATATTTGTGTGCAAATAATCTTTGCATCTTAATTGCAGTGTGGCTGGATGCTTCCAAGAGAAGTCGAAATGGTGCTAGATTGAACGCATCTGCCAGAGTAAAGTTCAAATCGCTTTATGAGAATGGGATACTGAACTATATAAAAACGAAGCTTTTTGTATGGTCACATTTCTTCCAGAACTCCTATCATGTCATATTTATGTCATATTTATTCCATCACATTAAGTTAATTGGGATGGCCACTCATACATACTATCTATCTACCTAAGTCAACATTAAAATCAATATATTACCTTTTCATTTCCTACACTTGTTCATCAGGTTGAAACATCAATGTATCAATAATTCAAAAGTGTTTTCAAGTCTACATATCACTACTAACCAAGTAATGGTATTACCTTGATTCTTGTGAACTGGGAATCAAACACCTGGACCAGTGGTGTCTTAATGAAGCTGCTGGAACAAAACTTCCCTGCACGATCACACCATTTGCCATCATCATCCTTGAGTTTCTTGTGGCCATGATTAGTACCATAAGGGTAGAGTCTATTCCGTATCGCTGGAACATGTCAATAACACCAAAACACACATTGTTAGACATCAGCATTACATGTGAGTGATAATTATTTACTAACAACTATACCAGTACACAGAGTAAATTATGTTAGTTAATTGGTATGCATATTGTGATACAAACTGCTAGCAAGAAACCATAATCTCAATGAATGAACCAAATTTTGATAAACTAACACCAACAGGGTTCAATAATTCTATAAAAAAAACAAGGTACGTTTATAGAATGGACTGACATACAAATTGTTTACATACACTTATAACATTTAAACACTGAATTTATTTTTCCCCAAGACATTTATTTTATGGCGAATTACGAAGAAATTATTAATAAAAATACATCTGCTTTAATCAAATATTGCATATTAAATAATTGACAACTCATGCAATTAATCAAATAAACAAACATGCATGCACCAACACAAAAGTAGTGACGAAAAAGGCCAAATGAATGACGCATATTTATTATAAAATTGTTAAAAGAAATGGACATGTGTACCCTACACCCCAAGGCCAGGCCTGTGCCTGGGCCGCATGCTGGTTTCCTGTACCTGAGGTCGACAGAGCCTACATTTCGACATGTATAGAACATTAGCAGTATTGCTATAGCAGTATATAAAACCATGTCATTAATCTTGTAATAATGACAATATACCCTATGCCCTGTATTGTACCGTATTAACCAATAACACCCTTCATTCACACTAACTCTAATCGATAGCTGCTAACTGGATAGCTGTCAATTTGATATAATACTGTATAAAATTATAATTACATTGATATATAACGAATCATTCAAATAAACGCAGGGAATACAGTTGAAATACAATCCAAACATTTATATTTAACTCAGTGGTATCACTTCATTTGCTATACTGATAGAACATGTAATATTCTATTGTATTTATGTACCATATTTATATTATGGCATCAGGAAGAGAAGAGTTTAATACGCACGTGTTTCGCAAAGTACTCCTTCGTAGGTAGCTGTGGTACACTTGCAAGAAAATCCATTGACTTCATCATTGCATGTGCCATAATTCTGACATGGACCACTAGAACACTCGTTGATATCTGAAATTGAAACTACGACAGTTATAAAGATACTATTTAGACACAACTAATGTTTAACTATACTAACTAATCGTTATCTTCAATGTTCAATATAAAATGCATTGTTTTCACAGGTAGTGAATAATGTGACCAGAGGAGCCAGAGGGGATTGGGAAGGGGGAGGTGGAGGGGATGGGGAAAATGGGCAAAGTGGTCCTGAAGTCCTTTGCATTAAATAGTGAGCTGGTAATTATGAATGAAATGTGTTATGAAAGAAAAAACAGCAGATATCATCAATAAAGTATTTGACTTTTCGTTTTATTGTTGTCTAGCATATTAATTTTATCTTTTCGTTTTATAGTTGTCTAAGCATATTAATGTTATCTTTGTCAATTATCACTTACAGGTGACAATATATCTTTAACCAGTATACACCAAAGTCACATAATTTTAAAAATAATTAAACAAACATAAAAATAAACGCAACTTTTAAACAATATCAATAGCTTAGATGAAGATGTACCTTAACACATGCAGGCACAACTGTCCAGCTCAATTGGCATATATTTGGTTACTGACATAGCCCCTATCATTGCTTGAGGGAGAGCAATTAGATACAGTCAGGATGGACACTACAATGTCTGGAAAGACTGGTACTGTAGGGTGTGCTGATTCTACTAGCCCGAATGCACACTCACACAGGAGTTCATGTCCTGAGATATGCAAAAAGCCCACGTAGATACAGTCAACATATTAACATTTTGCTTTTGGGGAGCCCCTGAGATGCCCTTACAAAAACTACCGAACTACACATCTCTTGTGTATAATGATAATACCCTCAAAAGTTCAGCAATATTCAAACATACAACACACATTAGTATGAAACATGAACGTTTCTACGGGATAAGCATTCTTTTTTTTTCTACTACGCCCTTTTTCAATTGGTAGGAATAACACCCAGTGAAGTGGTCGACTAAGTTATTCATCGCTGTTCATACACACACACACACACACACACACACACACACACACACACACACACACACACACACACACACACACACACACACACACACACACACACACACACACACACACACACACACACACACACACACACACACACACACACACACACACACACACACACACACACACACACACACACACACACACACACACACACACACACACACACACACACACACACACACACACACACACACACACACACACACACACACACACACACACACACACACACACACACACACACACACACACACACACACACACACACACACACACACACACACACACACACACACACACACACACACACACACACACACACACACACACACACACACACACACACACACACACACACACACACACACACACACACACACACACACACACACACACACACACACACACACACACACACACACACACACACACACACACACACACACACACACACACACACACACACACACACACACACACACACACACACACACACACACACACACACACACACACACACACACACACACACACACACACACACACACACACACACACACACACACACACACACACACACACACACACACACACACACACACACACACACACATATATGGAATCACATAGGTTTGATAAAATGTAGGGTATGTTATATATATATATATATATATATATATATATATATATATATATATATATATATATATATATATATATATATAACATACCCTACATTTTATCAAACCTATGTGATTCCATGGAATATTAATTTTACTTTTTAATTCATTTAATACAGGACGACCCATACTTTGCATTACCTAGTGGTTGCCTAAAATGTTCATCAGTATTCAAATATACAACACACATTAATATCAAACATGAGAGTTTCTGTGGGATAAGCATTCTGATTGCCATTATGCCCTTTTTCAATTGGTAGAAATAACGCCTAGTGAAGAGGTCGACTAAGTTTTTCATCGGTGTTCATATATATATATATATATATATATATATATATATATATATATATATATATATATATATATATGTATATGTATATATATAATGATATATAATGATAATGAGTGTCTGTTATATATATATATATATATATATATATATATATATATAACAGACACTCATTATCAACTTGATGTCGGTCGCGAAACGACAAAGACTGCTTCCATCACTTGACTGTTGCTCTCCATTTATCTCTCTGCTGTGAGAGTGATGTCCGTGAGTCGATCTTTATGTCTCTCAGCTTCAGGTTTCTCTTGATGGTATCTGAGAACCGGAGACGAGGGCGCCCACTCTTTCTCTGACCAGAAGGCAGATGGGAGTAGAGAACCTGCTTTGGTAGCCTGTCTGATGACATCCTCCGGAGATTCTTTCTGATCAGAAGATCTTCCATAGATGGCAGCCCTGTCCGTTCGAGTATTTCCTGGTTTGTCACTTTGTCCATCCAGGTTATCCTCATGATCGAACGCAGATGTCGCATCATGAAGGCATGCAGCTTTTTCATCTATCTTCTGTACAATGTCCAGGCCTCGGCTCCGTATAGGAGGGTGGACAGCACGATTGCACGGTATATCTTGCCTTTAACCCGCATGGACACATGGTGGTTGTACCAGAGTGTCTGGCGTAATCGGCCGAAAGATGCACTAGCCTGTGCCATCCTCATATGTATTTCATCATCAATGCATCCGTCACTTGATATAGTGCTTCCGAGGTAGGTGAATTCCAGAACAGAGTTCAGCTTGTTTCCATCAACCATGACATTCTCCTCTCGGGTTCTTGTAGAGTAGGGTTGGTACAGCACCTCGGTCTTCTTGATGTTACTCTTCAGGCGGAACTTATTTGACCCATTGGAGAAAGCATCCACTATTTTCTGCATCTCTTCAGCAGAGTATGCAACCCGTGCACTTTCATCTGCGAATAGCAGCTCTCTCATCAGTATCCGAGTAGTCTTGGTCTTCGCTCTGAAGTGTGCGACGTTGAATATGTCAGCGCTCTGTTTGGACTGTATGTAGACGCCACCCCCATGTCTCGGAAAGCATTGTCGAGCATTGCTGATAGGAAGATGGAAAAGAGCGTGGGAGCCAGTACACAACCTTGCTTGACCCCACTTGTGACCCTTAACGATTCCGAGACTTCCCCTCCAACATTAACAATCACCATCATTCCAGTATGTAGTGCCTCGATCATTGTTGTGAACTTCTCTGGGCAGCCATAATTCTTCAGTAGCTGCCATAGTCCAGTCCTCCCAACTGTATCGAACGCTTTACTGTGAAGTCGACAATTACCATGTACAGTGGTCGGACCTGCTCAGTGCACTTTTCTTGTAGTTGTCGGAGACAAAATATCATATCTATGGTGCTCCAGTTATCTCTGAAGCCACATTGTGTCTCTGGAACTACCTCTGGTGTTATGTGGGTAGATAGTCTGTTGAGGAGGACATGTTGCTATGGAAAGAAGAGAGATTCCTCTGTAGTTCCCACATTCTGTTCGATCACCTTTGTTGTAGGTGGTTATAATGCTGGCATCCTTCAATGCTTGTGGTACAGAACCCATCTCCCAGGCATTGGTGATTAGTTGGTGCAGTCTGCTGAACAGATTGTCTCCTCCAAGCTTCCATACGTCTGCAGGAATTCCATCTCCTCCAGGTGCTTTGCCATCTTTCAGGCCAGCGATTGCTCTAGCCATATCATCCATAGTTGGAATCTCATCGAGGCTTTTCTTGGTAATGCGCTGCGGGATGTTGTCCAGAGCTTCGTGATCTATGTCGCCAGGGACGTTGAGTAGCTTCTGGAAGTGTTCAGTCCATCTTGCTACAACTCTCTTACTGTCAGAGAAGGTTTCCTTTCCATCTGTTGATTTCAGTTGAACAGGTCCCTTCTTATTGGATCCCCACACTTCCTTCAGTCCACTGTAGAAGCCCTTCATGTCGTTTCTGTCAGCAGCTCTCTGCAGCTCCACTGCCTTCCTTTCCCACCAGTCCGACTTCAGTGCACGGGTATGTTTTTTGTAGCAATCTGCAGGCATCTTTGTATGCTGCAGTGGTGGATCTAGTGCTCCTGGTTTGCAACACTCTCTGGTGGGCTTGGTCTCTTCTGCTCATAGGAATCTGTAGCTCCTGGTCGTTGGGGTCGAACCAGTCCTGTTTTTTTCTGTCTGGCTTGCCAAGATATGTCTTCGCTGTGTTGTATACGACTTGCTGCAGAGCTACCCATTCCTCGTCTGGTGTTGAGTTTTCCTTCTCCTCCCATTCGGCGAGAGCAATGTCCATCTCCTGCTCAAAACTCTCCGCATGGCTGATGGTACTTAGTTTTGCAGTTTTGCAGTTGCAGGCTTATTTGTCCTTTGCCTGTTGTGCTTTTGTCGTATTCTGAAAGACACATTTGACCTCAGCATCAGGTGATCGGTCCAGCAGCTTGCTCCACGCATAGCTCGGGTACTGTGGATGTCCATCTTATCCCGACACCTCGTGATGATCAAGTCGATCACATGCCAATGTCTGGAACGAGGATGCATCCAGGTGGTATTACGTTCATCCTTCTGCTTGAACATGGTGTTCGTCACTGTCAGTTCAAACTCAGAGCACAGAGCCAGTAGAAGCTCGTCATTGGAGTGGCATTTCCCAATCCCATGTTTGCACATAACCAAGGGCCACTTGTCATTGTCTCTTCCTATCCTCGCATTGAAGTCTCCTATCAGCAGTAGCTTATCTGTACGAGGGATGCCACTAAGCACACTTGCCAGCTGGTTGTAGAAGGCCTCCTTGTTTTCATCTGGGTTTGTCATTGTCGGAGCATACACGCTGATCATTGTAGCAAAGTTGTCCTAGCTCAGAGGTAGTCTCATCGTCATGATTCTGTCGCTTACTGGCTGTGGCATTTCTCTCAGCTTTGTGATGATATCCTTTTAGATATCAAAGCCCACTCCGGCCTCCATTCTTTCTCCTTCGGGTTTGCCACTCCAGAAGAAAGAGTATACCAAGTCGTTGAGACTACCAGACTCTGAAAACCTTGTTTCACATAGGGCGGCGATGTCGATGTTGTATTTGTCAAGTTCCATTGCTACTAGTGCCGTACGTCTTTCCGGTCGGTTAGCTCCTTCTCGGTCGAGGAGAGTCCTGACGTTCCATTGTCCAATTGTCAGTAGTTGTCTACTTTGTCTTCTTCTTCCCAGCTGATTTTCCACTGTCAACGGAAGATGAGGTCGAGCAGCGCGGTCTTTGGTAACCCGGGCGAGGGCCGATCCGGTATGGAGTTTCGTGCAGTTGTACACCTCATGGAAGCGGCTTCAAGTGTTGAAGTGCCGCTGGCTTTTGCAAGTTACTAGCGACACACTGTCGGGGAACAAATAGAAGTCTCACACCGGCAAGAATATGTCAAGACAGGCGCAAACTATTTGCCCCTGCAGTGGCTGGTCGAGAGATGTTGGGAGTTCCACACACCAACCACCCTTGATGCTGCCACAGTGACATGGTTTTCTGGTTAGGGTTTGCTGCATTAGCCTTCGGTTCTGACAAGAACCTATACCACAAGCCATTGGTTTACAACTCTGCATGGCAGGGGCGTCAAACTCCCTGAGGTATTGCAATACTTGAGGTACTGCAATACCTGCATACCCAGACATAACAGACACTTCATTTTATCAAACCTATGTGATTCCATGGAATATTAATTTTACTTTTAATTCATTTAATACAGGACGACCCATACTTTGCATTACCTACTCACAACATATAACAACAATGTAATAATATTAGTAATACAATATATCACATGGTTTACCAGTGCACGAGGGACCATCTAAAACGAAGCCATCTCTGCAGGCAGAGCATTCAGTGGTTGAGCCGCATGTAGAACACCCAGCAATACATTGTGTATTGGAACATCCTGATATTGAAGGACAGGCTGAAACAAATCAGAAAAATATACATTTGATCAGCGTGTTCTTTCTCTGTGTGTGGATTCACATCTTTATAAGATTTAGTGGTTGCCTACAATGTTCATCAGTATTCAAATATACAACACACATTAGTATCAAACATGAGAGTTTCTGCGGGATAAGCATTCTGATTTCTTTAGATTCTACTATGTCCTTTTTGAAATGGTAGAAATAACGCCCAGTGAAGAGGTCGACTAAGTTATTCATCGGTGTTCATATATATATATATATATATATATATATAGATATATATATATATATTTATATATATATATATATATATATATATATATATATATATATATATATATAGATATATATATATATATTTATATATATATATATATATATATATATATATATATATATATATATATATATATATATATATATATATATATGTATACATATATATATATATATATATATACATATATATATACATATATATATATATATATATATATATATATATATATATATATATATATATATATATATATATATATATATATATATATATATATATATATATATATATATATATATATCACAGACACTACAATTTATAAAACCTATGTGATTCCATGGAATATTAATTTTACTTTTAATTCATTTAATACAAGATGACACATCATTTGCATTACCTACTCAAAACATATAACTACAATGTAATGCTATTAGTAATACAATACATCGCATGTTTTACCAGTGCACGAGGAACCATCTAAAACGAAGCCATCTCTGCAGGCAGAGCATTCAGTGGTTGAGCCGCATGTAGAACAGCCAGCAATACATTGTGTATTGGAACATCCAGATACTGAAGGACAGGCTGAAACAAATCCGAAAAATATACATTTTATCAGTGTGTTCTTTCTCTGTCTGTGGATTCACAACTTTATAAGATTTGCATTCACTTAGCTGGTATTTTGCATAAAAACGATTTGCTGGGATTATTCGTACACTGAGATGTAGTTTTACATGTTGCGTTTTCTTAAAGGGCAACATTCTTTAGGACAGGTCTTCCACTATGTTAAAGATTTTACTATGCCCTTTTTCGATTGGTGGGAAAGGAGCACAGCGTAGTGGTTGCCTAAAATGTTCTTCAGTGTTCAAATATACAACACACATTAATATCAAACATGAGAGTTTCTGCAGGATAAGCATTCTGATTACGTTAGATTCTACTATGCCCTTTTTCAATTGGTAGGATATATATATATATATATATATATATATATATATATATATATATATATATACACGCCTCGCCTTTTGAAAAACCTTGGAGAGCTAAAAATCGCCCTTCTCAAAATGCCCAGGAGAGCTATTGGAGAGCTAAAAATCGCCCTCCTAAAATGGCCCAGGAGAGCTATTGATATTATTGCCGAACCTTCACCCTGCAATACAACAGTCACATAGAGTATATATAATATACCGACACTCGGTCCATTTTGAGATTTTACTACGATGTTTTTATTAACATACTTATTTATACGTTCACCAAGTAGTTTCCTGATTACCCAAGTGTAAGTTGCATTTTGTGAGGATTTTGTAACTGGGAAGATCGTTCTACGTTATAGCATTTTGAAAGTTATTGGATTTGTATTTTGAAGTTGGATTTTAGTTGTTTTAGTAGTTCGATTAGTTTTTAGTTTAGTTTGATGTTGATGCTATAGTTTGTGTCTGTACATATTTATTAACTGTTTAACGTGTTATTGGAGCGGATTTCGTTGGAAAGACAGACTTCGTGGCGATTTTCATTTCGTGTTAACGATCTTCGAAAATGCAAAGATGGCGGCGCCCATGGACTGACCGAAGCCGAACGATATCGCTCGTTGTCTGAACGCATTGGCGTTGATGAATATGCAGGATATTGTATAGTAAATGTAACAAACACAGCTACATTTCTCTCACAGTACTTTATAAGGTAACTGCAACAGTTATTGTGTTATGCAGCATAAAGTGTAGTGTTCAAGCGAAAAATGAATCTCGATTATAAAAAAATTCCAACACCCAGGTGCGTGGAAAATCGCCCTCCCAAAAGCAAAAGAAGGAGCGCGATGGAGCGCGAGCGCGAACGCGCTCCTCAAAAGGCAAGGCCTGTATATGTATATATATATATATATATATATATATATATATATATATATATATATATATATATATATATATATATATATATATATATATTTATATATATATATATATATATATATATATATATATATATATATACATACATACATACATATATATATATATATATATATATATATATATATATATATATATTTATATAACATACACTACATTTTATCAAACCTATGTGATTCCATGGAATATAAATTTTACTTTTTCATTCATTTAATACAGGACGACCCATACTTTGCATTACTTACTCACAACATATAACTACAATGTAATAATATTAGTAATACAATACATCACATGGTTTACCAGTGCATGAGGAACCATCTAAAACGAAGCCATCTCTGCACGCAGAGCATTCCGTGGTTGAGCATGTAGAACACCCAGCAGCACATTGTGTATTGGAACATCCAGATGCACATTCTAAAACAAATACAAATATCCACATTTTAACAACATCAATATTTCTGTGTTTGGACCCACATCTTTGCTACGTTTGCTTTCACTTAGCTGACATTTTGCATAAAACAACCTGGTCTGTTGGGAAAATTCGAACATGTAGACATCATTTTCCTTGTTGCTTTTTCTCAAAATGCACATTATTTAGAAAAATCTTCCATTTTGTTGTAGATTCTATTATTCCTTGTTTCAATGTGTCAGAAAGGCGCACTGTGTAGTTGTTGCCTAACTTGTACATCAATTTAAAATAGACATTATTATCAAACCTAAGTGTTTCCTTTTAAAATTAATATTACTTCTAATTTGTTTCATACAGGATTACCAATAGGATGCATTATATAAAAACAACATCAAACTAAAACATATTAATATTAGCAATACAAAACATCATATGCCTTACCAGTGCACGAGGAGCCTTCTAAATAGAAGCCATCTCTGCAGGCAGAGCATTCAGTGGTTGAGCTGCATGTAGAACACCCAGCAATACATTGTGTATTGGAACATCCAGATACTGAAGGACAGGCTGAAACAAATCACAAAAATATACATTTTATCAGCGTGTTCTTTCTCTGTCTCAGGATTCACATCTTTATAAGATTTGCATTCACTTAGCTGGCATTTTGAGTAAAACAGATTTGTTGGGATTATTCGTACACTGAGACGTAGTTTTACATTTTACTATGCCCTTTTTCAATTGGTGGGAAAGGAGCACAACGTAGTGGTTACCTAAAATGTTCATCATTACTCAAATATACAACACACATTAATATCAAACATCAGAGTTTCTGCGGGATAAGCTTTCTGATTTCTTTAGATTCTACTATGCCCTTTTCAATTGGTAGAAATAACGCCCAGTGAAGAGGTTGACTAAGTTATTCATCGGTGTTCATATATATATATATATATATATATATATATATATATATATATATATATATATATATATATATATATATATATGTATATATATATATATATATATATATGTATATATATAACATACACTACATTTTATCAAACCTATGTGATTCCATGGAATATTAATTTTACTTTTAATTCATTTAATACAGGACGACCCATACTTTGCATTACCTACTCACAACATATAACTACAATGTAATAATATTAGTAATACAATACATCACATGGTTTACCAGTGCACGAGGAACCATCTAAAACGAAGCCATCTCTGCAGGCAGAGCATTGACTGGTTGAGCTGCATGCAGAACAGCCACCAATACATTGTGTATTGGAACATCCAGATCCAGAAGGACAGGCTGAAACAAATCAGAAAAATATACATTTTATCAGCGTGTTCTTTCTTTGTCTGTGGATTCACATCTTAATAAGATTTGCATTCACATAGCTGGCATTTTGCGTTAAAAAAAATTCTGGGATTATTCATACACTAAGACGTAGTTTTAAAAGGTGCGTTTTCTTAAAGGGCAACATTTTTTAGGACAGGCTTTCCACTATGTAAAAGATTTTACTATGCCCTTTTTCAATTGGTGGGAAAGGAGCACACATACACCACATTTTATCAAACCAATGTGATTCCATGGAAAATGTATTTTACTTTGATATTCATTTAATACAGGACGACCCATACTTTGCATTACCTACTCACAACATATCACTGCTATGTAATGCTATTAGTAATACAATAGATCACGTGGTTTACCAGTGCATGAGGAACCATCTAAAACGAAGCCGTCTCTGCACGCAGAGCATTCTGTGGTTGAGCATGTAGAACACCCAGCAGTACATTGTGTATTGGAACATCCAGATGCACATTCTAAAACAAATAAAAATGTACATATTTTAACAACATCAATATTTCTGTGTTTGGACCCACATCTTTGTTACGTTTGCTTTCACTTAGCTGACATTTTGCATAAAACAAGCTGTTTTTTTGTTGGAAATTTCGAACACTTAGACTTAATTTTCCTTGTTGCTTTTTCTCGAAATGCACATTAATTAGAAAAAAATCTTCCATTTTGTTAAAGATTCCATGATTCCTTGTTTCAATGTGTCAGAAAGGCACACTGTGTAGTTGTTGCCTAACTTGTACATCAATTTTGAGATATAAAATAGACATTATTATCAAACCTAAGTGTTTCCTTTCAAAATTAATATTACTTCTAATTTGTTTCATACAGGATCATCAATAGGTTGCATTATCTAAAAACAATATCAAACTAAAACATATTATTATTAGCAATACAAAACATCATATGCTTTACCAGTGCATGAGGAGCCTTCCAAATAGAAGCCATCTCTGCAGGCAGAGCATTCAGTGGTTGAGCCGCATGTAGAACAGCCAGCAATACATTGTGTATTGGAACATCCAGATACTGAAGGACAGGCTGAAACAAATTAGAAAAATTTATTTGTTATCAGTGTTTTCTTTGTCTGTCTGTGGATTCAAATCTTTGTTAGATTTCCGTTCACTTAGCTGGCATTTTGCGTAAAAAAGATTTGCTGGGATTATTCGTACACTGAGACGTAATTTTACATGTTGCGTTTTCTTAAAGGGCAACATTTTTCAGGACAGGCCTTTCGTTATGTTAAAGATTTTACTATGCCCTTTTTCAATTGGTGGGAAAGGAGCACACATACACCACATTTTATCAAACCAATGTGATTCCATGGAAAATGTATTTTACTTTGATATTCATTTAATACAGGACGACCCATACTTTGCATTACCTACTCACAACATATCACTGCTATGTAATGCTATTAGTAATACAATAGATCACATGGTTTACCAGTGCATGAGGAACCATCTAAAACGAAGCCGTCTCTGCACGCAGAGCATTCTGTGGTTGAGCATGTAGAACACCCAGCAGTACATTGTGTATTGGAACATCCAGATGCACATTCTAAAACAAATAAAAATGTACATATTTTAACAACATCAATATTTCTGTGTTTGGACCCACATCTTTGTTACGTTTGCTTTCACTTAGCTGACATTTTGCATAAAACAAGCTGTTTTTGTGTGGGAAATTTCGAACACTTAGACTTAATTTTCCTTGTTGCTTTTTCTCGAAATGCACATTAATTAGAAAAAAATCTTCCATTTTGTTAAAGATTCCATGATTCCTTGTTTCAATGTGTCAGAAAGGCACACTGTGTAGTTGTTGCCTAACTTGTACATCAATTTTGAGATATAAAATAGACATTATTATCAAACCTAAGTGTTTCCTTTCAAAATTAATATTACTTCTAATTTGTTTCATACAGGATCATCAATAGGTTGCATTATCTAAAAACAATATCAAACTAAAACATATTATTATTAGCAATACAAAACATCATATGCTTTACCAGTGCATGAGGAGCCTTCCAAATAGAAGCCATCTCTGCAGGCAGAGCATTCAGTGGTTGAGCCGCATGTAGAACAGCCACCAATACATTGTGTATTGGAACATCCAGATACTGAAGGACAGGCTGAAACAAATTAGAAAAATATATTTGTTATCAGTGTTTTCTTTGTCTGTCTGTGGATTCAAATCTTTGTTAGATTTCCGTTCACTTAGCTGGCATTTTGCGTAAAAAAGATTTGCTGGGATTATTCATACACTGAGACGTAGTTTTACATGTTGCGTTTTCTTAAAGGACAACATTCTTCAGGACAGGCCTTTCCTTATGTTAAAGATTTTACTATGCCCTTTTTCAATTGGTGGGAAAGGAGCACACATACACCACATTTTATCAAACCAATGTGATTCCATAGAAAATTTATTTTACTTTGATATTCATTTAATACAGGACGACCCATACTTTGCATTACCTACTCACAACATATCACTGCTATGTAATGCTATTAGTAATACAATAGATCACATGGTTTACCAGTGCATGAGGAACCATCTAAAACGAAGCCGTCTCTGCACGCAGAGCATTCTGTGGTTGAGCATGTAGAACACCCAGCAGTACATTGTGTATTGGAACATCCAGATGCACATTCTAAAACAAATAAAAATGTACATATTTTAACAACATCAATATTTCTGTGTTTGGACCCACATCTTTGTTACGTTTGCTTTCACTTAGCTGACATTTTGCATAAAACAAGCTGTTTTTTGTGGGAAATTTCGAACACTTAGACTTAATTTTCCTTGTTGCTTTTTCTCGAAATGCACATTAATTAGAAAAAAATCTTCCATTTTGTTAAAGATTCCATGATTCCTTGTTTCAATGTGTCAGAAAGGCACACTGTGTAGTTGTTGCCTAACTTGTACATCAATTTTGAGATATAAAATAGACATTATTATCAAACCTAAGTGTTTCCTTTCAAAATTAATATTACTTCTAATTTGTTTCATACAGGATCATCAATAGGTTGCATTATCTAAAAACAATATCAAACTAAAACATATTATTATTAGCAATACAAAACATCATATGCTTTACCAGTGCATGAGGAGCCTTCCAAATAGAAGCCATCTCTGCAGGCAGAGCATTCAGTGGTTGAGCCGCATGTAGAACAGCCAGCAATACATTGTGTATTGGAACATCCAGATACTGAAGGACAGGCTGAAACAAATTAGAAAAATTTATTTGTTATCAGTGTTTTCTTTGTCTGTCTGTGGATTCAAATCTTTGTTAGATTTCCGTTCACTTAGCTGGCATTTTGCGTAAAAAAGATTTGCTGGGATTATTCGTACACTGAGACGTAATTTTACATGTTGCGTTTTCTTAAAGGGCAACATTTTTCAGGACAGGCCTTTCGTTATGTTAAAGATTTTACTATGCCCTTTTTCAATTGGTGGGAAAGGAGCACACATACACCACATTTTATCAAACCAATGTGATTCCATGGAAAATGTATTTTACTTTGATATTCATTTAATACAGGACGACCCATACTTTGCATTACCTACTCACAACATATCACTGCTATGTAATGCTATTAGTAATACAATAGATCACATGGTTTACCAGTGCATGAGGAACCATCTAAAACGAAGCCGTCTCTGCACGCAGAGCATTCTGTGGTTGAGCATGTAGAACACCCAGCAGTACATTGTGTATTGGAACATCCAGATGCACATTCTAAAACAAATAAAAATGTACATATTTTAACAACATCAATATTTCTGTGTTTGGACCCACATCTTTGTTACGTTTGCTTTCACTTAGCTGACATTTTGCATAAAACAAGCTGTTTTTGTGTGGGAAATTTCGAACACTTAGACTTAATTTTCCTTGTTGCTTTTTCTCGAAATGCACATTAATTAGAAAAAAATCTTCCATTTTGTTAAAGATTCCATGATTCCTTGTTTCAATGTGTCAGAAAGGCACACTGTGTAGTTGTTGCCTAACTTGTACATCAATTTTGAGATATAAAATAGACATTATTATCAAACCTAAGTGTTTCCTTTCAAAATTAATATTACTTCTAATTTGTTTCATACAGGATCATCAATAGGTTGCATTATCTAAAAACAATATCAAACTAAAACATATTATTATTAGCAATACAAAACATCATATGCTTTACCAGTGCATGAGGAGCCTTCCAAATAGAAGCCATCTCTGCAGGCAGAGCATTCAGTGGTTGAGCCGCATGTAGAACAGCCACCAATACATTGTGTATTGGAACATCCAGATACTGAAGGACAGGCTGAAACAAATTAGAAAAATATATTTGTTATCAGTGTTTTCTTTGTCTGTCTGTGGATTCAAATCTTTGTTAGATTTCCGTTCACTTAGCTGGCATTTTGCGTAAAAAAGATTTGCTGGGATTATTCATACACTGAGACGTAGTTTTACATGTTGCGTTTTCTTAAAGGACAACATTCTTCAGGACAGGCCTTTCCTTATGTTAAAGATTTTACTATGCCCTTTTTCAATTGGTGGGAAAGGAGCACACATACACCACATTTTATCAAACCAATGTGATTCCATAGAAAATTTATTTTACTTTGATATTCATTTAATACAGGACGACCCATACTTTGCATTACCTACTCACAACATATCACTGCTATGTAATGCTATTAGTAATACAATAGATCACATGGTTTACCAGTGCATGAGGAACCATCTAAAACGAAGCCGTCTCTGCACGCAGAGCATTCTGTGGTTGAGCATGTAGAACACCCAGCAGTACATTGTGTATTGGAACATCCAGATGCACATTCTAAAACAAATAAAAATGTACATATTTTAACAACATCAATATTTCTGTGTTTGGACCCACATCTTTGTTACGTTTGCTTTCACTTAGCTGACATTTTGCATAAAACAAGCTGTTTTTTGTGGGAAATTTCGAACACTTAGACTTAATTTTCCTTGTTGCTTTTTCTCGAAATGCACATTAATTAGAAAAAAATCTTCCATTTTGTTAAAGATTCCATGATTCCTTGTTTCAATGTGTCAGAAAGGCACACTGTGTAGTTGTTGCCTAACTTGTACATCAATTTTGAGATATAAAATAGACATTATTATCAAACCTAAGTGTTTCCTTTCAAAATTAATATTACTTCTAATTTGTTTCATACAGGATCATCAATAGGTTGCATTATCTAAAAACAATATCAAACTAAAACATATTATTATTAGCAATACAAAACATCATATGCTTTACCAGTGCATGAGGAGCCTTCCAAATAGAAGCCATCTCTGCAGGCAGAGCATTCAGTGGTTGAGCCGCATGTAGAACAGCCAGCAATACATTGTGTATTGGAACATCCAGATACTGAAGGACAGGCTGAAACAAATTAGAAAAATTTATTTGTTATCAGTGTTTTCTTTGTCTGTCTGTGGATTCAAATCTTTGTTAGATTTCCGTTCACTTAGCTGGCATTTTGCGTAAAAAAGATTTGCTGGGATTATTCGTTCACTGAGACGTAATTTTACATGTTGCGTTTTCTTAAAGGGCAACATTTTTCAGGACAGGCCTTTCGTTATGTTAAAGATTTTACTATGCCCTTTTTCAATTGGTGGGAAAGGAGCACACATACACCACATTTTATCAAACCAATGTGATTCCATGGAAAATGTATTTTACTTTGATATTCATTTAATACAGGACGACCCATACTTTGCATTACCTACTCACAACATATCACTGCTATGTAATGCTATTAGTAATACAATAGATCACGTGGTTTACCAGTGCATGAGGAACCATCTAAAACGAAGCCGTCTCTGCACGCAGAGCATTCTGTGGTTGAGCATGTAGAACACCCAGCAGTACATTGTGTATTGGAACATCCAGATGCACATTCTAAAACAAATAAAAATGTACATATTTTAACAACATCAATATTTCTGTGTTTGGACCCACATCTTTGTTACGTTTGCTTTCACTTAGCTGACATTTTGCATAAAACAAGCTGTTTTTTTGTTGGAAATTTCGAACACTTAGACTTAATTTTCCTTGTTGCTTTTTCTCGAAATGCACATTAATTAGAAAAAAATCTTCCATTTTGTTAAAGATTCCATGATTCCTTGTTTCAATGTGTCAGAAAGGCACACTGTGTAGTTGTTGCCTAACTTGTACATCAATTTTGAGATATAAAATAGACATTATTATCAAACCTAAGTGTTTCCTTTCAAAATTAATATTACTTCTAATTTGTTTCATACAGGATCATCAATAGGTTGCATTATCTAAAAACAATATCAAACTAAAACATATTATTATTAGCAATACAAAACATCATATGCTTTACCAGTGCATGAGGAGCCTTCCAAATAGAAGCCATCTCTGCAGGCAGAGCATTCAGTGGTTGAGCCGCATGTAGAACAGCCAGCAATACATTGTGTATTGGAACATCCAGATACTGAAGGACAGGCTGAAACAAATTAGAAAAATTTATTTGTTATCAGTGTTTTCTTTGTCTGTCTGTGGATTCAAATCTTTGTTAGATTTCCGTTCACTTAGCTGGCATTTTGCGTAAAAAAGATTTGCTGGGATTATTCGTACACTGAGACGTAATTTTACATGTTGCGTTTTCTTAAAGGGCAACATTTTTCAGGACAGGCCTTTCGTTATGTTAAAGATTTTACTATGCCCTTTTTCAATTGGTGGGAAAGGAGCACACATACACCACATTTTATCAAACCAATGTGATTCCATGGAAAATGTATTTTACTTTGATATTCATTTAATACAGGACGACCCATACTTTGCATTACCTACTCACAACATATCACTGCTATGTAATGCTATTAGTAATACAATAGATCACATGGTTTACCAGTGCATGAGGAACCATCTAAAACGAAGCCGTCTCTGCACGCAGAGCATTCTGTGGTTGAGCATGTAGAACACCCAGCAGTACATTGTGTATTGGAACATCCAGATGCACATTCTAAAACAAATAAAAATGTACATATTTTAACAACATCAATATTTCTGTGTTTGGACCCACATCTTTGTTACGTTTGCTTTCACTTAGCTGACATTTTGCATAAAACAAGCTGTTTTTGTGTGGGAAATTTCGAACACTTAGACTTAATTTTCCTTGTTGCTTTTTCTCGAAATGCACATTAATTAGAAAAAAATCTTCCATTTTGTTAAAGATTCCATGATTCCTTGTTTCAATGTGTCAGAAAGGCACACTGTGTAGTTGTTGCCTAACTTGTACATCAATTTTGAGATATAAAATAGACATTATTATCAAACCTAAGTGTTTCCTTTCAAAATTAATATTACTTCTAATTTGTTTCATACAGGATCATCAATAGGTTGCATTATCTAAAAACAATATCAAACTAAAACATATTATTATTAGCAATACAAAACATCATATGCTTTACCAGTGCATGAGGAGCCTTCCAAATAGAAGCCATCTCTGCAGGCAGAGCATTCAGTGGTTGAGCCGCATGTAGAACAGCCACCAATACATTGTGTATTGGAACATCCAGATACTGAAGGACAGGCTGAAACAAATTAGAAAAATATATTTGTTATCAGTGTTTTCTTTGTCTGTCTGTGGATTCAAATCTTTGTTAGATTTCCGTTCACTTAGCTGGCATTTTGCGTAAAAAAGATTTGCTGGGATTATTCGTACACTGAGACGTAGTTTTACATGTTGCGTTTTCTTAAAGGGCAACATTCTTCAGGACAGGCCTTTCATTATGTTAAAGATTTTACTATGCCCTTTTTCAATTGGTGGGAAAGGAGCACACATACACCACATTTTATCAAACCAAAGTGATTCCATGGAAAATTTATTTTACTTTGATATTCATTTAATACAGGACGACCCATACTTTGCATTACCTACTCACAACATATCACTGCTATTTAATGCTATTAGTAATACAATAGATCACATGGTTTACCAGTGCATGAGGAACCATCTAAAACGAAGCCGTCTCTGCACGCAGAGCATTCTGTGGTTGAGCATGTAGAACACCCAGCAGTACATTGTGTATTGGAACATCCAGATGCACATTCTAAAACAAATAAAAATGTACATATTTTAACAACATCAATATTTCTGTGTTTGGACCCACATCTTTGTTACGTTTGCTTTCACTTAGCTGACATTTTGCATAAAACAAGCTGTTTTTTTGTGGGAAATTCGAACACTTAGACTTAATTTTCCTTGTTGCTTTTTCTCGAAATGCACATTAATTAGAAAAAAATCTTCCATTTTGTTAAAGATTCCATGATTCCTTGTTTCAATGTGTCAGAAAGGCACACTGTGTAGTTGTTGCCTAACTTGTACATCAATTTTGAGATATAAAATAGACATTATTATCAAACCTAAGTGTTTCCTTTCAAAATTAATATTACTTCTAATTTGTTTCATACAGGATCATCAATAGGTTGCATTATCTAAAAACAATATCAAACTAAAACATATTATTATTAGCAATACAAAACATCATATGCTTTACCAGTGCATGAGGAGCCTTCCAAATAGAAGCCATCTCTGCAGGCAGAGCATTCAGTGGTTGAGCCGCATGTAGAACAGCCAGCAATACATTGTGTATTGGAACATCCAGATACTGAAGGACAGGCTGAAACAAATTAGAAAAATGTATTTGTTATCAGTGTTTTCTTTGTCTGTCTGTGGATTCAAATCTTTGTTAGATTTCCGTTCACTTAGCTGGCATTTTGCGTAAAAAAGATTTGCTGGGATTATTCGTTCACTGAGACGTAATTTTACATGTTGCGTTTTCTTAAAGGGCAACATTTTTCAGGACAGGCCTTTCGTTATGTTAAAGATTTTACTATGCCCTTTTTCAATTGGTGGGAAAGGAGCACACATACACCACATTTTATCAAACCAATGTGATTCCATGGAAAATGTATTTTACTTTGATATTCATTTAATACAGGACGACCCATACTTTGCATTACCTACTCACAACATATCACTGCTATGTAATGCTATTAGTAATACAATAGATCACGTGGTTTACCAGTGCATGAGGAACCATCTAAAACGAAGCCGTCTCTGCACGCAGAGCATTCTGTGGTTGAGCATGTAGAACACCCAGCAGTACATTGTGTATTGGAACATCCAGATGCACATTCTAAAACAAATAAAAATGTACATATTTTAACAACATCAATATTTCTGTGTTTGGACCCACATCTTTGTTACGTTTGCTTTCACTTAGCTGACATTTTGCATAAAACAAGCTGTTTTTTTGTTGGAAATTTCGAACACTTAGACTTAATTTTCCTTGTTGCTTTTTCTCGAAATGCACATTAATTAGAAAAAAATCTTCCATTTTGTTAAAGATTCCATGATTCCTTGTTTCAATGTGTCAGAAAGGCACACTGTGTAGTTGTTGCCTAACTTGTACATCAATTTTGAGATATAAAATAGACATTATTATCAAACCTAAGTGTTTCCTTTCAAAATTAATATTACTTCTAATTTGTTTCATACAGGATCATCAATAGGTTGCATTATCTAAAAACAATATCAAACTAAAACATATTATTATTAGAAATACAAAACATCATATGCTTTACCAGTGCATGAGGAGCCTTCCAAATAGAAGCCATCTCTGCAGGCAGAGCATTCAGTGGTTGAGCCGCATGTAGAACAGCCAGCAATACATTGTGTATTGGAACATCCAGATACTGAAGGACAGGCTGAAACAAATTAGAAAAATTTATTTGTTATCAGTGTTTTCTTTGTCTGTCTGTGGATTCAAATCTTTGTTAGATTTCCGTTCACTTAGCTGGCATTTTGCGTAAAAAAGATTTGCTGGGATTATTCGTACACTGAGACGTAATTTTACATGTTGCGTTTTCTTAAAGGGCAACATTTTTCAGGACAGGCCTTTCGTTATGTTAAAGATTTTACTATGCCCTTTTTCAATTGGTGGGAAAGGAGCACACATACACCACATTTTATCAAACCAATGTGATTCCATGGAAAATGTATTTTACTTTGATATTCATTTAATACAGGACGACCCATACTTTGCATTACCTACTCACAACATATCACTGCTATGTAATGCTATTAGTAATACAATAGATCACATGGTTTACCAGTGCATGAGGAACCATCTAAAACGAAGCCGTCTCTGCACGCAGAGCATTCTGTGGTTGAGCATGTAGAACACCCAGCAGTACATTGTGTATTGGAACATCCAGATGCACATTCTAAAACAAATAAAAATGTACATATTTTAACAACATCAATATTTCTGTGTTTGGACCCACATCTTTGTTACGTTTGCTTTCACTTAGCTGACATTTTGCATAAAACAAGCTGTTTTTGTGTGGGAAATTTCGAACACTTAGACTTAATTTTCCTTGTTGCTTTTTCTCGAAATGCACATTAATTAGAAAAAAATCTTCCATTTTGTTAAAGATTCCATGATTCCTTGTTTCAATGTGTCAGAAAGGCACACTGTGTAGTTGTTGCCTAACTTGTACATCAATTTTGAGATATAAAATAGACATTATTATCAAACCTAAGTGTTTCCTTTCAAAATTAATATTACTTCTAATTTGTTTCATACAGGATCATCAATAGGTTGCATTATCTAAAAACAATATCAAACTAAAACATATTATTATTAGCAATACAAAACATCATATGCTTTACCAGTGCATGAGGAGCCTTCCAAATAGAAGCCATCTCTGCAGGCAGAGCATTCAGTGGTTGAGCCGCATGTAGAACAGCCACCAATACATTGTGTATTGGAACATCCAGATACTGAAGGACAGGCTGAAACAAATTAGAAAAATATATTTGTTATCAGTGTTTTCTTTGTCTGTCTGTGGATTCAAATCTTTGTTAGATTTCCGTTCACTTAGCTGGCATTTTGCGTAAAAAAGATTTGCTGGGATTATTCATACACTGAGACGTAGTTTTACATGTTGCGTTTTCTTAAAGGACAACATTCTTCAGGACAGGCCTTTCCTTATGTTAAAGATTTTACTATGCCCTTTTTCAATTGGTGGGAAAGGAGCACACATACACCACATTTTATCAAACCAATGTGATTCCATAGAAAATTTATTTTACTTTGATATTCATTTAATACAGGACGACCCATACTTTGCATTACCTACTCACAACATATCACTGCTATGTAATGCTATTAGTAATACAATAGATCACATGGTTTACCAGTGCATGAGGAACCATCTAAAACGAAGCCGTCTCTGCACGCAGAGCATTCTGTGGTTGAGCATGTAGAACACCCAGCAGTACATTGTGTATTGGAACATCCAGATGCACATTCTAAAACAAATAAAAATGTACATATTTTAACAACATCAATATTTCTGTGTTTGGACCCACATCTTTGTTACGTTTGCTTTCACTTAGCTGACATTTTGCATAAAACAAGCTGTTTTTTGTGGGAAATTTCGAACACTTAGACTTAATTTTCCTTGTTGCTTTTTCTCGAAATGCACATTAATTAGAAAAAAATCTTCCATTTTGTTAAAGATTCCATGATTCCTTGTTTCAATGTGTCAGAAAGGCACACTGT
Organism: Oasisia sp. SBJ-2009; assembly: GCA_964017155.1. Classification (NCBI taxonomy): domain Eukaryota; kingdom Metazoa; phylum Annelida; class Polychaeta; order Sabellida; family Siboglinidae; genus Oasisia; species Oasisia sp. SBJ-2009. The sequence continues at coordinate 20,605,349 of OZ024855.1, forward strand.
GTAGTTGTTGCCTAACTTGTACATCAATTTTGAGATATAAAATAGACATTATTATCAAACCTAAGTGTTTCCTTTCAAAATTAATATTACTTCTAATTTGTTTCATACAGGATCATCAATAGGTTGCATTATCTAAAAACAATATCAAACTAAAACATATTATTATTAGCAATACAAAACATCATATGCTTTACCAGTGCATGAGGAGCCTTCCAAATAGAAGCCATCTCTGCAGGCAGAGCATTCAGTGGTTGAGCCGCATGTAGAACAGCCACCAATACATTGTGTATTGGAACATCCAGATACTGAAGGACAGGCTGAAACAAATTAGAAAAATATATTTGTTATCAGTGTTTTCTTTGTCTGTCTGTGGATTCAAATCTTTGTTAGATTTCCGTTCACTTAGCTGGCATTTTGCGTAAAAAAGATTTGCTGGGATTATTCGTACACTGAGACGTAGTTTTACATGTTGCGTTTTCTTAAAGGGCAACATTCTTCAGGACAGGCCTTTCATTATGTTAAAGATTTTACTATGCCCTTTTTCAATTGGTGGGAAAGGAGCACACATACACCACATTTTATCAAACCAAAGTGATTCCATGGAAAATTTATTTTACTTTGATATTCATTTAATACAGGACGACCCATACTTTGCATTACCTACTCACAACATATCACTGCTATTTAATGCTATTAGTAATACAATAGATCACATGGTTTACCAGTGCATGAGGAACCATCTAAAACGAAGCCGTCTCTGCACGCAGAGCATTCTGTGGTTGAGCATGTAGAACACCCAGCAGTACATTGTGTATTGGAACATCCAGATGCACATTCTAAAACAAATAAAAATGTACATATTTTAACAACATCAATATTTCTGTGTTTGGACCCACATCTTTGTTACGTTTGCTTTCACTTAGCTGACATTTTGCATAAAACAAGCTGTTTTTTTGTGGGAAATTCGAACACTTAGACTTAATTTTCCTTGTTGCTTTTTCTCGAAATGCACATTAATTAGAAAAAAATCTTCCATTTTGTTAAAGATTCCATGATTCCTTGTTTCAATGTGTCAGAAAGGCACACTGTGTAGTTGTTGCCTAACTTGTACATCAATTTTGAGATATAAAATAGACATTATTATCAAACCTAAGTGTTTCCTTTCAAAATTAATATTACTTCTAATTTGTTTCATACAGGATCATCAATAGGTTGCATTATCTAAAAACAATATCAAACTAAAACATATTATTATTAGCAATACAAAACATCATATGCTTTACCAGTGCATGAGGAGCCTTCCAAATAGAAGCCATCTCTGCAGGCAGAGCATTCAGTGGTTGAGCCGCATGTAGAACAGCCACCAATACATTGTGTATTGGAACATCCAGATACTGAAGGACAGGCTGAAACAAATTAGAAAAATATATTTGTTATCAGTGTTTTCTTTGTCTGTCTGTGGATTCAAATCTTTGTTAGATTTCCGTTCACTTAGCTGGCATTTTGCGTAAAAAAGATTTGCTGGGATTATTCGTACACTGAGACGTAGTTTTACATGTTGCGTTTTCTTAAAGGGCAACATTTTTCAGGACAGGCCTTTCGTTATGTTAAAGATTTTACTATGCCCTTTTTCAATTGGTGGGAAAGGAGCACACATACACCACATTTTATCAAACCAATGTGATTCCATGGAAAATTTATTTTACTTTGATATTCATTTAATACAGGACGACCCATACTTTGCATTACCTACTCACAACATATCACTGCTATGTAATGCTATTAGTAATACAATAGATCACATGGTTTACCAGTGCATGAGGAACCATCTAAAACGAAGCCGTCTCTGCACGCAGAGCATTCTGTGGTTGAGCATGTAGAACACCCAGCAGTACATTGTGTATTGGAACATCCAGATGCACATTCTAAAACAAATAAAAATGTACATATTTTAACAACATCAATATTTCTGTGTTTGGACCCACATCTTTGTTACGTTTGCTTTCACTTAGCTGACATTTTGCATAAAACAAGCTGTTTTTTTGTGGGAAATTTCGAACACTTAGACTTAATTTTCCTTGTTGCTTTTTCTCGAAATGCACATTAATTAGAAAAAAATCTTCCATTTTGTTAAAGATTCCATGATTCCTTGTTTCAATGTGTCAGAAAGGCACACTGTGTAGTTGTTGCCTAACTTGTACATCAATTTTGAGATATAAAATAGACATTATTATCAAACCTAAGTGTTTCCTTTCAAAATTAATATTACTTCTAATTTGTTTCATACAGGATCATCAATAGGTTGCATTATCTAAAAACAATATCAAACTAAAACATATTATTATTAGCAATACAAAACATCATATGCTTTACCAGTGCATGAGGAGCCTTCCAAATAGAAGCCATCTCTGCAGGCAGAGCATTCAGTGGTTGAGCCGCATGTAGAACAGCCAGCAATACATTGTGTATTGGAACATCCAGATACTGAAGGACAGGCTGAAACAAATTAGAAAAATGTATTTGTTATCAGTGTTTTCTTTGTCTGTCTGTGGATTCAAATCTTTGTTAGATTTCCGTTCACTTAGCTGGCATTTTGCGTAAAAAAGATTTGCTGGGATTATTCGTACACTGAGACGTAATTTTACATGTTGCGTTTTCTTAAAGGGCAACATTTTTCAGGACAGGCCTTTCGTTATGTTAAAGATTTTACTATGCCCTTTTTCAATTGGTGGGAAAGGAGCACACATACACCACATTTTATCAAACCAATGTGATTCCATGGAAAATGTATTTTACTTTGATATTCATTTAATACAGGACGACCCATACTTTGCATTACCTACTCACAACATATCACTGCTATGTAATGCTATTAGTAATACAATAGATCACATGGTTTACCAGTGCATGAGGAACCATCTAAAACGAAGCCGTCTCTGCACGCAGAGCATTCTGTGGTTGAGCATGTAGAACACCCAGCAGTACATTGTGTATTGGAACATCCAGATGCACATTCTAAAACAAATAAAAATGTACATATTTTAACAACATCAATATTTCTGTGTTTGGACCCACATCTTTGTTACGTTTGCTTTCACTTAGCTGACATTTTGCATAAAACAAGCTGTTTTTGTGTGGGAAATTTCGAACACTTAGACTTAATTTTCCTTGTTGCTTTTTCTCGAAATGCACATTAATTAGAAAAAAATCTTCCATTTTGTTAAAGATTCCATGATTCCTTGTTTCAATGTGTCAGAAAGGCACACTGTGTAGTTGTTGCCTAACTTGTACATCAATTTTGAGATATAAAATAGACATTATTATCAAACCTAAGTGTTTCCTTTCAAAATTAATATTACTTCTAATTTGTTTCATACAGGATCATCAATAGGTTGCATTATCTAAAAACAATATCAAACTAAAACATATTATTATTAGCAATACAAAACATCATATGCTTTACCAGTGCATGAGGAGCCTTCCAAATAGAAGCCATCTCTGCAGGCAGAGCATTCAGTGGTTGAGCCGCATGTAGAACAGCCACCAATACATTGTGTATTGGAACATCCAGATACTGAAGGACAGGCTGAAACAAATTAGAAAAATATATTTGTTATCAGTGTTTTCTTTGTCTGTCTGTGGATTCAAATCTTTGTTAGATTTCCGTTCACTTAGCTGGCATTTTGCGTAAAAAAGATTTGCTGGGATTATTCGTACACTGAGACGTAGTTTTACATGTTGCGTTTTCTTAAAGGGCAACATTCTTCAGGACAGGCCTTTCATTATGTTAAAGATTTTACTATGCCCTTTTTCAATTGGTGGGAAAGGAGCACACATACACCACATTTTATCAAACCAATGTGATTCCATGGAAAATTTATTTTACTTTGATATTCATTTAATACAGGACGACCCATACTTTGCATTACCTACTCACAACATATCACTGCTATTTAATGCTATTAGTAATACAATAGATCACATGGTTTACCAGTGCATGAGGAACCATCTAAAACGAAGCCGTCTCTGCACGCAGAGCATTCTGTGGTTGAGCATGTAGAACACCCAGCAGTACATTGTGTATTGGAACATCCAGATGCACATTCTAAAACAAATAAAAATGTACATATTTTAACAACATCAATATTTCTGTGTTTGGACCCACATCTTTGTTACTTTTGCTTTCACTTAGCTGACATTTTGCATAAAACAAGCTGTTTTTTGTGGGAAATTTCGAACACTTAGACTTAATTTTCCTTGTTGCTTTTTCTCGAAATGCACATTAATTAGAAAAGAATCTTCCATTTTGTTAAAGATTCCATGATTCCTTGTTTCAATGTGTCAGAAAGGCACACTGTGTAGTTGTTGCCTAACTTGTACATCAATTTTGAGATATAAAATAGACATTATTATCAAACCTAAGTGTTTCCTTTCAAAATTAATATTACTTCTAATTTGTTTCATACAGGATCATCAATAGGTTGCATTATCTAAAAACAATATCAAACTAAAACATATTATTATTAGCAATACAAAACATCATATGCTTTACCAGTGCATGAGGAGCCTTCCAAATAGAAGCCATCTCTGCAGGCAGAGCATTCAGTGGTTGAGCCGCATGTAGAACAGCCACCAATACATTGTGTATTGGAACATCCAGATACTGAAGGACAGGCTGAAACAAATTAGAAAAATATATTTGTTATCAGTGTTTTCTTTGTCTGTCTGTGGATTCAAATCTTTGTTAGATTTCCGTTCACTTAGCTGGCATTTTGCGTAAAAAAGATTTGCTGGGATTATTCGTACACTGAGACGTAGTTTTACATGTTGCGTTTTCTTAAAGGGCAACATTTTTCAGGACAGGCCTTTCGTTATGTTAAAGATTTTACTATGCCCTTTTTCAATTGGTGGGAAAGGAGCACACATACACCACATTTTATCAAACCAATGTGATTCCATGGAAAATTTATTTTACTTTGATATTCATTTAATACAGGACGACCCATACTTTGCATTACCTACTCACAACATATCACTGCTATGTAATGCTATTAGTAATACAATAGATCACATGGTTTACCAGTGCATGAGGAACCATCTAAAACGAAGCCGTCTCTGCACGCAGAGCATTCTGTGGTTGAGCATGTAGAACACCCAGCAGTACATTGTGTATTGGAACATCCAGATGCACATTCTAAAACAAATAAAAATGTACATATTTTAACAACATCAATATTTCTGTGTTTGGACCCACATCTTTGTTACGTTTGCTTTCACTTAGCTGACATTTTGCATAAAACAAGCTGTTTTTTTGTGGGAAATTTCGAACACTTAGACTTAATTTTCCTTGTTGCTTTTTCTCGAAATGCACATTAATTAGAAAAAAATCTTCCATTTTGTTAAAGATTCCATGATTCCTTGTTTCAATGTGTCAGAAAGGCACACTGTGTAGTTGTTGCCTAACTTGTACATCAATTTTGAGATATAAAATAGACATTATTATCAAACCTAAGTGTTTCCTTTCAAAATTAATATTACTTCTAATTTGTTTCATACAGGATCATCAATAGGTTGCATTATCTAAAAACAATATCAAACTAAAACATATTATTATTAGCAATACAAAACATCATATGCTTTACCAGTGCATGAGGAGCCTTCCAAATAGAAGCCATCTCTGCAGGCAGAGCATTCAGTGGTTGAGCCGCATGTAGAACAGCCAGCAATACATTGTGTATTGGAACATCCAGATACTGAAGGACAGGCTGAAACAAATTAGAAAAATTTATTTGTTATCAGTGTTTTCTTTGTCTGTCTGTGGATTCAAATCTTTGTTAGATTTCCGTTCACTTAGCTGGCATTTTGCGTTAAAAAGATTTGCTGGGATTATTCGTACACTGAGACGTAATTTTACATGTTGCGTTTTCTTAAAGGGCAACATTTTTCAGGACAGGCCTTTCGTTATGTTAAAGATTTTACTATGCCCTTTTTCAATTGGTGGGAAAGGAGCACACATACACCACATTTTATCAAACCAATGTGATTCCATGGAAAATGTATTTTACTTTGATATTCATTTAATACAGGACGACCCATACTTTGCATTACCTACTCACAACATATCACTGCTATGTAATGCTATTAGTAATACAATAGATCACATGGTTTACCAGTGCATGAGGAACCATCTAAAACGAAGCCGTCTCTGCACGCAGAGCATTCTGTGGTTGAGCATGTAGAACACCCAGCAGTACATTGTGTATTGGAACATCCAGATGCACATTCTAAAACAAATAAAAATGTACATATTTTAACAACATCAATATTTCTGTGTTTGGACCCACATCTTTGTTACGTTTGCTTTCACTTAGCTGACATTTTGCATAAAACAAGCTGTTTTTGTGTGGGAAATTTCGAACACTTAGACTTAATTTTCCTTGTTGCTTTTTCTCGAAATGCACATTAATTAGAAAAGAATCTTCCATTTTGTTAAAGATTCCATGATTCCTTGTTTCAATGTGTCAGAAAGGCACACTGTGTAGTTGTTGCCTAACTTGTACATCAATTTTGAGATATAAAATAGACATTATTATCAAACCTAAGTGTTTCCTTTCAAAATTAATATTACTTCTAATTTGTTTCATACAGGATCATCAATAGGTTGCATTATCTAAAAACAATATCAAACTAAAACATATTATTATTAGCAATACAAAACATCATATGCTTTACCAGTGCATGAGGAGCCTTCCAAATAGAAGCCATCTCTGCAGGCAGAGCATTCAGTGGTTGAGCCGCATGTAGAACAGCCACCAATACATTGTGTATTGGAACATCCAGATACTGAAGGACAGGCTGAAACAAATTAGAAAAATATATTTGTTATCAGTGTTTTCTTTGTCTGTCTGTGGATTCAAATCTTTGTTAGATTTCCGTTCACTTAGCTGGCATTTTGCGTAAAAAAGATTTGCTGGGATTATTCGTACACTGAGACGTAGTTTTACATGTTGCGTTTTCTTAAAGGGCAACATTTTTCAGGACAGGCCTTTCGTTATGTTAAAGATTTTACTATGCCCTTTTTCAATTGGTGGGAAAGGAGCACACATACACCACATTTTATCAAACCAATGTGATTCCATGGAAAATTTATTTTACTTTGATATTCATTTAATACAGGACGACCCATACTTTGCATTACCTACTCACAACATATCACTGCTATGTAATGCTATTAGTAATACAATAGATCACATGGTTTACCAGTGCATGAGGAACCATCTAAAACGAAGCCGTCTCTGCACGCAGAGCATTCTGTGGTTGAGCATGTAGAACACCCAGCAGTACATTGTGTATTGGAACATCCAGATGCACATTCTAAAACAAATAAAAATGTACATATTTTAACAACATCAATATTTCTGTGTTTGGACCCACATCTTTGTTACGTTTGCTTTCACTTAGCTGACATTTTGCATAAAACAAGCTGTTTTTTTGTGGGAAATTTCGAACACTTAGACTTAATTTTCCTTGTTGCTTTTTCTCGAAATGCACATTAATTAGAAAAAAATCTTCCATTTTGTTAAAGATTCCATGATTCCTTGTTTCAATGTGTCAGAAAGGCACACTGTGTAGTTGTTGCCTAACTTGTACATCAATTTTGAGATATAAAATAGACATTATTATCAAACCTAAGTGTTTCCTTTCAAAATTAATATTACTTCTAATTTGTTTCATACAGGATCATCAATAGGTTGCATTATCTAAAAACAATATCAAACTAAAACATATTATTATTAGCAATACAAAACATCATATGCTTTACCAGTGCATGAGGAGCCTTCCAAATAGAAGCCATCTCTGCAGGCAGAGCATTCAGTGGTTGAGCCGCATGTAGAACAGCCAGCAATACATTGTGTATTGGAACATCCAGATACTGAAGGACAGGCTGAAACAAATTAGAAAAATTTATTTGTTATCAGTGTTTTCTTTGTCTGTCTGTGGATTCAAATCTTTGTTAGATTTCCGTTCACTTAGCTGGCATTTTGCGTTAAAAAGATTTGCTGGGATTATTCGTACACTGAGACGTAATTTTACATGTTGCGTTTTCTTAAAGGGCAACATTTTTCAGGACAGGCCTTTCGTTATGTTAAAGATTTTACTATGCCCTTTTTCAATTGGTGGGAAAGGAGCACACATACACCACATTTTATCAAACCAATGTGATTCCATGGAAAATGTATTTTACTTTGATATTCATTTAATACAGGACGACCCATACTTTGCATTACCTACTCACAACATATCACTGCTATGTAATGCTATTAGTAATACAATAGATCACATGGTTTACCAGTGCATGAGGAACCATCTAAAACGAAGCCGTCTCTGCACGCAGAGCATTCTGTGGTTGAGCATGTAGAACACCCAGCAGTACATTGTGTATTGGAACATCCAGATGCACATTCTAAAACAAATAAAAATGTACATATTTTAACAACATCAATATTTCTGTGTTTGGACCCACATCTTTGTTACGTTTGCTTTCACTTAGCTGACATTTTGCATAAAACAAGCTGTTTTTGTGTGGGAAATTTCGAACACTTAGACTTAATTTTCCTTGTTGCTTTTTCTCGAAATGCACATTAATTAGAAAAAAATCTTCCATTTTGTTAAAGATTCCATGATTCCTTGTTTCAATGTGTCAGAAAGGCACACTGTGTAGTTGTTGCCTAACTTGTACATCAATTTTGAGATATAAAATAGACATTATTATCAAACCTAAGTGTTTCCTTTCAAAATTAATATTACTTCTAATTTGTTTCATACAGGATCATCAATAGGTTGCATTATCTAAAAACAATATCAAACTAAAACATATTATTATTAGCAATACAAAACATCATATGCTTTACCAGTGCATGAGGAGCCTTCCAAATAGAAGCCATCTCTGCAGGCAGAGCATTCAGTGGTTGAGCCGCATGTAGAACAGCCACCAATACATTGTGTATTGGAACATCCAGATACTGAAGGACAGGCTGAAACAAATTAGAAAAATATATTTGTTATCAGTGTTTTCTTTGTCTGTCTGTGGATTCAAATCTTTGTTAGATTTCCGTTCACTTAGCTGGCATTTTGCGTAAAAAAGATTTGCTGGGATTATTCGTACACTGAGACGTAGTTTTACATGTTGCGTTTTCTTAAAGGGCAACATTCTTCAGGACAGGCCTTTCATTATGTTAAAGATTTTACTATGCCCTTTTTCAATTGGTGGGAAAGGAGCACACATACACCACATTTTATCAAACCAATGTGATTCCATGGAAAATTTATTTTACTTTGATATTCATTTAATACAGGACGACCCATACTTTGCATTACCTACTCACAACATATCACTGCTATTTAATGCTATTAGTAATACAATAGATCACATGGTTTACCAGTGCATGAGGAACCATCTAAAACGAAGCCGTCTCTGCACGCAGAGCATTCTGTGGTTGAGCATGTAGAACACCCAGCAGTACATTGTGTATTGGAACATCCAGATGCACATTCTAAAACAAATAAAAATGTACATATTTTAACAACATCAATATTTCTGTGTTTGGACCCACATCTTTGTTACGTTTGCTTTCACTTAGCTGACATTTTGCATAAAACAAGCTGTTTTTTTGTGGGAAATTTCGAACACTTAGACTTAATTTTCCTTGTTGCTTTTTCTCGAAATGCACATTAATTAGAAAAAAATCTTCCATTTTGTTAAAGATTCCATGATTCCTTGTTTCAATGTGTCAGAAAGGCACACTGTGTAGTTGTTGCCTAACTTGTACATCAATTTTGAGATATAAAATAGACATTATTATCAAACCTAAGTGTTTCCTTTCAAAATTAATATTACTTCTAATTTGTTTCATACAGGATCATCAATAGGTTGCATTATCTAAAAACAATATCAAACTAAAACATATTATTATTAGCAATACAAAACATCATATGCTTTACCAGTGCATGAGGAGCCTTCCAAATAGAAGCCATCTCTGCAGGCAGAGCATTCAGTGGTTGAGCCGCATGTAGAACAGCCAGCAATACATTGTGTATTGGAACATCCAGATACTGAAGGACAGGCTGAAACAAATTAGAAAAATTTATTTGTTATCAGTGTTTTCTTTGTCTGTCTGTGGATTCAAATCTTTGTTAGATTTCCGTTCACTTAGCTGGCATTTTGCGTAAAAAAGATTTGCTGGGATTATTCGTACACTGAGACGTAATTTTACATGTTGCGTTTTCTTAAAGGGCAACATTTTTCAGGACAGGCCTTTCGTTATGTTAAAGATTTTACTATGCCCTTTTTCAATTGGTGGGAAAGGAGCACACATACACCACATTTTATCAAACCAATGTGATTCCATGGAAAATGTATTTTACTTTGATATTCATTTAATACAGGACGACCCATACTTTGCATTACCTACTCACAACATATCACTGCTATGTAATGCTATTAGTAATACAATAGATCACATGGTTTACCAGTGCATGAGGAACCATCTAAAACGAAGCCGTCTCTGCACGCAGAGCATTCTGTGGTTGAGCATGTAGAACACCCAGCAGTACATTGTGTATTGGAACATCCAGATGCACATTCTAAAACAAATAAAAATGTACATATTTTAACAACATCAATATTTCTGTGTTTGGACCCACATCTTTGTTACGTTTGCTTTCACTTAGCTGACATTTTGCATAAAACAAGCTGTTTTTGTGTGGGAAATTTCGAACACTTAGACTTAATTTTCCTTGTTGCTTTTTCTCGAAATGCACATTAATTAGAAAAAAATCTTCCATTTTGTTAAAGATTCCATGATTCCTTGTTTCAATGTGTCAGAAAGGCACACTGTGTAGTTGTTGCCTAACTTGTACATCAATTTTGAGATATAAAATAGACATTATTATCAAACCTAAGTGTTTCCTTTCAAAATTAATATTACTTCTAATTTGTTTCATACAGGATCATCAATAGGTTGCATTATCTAAAAACAATATCAAACTAAAACATATTATTATTAGCAATACAAAACATCATATGCTTTACCAGTGCATGAGGAGCCTTCCAAATAGAAGCCATCTCTGCAGGCAGAGCATTCAGTGGTTGAGCCGCATGTAGAACAGCCACCAATACATTGTGTATTGGAACATCCAGATACTGAAGGACAGGCTGAAACAAATTAGAAAAATATATTTGTTATCAGTGTTTTCTTTGTCTGTCTGTGGATTCAAATCTTTGTTAGATTTCCGTTCACTTAGCTGGCATTTTGCGTAAAAAAGATTTGCTGGGATTATTCGTACACTGAGACGTAGTTTTACATGTTGCGTTTTCTTAAAGGGCAACATTCTTCAGGACAGGCCTTTCATTATGTTAAAGATTTTACTATGCCCTTTTTCAATTGGTGGGAAAGGAGCACACATACACCACATTTTATCAAACCAATGTGATTCCATGGAAAATTTATTTTACTTTGATATTCATTTAATACAGGACGACCCATACTTTGCATTACCTACTCACAACATATCACTGCTATTTAATGCTATTAGTAATACAATAGATCACATGGTTTACCAGTGCATGAGGAACCATCTAAAACGAAGCCGTCTCTGCACGCAGAGCATTCTGTGGTTGAGCATGTAGAACACCCAGCAGTACATTGTGTATTGGAACATCCAGATGCACATTCTAAAACAAATAAAAATGTACATATTTTAACAACATCAATATTTCTGTGTTTGGACCCACATCTTTGTTACGTTTGCTTTCACTTAGCTGACATTTTGCATAAAACAAGCTGTTTTTTTGTGGGAAATTTCGAACACTTAGACTTAATTTTCCTTGTTGCTTTTTCTCGAAATGCACATTAATTAGAAAAAAATCTTCCATTTTGTTAAAGATTCCATGATTCCTTGTTTCAATGTGTCAGAAAGGCACACTGTGTAGTTGTTGCCTAACTTGTACATCAATTTTGAGATATAAAATAGACATTATTATCAAACCTAAGTGTTTCCTTTCAAAATTAATATTACTTCTAATTTGTTTCATACAGGATCATCAATAGGTTGCATTATCTAAAAACAATATCAAACTAAAACATATTATTATTAGCAATACAAAACATCATATGCTTTACCAGTGCATGAGGAGCCTTCCAAATAGAAGCCATCTCTGCAGGCAGAGCATTCAGTGGTTGAGCCGCATGTAGAACAGCCAGCAATACATTGTGTATTGGAACATCCAGATACTGAAGGACAGGCTGAAACAAATTAGAAAAATTTATTTGTTATCAGTGTTTTCTTTGTCTGTCTGTGGATTCAAATCTTTGTTAGATTTCCGTTCACTTAGCTGGCATTTTGCGTAAAAAAGATTTGCTGGGATTATTCGTTCACTGAGACGTAATTTTACATGTTGCGTTTTCTTAAAGGGCAACATTTTTCAGGACAGGCCTTTCGTTATGTTAAAGATTTTACTATGCCCTTTTTCAATTGGTGGGAAAGGAGCACACATACACCACATTTTATCAAACCAATGTGATTCCATGGAAAATGTATTTTACTTTGATATTCATTTAATACAGGACGACCCATACTTTGCATTACCTACTCACAACATATCACTGCTATGTAATGCTATTAGTAATGCTATTAGTAATACAATAGATCACATGGTTTACCAGTGCATGAGGAACCATCTAAAACGAAGCCGTCTCTGCACGCAGAGCATTCTGTGGTTGAGCATGTAGAACACCCAGCAGTACATTGTGTATTGGAACATCCAGATGCACATTCTAAAACAAATAAAAATGTACATATTTTAACAACATCAATATTTCTGTGTTTGGACCCACATCTTTGTTACGTTTGCTTTCACTTAGCTGACATTTTGCATAAAACAAGCTGTTTTTGTGTGGGAAATTTCGAACACTTAGACTTAATTTTCCTTGTTGCTTTTTCTCGAAATGCACATTAATTAGAAAAAAATCTTCCATTTTGTTAAAGATTCCATGATTCCTTGTTTCAATGTGTCAGAAAGGCACACTGTGTAGTTGTTGCCTAACTTGTACATCAATTTTGAGATATAAAATAGACATTATTATCAAACCTAAGTGTTTCCTTTCAAAATTAATATTACTTCTAATTTGTTTCATACAGGATCATCAATAGGTTGCATTATCTAAAAACAATATCAAACTAAAACATATTATTATTAGCAATACAAAACATCATATGCTTTACCAGTGCATGAGGAGCCTTCCAAATAGAAGCCATCTCTGCAGGCAGAACATTCAGTGGTTGAGCCGCATGTAGAACAGCCACCAATACATTGTGTATTGGAACATCCAGATACTGAAGGACAGGCTGAAACAAATTAGAAAAATTTATTTGTTATCAGTGTTTTCTTTGTCTGTCTGTGGATTCAAATCTTTGTTAGATTTCCGTTCACTTAGCTGGCATTTTGCGTAAAAAAGATTTGCTGGGATTATTCGTACACTGAGACGTAGTTTTACATGTTGCGTTTTCTTAAAGGGCAACATTCTTCAGGACAGGCCTTTCATTATGTTAAAGATTTTACTATGCCCTTTTTCAATTGGTGGGAAAGGAGCACACATACACCACATTTTATCAAACCAATGTGATTCCATGGAAAATTTATTTTACTTTGATATTCATTTAATACAGGACGACCCATACTTTGCATTACCTACTCACAACATATCACTGCTATTTAATGCTATTAGTAATACAATAGATCACATGGTTTACCAGTGCATGAGGAACCATCTAAAACGAAGCCGTCTCTGCACGCAGAGCATTCTGTGGTTGAGCATGTAGAACACCCAGCAGTACATTGTGTATTGGAACATCCAGATGCACATTCTAAAACAAATAAAAATGTACATATTTTAACAACATCAATATTTCTGTGTTTGGACCCACATCTTTGTTACGTTTGCTTTCACTTAGCTGACATTTTGCATAAAACAAGCTGTTTTTTTGTGGGAAATTTCGAACACTTAGACTTAATTTTCCTTGTTGCTTTTTCTCGAAATGCACATTAATTAGAAAAAAATCTTCCATTTTGTTAAAGATTCCATGATTCCTTGTTTCAATGTGTCAGAAAGGCACACTGTGTAGTTGTTGCCTAACTTGTACATCAATTTTGAGATATAAAATAGACATTATTATCAAACCTAAGTGTTTCCTTTCAAAATTAATATTACTTCTAATTTGTTTCATACAGGATCATCAATAGGTTGCATTATCTAAAAACAATATCAAACTAAAACATATTATTATTAGCAATACAAAACATCATATGCTTTACCAGTGCATGAGGAGCCTTCCAAATAGAAGCCATCTCTGCAGGCAGAGCATTCAGTGGTTGAGCCGCATGTAGAACAGCCACCAATACATTGTGTATTGGAACATCCAGATACTGAAGGACAGGCTGAAACAAATTAGAAAAATATATTTGTTATCAGTGTTTTCTTTGTCTGTCTGTGGATTCAAATCTTTGTTAGATTTCCGTTCACTTAGCTGGCATTTTGCGTAAAAAAGATTTGCTGGGATTATTCGTACACTGAGACGTAGTTTTACATGTTGCGTTTTCTTAAAGGGCAACATTCTTCAGGACAGGCCTTTCATTATGTTAAAGATTTTACTATGCACTTTTTCAATTGGTGGGAAAGGAGCACACATACACCACATTTTATCAAACCAATGTGATTCCATGGAAAATTTATTTTACTTTGATATTCATTTAATACAGGACGACCCATACTTTGCATTACCTACTCACAACATATCACTGCTATTTAATGCTATTAGTAATACAATAGATCACATGGTTTACCAGTGCATGAGGAACCATCTAAAACGAAGCCGTCTCTGCACGCAGAGCATTCTGTGGTTGAGCATGTAGAACACCCAGCAGTACATTGTGTATTGGAACATCCAGATGCACATTCTAAAACAAATAAAAATGTACATATTTTAACAACATCAATATTTCTGTGTTTGGACCCACATCTTTGTTACGTTTGCTTTCACTTAGCTGACATTTTGCATAAAACAAGCTGTTTTTTTGTGGGAAATTTCGAACACTTAGACTTAATTTTCCTTGTTGCTTTTTCTCGAAATGCACATTAATTAGAAAAAAATCTTCCATTTTGTTAAAGATTCCATGATTCCTTGTTTCAATGTGTCAGAAAGGCACACTGTGTAGTTGTTGCCTAACTTGTACATCAATTTTGAGATATAAAATAGACATTATTATCAAACCTAAGTGTTTCCTTTCAAAATTAATATTACTTCTAATTTGTTTCATACAGGATCATCAATAGGTTGCATTATCTAAAAACAATATCAAACTAAAACATATTATTATTAGCAATACAAAACATCATATGCTTTACCAGTGCATGAGGAGCCTTCCAAATAGAAGCCATCTCTGCAGGCAGAGCATTCAGTGGTTGAGCCGCATGTAGAACAGCCACCAATACATTGTGTATTGGAACATCCAGATACTGAAGGACAGGCTGAAACAAATTAGAAAAATATATTTGTTATCAGTGTTTTCTTTGTCTGTCTGTGGATTCAAATCTTTGTTAGATTTCCGTTCACTTAGCTGGCATTTTGCGTAAAAAAGATTTGCTGGGATTATTCGTACACTGAGACGTAGTTTTACATGTTGCGTTTTCTTAAAGGGCAACATTCTTCAGGACAGGCCTTTCATTATGTTAAAGATTTTACTATGCACTTTTTCAATTGGTGGGAAAGGAGCACACATACACCACATTTTATCAAACCAATGTGATTCCATGGAAAATTTATTTTACTTTGATATTCATTTAATACAGGACGACCCATACTTTGCATTACCTACTCACAACATATCACTGCTATTTAATGCTATTAGTAATACAATAGATCACATGGTTTACCAGTGCATGAGGAACCATCTAAAACGAAGCCGTCTCTGCACGCAGAGCATTCTGTGGTTGAGCATGTAGAACACCCAGCAGTACATTGTGTATTGGAACATCCAGATGCACATTCTAAAACAAATAAAAATGTACATATTTTAACAACATCAATATTTCTGTGTTTGGACCCACATCTTTGTTACGTTTGCTTTCACTTAGCTGACATTTTGCATAAAACAAGCTGTTTTTTTGTGGGAAATTTCGAACACTTAGACTTAATTTTCCTTGTTGCTTTTTCTCGAAATGCACATTAATTAGAAAAAAATCTTCCATTTTGTTAAAGATTCCATGATTCCTTGTTTCAATGTGTCAGAAAGGCACACTGTGTAGTTGTTGCCTAACTTGTACATCAATTTTGAGATATAAAATAGACATTATTATCAAACCTAAGTGTTTCCTTTCAAAATTAATATTACTTCTAATTTGTTTCATACAGGATCATCAATAGGTTGCATTATCTAAAAACAATATCAAACTAAAACATATTATTATTAGCAATACAAAACATCATATGCTTTACCAGTGCATGAGGAGCCTTCCAAATAGAAGCCATCTCTGCAGGCAGAGCATTCAGTGGTTGAGCCGCATGTAGAACAGCCAGCAATACATTGTGTATTGGAACATCCAGATACTGAAGGACAGGCTGAAACAAATTAGAAAAATTTATTTGTTATCAGTGTTTTCTTTGTCTGTCTGTGGATTCAAATCTTTGTTAGATTTCCGTTCACTTAGCTGGCATTTTGCGTAAAAAAGATTTGCTGGGATTATTCGTTCACTGAGACGTAATTTTACATGTTGCGTTTTCTTAAAGGGCAACATTTTTCAGGACAGGCCTTTCGTTATGTTAAAGATTTTACTATGCCCTTTTTCAATTGGTGGGAAAGGAGCACACATACACCACATTTTATCAAACCAATGTGATTCCATGGAAAATGTATTTTACTTTGATATTCATTTAATACAGGACGACCCATACTTTGCATTACCTACTCACAACATATCACTGCTATGTAATGCTATTAGTAATGCTATTAGTAATACAATAGATCACATGGTTTACCAGTGCATGAGGAACCATCTAAAACGAAGCCGTCTCTGCACGCAGAGCATTCTGTGGTTGAGCATGTAGAACACCCAGCAGTACATTGTGTATTGGAACATCCAGATGCACATTCTAAAACAAATAAAAATGTACATATTTTAACAACATCAATATTTCTGTGTTTGGACCCACATCTTTGTTACGTTTGCTTTCACTTAGCTGACATTTTGCATAAAACAAGCTGTTTTTTTGTGGGAAATTTCGAACACTTAGACTTAATTTTCCTTGTTGCTTTTTCTCGAAATGCACATTAATTAGAAAAGAATCTTCCATTTTGTTAAAGATTCCATGATTCCTTGTTTCAATGTGTCAGAAAGGCACACTGTGTAGTTGTTGCCTAACTTGTACATCAATTTTGAGATATAAAATAGACATTATTATCAAACTTAAGTGTTTCCTTTCAAAATTAATATTACTTCTAATTTGTTTCATACAGGATCATCAATAGGTTGCATTATCTAAAAACAATATCAAACTAAAACATATTATTATTAGCAATACAAAACATCATATGCTTTACCAGTGCATGAGGAGCCTTCCAAATAGAAGCCATCTCTGCAGGCAGAGCATTCAGTGGTTGAGCCGCATGTAGAACAGCCACCAATACATTGTGTATTGGAACATCCAGATACTGAAGGACAGGCTGAAACAAATTAGAAAAATATATTTGTTATCAGTGTTTTCTTTGTCTGTCTGTGGATTCAAATCTTTGTTAGATTTCCGTTCACTTAGCTGGCATTTTGCGTAAAAAAGATTTGCTGGGATTATTCGTACACTGAGACGTAGTTTTACATGTTGCGTTTTCTTAAAGGGCAACATTTTTCAGGACAGGCCTTTCGTTATGTTAAAGATTTTACTATGCCCTTTTTCAATTGGTGGGAAAGGAGCACACATACACCACATTTTATCAAACCAATGTGATTCCATGGAAAATTTA
Organism: Oasisia sp. SBJ-2009; assembly: GCA_964017155.1. Classification (NCBI taxonomy): domain Eukaryota; kingdom Metazoa; phylum Annelida; class Polychaeta; order Sabellida; family Siboglinidae; genus Oasisia; species Oasisia sp. SBJ-2009. The sequence continues at coordinate 20,623,422 of OZ024855.1, forward strand.
TTTTACTTTGATATTCATTTAATACAGGACGACCCATACTTTGCATTACCTACTCACAACATATCACTGCTATGTAATGCTATTAGTAATACAATAGATCACATGGTTTACCAGTGCATGAGGAACCATCTAAAACGAAGCCGTCTCTGCACGCAGAGCATTCTGTGGTTGAGCATGTAGAACACCCAGCAGTACATTGTGTATTGGAACATCCAGATGCACATTCTAAAACAAATAAAAATGTACATATTTTAACAACATCAATATTTCTGTGTTTGGACCCACATCTTTGTTACGTTTGCTTTCACTTAGCTGACATTTTGCATAAAACAAGCTGTTTTTTTGTGGGAAATTTCGAACACTTAGACTTAATTTTCCTTGTTGCTTTTTCTCGAAATGCACATTAATTAGAAAAAAATCTTCCATTTTGTTAAAGATTCCATGATTCCTTGTTTCAATGTGTCAGAAAGGCACACTGTGTAGTTGTTGCCTAACTTGTACATCAATTTTGAGATATAAAATAGACATTATTATCAAACCTAAGTGTTTCCTTTCAAAATTAATATTACTTCTAATTTGTTTCATACAGGATCATCAATAGGTTGCATTATCTAAAAACAATATCAAACTAAAACATATTATTATTAGCAATACAAAACATCATATGCTTTACCAGTGCATGAGGAGCCTTCCAAATAGAAGCCATCTCTGCAGGCAGAGCATTCAGTGGTTGAGCCGCATGTAGAACAGCCAGCAATACATTGTGTATTGGAACATCCAGATACTGAAGGACAGGCTGAAACAAATTAGAAAAATTTATTTGTTATCAGTGTTTTCTTTGTCTGTCTGTGGATTCAAATCTTTGTTAGATTTCCGTTCACTTAGCTGGCATTTTGCGTAAAAAAGATTTGCTGGGATTATTCGTACACTGAGACGTAATTTTACATGTTGCGTTTTCTTAAAGGGCAACATTTTTCAGGACAGGCCTTTCGTTATGTTAAAGATTTTACTATGCCCTTTTTCAATTGGTGGGAAAGGAGCACACATACACCACATTTTATCAAACCAATGTGATTCCATGGAAAATGTATTTTACTTTGATATTCATTTAATACAGGACGACCCATACTTTGCATTACCTACTCACAACATATCACTGCTATGTAATGCTATTAGTAATACAATAGATCACATGGTTTACCAGTGCATGAGGAACCATCTAAAACGAAGCCGTCTCTGCACGCAGAGCATTCTGTGGTTGAGCATGTAGAACACCCAGCAGTACATTGTGTATTGGAACATCCAGATGCACATTCTAAAACAAATAAAAATGTACATATTTTAACAACATCAATATTTCTGTGTTTGGACCCACATCTTTGTTACGTTTGCTTTCACTTAGCTGACATTTTGCATAAAACAAGCTGTTTTTGTGTGGGAAATTTCGAACACTTAGACTTAATTTTCCTTGTTGCTTTTTCTCGAAATGCACATTAATTAGAAAAAAATCTTCCATTTTGTTAAAGATTCCATGATTCCTTGTTTCAATGTGTCAGAAAGGCACACTGTGTAGTTGTTGCCTAACTTGTACATCAATTTTGAGATATAAAATAGACATTATTATCAAACCTAAGTGTTTCCTTTCAAAATTAATATTACTTCTAATTTGTTTCATACAGGATCATCAATAGGTTGCATTATCTAAAAACAATATCAAACTAAAACATATTATTATTAGCAATACAAAACATCATATGCTTTACCAGTGCATGAGGAGCCTTCCAAATAGAAGCCATCTCTGCAGGCAGAGCATTCAGTGGTTGAGCCGCATGTAGAACAGCCAGCAATACATTGTGTATTGGAACATCCAGATACTGAAGGACAGGCTGAAACAAATTAGAAAAATTTATTTGTTATCAGTGTTTTCTTTGTCTGTCTGTGGATTCAAATCTTTGTTAGATTTCCGTTCACTTAGCTGGCATTTTGCGTAAAAAAGATTTGCTGGGATTATTCGTTCACTGAGACGTAATTTTACATGTTGCGTTTTCTTAAAGGGCAACATTTTTCAGGACAGGCCTTTCGTTATGTTAAAGATTTTACTATGCCCTTTTTCAATTGGTGGGAAAGGAGCACACATACACCACATTTTATCAAACCAATGTGATTCCATGGAAAATGTATTTTACTTTGATATTCATTTAATACAGGACGACCCATACTTTGCATTACCTACTCACAACATATCACTGCTATGTAATGCTATTAGTAATGCTATTAGTAATACAATAGATCACATGGTTTACCAGTGCATGAGGAACCATCTAAAACGAAGCCGTCTCTGCACGCAGAGCATTCTGTGGTTGAGCATGTAGAACACCCAGCAGTACATTGTGTATTGGAACATCCAGATGCACATTCTAAAACAAATAAAAATGTACATATTTTAACAACATCAATATTTCTGTGTTTGGACCCACATCTTTGTTACGTTTGCTTTCACTTAGCTGACATTTTGCATAAAACAAGCTGTTTTTTTTTGTGGAAATTTCGAACATTTAGACTTAATTTTCCTTATTGCTTTTTCTCGAAATGCACATTAATTAGAAAAAGATCTTCCATTTTGTTAAAGATTCCATGATTCCTTGTTTCAATGTGTCAGAAAGGCACACTGTGTAGTTGTTGCCTAACTTGTACATCAATTTTGAGATATAAAATAGACATTATTATCAAACCTAAGTGTTTCCTTTCAAAATTAATATTACTTCTAATTTGTTTCATACAGGATCATCAATAGGTTGCATTATCTAAAAACAATATCAAACTAAAACATATTATTATTAGCAATACAAAACATCATATGCTTTACCAGTGCATGAGGAGCCTTCCAAATAGAAGCCATCTCTGCAGGCAGAGCATTCAGTGGTTGAGCCGCATGTAGAACAGCCACCAATACATTGTGTATTGGAACATCCAGATACTGAAGGACAGGCTGAAACAAATTAGAAAAATATATTTGTTATCAGTGTTTTCTTTGTCTGTCTGTGGATTCAAATCTTTGTTAGATTTCCGTTCACTTAGCTGGCATTTTGCGTAAAAAAGATTTGCTGGGATTATTCGTACACTGAGACGTAGTTTTACATGTTGCGTTTTCTTAAAGGGCAACATTTTTCAGGACAGGCCTTTCGTTATGTTAAAGATTTTACTATGCCCTTTTTCAATTGGTGGGAAAGGAGCACACATACACCACATTTTATCAAACCAATGTGATTCCATGGAAAATTTATTTTACTTTGATATTCATTTAATACAGGACGACCCATACTTTGCATTACCTACTCACAACATATCACTGCTATGTAATGCTATTAGTAATACAATAGATCACATGGTTTACCAGTGCATGAGGAACCATCTAAAACGAAGCCGTCTCTGCACGCAGAGCATTCTGTGGTTGAGCATGTAGAACACCCAGCAGTACATTGTGTATTGGAACATCCAGATGCACATTCTAAAACAAATAAAAATGTACATATTTTAACAACATCAATATTTCTGTGTTTGGACCCACATCTTTGTTACGTTTGCTTTCACTTAGCTGACATTTTGCATAAAACAAGCTGTTTTTTTGTGGGAAATTTCGAACACTTAGACTTAATTTTCCTTGTTGCTTTTTCTCGAAATGCACATTAATTAGAAAAAAATCTTCCATTTTGTTAAAGATTCCATGATTCCTTGTTTCAATGTGTCAGAAAGGCACACTGTGTAGTTGTTGCCTAACTTGTACATCAATTTTGAGATATAAAATAGACATTATTATCAAACCTAAGTGTTTCCTTTCAAAATTAATATTACTTCTAATTTGTTTCATACAGGATCATCAATAGGTTGCATTATCTAAAAACAATATCAAACTAAAACATATTATTATTAGCAATACAAAACATCATATGCTTTACCAGTGCATGAGGAGCCTTCCAAATAGAAGCCATCTCTGCAGGCAGAGCATTCAGTGGTTGAGCCGCATGTAGAACAGCCACCAATACATTGTGTATTGGAACATCCAGATACTGAAGGACAGGCTGAAACAAATTAGAAAAATATATTTGTTATCAGTGTTTTCTTTGTCTGTCTGTGGATTCAAATCTTTGTTAGATTTCCGTTCACTTAGCTGGCATTTTGCGTAAAAAAGATTTGCTGGGATTATTCGTACACTGAGACGTAGTTTTACATGTTGCGTTTTCTTAAAGGGCAACATTTTTCAGGACAGGCCTTTCGTTATGTTAAAGATTTTACTATGCCCTTTTTCAATTGGTGGGAAAGGAGCACACATACACCACATTTTATCAAACCAATGTGATTCCATGGAAAATTTATTTTACTTTGATATTCATTTAATACAGGACGACCCATACTTTGCATTACCTACTCACAACATATCACTGCTATGTAATGCTATTAGTAATACAATAGATCACATGGTTTACCAGTGCATGAGGAACCATCTAAAACGAAGCCGTCTCTGCACGCAGAGCATTCTGTGGTTGAGCATGTAGAACACCCAGCAGTACATTGTGTATTGGAACATCCAGATGCACATTCTAAAACAAATAAAAATGTACATATTTTAACAACATCAATATTTCTGTGTTTGGACCCACATCTTTGTTACGTTTGCTTTCACTTAGCTGACATTTTGCATAAAACAAGCTGTTTTTTTGTGGGAAATTTCGAACACTTAGACTTAATTTTCCTTGTTGCTTTTTCTCGAAATGCACATTAATTAGAAAAAAATCTTCCATTTTGTTAAAGATTCCATGATTCCTTGTTTCAATGTGTCAGAAAGGCACACTGTGTAGTTGTTGCCTAACTTGTACATCAATTTTGAGATATAAAATAGACATTATTATCAAACCTAAGTGTTTCCTTTCAAAATTAATATTACTTCTAATTTGTTTCATACAGGATCATCAATAGGTTGCATTATCTAAAAACAATATCAAACTAAAACATATTATTATTAGCAATACAAAACATCATATGCTTTACCAGTGCATGAGGAGCCTTCCAAATAGAAGCCATCTCTGCAGGCAGAGCATTCAGTGGTTGAGCCGCATGTAGAACAGCCAGCAATACATTGTGTATTGGAACATCCAGATACTGAAGGACAGGCTGAAACAAATTAGAAAAATTTATTTGTTATCAGTGTTTTCTTTGTCTGTCTGTGGATTCAAATCTTTGTTAGATTTCCGTTCACTTAGCTGGCATTTTGCGTAAAAAAGATTTGCTGGGATTATTCGTTCACTGAGACGTAATTTTACATGTTGCGTTTTCTTAAAGGGCAACATTTTTCAGGACAGGCCTTTCGTTATGTTAAAGATTTTACTATGCCCTTTTTCAATTGGTGGGAAAGGAGCACACATACACCACATTTTATCAAACCAATGTGATTCCATGGAAAATGTATTTTACTTTGATATTCATTTAATACAGGACGACCCATACTTTGCATTACCTACTCACAACATATCACTGCTATGTAATGCTATTAGTAATGCTATTAGTAATACAATAGATCACATGGTTTACCAGTGCATGAGGAACCATCTAAAACGAAGCCGTCTCTGCACGCAGAGCATTCTGTGGTTGAGCATGTAGAACACCCAGCAGTACATTGTGTATTGGAACATCCAGATGCACATTCTAAAACAAATAAAAATGTACATATTTTAACAACATCAATATTTCTGTGTTTGGACCCACATCTTTGTTACGTTTGCTTTCACTTAGCTGACATTTTGCATAAAACAAGCTGTTTTTTTTTTGGAAATTTCGAACATTTAGACTTAATTTTCCTTATTGCTTTTTCTCGAAATGCACATTAATTAGAAAAAGATCTTCCATTTTGTTAAAGATTCCATGATTCCTTGTTTCAATGTGTCAGAAAGGCACACTGTGTAGTTGTTGCCTAACTTGTACATCAATTTTGAGATATAAAATAGACATTATTATCAAACCTAAGTGTTTCCTTTCAAAATTAATATTACTTCTAATTTGTTTCATACAGGATCATCAATAGGTTGCATTATCTAAAAACAATATCAAACTAAAACATATTATTATTAGCAATACAAAACATCATATGCTTTACCAGTGCATGAGGAGCCTTCCAAATAGAAGCCATCTCTGCAGGCAGAGCATTCAGTGGTTGAGCCGCATGTAGAACAGCCACCAATACATTGTGTATTGGAACATCCAGATACTGAAGGACAGGCTGAAACAAATTAGAAAAATATATTTGTTATCAGTGTTTTCTTTGTCTGTCTGTGGATTCAAATCTTTGTTAGATTTCCGTTCACTTAGCTGGCATTTTGCGTAAAAAAGATTTGCTGGGATTATTCGTACACTGAGACGTAGTTTTACATGTTGCGTTTTCTTAAAGGGCAACATTTTTCAGGACAGGCCTTTCGTTATGTTAAAGATTTTACTATGCCCTTTTTCAATTGGTGGGAAAGGAGCACACATACACCACATTTTATCAAACCAATGTGATTCCATGGAAAATTTATTTTACTTTGATATTCATTTAATACAGGACGACCCATACTTTGCATTACCTACTCACAACATATCACTGCTATGTAATGCTATTAGTAATACAATAGATCACATGGTTTACCAGTGCATGAGGAACCATCTAAAACGAAGCCGTCTCTGCACGCAGAGCATTCTGTGGTTGAGCATGTAGAACACCCAGCAGTACATTGTGTATTGGAACATCCAGATGCACATTCTAAAACAAATAAAAATGTACATATTTTAACAACATCAATATTTCTGTGTTTGGACCCACATCTTTGTTACGTTTGCTTTCACTTAGCTGACATTTTGCATAAAACAAGCTGTTTTTGTGTGGGAAATTTCGAACACTTAGACTTAATTTTCCTTGTTGCTTTTTCTCGAAATGCACATTAATTAGAAAAAAATCTTCCATTTTGTTAAAGATTCCATGATTCCTTGTTTCAATGTGTCAGAAAGGCACACTGTGTAGTTGTTGCCTAACTTGTACATCAATTTTGAGATATAAAATAGACATTATTATCAAACCTAAGTGTTTCCTTTCAAAATTAATATTACTTCTAATTTGTTTCATACAGGATCATCAATAGGTTGCATTATCTAAAAACAATATCAAACTAAAACATATTATTATTAGCAATACAAAACATCATATGCTTTACCAGTGCATGAGGAGCCTTCCAAATAGAAGCCATCTCTGCAGGCAGAGCATTCAGTGGTTGAGCCGCATGTAGAACAGCCAGCAATACATTGTGTATTGGAACATCCAGATACTGAAGGACAGGCTGAAACAAATTAGAAAAATTTATTTGTTATCAGTGTTTTCTTTGTCTGTCTGTGGATTCAAATCTTTGTTAGATTTCCGTTCACTTAGCTGGCATTTTGCGTAAAAAAGATTTGCTGGGATTATTCGTACACTGAGACGTAATTTTACATGTTGCGTTTTCTTAAAGGGCAACATTTTTCAGGACAGGCCTTTCGTTATGTTAAAGATTTTACTATGCCCTTTTTCAATTGGTGGGAAAGGAGCACACATACACCACATTTTATCAAACCAATGTGATTCCATGGAAAATGTATTTTACTTTGATATTCATTTAATACAGGACGACCCATACTTTGCATTACCTACTCACAACATATCACTGCTATGTAATGCTATTAGTAATACAATAGATCACATGGTTTACCAGTGCATGAGGAACCATCTAAAACGAAGCCGTCTCTGCACGCAGAGCATTCTGTGGTTGAGCATGTAGAACACCCAGCAGTACATTGTGTATTGGAACATCCAGATGCACATTCTAAAACAAATAAAAATGTACATATTTTAACAACATCAATATTTCTGTGTTTGGACCCACATCTTTGTTACGTTTGCTTTCACTTAGCTGACATTTTGCATAAAACAAGCTGTTTTTGTGTGGGAAATTTCGAACACTTAGACTTAATTTTCCTTGTTGCTTTTTCTCGAAATGCACATTAATTAGAAAAAAATCTTCCATTTTGTTAAAGATTCCATGATTCCTTGTTTCAATGTGTCAGAAAGGCACACTGTGTAGTTGTTGCCTAACTTGTACATCAATTTTGAGATATAAAATAGACATTATTATCAAACCTAAGTGTTTCCTTTCAAAATTAATATTACTTCTAATTTGTTTCATACAGGATCATCAATAGGTTGCATTATCTAAAAACAATATCAAACTAAAACATATTATTATTAGCAATACAAAACATCATATGCTTTACCAGTGCATGAGGAGCCTTCCAAATAGAAGCCATCTCTGCAGGCGGAGCATTCAGTGGTTGAGCCGCATGTAGAACAGCCACCAATACATTGTGTATTGGAACATCCAGATACTGAAGGACAGGCTGAAACAAATTAGAAAAATATATTTGTTATCAGTGTTTTCTTTGTCTGTCTGTGGATTCAAATCTTTGTTAGATTTCCGTTCACTTAGCTGGCATTTTGCGTAAAAAAGATTTGCTGGGATTATTCATACACTGAGACGTAGTTTTACATGTTGCGTTTTCTTAAAGGACAACATTCTTCAGGACAGGCCTTTCCTTATGTTAAAGATTTTACTATGCCCTTTTTCAATTGGTGGGAAAGGAGCACACATACACCACATTTTATCAAACCAATGTGATTCCATAGAAAATTTATTTTACTTTGATATTCATTTAATACAGGACGACCCATACTTTGCATTACCTACTCACAACATATCACTGCTATGTAATGCTATTAGTAATACAATAGATCACATGGTTTACCAGTGCATGAGGAACCATCTAAAACGAAGCCGTCTCTGCACGCAGAGCATTCTGTGGTTGAGCATGTAGAACACCCAGCAGTACATTGTGTATTGGAACATCCAGATGCACATTCTAAAACAAATAAAAATGTACATATTTTAACAACATCAATATTTCTGTGTTTGGACCCACATCTTTGTTACGTTTGCTTTCACTTAGCTGACATTTTGCATAAAACAAGCTGTTTTTTGTGGGAAATTTCGAACACTTAGACTTAATTTTCCTTGTTGCTTTTTCTCGAAATGCACATTAATTAGAAAAAAATCTTCCATTTTGTTAAAGATTCCATGATTCCTTGTTTCAATGTGTCAGAAAGGCACACTGTGTAGTTGTTGCCTAACTTGTACATCAATTTTGAGATATAAAATAGACATTATTATCAAACCTAAGTGTTTCCTTTCAAAATTAATATTACTTCTAATTTGTTTCATACAGGATCATCAATAGGTTGCATTATCTAAAAACAATATCAAACTAAAACATATTATTATTAGCAATACAAAACATCATATGCTTTACCAGTGCATGAGGAGCCTTCCAAATAGAAGCCATCTCTGCAGGCAGAGCATTCAGTGGTTGAGCCGCATGTAGAACAGCCAGCAATACATTGTGTATTGGAACATCCAGATACTGAAGGACAGGCTGAAACAAATTAGAAAAATTTATTTGTTATCAGTGTTTTCTTTGTCTGTCTGTGGATTCAAATCTTTGTTAGATTTCCGTTCACTTAGCTGGCATTTTGCGTAAAAAAGATTTGCTGGGATTATTCGTACACTGAGACGTAATTTTACATGTTGCGTTTTCTTAAAGGGCAACATTTTTCAGGACAGGCCTTTCGTTATGTTAAAGATTTTACTATGCCCTTTTTCAATTGGTGGGAAAGGAGCACACATACACCACATTTTATCAAACCAATGTGATTCCATGGAAAATTTATTTTACTTTGATATTCATTTAATACAGGACGACCCATACTTTGCATTACCTACTCACAACATATCACTGCTATGTAATGCTATTAGTAATACAATAGATCACATGGTTTACCAGTGCATGAGGAACCATCTAAAACGAAGCCGTCTCTGCACGCAGAGCATTCTGTGGTTGAGCATGTAGAACACCCAGCAGTACATTGTGTATTGGAACATCCAGATGCACATTCTAAAACAAATAAAAATGTACATATTTTAACAACATCAATATTTCTGTGTTTGGACCCACATCTTTGTTACGTTTGCTTTCACTTAGCTGACATTTTGCATAAAACAAGCTGTTTTTGTGTGGGAAATTTCGAACACTTAGACTTAATTTTCCTTGTTGCTTTTTCTCGAAATGCACATTAATTAGAAAAAAATCTTCCATTTTGTTAAAGATTCCATGATTCCTTGTTTCAATGTGTCAGAAAGGCACACTGTGTAGTTGTTGCCTAACTTGTACATCAATTTTGAGATATAAAATAGACATTATTATCAAACCTAAGTGTTTCCTTTCAAAATTAATATTACTTCTAATTTGTTTCATACAGGATCATCAATAGGTTGCATTATCTAAAAACAATATCAAACTAAAACATATTATTATTAGCAATACAAAACATCATATGCTTTACCAGTGCATGAGGAGCCTTCCAAATAGAAGCCATCTCTGCAGGCAGAGCATTCAGTGGTTGAGCCGCATGTAGAACAGCCACCAATACATTGTGTATTGGAACATCCAGATACTGAAGGACAGGCTGAAACAAATTAGAAAAATATATTTGTTATCAGTGTTTTCTTTGTCTGTCTGTGGATTCAAATCTTTGTTAGATTTCCGTTCACTTAGCTGGCATTTTGCGTAAAAAAGATTTGCTGGGATTATTCGTACACTGAGACGTAGTTTTACATGTTGCGTTTTCTTAAAGGGCAACATTCTTCAGGACAGGCCTTTCATTATGTTAAAGATTTTACTATGCCCTTTTTCAATTGGTGGGAAAGGAGCACACATACACCACATTTTATCAAACCAATGTGATTCCATGGAAAATTTATTTTACTTTGATATTCATTTAATACAGGACGACCCATACTTTGCATTACCTACTCACAACATATCACTGCTATTTAATGCTATTAGTAATACAATAGATCACATGGTTTACCAGTGCATGAGGAACCATCTAAAACGAAGCCGTCTCTGCACGCAGAGCATTCTGTGGTTGAGCATGTAGAACACCCAGCAGTACATTGTGTATTGGAACATCCAGATGCACATTCTAAAACAAATAAAAATGTACATATTTTAACAACATCAATATTTCTGTGTTTGGACCCACATCTTTGTTACGTTTGCTTTCACTTAGCTGACATTTTGCATAAAACAAGCTGTTTTTTTGTGGGAAATTTCGAACACTTAGACTTAATTTTCCTTGTTGCTTTTTCTCGAAATGCACATTAATTAGAAAAAAATCTTCCATTTTGTTAAAGATTCCATGATTCCTTGTTTCAATGTGTCAGAAAGGCACACTGTGTAGTTGTTGCCTAACTTGTACATCAATTTTGAGATATAAAATAGACATTATTATCAAACCTAAGTGTTTCCTTTCAAAATTAATATTACTTCTAATTTGTTTCATACAGGATCATCAATAGGTTGCATTATCTAAAAACAATATCAAACTAAAACATATTATTATTAGCAATACAAAACATCATATGCTTTACCAGTGCATGAGGAGCCTTCCAAATAGAAGCCATCTCTGCAGGCAGAGCATTCAGTGGTTGAGCCGCATGTAGAACAGCCAGCAATACATTGTGTATTGGAACATCCAGATACTGAAGGACAGGCTGAAACAAATTAGAAAAATTTATTTGTTATCAGTGTTTTCTTTGTCTGTCTGTGGATTCAAATCTTTGTTAGATTTCCGTTCACTTAGCTGGCATTTTGCGTAAAAAAGATTTGCTGGGATTATTCGTTCACTGAGACGTAATTTTACATGTTGCGTTTTCTTAAAGGGCAACATTTTTCAGGACAGGCCTTTCGTTATGTTAAAGATTTTACTATGCCCTTTTTCAATTGGTGGGAAAGGAGCACACATACACCACATTTTATCAAACCAATGTGATTCCATGGAAAATGTATTTTACTTTGATATTCATTTAATACAGGACGACCCATACTTTGCATTACCTACTCACAACATATCACTGCTATGTAATGCTATTAGTAATGCTATTAGTAATACAATAGATCACATGGTTTACCAGTGCATGAGGAACCATCTAAAACGAAGCCGTCTCTGCACGCAGAGCATTCTGTGGTTGAGCATGTAGAACACCCAGCAGTACATTGTGTATTGGAACATCCAGATGCACATTCTAAAACAAATAAAAATGTACATATTTTAACAACATCAATATTTCTGTGTTTGGACCCACATCTTTGTTACGTTTGCTTTCACTTAGCTGACATTTTGCATAAAACAAGCTGTTTTTTTGTGGGAAATTTCGAACACTTAGACTTAATTTTCCTTGTTGCTTTTTCTCGAAATGCACATTAATTAGAAAAGAATCTTCCATTTTGTTAAAGATTCCATGATTCCTTGTTTCAATGTGTCAGAAAGGCACACTGTGTAGTTGTTGCCTAACTTGTACATCAATTTTGAGATATAAAATAGACATTATTATCAAACCTAAGTGTTTCCTTTCAAAATTAATATTACTTCTAATTTGTTTCATACAGGATCATCAATAGGTTGCATTATCTAAAAACAATATCAAACTAAAACATATTATTATTAGCAATACAAAACATCATATGCTTTACCAGTGCATGAGGAGCCTTCCAAATAGAAGCCATCTCTGCAGGCAGAGCATTCAGTGGTTGAGCCGCATGTAGAACAGCCACCAATACATTGTGTATTGGAACATCCAGATACTGAAGGACAGGCTGAAACAAATTAGAAAAATATATTTGTTATCAGTGTTTTCTTTGTCTGTCTGTGGATTCAAATCTTTGTTAGATTTCCGTTCACTTAGCTGGCATTTTGCGTATAAAAGATTTGCTGGGATTATTCGTACACTGAGACGTAGTTTTACATGTTGCGTTTTCTTAAAGGGCAACATTTTTCAGGACAGGCCTTTCGTTATGTTAAAGATTTTACTATGCCCTTTTTCAATTGGTGGGAAAGGAGCACACATACACCACATTTTATCAAACCAATGTGATTCCATGGAAAATTTATTTTACTTTGATATTCATTTAATACAGGACGACCCATACTTTGCATTACCTACTCACAACATATCACTGCTATGTAATGCTATTAGTAATACAATAGATCACATGGTTTACCAGTGCATGAGGAACCATCTAAAACGAAGCCGTCTCTGCACGCAGAGCATTCTGTGGTTGAGCATGTAGAACACCCAGCAGTACATTGTGTATTGGAACATCCAGATGCACATTCTAAAACAAATAAAAATGTACATATTTTAACAACATCAATATTTCTGTGTTTGGACCCACATCTTTGTTACGTTTGCTTTCACTTAGCTGACATTTTGCATAAAACAAGCTGTTTTTTTGTGGGAAATTTCGAACACTTAGACTTAATTTTCCTTGTTGCTTTTTCTCGAAATGCACATTAATTAGAAAAAAATCTTCCATTTTGTTAAAGATTCCATGATTCCTTGTTTCAATGTGTCAGAAAGGCACACTGTGTAGTTGTTGCCTAACTTGTACATCAATTTTGAGATATAAAATAGACATTATTATCAAACCTAAGTGTTTCCTTTCAAAATTAATATTACTTCTAATTTGTTTCATACAGGATCATCAATAGGTTGCATTATCTAAAAACAATATCAAACTAAAACATATTATTATTAGCAATACAAAACATCATATGCTTTACCAGTGCATGAGGAGCCTTCCAAATAGAAGCCATCTCTGCAGGCAGAGCATTCAGTGGTTGAGCCGCATGTAGAACAGCCAGCAATACATTGTGTATTGGAACATCCAGATACTGAAGGACAGGCTGAAACAAATTAGAAAAATGTATTTGTTATCAGTGTTTTCTTTGTCTGTCTGTGGATTCAAATCTTTGTTAGATTTCCGTTCACTTAGCTGGCATTTTGCGTAAAAAAGATTTGCTGGGATTATTCGTACACCGAGACGTAATTTTACATGTTGCGTTTTCTTAAAGGGCAACATTTTTCAGGACAGGCCTTTCGTTATGTTAAAGATTTTACTATGCCCTTTTTCAATTGGTGGGAAAGGAGCACACATACACCACATTTTATCAAACCAATGTGATTCCATGGAAAATGTATTTTACTTTGATATTCATTTAATACAGGACGACCCATACTTTGCATTACCTACTCACAACATATCACTGCTATGTAATGCTATTAGTAATACAATAGATCACATGGTTTACCAGTGCATGAGGAACCATCTAAAACGAAGCCGTCTCTGCACGCAGAGCATTCTGTGGTTGAGCATGTAGAACACCCAGCAGTACATTGTGTATTGGAACATCCAGATGCACATTCTAAAACAAATAAAAATGTACATATTTTAACAACATCAATATTTCTGTGTTTGGACCCACATCTTTGTTACGTTTGCTTTCACTTAGCTGACATTTTGCATAAAACAAGCTGTTTTTGTGTGGGAAATTTCGAACACTTAGACTTAATTTTCCTTGTTGCTTTTTCTCGAAATGCACATTAATTAGAAAAAAATCTTCCATTTTGTTAAAGATTCCATGATTCCTTGTTTCAATGTGTCAGAAAGGCACACTGTGTAGTTGTTGCCTAACTTGTACATCAATTTTGAGATATAAAATAGACATTATTATCAAACCTAAGTGTTTCCTTTCAAAATTAATATTACTTCTAATTTGTTTCATACAGGATCATCAATAGGTTGCATTATCTAAAAACAATATCAAACTAAAACATATTATTATTAGCAATACAAAACATCATATGCTTTACCAGTGCATGAGGAGCCTTCCAAATAGAAGCCATCTTTGCAGGAAGAGCATTCAGTGGTTGAGCCGCATGTAGAACAGCCACCAATACATTGTGTATTGGAACATCCAGATACTGAAGGACAGGCTGAAACAAATTAGAAAAATATATTTGTTATCAGTGTTTTCTTTGTCTGTCTGTGGATTCAAATCTTTGTTAGATTTCCGTTCACTTAGCTGGCATTTTGCGTAAAAAAGATTTGCTGGGATTATTCGTACACTGAGACGTAGTTTTACATGTTGCGTTTTCTTAAAGGGCAACATTCTTCAGGACAGGCCTTTCATTATGTTAAAGATTTTACTATGCCCTTTTTCAATTGGTGGGAAAGGAGCACACATACACCACATTTTATCAAACCAATGTGATTCCATGGAAAATTTATTTTACTTTGATATTCATTTAATACAGGACGACCCATACTTTGCATTACCTACTCACAACATATCACTGCTATTTAATGCTATTAGTAATACAATAGATCACATGGTTTACCAGTGCATGAGGAACCATCTAAAACGAAGCCGTCTCTGCACGCAGAGCATTCTGTGGTTGAGCATGTAGAACACCCAGCAGTACATTGTGTATTGGAACATCCAGATGCACATTCTAAAACAAATAAAAATGTACATATTTTAACAACATCAATATTTCTGTGTTTGGACCCACATCTTTGTTACGTTTGCTTTCACTTAGCTGACATTTTGCATAAAACAAGCTGTTTTTTTGTGGGAAATTTCGAACACTTAGACTTAATTTTCCTTGTTGCTTTTTCTCGAAATGCACATTAATTAGAAAAAAATCTTCCATTTTGTTAAAGATTCCATGATTCCTTGTTTCAATGTGTCAGAAAGGCACACTGTGTAGTTGTTGCCTAACTTGTACATCAATTTTGAGATATAAAATAGACATTATTATCAAACCTAAGTGTTTCCTTTCAAAATTAATATTACTTCTAATTTGTTTCATACAGGATCATCAATAGGTTGCATTATCTAAAAACAATATCAAACTAAAACATATTATTATTAGCAATACAAAACATCATATGCTTTACCAGTGCATGAGGAGCCTTCCAAATAGAAGCCATCTCTGCAGGCAGAGCATTCAGTGGTTGAGCCGCATGTAGAACAGCCAGCAATACATTGTGTATTGGAACATCCAGATACTGAAGGACAGGCTGAAACAAATTAGAAAAATTTATTTGTTATCAGTGTTTTCTTTGTCTGTCTGTGGATTCAAATCTTTGTTAGATTTCCGTTCACTTAGCTGGCATTTTGCGTAAAAAAGATTTGCTGGGATTATTCGTTCACTGAGACGTAATTTTACATGTTGCGTTTTCTTAAAGGGCAACATTTTTCAGGACAGGCCTTTCGTTATGTTAAAGATTTTACTATGCCCTTTTTCAATTGGTGGGAAAGGAGCACACATACACCACATTTTATCAAACCAATGTGATTCCATGGAAAATGTATTTTACTTTGATATTCATTTAATACAGGACGACCCATACTTTGCATTACCTACTCACAACATATCACTGCTATGTAATGCTATTAGTAATGCTATTAGTAATACAATAGATCACATGGTTTACCAGTGCATGAGGAACCATCTAAAACGAAGCCGTCTCTGCACGCAGAGCATTCTGTGGTTGAGCATGTAGAACACCCAGCAGTACATTGTGTATTGGAACATCCAGATGCACATTCTAAAACAAATAAAAAAGTACATATTTTAACAACATCAATATTTCTGTGTTTGGACCCACATCTTTGTTACGTTTGCTTTCACTTAGCTGACATTTTGCATAAAACAAACTGTTTTTTTTTTGGAAATTTCGAACATTTAGACTTAATTTTCCTTATTGCTTTTTCTCGAAATGCACATTAATTAGAAAAAGATCTTCCATTTTGTTAAAGATTCCATGATTCCTTGTTTCAATGTGTCAGAAAGGCACACTGTGTAGTTGTTGCCTAACTTGTACATCAATTTTGAGATATAAAATAGACATTATTATCAAACCTAAGTGTTTCCTTTCAAAATTAATATTACTTCTAATTTGTTTCATACAGGATCATCAATAGGTTGCATTATCTAAAAACAATATCAAACTAAAACATATTATTATTAGCAATACAAAACATCATATGCTTTACCAGTGCATGAGGAGCCTTCCAAATAGAAGCCATCTCTGCAGGCAGAGCATTCAGTGGTTGAGCCGCATGTAGAACAGCCAGCAATACATTGTGTATTGGAACATCCAGATACTGAAGGACAGGCTGAAACAAATTAGAAAAATTTATTTGTTATCAGTGTTTTCTTTGTCTGTCTGTGGATTCAAATCTTTGTTAGATTTCCGTTCACTTAGCTGGCATTTTGCGTAAAAAAGATTTGCTGGGATTATTCGTTCACTGAGACGTAATTTTACATGTTGCGTTTTCTTAAAGGGCAACATTTTTCAGGACAGGCCTTTCGTTATGTTAAAGATTTTACTATGCCCTTTTTCAATTGGTGGGAAAGGAGCACACATACACCACATTTTATCAAACCAATGTGATTCCATGGAAAATGTATTTTACTTTGATATTCATTTAATACAGGACGACCCATACTTTGCATTACCTACTCACAACATATCACTGCTATGTAATGCTATTAGTAATACAATAGATCACATGGTTTACCAGTGCATGAGGAACCATCTAAAACGAAGCCGTCTCTGCACGCAGAGCATTCTGTGGTTGAGCATGTAGAACACCCAGCAGTACATTGTGTATTGGAACATCCAGATGCACATTCTAAAACAAATAAAAATGTACATATTTTAACAACATCAATATTTCTGTGTTTGGACCCACATCTTTGTTACGTTTGCTTTCACTTAGCTGACATTTTGCATAAAACAAGCTGTTTTTTTGTGGGAAATTTCGAACACTTAGACTTAATTTTCCTTGTTGCTTTTTCTCGAAATGCACATTAATTAGAAAAAAATCTTCCATTTTGTTAAAGATTCCATGATTCCTTGTTTCAATGTGTCAGAAAGGCACACTGTGTAGTTGTTGCCTAACTTGTACATCAATTTTGAGATATAAAATAGACATTATTATCAAACCTAAGTGTTTCCTTTCAAAATTAATATTACTTCTAATTTGTTTCATACAGGATCATCAATAGGTTGCATTATCTAAAAACAATATCAAACTAAAACATATTATTATTAGCAATACAAAACATCATATGCTTTACCAGTGCATGAGGAGCCTTCCAAATAGAAGCCATCTCTGCAGGCAGAGCATTCAGTGGTTGAGCCGCATGTAGAACAGCCAGCAATACATTGTGTATTGGAACATCCAGATACTGAAGGACAGGCTGAAACAAATTAGAAAAATTTATTTGTTATCAGTGTTTTCTTTGTCTGTTTGTGGATTCAAATCTTTGTTAGATTTCCGTTCACTTAGCTGGCATTTTGCGTAAAAAAGATTTGCTGGGATTATTCGTTCACTGAGACGTAATTTTACATGTTGCGTTTTCTTAAAGGGCAACATTTTTCAGGACAGGCCTTTCGTTATGTTAAAGATTTTACTATGCCCTTTTTCAATTGGTGGGAAAGGAGCACACATACACCACATTTTATCAAACCAATGTGATTCCATGGAAAATGTATTTTACTTTGATATTCATTTAATACAGGACGACCCATACTTTGCATTACCTACTCACAACATATCACTGCTATGTAATGCTATTAGTAATGCTATTAGTAATACAATAGATCACATGGTTTACCAGTGCATGAGGAACCATCTAAAACGAAGCCGTCTCTGCACGCAGAGCATTCTGTGGTTGAGCATGTAGAACACCCAGCAGTACATTGTGTATTGGAACATCCAGATGCACATTCTAAAACAAATAAAAATGTACATATTTTAACAACATCAATATTTCTGTGTTTGGACCCACATCTTTGTTACGTTTGCTTTCACTTAGCTGACATTTTGCATAAAACAAGCTGTTTTTTTTTTTGGAAATTTCGAACATTTAGACTTAATTTTCCTTATTGCTTTTTCTCGAAATGCACATTAATTAGAAAAAGATCTTCCATTTTGTTAAAGATTCCATGATTCCTTGTTTCAATGTGTCAGAAAGGCACACTGTGTAGTTGTTGCCTAACTTGTACATCAATTTTGAGATATAAAATAGACATTATTATCAAACCTAAGTGTTTCCTTTCAAAATTAATATTACTTCTAATTTGTTTCATACAGGATCATCAATAGGTTGCATTATCTAAAAACAATATCAAACTAAAACATATTATTATTAGCAATACAAAACATCATATGCTTTACCAGTGCATGAGGAGCCTTCCAAATAGAAGCCATCTCTGCAGGCAGAGCATTCAGTGGTTGAGCCGCATGTAGAACAGCCACCAATACATTGTGTATTGGAACATCCAGATACTGAAGGACAGGCTGAAACAAATTAGAAAAATATATTTGTTATCAGTGTTTTCTTTGTCTGTCTGTGGATTCAAATCTTTGTTAGATTTCCGTTCACTTAGCTGGCATTTTGCGTAAAAAAGATTTGCTGGGATTATTCGTACACTGAGACGTAGTTTTACATGTTGCGTTTTCTTAAAGGGCAACATTTTTCAGGACAGGCCTTTCGTTATGTTAAAGATTTTACTATGCCCTTTTTCAATTGGTGGGAAAGGAGCACACATACACCACATTTTATCAAACCAATGTGATTCCATGGAAAATGTATTTTACTTTGATATTCATTTAATACAGGACGACCCATACTTTGCATTACCTACTCACAACATATCACTGCTATGTAATGCTATTAGTAATACAATAGATCACATGGTTTACCAGTGCATGAGGAACCATCTAAAACGAAGCCGTCTCTGCACGCAGAGCATTCTGTGGTTGAGCATGTAGAACACCCAGCAGTACATTGTGTATTGGAACATCCAGATGCACATTCTAAAACAAATAAAAATGTACATATTTTAACAACATCAATATTTCTGTGTTTGGACCCACATCTTTGTTACGTTTGCTTTCACTTAGCTGACATTTTGCATAAAACAAGCTGTTTTTGTGTGGGAAATTTCGAACACTTAGACTTAATTTTCCTTGTTGCTTTTTCTCGAAATGCACATTAATTAGAAAACAATCTTCCATTTTGTTAAAGATTCCATGATTCCTTGTTTCAATGTGTCAGAAAGGCACACTGTGTAGTTGTTGCCTAACTTGTACATCAATTTTGAGATATAAAATAGACATTATTATCAAACCTAAGTGTTTCCTTTCAAAATTAATATTACTTCTAATTTGTTTCATACAGGATCATCAATAGGTTGCATTATCTAAAAACAATATCAAACTAAAACATATTATTATTAGCAATACAAAACATCATATGCTTTACCAGTGCATGAGGAGCCTTCCAAATAGAAGCCATCTCTGCAGGCAGAGCATTCAGTGGTTGAGCCGCATGTAGAACAGCCACCAATACATTGTGTATTGGAACATCCAGATACTGAAGGACAGGCTGAAACAAATTAGAAAAATATATTTGTTATCAGTGTTTTCTTTGTCTGTCTGTGGATTCAAATCTTTGTTAGATTTCCGTTCACTTAGCTGGCATTTTGCGTAAAAAAGATTTGCTGGGATTATTCATACACTGAGACGTAGTTTTACATGTTGCGTTTTCTTAAAGGACAACATTCTTCAGGACAGGCCTTTCCTTATGTTAAAGATTTTACTATGCCCTTTTTCAATTGGTGGGAAAGGAGCACACATACACCACATTTTATCAAACCAATGTGATTCCATGGAAAATTTATTTTACTTTGATATTCATTTAATACAGGACGACCCATACTTTGCATTACCTACTCACAACATATCACTGCTATGTAATGCTATTAGTAATACAATAGATCACATGGTTTACCAGTGCATGAGGAACCATCTAAAACGAAGCCGTCTCTGCACGCAGAGCATTCTGTGGTTGAGCATGTAGAACACCCAGCAGTACATTGTGTATTGGAACATCCAGATGCACATTCTAAAACAAATAAAAATGTACATATTTTAACAACATCAATATTTCTGTGTTTGGACCCACATCTTTGTTACGTTTGCTTTCACTTAGCTGACATTTTGCATAAAACAAGCTGTTTTTTGTGGGAAATTTCGAACACTTAGACTTAATTTTCCTTGTTGCTTTTTCTCGAAATGCACATTAATTAGAAAAAAATCTTCCATTTTGTTAAAGATTCCATGATTCCTTGTTTCAATGTGTCAGAAAGGCACACTGTGTAGTTGTTGCCTAACTTGTACATCAAATTTGAGATATAAAATAGACATTATTATCAAACCTAAGTGTTTCCTTTCAAAATTAATATTACTTCTAATTTGTTTCATACAGGATCATCAATAGGTTGCATTATCTAAAAACAATATCAAACTAAAACATATTATTATTAGCAATACAAAACATCATATGCTTTACCAGTGCATGAGGAGCCTTCCAAATAGAAGCCATCTCTGCAGGCAGAGCATTCAGTGGTTGAGCCGCATGTAGAACAGCCACCAATACATTGTGTATTGGAACATCCAGATACTGAAGGACAGGCTGAAACAAATTAGAAAAATTTATTTGTTATCAGTGTTTTCTTTGTCTGTCTGTGGATTCAAATCTTTGTTAGATTTCCGTTCACTTAGCTGGCATTTTGCGTAAAAAAGATTTGCTGGGATTATTCGTACACTGAGACGTAATTTTACATGTTGCGTTTTCTTAAAGGGCAACATTTTTCAGGACAGGCCTTTCGTTATGTTAAAGATTTTACTATGCCCTTTTTCAATTGGTGGGAAAGGAGCACACATACACCACATTTTATCAAACCAATGTGATTCCATGGAAAATTTATTTTACTTTGATATTCATTTAATACAGGACGACCCATACTTTGCATTACCTACTCACAACATATCACTGCTATGTAATGCTATTAGTAATACAATAGATCACATGGTTTACCAGTGCATGAGGAACCATCTAAAACGAAGCCGTCTCTGCACGCAGAGCATTCTGTGGTTGAGCATGTAGAACACCCAGCAGTACATTGTGTATTGGAACATCCAGATGCACATTCTAAAACAAATAAAAATGTACATATTTTAACAACATCAATATTTCTGTGTTTGGACCCACATCTTTGTTACGTTTGCTTTCACTTAGCTGACATTTTGCATAAAACAAGCTGTTTTTGTGTGGGAAATTTCGAACACTTAGACTTAATTTTCCTTGTTGCTTTTTCTCGAAATGCACATTAATTAGAAAAAAATCTTCCATTTTGTTAAAGATTCCATGATTCCTTGTTTCAATGTGTCAGAAAGGCACACTGTGTAGTTGTTGCCTAACTTGTACATCAATTTTGAGATATAAAATAGACATTATTATCAAACCTAAGTGTTTCCTTTCAAAATTAATATTACTTCTAATTTGTTTCATACAGGATCATCAATAGGTTGCATTATCTAAAAACAATATCAAACTAAAACATATTATTATTAGCAATACAAAACATCATATGCTTTACCAGTGCATGAGGAGCCTTCCAAATAGAAGCCATCTCTGCAGGCAGAGCATTCAGTGGTTGAGCCGCATGTAGAACAGCCACCAATACATTGTGTATTGGAACATCCAGATACTGAAGGACAGGCTGAAACAAATTAGAAAAATTTATTTGTTATCAGTGTTTTCTTTGTCTGTCTGTGGATTCAAATCTTTGTTAGATTTCCGTTCACTTAGCTGGCATTTTGCGTAAAAAAGATTTGCTGGGATTATTCGTTCACTGAGACGTAATTTTACATGTTGCGTTTTCTTAAAGGGCAACATTTTTCAGGACAGGCCTTTCGTTATGTTAAAGATTTTACTATGCCCTTTTTCAATTGGTGGGAAAGGAGCACACATACACCACATTTTATCAAACCAATGTGATTCCATGGAAAATGTATTTTACTTTGATATTCATTTAATACAGGACGACCCATACTTTGCATTACCTACTCACAACATATCACTGCTATGTAATGCTATTAGTAATACAATAGATCACGTGGTTTACCAGTGCATGAGGAACCATCTAAAACGAAGCCGTCTCTGCACGCAGAGCATTCTGTGGTTGAGCATGTAGAACACCCAGCAGTACATTGTGTATTGGAACATCCAGATGCACATTCTAAAACAAATAAAAATGTACATATTTTAACAACATCAATATTTCTGTGTTTGGACCCACATCTTTGTTACGTTTGCTTTCACTTAGCTGACATTTTGCATAAAACAAGCTGTTTTTGTGTGGGAAATTTCGAACACTTAGACTTAATTTTCCTTGTTGCTTTTTCTCGAAATGCACATTAATTAGAAAAAAATCTTCCATTTTGTTAAAGATTCCATGATTCCTTGTTTCAATGTGTCAGAAAGGCACACTGTGTAGTTGTTGCCTAACTTGTACATCAATTTTGAGATATAAAATAGACATTATTATCAAACCTAAGTGTTTCCTTTCAAAATTAATATTACTTCTAATTTGTTTCATACAGGATCATCAATAGGTTGCATTATCTAAAAACAATATCAAACTAAAACATATTATTATTAGCAATACAAAACATCATATGCTTTACCAGTGCATGAGGAGCCTTCCAAATAGAAGCCATCTCTGCAGGCAGAGCATTCAGTGGTTGAGCCGCATGTAGAACAGCCACCAATACATTGTGTATTGGAACATCCAGATACTGAAGGACAGGCTGAAACAAATTAGAAAAATATATTTGTTATCAGTGTTTTCTTTGTCTGTCTGTGGATTCAAATCTTTGTTAGATTTCCGTTCACTTAGCTGGCATTTTGCGTAAAAAAGATTTGCTGGGATTATTCATACACTGAGACGTAGTTTTACATGTTGCGTTTTCTTAAAGGACAACATTCTTCAGGACAGGCCTTTCCTTATGTTAAAGATTTTACTATGCCCTTTTTCAATTGGTGGGAAAGGAGCACACATACACCACATTTTATCAAACCAATGTGATTCCATAGAAAATTTATTTTACTTTGATATTCATTTAATACAGGACGACCCATACTTTGCATTACCTACTCACAACATATCACTGCTATGTAATGCTATTAGTAATACAATAGATCACATGGTTTACCAGTGCATGAGGAACCATCTAAAACGAAGCCGTCTCTGCACGCAGAGCATTCTGTGGTTGAGCATGTAGAACACCCAGCAGTACATTGTGTATTGGAACATCCAGATGCACATTCTAAAACAAATAAAAATGTACATATTTTAACAACATCAATATTTCTGTGTTTGGACCCACATCTTTGTTACGTTTGCTTTCACTTAGCTGACATTTTGCATAAAACAAGCTGTTTTTTGTGGGAAATTTCGAACACTTAGACTTAATTTTCCTTGTTGCTTTTTCTCGAAATGCACATTAATTAGAAAAAAATCTTCCATTTTGTTAAAGATTCCATGATTCCTTGTTTCAATGTGTCAGAAAGGCACACTGTGTAGTTGTTGCCTAACTTGTACATCAAATTTGAGATATAAAATAGACATTATTATCAAACCTAAGTGTTTCCTTTCAAAATTAATATTACTTCTAATTTGTTTCATACAGGATCATCAATAGGTTGCATTATCTAAAAACAATATCAAACTAAAACATATTATTATTAGCAATACAAAACATCATATGCTTTACCAGTGCATGAGGAGCCTTCCAAATAGAAGCCATCTCTGCAGGCAGAGCATTCAGTGGTTGAGCCGCATGTAGAACAGCCACCAATACATTGTGTATTGGAACATCCAGATACTGAAGGACAGGCTGAAACAAATTAGAAAAATTTATTTGTTATCAGTGTTTTCTTTGTCTGTCTGTGGATTCAAATCTTTGTTAGATTTCCGTTCACTTAGCTGGCATTTTGCGTAAAAAAGATTTGCTGGGATTATTCGTACACTGAGACGTAATTTTACATGTTGCGTTTTCTTAAAGGGCAACATTTTTCAGGACAGGCCTTTCGTTATGTTAAAGATTTTACTATGCCCTTTTTCAATTGGTGGGAAAGGAGCACACATACACCACATTTTATCAAACCAATGTGATTCCATGGAAAATTTATTTTACTTTGATATTCATTTAATACAGGACGACCCATACTTTGCATTACCTACTCACAACATATCACTGCTATGTAATGCTATTAGTAATACAATAGATCACATGGTTTACCAGTGCATGAGGAACCATCTAAAACGAAGCCGTCTCTGCACGCAGAGCATTCTGTGGTTGAGCATGTAGAACACCCAGCAGTACATTGTGTATTGGAACATCCAGATGCACATTCTAAAACAAATAAAAATGTACATATTTTAACAACATCAATATTTCTGTGTTTGGACCCACATCTTTGTTACGTTTGCTTTCACTTAGCTGACATTTTGCATAAAACAAGCTGTTTTTGTGTGGGAAATTTCGAACACTTAGACTTAATTTTCCTTGTTGCTTTTTCTCGAAATGCACATTAATTAGAAAAAAATCTTCCATTTTGTTAAAGATTCCATGATTCCTTGTTTCAATGTGTCAGAAAGGCACACTGTGTAGTTGTTGCCTAACTTGTACATCAATTTTGAGATATAAAATAGACATTATTATCAAACCTAAGTGTTTCCTTTCAAAATTAATATTACTTCTAATTTGTTTCATACAGGATCATCAATAGGTTGCATTATCTAAAAACAATATCAAACTAAAACATATTATTATTAGCAATACAAAACATCATATGCTTTACCAGTGCATGAGGAGCCTTCCAAATAGAAGCCATCTCTGCAGGCAGAGCATTCAGTGGTTGAGCCGCATGTAGAACAGCCACCAATACATTGTGTATTGGAACATCCAGATACTGAAGGACAGGCTGAAACAAATTAGAAAAATATATTTGTTATCAGTGTTTTCTTTGTCTGTCTGTGGATTCAAATCTTTGTTAGATTTCCGTTCACTTAGCTGGCATTTTGCGTAAAAAAGATTTGCTGGGATTATTCATACACTGAGACGTAGTTTTACATGTTGCGTTTTCTTAAAGGACAACATTCTTCAGGACAGGCCTTTCCTTATGTTAAAGATTTTACTATGCCCTTTTTCAATTGGTGGGAAAGGAGCACACATACACCACATTTTATCAAACCAATGTGATTCCATAGAAAATTTATTTTACTTTGATATTCATTTAATACAGGACGACCCATACTTTGCATTACCTACTCACAACATATCACTGCTATGTAATGCTATTAGTAATACAATAGATCACATGGTTTACCAGTGCATGAGGAACCATCTAAAACGAAGCCGTCTCTGCACGCAGAGCATTCTGTGGTTGAGCATGTAGAACACCCAGCAGTACATTGTGTATTGGAACATCCAGATGCACATTCTAAAACAAATAAAAATGTACATATTTTAACAACATCAATATTTCTGTGTTTGGACCCACATCTTTGTTACGTTTGCTTTCACTTAGCTGACATTTTGCATAAAACAAGCTGTTTTTTGTGGGAAATTTCGAACACTTAGACTTAATTTTCCTTGTTGCTTTTTCTCGAAATGCACATTAATTAGAGAAAAATCTTCCATTTTGTTAAAGATTCCATGATTCCTTGTTTCAATGTGTCAGAAAGGCACACTGTGTAGTTGTTGCCTAACTTGTACATCAATTTTGAGATATAAAATAGACATTATTATCAAACCTAAGTGTTTCCTTTCAAAATTAATATTACTTCTAATTTGTTTCATACAGGATCATCAATAGGTTGCATTATCTAAAAACAATATCAAACTAAAACATATTATTATTAGCAATACAAAACATCATATGCTTTACCAGTGCATGAGGAGCCTTCCAAATAGAAGCCATCTCTGCAGGCAGAGCATTCAGTGGTTGAGCCGCATGTAGAACAGCCAGCAATACATTGTGTATTGGAACATCCAGATACTGAAGGACAGGCTGAAACAAATTAGAAAAATTTATTTGTTATCAGTGTTTTCTTTGTCTGTCTGTGGATTCAAATCTTTGTTAGATTTCCGTTCACTTAGCTGGCATTTTGCGTAAAAAAGATTTGCTGGGATTATTCGTACACTGAGACGTAATTTTACATGTTGCGTTTTCTTAAAGGGCAACATTTTTCAGGACAGGCCTTTCGTTATGTTAAAGATTTTACTATGCCCTTTTTCAATTGGTGGGAAAGGAGCACACATACACCACATTTTATCAAACCAATGTGATTCCATGGAAAATTTATTTTACTTTGATATTCATTTAATACAGGACGACCCATACTTTGCATTACCTACTCACAACATATCACTGCTATGTAATGCTATTAGTAATACAATAGATCACATGGTTTACCAGTGCATGAGGAACCATCTAAAACGAAGCCGTCTCTGCACGCAGAGCATTCTGTGGTTGAGCATGTAGAACACCCAGCAGTACATTGTGTATTGGAACATCCAGATGCACATTCTAAAACAAATAAAAATGTACATATTTTAACAACATCAATATTTCTGTGTTTGGACCCACATCTTTGTTACGTTTGCTTTCACTTAGCTGACATTTTGCATAAAACAAGCTGTTTTTGTGTGGGAAATTTCGAACACTTAGACTTAATTTTCCTTGTTGCTTTTTCTCGAAATGCACATTAATTAGAAAAAAATCTTCCATTTTGTTAAAGATTCCATGATTCCTTGTTTCAATGTGTCAGAAAGGCACACTGTGTAGTTGTTGCCTAACTTGTACATCAATTTTGAGATATAAAATAGACATTATTATCAAACCTAAGTGTTTCCTTTCAAAATTAATATTACTTCTAATTTGTTTCATACAGGATCATCAATAGGTTGCATTATCTAAAAACAATATCAAACTAAAACATATTATTATTAGCAATACAAAACATCATATGCTTTACCAGTGCATGAGGAGCCTTCCAAATAGAAGCCATCTCTGCAGGCAGAGCATTCAGTGGTTGAGCCGCATGTAGAACAGCCACCAATACATTGTGTATTGGAACATCCAGATACTGAAGGACAGGCTGAAACAAATTAGAAAAATATATTTGTTATCAGTGTTTTCTTTGTCTGTCTGTGGATTCAAATCTTTGTTAGATTTACGTTCACTTAGCTGGCATTTTGCGTAAAAAAGATTTGCTGGGATTATTCGTACACTGAGACGTAGTTTTACATGTTGCGTTTTCTTAAAGGGCAACATTCTTCAGGACAGGCCTTTCATTATGTTAAAGATTTTACTATGCCCTTTTTCAATTGGTGGGAAAGGAGCACACATACACCACATTTTATCAAACCAATGTGATTCCATGGAAAATTTATTTTACTTTGATATTCATTTAATACAGGACGACCCATACTTTGCATTACCTACTCACAACATATCACTGCTATTTAATGCTATTAGTAATACAATAGATCACATGGTTTACCAGTGCATGAGGAACCATCTAAAACGAAGCCGTCTCTGCACGCAGAGCATTCTGTGGTTGAGCATGTAGAACACCCAGCAGTACATTGTGTATTGGAACATCCAGATGCACATTCTAAAACAAATAAAAATGTACATATTTTAACAACATCAATATTTCTGTGTTTGGACCCACATCTTTGTTACGTTTGCTTTCACTTAGCTGACATTTTGCATAAAACAAGCTGTTTTTTTGTGGGAAATTTCGAACACTTAGACTTAATTTTCCTTGTTGCTTTTTCTCGAAATGCACATTAATTAGAAAAAAATCTTCCATTTTGTTAAAGATTCCATGATTCCTTGTTTCAATGTGTCAGAAAGGCACACTGTGTAGTTGTTGCCTAACTTGTACATCAATTTTGAGATATAAAATAGACATTATTATCAAACCTAAGTGTTTCCTTTCAAAATTAATATTACTTCTAATTTGTTTCATACAGGATCATCAATAGGTTGCATTATCTAAAAACAATATCAAACTAAAACATATTATTATTAGCAATACAAAACATCATATGCTTTACCAGTGCATGAGGAGCCTTCCAAATAGAAGCCATCTCTGCAGGCAGAGCATTCAGTGGTTGAGCCGCATGTAGAACAGCCAGCAATACATTGTGTATTGGAACATCCAGATACTGAAGGACAGGCTGAAACAAATTAGAAAAATTTATTTGTTATCAGTGTTTTCTTTGTCTGTCTGTGGATTCAAATCTTTGTTAGATTTCCGTTCACTTAGCTGGCATTTTGCGTAAAAAAGATTTGCTGGGATTATTCGTACACTGAGACGTAATTTTACATGTTGCGTTTTCTTAAAGGGCAACATTTTTCAGGACAGGCCTTTCGTTATGTTAAAGATTTTACTATGCCCTTTTTCAATTGGTGGGAAAGGAGCACACATACACCACATTTTATCAAACCAATGTGATTCCACGGAAAATGTATTTTACTTTGATATTCATTTAATACAGGACGACCCATACTTTGCATTACCTACTCACAACATATCACTGCTATGTAATGCTATTAGTAATACAATAGATCACATGGTTTACCAGTGCATGAGGAACCATCTAAAACGAAGCCGTCTCTGCACGCAGAGCATTCTGTGGTTGAGCATGTAGAACACCCAGCAGTACATTGTGTATTGGAACATCCAGATGCACATTCTAAAACAAATAAAAATGTACATATTTTAACAACATCAATATTTCTGTGTTTGGACCCACATCTTTGTTACGTTTGCTTTCACTTAGCTGACATTTTGCATAAAACAAGCTGTTTTTGTGTGGGAAATTTCGAACACTTAGACTTAATTTTCCTTGTTGCTTTTTCTCGAAATGCACATTAATTAGAAAAAAATCTTCCATTTTGTTAAAGATTCCATGATTCCTTGTTTCAATGTGTCAGAAAGGCACACTGTGTAGTTGTTGCCTAACTTGTACATCAATTTTGAGATATAAAATAGACATTATTATCAAACCTAAGTGTTTCCTTTCAAAATTAATATTACTTCTAATTTGTTTCATACAGGATCATCAATAGGTTGCATTATCTAAAAACAATATCAAACTAAAACATATTATTATTAGCAATACAAAACATCATATGCTTTACCAGTGCATGAGGAGCCTTCCAAATAGAAGCCATCTCTGCAGGCAGAGCATTCAGTGGTTGAGCCGCATGTAGAACAGCCAGCAATACATTGTGTATTGGAACATCCAGATACTGAAGGACAGGCTGAAACAAATTAGAAAAATTTATTTGTTATCAGTGTTTTCTTTGTCTGTCTGTGGATTCAAATCTTTGTTAGATTTCCGTTCACTTAGCTGGCATTTTGCGTAAAAAAGATTTGCTGGGATTATTCGTTCACTGAGACGTAATTTTACATGTTGCGTTTTCTTAAAGGGCAACATTTTTCAGGACAGGCCTTTCGTTATGTTAAAGATTTTACTATGCCCTTTTTCAATTGGTGGGAAAGGAGCACACATACACCACATTTTATCAAACCAATGTGATTCCATGGAAAATGTATTTTACTTTGATATTCATTTAATACAGGACGACCCATACTTTGCATTACCTACTCACAACATATCACTGCTATGTAATGCTATTAGTAATGCTATTAGTAATACAATAGATCACATGGTTTACCAGTGCATGAGGAACCATCTAAAACGAAGCCGTCTCTGCACGCAGAGCATTCTGTGGTTGAGCATGTAGAACACCCAGCAGTACATTGTGTATTGGAACATCCAGATGCACATTCTAAAACAAATAAAAATGTACATATTTTAACAACATCAATATTTCTGTGTTTGGACCCACATCTTTGTTACGTTTGCTTTCACTTAGCTGACATTTTGCATAAAACAAGCTGTTTTTTTGTGGGAAATTTCGAACACTTAGACTTAATTTTCCTTGTTGCTTTTTCTCGAAATGCACATTAATTAGAAAAGAATCTTCCATTTTGTTAAAGATTCCATGATTCCTTGTTTCAATGTGTCAGAAAGGCACACTGTGTAGTTGTTGCCTAACTTGTACATCAATTTTGAGATATAAAATAGACATTATTATCAAACCTAAGTGTTTCCTTTCAAAATTAATATTACTTCTAATTTGTTTCATACAGGATCATCAATAGGTTGCATTATCTAAAAACAATATCAAACTAAAACATATTATTATTAGCAATACAAAACATCATATGCTTTACCAGTGCATGAGGAGCCTTCCAAATAGAAGCCATCTCTGCAGGCAGAGCATTCAGTGGTTGAGCCGCATGTAGAACAGCCACCAATACATTGTGTATTGGAACATCCAGATACTGAAGGACAGGCTGAAACAAATTAGAAAAATATATTTGTTATCAGTGTTTTCTTTGTCTGTCTGTGGATTCAAATCTTTGTTAGATTTCCGTTCACTTAGCTGGCATTTTGCGTAAAAAAGATTTGCTGGGATTATTCGTACACTGAGACGTAGTTTTACATGTTGCGTTTTCTTAAAGGGCAACATTTTTCAGGACAGGCCTTTCGTTATGTTAAAGATTTTACTATGCCCTTTTTCAATTGGTGGGAAAGGAGCACACATACACCACATTTTATCAAACCAATGTGATTCCATGGAAAATGTATTTTACTTTGATATTCATTTAATACAGGACGACCCATACTTTGCATTACCTACTCACAACATATCACTGCTATGTAATGCTATTAGTAATACAATAGATCACATGGTTTACCAGTGCATGAGGAACCATCTAAAACGAAGCCGTCTCTGCACGCAGAGCATTCTGTGGTTGAGCATGTAGAACACCCAGCAGTACATTGTGTATTGGAACATCCAGATGCACATTCTAAAACAAATAAAAATGTACATATTTTAACAACATCAATATTTCTGTGTTTGGACCCACATCTTTGTTACGTTTGCTTTCACTTAGCTGACATTTTGCATAAAACAAGCTGTTTTTTTGTGGGAAATTTCGAACACTTAGACTTAATTTTCCTTGTTGCTTTTTCTCGAAATGCACATTAATTAGAAAAAAATCTTCCATTTTGTTAAAGATTCCATGATTCCTTGTTTCAATGTGTCAGAAAGGCACACTGTGTAGTTGTTGCCTAACTTGTACATCAATTTTGAGATATAAAATAGACATTATTATCAAACCTAAGTGTTTCCTTTCAAAATTAATATTACTTCTAATTTGTTTCATACAGGATCATCAATAGGTTGCATTATCTAAAAACAATATCAAACTAAAACATATTATTATTAGCAATACAAAACATCATATGCTTTACCAGTGCATGAGGAGCCTTCCAAATAGAAGCCATCTCTGCAGGCAGAGCATTCAGTGGTTGAGCCGCATGTAGAACAGCCAGCAATACATTGTGTATTGGAACATCCAGATACTGAAGGACAGGCTGAAACAAATTAGAAAAATTTATTTGTTATCAGTGTTTTCTTTGTCTGTCTGTGGATTCAAATCTTTGTTAGATTTC
Organism: Oasisia sp. SBJ-2009; assembly: GCA_964017155.1. Taxonomy (NCBI): domain Eukaryota; kingdom Metazoa; phylum Annelida; class Polychaeta; order Sabellida; family Siboglinidae; genus Oasisia; species Oasisia sp. SBJ-2009. The sequence goes on from OZ024855.1 coordinate 20,655,976, forward strand.
CGTTCACTTAGCTGGCATTTTGCGTAAAAAAGATTTGCTGGGATTATTCGTTCACTGAGACGTAATTTTACATGTTGCGTTTTCTTAAAGGGCAACATTTTTCAGGACAGGCCTTTCGTTATGTTAAAGATTTTACTATGCCCTTTTTCAATTGGTGGGAAAGGAGCACACATACACCACATTTTATCAAACCAATGTGATTCCATGGAAAATGTATTTTACTTTGATATTCATTTAATACAGGACGACCCATACTTTGCATTACCTACTCACAACATATCACTGCTATGTAATGCTATTAGTAATGCTATTAGTAATACAATAGATCACATGGTTTACCAGTGCATGAGGAACCATCTAAAACGAAGCCGTCTCTGCACGCAGAGCATTCTGTGGTTGAGCATGTAGAACACCCAGCAGTACATTGTGTATTGGAACATCCAGATGCACATTCTAAAACAAATAAAAATGTACATATTTTAACAACATCAATATTTCTGTGTTTGGACCCACATCTTTGTTACGTTTGCTTTCACTTAGCTGACATTTTGCATAAAACAAGCTGTTTTTTTGTGGGAAATTTCGAACACTTAGACTTAATTTTCCTTGTTGCTTTTTCTCGAAATGCACATTAATTAGAAAAGAATCTTCCATTTTGTTAAAGATTCCATGATTCCTTGTTTCAATGTGTCAGAAAGGCACACTGTGTAGTTGTTGCCTAACTTGTACATCAATTTTGAGATATAAAATAGACATTATTATCAAACCTAAGTGTTTCCTTTCAAAATTAATATTACTTCTAATTTGTTTCATACAGGATCATCAATAGGTTGCATTATCTAAAAACAATATCAAACTAAAACATATTATTATTAGCAATACAAAACATCATATGCTTTACCAGTGCATGAGGAGCCTTCCAAATAGAAGCCATCTCTGCAGGCAGAGCATTCAGTGGTTGAGCCGCATGTAGAACAGCCACCAATACATTGTGTATTGGAACATCCAGATACTGAAGGACAGGCTGAAACAAATTAGAAAAATATATTTGTTATCAGTGTTTTCTTTGTCTGTCTGTGGATTCAAATCTTTGTTAGATTTCCGTTCACTTAGCTGGCATTTTGCGTAAAAAAGATTTGCTGGGATTATTCGTACACTGAGACGTAGTTTTACATGTTGCGTTTTCTTAAAGGGCAACATTTTTCAGGACAGGCCTTTCGTTATGTTAAAGATTTTACTATGCCCTTTTTCAATTGGTGGGAAAGGAGCACACATACACCACATTTTATCAAACCAATGTGATTCCATGGAAAATGTATTTTACTTTGATATTCATTTAATACAGGACGACCCATACTTTGCATTACCTACTCACAACATATCACTGCTATGTAATGCTATTAGTAATACAATAGATCACATGGTTTACCAGTGCATGAGGAACCATCTAAAACGAAGCCGTCTCTGCACGCAGAGCATTCTGTGGTTGAGCATGTAGAACACCCAGCAGTACATTGTGTATTGGAACATCCAGATGCACATTCTAAAACAAATAAAAATGTACATATTTTAACAACATCAATATTTCTGTGTTTGGACCCACATCTTTGTTACGTTTGCTTTCACTTAGCTGACATTTTGCATAAAACAAGCTGTTTTTTTGTGGGAAATTTCGAACACTTAGACTTAATTTTCCTTGTTGCTTTTTCTCGAAATGCACATTAATTAGAAAAAAATCTTCCATTTTGTTAAAGATTCCATGATTCCTTGTTTCAATGTGTCAGAAAGGCACACTGTGTAGTTGTTGCCTAACTTGTACATCAATTTTGAGATATAAAATAGACATTATTATCAAACCTAAGTGTTTCCTTTCAAAATTAATATTACTTCTAATTTGTTTCATACAGGATCATCAATAGGTTGCATTATCTAAAAACAATATCAAACTAAAACATATTATTATTAGCAATACAAAACATCATATGCTTTACCAGTGCATGAGGAGCCTTCCAAATAGAAGCCATCTCTGCAGGCAGAGCATTCAGTGGTTGAGCCGCATGTAGAACAGCCAGCAATACATTGTGTATTGGAACATCCAGATACTGAAGGACAGGCTGAAACAAATTAGAAAAATTTATTTGTTATCAGTGTTTTCTTTGTCTGTCTGTGGATTCAAATCTTTGTTAGATTTCCGTTCACTTAGCTGGCATTTTGCGTAAAAAAGATTTGCTGGGATTATTCGTACACTGAGACGTAATTTTACATGTTGCGTTTTCTTAAAGGGCAACATTTTTCAGGACAGGCCTTTCGTTATGTTAAAGATTTTACTATGCCCTTTTTCAATTGGTGGGAAAGGAGCACACATACACCACATTTTATCAAACCAATGTGATTCCATGGAAAATTTATTTTACTTTGATATTCATTTAATACAGGACGACCCATACTTTGCATTACCTACTCACAACATATCACTGCTATGTAATGCTATTAGTAATACAATAGATCACATGGTTTACCAGTGCATGAGGAACCATCTAAAACGAAGCCGTCTCTGCACGCAGAGCATTCTGTGGTTGAGCATGTAGAACACCCAGCAGTACATTGTGTATTGGAACATCCAGATGCACATTCTAAAACAAATAAAAATGTACATATTTTAACAACATCAATATTTCTGTGTTTGGACCCACATCTTTGTTACGTTTGCTTTCACTTAGCTGACATTTTGCATAAAACAAGCTGTTTTTGTGTGGGAAATTTCGAACACTTAGACTTAATTTTCCTTGTTGCTTTTTCTCGAAATGCACATTAATTAGAAAAAAATCTTCCATTTTGTTAAAGATTCCATGATTCCTTGTTTCAATGTGTCAGAAAGGCACACTGTGTAGTTGTTGCCTAACTTGTACATCAATTTTGAGATATAAAATAGACATTATTATCAAACCTAAGTGTTTCCTTTCAAAATTAATATTACTTCTAATTTGTTTCATACAGGATCATCAATAGGTTGCATTATCTAAAAACAATATCAAACTAAAACATATTATTATTAGCAATACAAAACATCATATGCTTTACCAGTGCATGAGGAGCCTTCCAAATAGAAGCCATCTCTGCAGGCAGAGCATTCAGTGGTTGAGCCGCATGTAGAACAGCCACCAATACATTGTGTATTGGAACATCCAGATACTGAAGGACAGGCTGAAACAAATTAGAAAAATATATTTGTTATCAGTGTTTTCTTTGTCTGTCTGTGGATTCAAATCTTTGTTAGATTTCCGTTCACTTAGCTGGCATTTTGCGTAAAAAAGATTTGCTGGGATTATTCGTACACTGAGACGTAGTTTTACATGTTGCGTTTTCTTAAAGGGCAACATTCTTCAGGACAGGCCTTTCATTATGTTAAAGATTTTACTATGCCCTTTTTCAATTGGTGGGAAAGGAGCACACATACACCACATTTTATCAAACCAATGTGATTCCATGGAAAATTTATTTTACTTTGATATTCATTTAATACAGGACGACCCATACTTTGCATTACCTACTCACAACATATCACTGCTATTTAATGCTATTAGTAATACAATAGATCACATGGTTTACCAGTGCATGAGGAACCATCTAAAACGAAGCCGTCTCTGCACGCAGAGCATTCTGTGGTTGAGCATGTAGAACACCCAGCAGTACATTGTGTATTGGAACATCCAGATGCACATTCTAAAACAAATAAAAATGTACATATTTTAACAACATCAATATTTCTGTGTTTGGACCCACATCTTTGTTACGTTTGCTTTCACTTAGCTGACATTTTGCATAAAACAAGCTGTTTTTTTGTGGGAAATTTCGAACACTTAGACTTAATTTTCCTTGTTGCTTTTTCTCGAAATGCACATTAATTAGAAAAAAATCTTCCATTTTGTTAAAGATTCCATGATTCCTTGTTTCAATGTGTCAGAAAGGCACACTGTGTAGTTGTTGCCTAACTTGTACATCAATTTTGAGATATAAAATAGACATTATTATCAAACCTAAGTGTTTCCTTTCAAAATTAATATTACTTCTAATTTGTTTCATACAGGATCATCAATAGGTTGCATTATCTAAAAACAATATCAAACTAAAACATATTATTATTAGCAATACAAAACATCATATGCTTTACCAGTGCATGAGGAGCCTTCCAAATAGAAGCCATCTCTGCAGGCAGAGCATTCAGTGGTTGAGCCGCATGTAGAACAGCCAGCAATACATTGTGTATTGGAACATCCAGATACTGAAGGACAGGCTGAAACAAATTAGAAAAATTTATTTGTTATCAGTGTTTTCTTTGTCTGTCTGTGGATTCAAATCTTTGTTAGATTTCCGTTCACTTAGCTGGCATTTTGCGTAAAAAAGATTTGCTGGGATTATTCGTTCACTGAGACGTAATTTTACATGTTGCGTTTTCTTAAAGGGCAACATTTTTCAGGACAGGCCTTTCGTTATGTTAAAGATTTTACTATGCCCTTTTTCAATTGGTGGGAAAGGAGCACACATACACCACATTTTATCAAACCAATGTGATTCCATGGAAAATGTATTTTACTTTGATATTCATTTAATACAGGACGACCCATACTTTGCATTACCTACTCACAACATATCACTGCTATGTAATGCTATTAGTAATGCTATTAGTAATACAATAGATCACATGGTTTACCAGTGCATGAGGAACCATCTAAAACGAAGCCGTCTCTGCACGCAGAGCATTCTGTGGTTGAGCATGTAGAACACCCAGCAGTACATTGTGTATTGGAACATCCAGATGCACATTCTAAAACAAATAAAAATGTACATATTTTAACAACATCAATATTTCTGTGTTTGGACCCACATCTTTGTTACGTTTGCTTTCACTTAGCTGACATTTTGCATAAAACAAGCTGTTTTTTTGTGGGAAATTTCGAACACTTAGACTTAATTTTCCTTGTTGCTTTTTCTCGAAATGCACATTAATTAGAAAAGAATCTTCCATTTTGTTAAAGATTCCATGATTCCTTGTTTCAATGTGTCAGAAAGGCACACTGTGTAGTTGTTGCCTAACTTGTACATCAATTTTGAGATATAAAATAGACATTATTATCAAACCTAAGTGTTTCCTTTCAAAATTAATATTACTTCTAATTTGTTTCATACAGGATCATCAATAGGTTGCATTATCTAAAAACAATATCAAACTAAAACATATTATTATTAGCAATACAAAACATCATATGCTTTACCAGTGCATGAGGAGCCTTCCAAATAGAAGCCATCTCTGCAGGCAGAGCATTCAGTGGTTGAGCCGCATGTAGAACAGCCACCAATACATTGTGTATTGGAACATCCAGATACTGAAGGACAGGCTGAAACAAATTAGAAAAATATATTTGTTATCAGTGTTTTCTTTGTCTGTCTGTGGATTCAAATCTTTGTTAGATTTCCGTTCACTTAGCTGGCATTTTGCGTAAAAAAGATTTGCTGGGATTATTCGTACACTGAGACGTAGTTTTACATGTTGCGTTTTCTTAAAGGGCAACATTTTTCAGGACAGGCCTTTCGTTATGTTAAAGATTTTACTATGCCCTTTTTCAATTGGTGGGAAAGGAGCACACATACACCACATTTTATCAAACCAATGTGATTCCATGGAAAATGTATTTTACTTTGATATTCATTTAATACAGGACGACCCATACTTTGCATTACCTACTCACAACATATCACTGCTATGTAATGCTATTAGTAATACAATAGATCACATGGTTTACCAGTGCATGAGGAACCATCTAAAACGAAGCCGTCTCTGCACGCAGAGCATTCTGTGGTTGAGCATGTAGAACACCCAGCAGTACATTGTGTATTGGAACATCCAGATGCACATTCTAAAACAAATAAAAATGTACATATTTTAACAACATCAATATTTCTGTGTTTGGACCCACATCTTTGTTACGTTTGCTTTCACTTAGCTGACATTTTGCATAAAACAAGCTGTTTTTTTGTGGGAAATTTCGAACACTTAGACTTAATTTTCCTTGTTGCTTTTTCTCGAAATGCACATTAATTAGAAAAAAATCTTCCATTTTGTTAAAGATTCCATGATTCCTTGTTTCAATGTGTCAGAAAGGCACACTGTGTAGTTGTTGCCTAACTTGTACATCAATTTTGAGATATAAAATAGACATTATTATCAAACCTAAGTGTTTCCTTTCAAAATTAATATTACTTCTAATTTGTTTCATACAGGATCATCAATAGGTTGCATTATCTAAAAACAATATCAAACTAAAACATATTATTATTAGCAATACAAAACATCATATGCTTTACCAGTGCATGAGGAGCCTTCCAAATAGAAGCCATCTCTGCAGGCAGAGCATTCAGTGGTTGAGCCGCATGTAGAACAGCCAGCAATACATTGTGTATTGGAACATCCAGATACTGAAGGACAGGCTGAAACAAATTAGAAAAATTGATTTGTTATCAGTGTTTTCTTTGTCTGTCTGTGGATTCAAATCTTTGTTAGATTTCCGTTCACTTAGCTGGCATTTTGCGTAAAAAAGATTTGCTGGGATTATTCGTACACTGAGACGTAATTTTACATGTTGCGTTTTCTTAAAGGGCAACATTTTTCAGGACAGGCCTTTCGTTATGTTAAAGATTTTACTATGCCCTTTTTCAATTGGTGGGAAAGGAGCACACATACACCACATTTTATCAAACCAATGTGATTCCATGGAAAATGTATTTTACTTTGATATTCATTTAATACAGGACGACCCATACTTTGCATTACCTACTCACAACATATCACTGCTATGTAATGCTATTAGTAATACAATAGATCACATGGTTTACCAGTGCATGAGGAACCATCTAAAACGAAGCCGTCTCTGCACGCAGAGCATTCTGTGGTTGAGCATGTAGAACACCCAGCAGTACATTGTGTATTGGAACATCCAGATGCACATTCTAAAACAAATAAAAATGTACATATTTTAACAACATCAATATTTCTGTGTTTGGACCCACATCTTTGTTACGTTTGCTTTCACTTAGCTGACATTTTGCATAAAACAAGCTGTTTTTGTGTGGGAAATTTCGAACACTTAGACTTAATTTTCCTTGTTGCTTTTTCTCGAAATGCACATTAATTAGAAAAAAATCTTCCATTTTGTTAAAGATTCCATGATTCCTTGTTTCAATGTGTCAGAAAGGCACACTGTGTAGTTGTTGCCTAACTTGTACATCAATTTTGAGCTATAAAATAGACATTATTATCAAACCTAAGTGTTTCCTTTCAAAATTAATATTACTTCTAATTTGTTTCATACAGGATCATCAATAGGTTGCATTATCTAAAAACAATATCAAACTAAAACATATTATTATTAGCAATACAAAACATCATATGCTTTACCAGTGCATGAGGAGCCTTCCAAATAGAAGCCATCTCTGCAGGCAGAGCATTCAGTGGTTGAGCCGCATGTAGAACAGCCACCAATACATTGTGTATTGGAACATCCAGATACTGAAGGACAGGCTGAAACAAATTAGAAAAATATATTTGTTATCAGTGTTTTCTTTGTCTGTCTGTGGATTCAAATCTTTGTTAGATTTCCGTTCACTTAGCTGGCATTTTGCGTAAAAAAGATTTGCTGGGATTATTCGTACACTGAGACGTAGTTTTACATGTTGCGTTTTCTTAAAGGGCAACATTCTTCAGGACAGGCCTTTCATTATGTTAAATATTTTACTATGCCCTTTTTCAATTGGTGGGAAAGGAGCACACATACACCACATTTTATCAAACCAATGTGATTCCATGGAAAATTTATTTTACTTTGATATTCATTTAATACAGGACGACCCATACTTTGCATTACCTACTCACAACATATCACTGCTATTTAATGCTATTAGTAATACAATAGATCACATGGTTTACCAGTGCATGAGGAACCATCTAAAACGAAGCCGTCTCTGCACGCAGAGCATTCTGTGGTTGAGCATGTAGAACACCCAGCAGTACATTGTGTATTGGAACATCCAGATGCACATTCTAAAACAAATAAAAATGTACATATTTTAACAACATCAATATTTCTGTGTTTGGACCCACATCTTTGTTACGTTTGCTTTCACTTAGCTGACATTTTGCATAAAACAAGCTGTTTTTTTGTGGGAAATTTCGAACACTTAGACTTAATTTTCCTTGTTGCTTTTTCTCGAAATGCACATTAATTAGAAAAAAATCTTCCATTTTGTTAAAGATTCCATGATTCCTTGTTTCAATGTGTCAGAAAGGCACACTGTGTAGTTGTTGCCTAACTTGTACATCAATTTTGAGATATAAAATAGACATTATTATCAAACCTAAGTGTTTCCTTTCAAAATTAATATTACTTCTAATTTGTTTCATACAGGATCATCAATAGGTTGCATTATCTAAAAACAATATCAAACTAAAACATATTATTATTAGCAATACAAAACATCATATGCTTTACCAGTGCATGAGGAGCCTTCCAAATAGAAGCCATCTCTGCAGGCAGAACATTCAGTGGTTGAGCCGCATGTAGAACAGCCAGCAATACATTGTGTATTGGAACATCCAGATACTGAAGGACAGGCTGAAACAAATTAGAAAAATATATTTGTTATCAGTGTTTTCTTTGTCTGTCTGTGGATTCAAATCTTTGTTAGATTTCCGTTCACTTAGCTGGCATTTTGCGTAAAAAAGATTTGCTGGGATTATTCGTACACTGAGACGTAGTTTTACATGTTGCGTTTTCTTAAAGGGCAACATTCTTCAGGACAGGCCTTTCATTATGTTAAAGATTTTACTATGCCCTTTTTCAATTGGTGGGAAAGGAGCACACATACACCACATTTTATCAAACCAATGTGATTCCATGGAAAATTAATTTTACTTTGATATTCATTTAATACAGGACGATCCATACTTTGCATTACCTACTCACAACATATCACTGCTATGTAATGCTATTAGTAATACAATAGATCACATGGTTTACCAGTGCATGAGGAACCATCTAAAACGAAGCCGTCTCTGCACGCAGAGCATTCTGTGGTTGAGCATGTAGAACACCCAGCAGTACATTGTGTATTGGAACATCCAGATGCACATTCTAAAACAAATAAAAATTTACATATTTTAACAACATTAATATTTCTGTGTTTGGACCCACATCTTTGTTACGTTTGCTTTCACTTAGCTGACATTTTGCATAAAACAAGCTGTTTTTTGTGGGAAATTTCGAACACTTAGACTTAATTTTCCTTGTTGCTTTTTCTCGAAATGCACATTAATTAGAAAAAAATCTTCCATTTTGTTAAAGATTCCATGATTCCTTGTTTCAATGTGTCAGAAAGGCACACTGTGTAGTTGTTGCCTAACTTGTACATCAATTTTGAGATATAAAATAGACATTATTATCAAACCTAAGTGTTTCCTTTCAAAATTAATATTACTTCTAATTTGTTTCATACAGGATCATCAATAGGTTGCATTATCTAAAAACAATATCAAACTAAAACATATTATTATTAGCAATACAAAACATCATATGCTTTACCAGTGCATGAGGAGCCTTCCAAATAGAAGCCATCTCTGCAGGCAGAGCATTCAGTGGTTGAGCCGCATGTAGAACAGCCAGCAATACATTGTGTATTGGAACATCCAGATACTGAAGGACAGGCTGAAACAAATTAGAAAAATGTATTTGTTATCAGTGTTTTCTTTGTCTGTCTGTGGATTCAAATCTTTGTTAGATTTCCGTTCACTTAGCTGGCATTTTGCGTAAAAAAGATTTGCTGGGATTATTCGTTCACTGAGACGTAATTTTACATGTTGCGTTTTCTTAAAGGGCAACATTTTTCAGGACAGGCCTTTCGTTATGTTAAAGATTTTACTATGCCCTTTTTCAATTGGTGGGAAAGGAGCACACATACACCACATTTTATCAAACCAATGTGATTCCATGGAAAATGTATTTTACTTTGATATTCATTTAATACAGGACGACCCATACTTTGCATTACCTACTCACAACATATCACTGCTATGTAATGCTATTAGTAATGCTATTAGTAATACAATAGATCACATGGTTTACCAGTGCATGAGGAACCATCTAAAACGAAGCCGTCTCTGCACGCAGAGCATTCTGTGGTTGAGCATGTAGAACACCCAGCAGTACATTGTGTATTGGAACATCCAGATGCACATTCTAAAACAAATAAAAATGTACATATTTTAACAACATCAATATTTCTGTGTTTGGACCCACATCTTTGTTACGTTTGCTTTCACTTAGCTGACATTTTGCATAAAACAAGCTGTTTTTTTGTGTGGAAATTTCGAACATTTAGACTTAATTTTCCTTATTGCTTTTTCTCGAAATGCACATTAATTAGAAAAAGATCTTCCATTTTGTTAAAGATTCCATGATTCCTTGTTTCAATGTGTCAGAAAGGCACACTGTGTAGTTGTTGCCTAACTTGTACATCAATTTTGAGATATAAAATAGACATTATTATCAAACCTAAGTGTTTCCTTTCAAAATTAATATTACTTCTAATTTGTTTCATACAGGATCATCAATAGGTTGCATTATCTAAAAACAATATCAAACTAAAACATATTATTATTAGCAATACAAAACATCATATGCTTTACCAGTGCATGAGGAGCCTTCCAAATAGAAGCCATCTCTGCAGGCAGAGCATTCAGTGGTTGAGCCGCATGTAGAACAGCCAGCAATACATTGTGTATTGGAACATCCAGATACTGAAGGACAGGCTGAAACAAATTAGAAAAATATATTTGTTATCAGTGTTTTCTTTGTCTGTCTGTGGATTCAAATCTTTGTTAGATTTCCGTTCACTTAGCTGGCATTTTGCGTAAAAAAGATTTGCTGGGATTATTCGTACACTGAGACGTAGTTTTACATGTTGCGTTTTCTTAAAGGGCAACATTTTTCAGGACAGGCCTTTCGTTATGTTAAAGATTTTACTATGCCCTTTTTCAATTGGTGGGAAAGGAGCACACATACACCACATTTTATCAAACCAATGTGATTCCATGGAAAATTTATTTTACTTTGATATTCATTTAATACAGGACGACCCATACTTTGCATTACCTACTCACAACATATCACTGCTATGTAATGCTATTAGTAATACAATAGATCACATGGTTTACCAGTGCATGAGGAACCATCTAAAACGAAGCCGTCTCTGCACGCAGAGCATTCTGTGGTTGAGCATGTAGAACACCCAGCAGTACATTGTGTATTGGAACATCCAGATGCACATTCTAAAACAAATAAAAATGTACATATTTTAACAACATCAATATTTCTGTGTTTGGACCCACATCTTTGTTACGTTTGCTTTCACTTAGCTGACATTTTGCATAAAACAAGCTGTTTTTTTGTGGGAAATTTCGAACACTTAGACTTAATTTTCCTTGTTGCTTTTTCTCGAAATGCACATTAATTAGAAAAAAATCTTCCATTTTGTTAAAGATTCCATGATTCCTTGTTTCAATGTGTCAGAAAGGCACACTGTGTAGTTGTTGCCTAACTTGTACATCAATTTTGAGATATAAAATAGACATTATTATCAAACCTAAGTGTTTCCTTTCAAAATTAATATTACTTCTAATTTGTTTCATACAGGATCATCAATAGGTTGCATTATCTAAAAACAATATCAAACTAAAACATATTATTATTAGCAATACAAAACATCATATGCTTTACCAGTGCATGAGGAGCCTTCCAAATAGAAGCCATCTCTGCAGGCAGAGCATTCAGTGGTTGAGCCGCATGTAGAACAGCCAGCAATACATTGTGTATTGGAACATCCAGATACTGAAGGACAGGCTGAAACAAATTAGAAAAAATTATTTGTTATCAGTGTTTTCTTTGTCTGTCTGTGGATTCAAATCTTTGTTAGATTTCCGTTCACTTAGATGGCATTTTGCGTAAAAAAGATTTGCTGGGATTATTCGTTCACTGAGACGTAATTTTACATGTTGCGTTTTCTTAAAGGGCAACATTTTTCAGGTCAGGCCTTTCGTTATGTTAAAGATTTTACTATGCCCTTTTTCAATTGGTGGGAAAGGAGCACACATACACCACATTTTATCAAACCAATGTGATTCCATGGAAAATGTATTTTACTTTGATATTCATTTAATACAGGACGACCCATACTTTGCATTACCTACTCACAACATATCACTGCTATGTAATGCTATTAGTAATGCTATTAGTAATACAATAGATCACATGGTTTACCAGTGCATGAGGAACCATCTAAAACGAAGCCGTCTCTGCACGCAGAGCATTCTGTGGTTGAGCATGTAGAACACCCAGCAGTACATTGTGTATTGGAACATCCAGATGCACATTCTAAAACAAATAAAAATGTACATATTTTAACAACATCAATATTTCTGTGTTTGGACCCACATCTTTGTTACGTTTGCTTTCACTTAGCTGACATTTTGCATAAAACAAGCTGTTTTTTTTTTGGAAATTTCGAACATTTAGACTTAATTTTCCTTATTGCTTTTTCTCGAAATGCACATTAATTAGAAAAAGATCTTCCATTTTGTTAAAGATTCCATGATTCCTTGTTTCAATGTGTCAGAAAGGCACACTGTGTAGTTGTTGCCTAACTTGTACATCAATTTTGAGATATAAAATAGACATTATTATCAAACCTAAGTGTTTCCTTTCAAAATTAATATTACTTCTAATTTGTTTCATACAGGATCATCAATAGGTTGCATTATCTAAAAACAATATCAAACTAAAACATATTATTATTAGCAATACAAAACATCATATGCTTTACCAGTGCATGAGGAGCCTTCCAAATAGAAGCCATCTCTGCAGGCAGAGCATTCAGTGGTTGAGCCGCATGTAGAACAGCCACCAATACATTGTGTATTGGAACATCCAGATACTGAAGGACAGGCTGAAACAAATTAGAAAAATATATTTGTTATCAGTGTTTTCTTTGTCTGTCTGTGGATTCAAATCTTTGTTAGATTTCCGTTCACTTAGCTGGCATTTTGCGTAAAAAAGATTTGCTGGGATTATTCGTACACTGAGACGTAGTTTTACATGTTGCGTTTTCTTAAAGGGCAACATTTTTCAGGACAGGCCTTTCGTTATGTTAAAGATTTTACTATGCCCTTTTTCAATTGGTGGGAAAGGAGCACACATACACCACATTTTATCAAACCAATGTGATTCCATGGAAAATTTATTTTACTTTGATATTCATTTAATACAGGACGACCCATACTTTGCATTACCTACTCACAACATATCACTGCTATGTAATGCTATTAGTAATACAATAGATCACATGGTTTACCAGTGCATGAGGAACCATCTAAAACGAAGCCGTCTCTGCACGCAGAGCATTCTGTGGTTGAGCATGTAGAACACCCAGCAGTACATTGTGTATTGGAACATCCAGATGCACATTCTAAAACAAATAAAAATGTACATATTTTAACAACATCAATATTTCTGTGTTTGGACCCACATCTTTGTTACGTTTGCTTTCACTTAGCTGACATTTTGCATAAAACAAGCTGTTTTTTTGTGGGAAATTTCGAACACTTAGACTTAATTTTCCTTGTTGCTTTTTCTCGAAATGCACATTAATTAGAAAAAAATCTTCCATTTTGTTAAAGATTCCATGATTCCTTGTTTCAATGTGTCAGAAAGGCACACTGTGTAGTTGTTGCCTAACTTGTACATCAATTTTGAGATATAAAATAGACATTATTATCAAACCTAAGTGTTTCCTTTCAAAATTAATATTACTTCTAATTTGTTTCATACAGGATCATCAATAGGTTGCATTATCTAAAAACAATATCAAACTAAAACATATTATTATTAGCAATACAAAACATCATATGCTTTACCAGTGCATGAGGAGCCTTCCAAATAGAAGCCATCTCTGCAGGCAGAGCATTCAGTGGTTGAGCCGCATGTAGAACAGCCAGCAATACATTGTGTATTGGAACATCCAGATACTGAAGGACAGGCTGAAACAAATTAGAAAAATTTATTTGTTATCAGTGTTTTCTTTGTCTGTCTGTGGATTCAAATCTTTGTTAGATTTCCGTTCACTTAGCTGGCATTTTGCGTAAAAAAGATTTGCTGGGATTATTCGTACACTGAGACGTAATTTTACATGTTGCGTTTTCTTAAAGGGCAACATTTTTCAGGACAGGCCTTTCGTTATGTTAAAGATTTTACTATGCCCTTTTTCAATTGGTGGGAAAGGAGCACACATACACCACATTTTATCAAACCAATGTGATTCCATGGAAAATGTATTTTACTTTGATATTCATTTAATACAGGACGACCCATACTTTGCATTACCTACTCACAACATATCACTGCTATGTAATGCTATTAGTAATACAATAGATCACATGGTTTACCAGTGCATGAGGAACCATCTAAAACGAAGCCGTCTCTGCACGCAGAGCATTCTGTGGTTGAGCATGTAGAACACCCAGCAGTACATTGTGTATTGGAACATCCAGATGCACATTCTAAAACAAATAAAAATGTACATATTTTAACAACATCAATATTTCTGTGTTTGGACCCACATCTTTGTTACGTTTGCTTTCACTTAGCTGACATTTTGCATAAAACAAGCTGTTTTTGTGTGGGAAATTTCGAACACTTAGACTTAATTTTCCTTGTTGCTTTTTCTCGAAATGCACATTAATTAGAAAAAAATCTTCCATTTTGTTAAAGATTCCATGATTCCTTGTTTCAATGTGTCAGAAAGGCACACTGTGTAGTTGTTGCCTAACTTGTACATCAATTTTGAGATATAAAATAGACATTATTATCAAACCTAAGTGTTTCCTTTCAAAATTAATATTACTTCTAATTTGTTTCATACAGGATCATCAATAGGTTGCATTATCTAAAAACAATATCAAACTAAAACATATTATTATTAGCAATACAAAACATCATATGCTTTACCAGTGCATGAGGAGCCTTCCAAATAGAAGCCATCTCTGCAGGCAGAGCATTCAGTGGTTGAGCCGCATGTAGAACAGCCACCAATACATTGTGTATTGGAACATCCAGATACTGAAGGACAGGCTGAAACAAATTAGAAAAATATATTTGTTATCAGTGTTTTCTTTGTCTGTCTGTGGATTCAAATCTTTGTTAGATTTCCGTTCACTTAGCTGGCATTTTGCGTAAAAAAGATTTGCTGGGATTATTCATACACTGAGACGTAGTTTTACATGTTGCGTTTTCTTAAAGGACAACATTCTTCAGGACAGGCCTTTCCTTATGTTAAAGATTTTACTATGCCCTTTTTCAATTGGTGGGAAAGGAGCACACATACACCACATTTTATCAAACCAATGTGATTCCATAGAAAATTTATTTTACTTTGATATTCATTTAATACAGGACGACCCATACTTTGCATTACCTACTCACAACATATCACTGCTATGTAATGCTATTAGTAATACAATAGATCACATGGTTTACCAGTGCATGAGGAACCATCTAAAACGAAGCCGTCTCTGCACGCAGAGCATTCTGTGGTTGAGCATGTAGAACACCCAGCAGTACATTGTGTATTGGAACATCCAGATGCACATTCTAAAACAAATAAAAATGTACATATTTTAACAACATCAATATTTCTGTGTTTGGACCCACATCTTTGTTACGTTTGCTTTCACTTAGCTGACATTTTGCATAAAACAAGCTGTTTTTTGTGGGAAATTTCGAACACTTAGACTTAATTTTCCTTGTTGCTTTTTCTCGAAATGCACATTAATTAGAAAAAAATCTTCCATTTTGTTAAAGATTCCATGATTCCTTGTTTCAATGTGTCAGAAAGGCACACTGTGTAGTTGTTGCCTAACTTGTACATCAATTTTGAGATATAAAATAGACATTATTATCAAACCTAAGTGTTTCCTTTCAAAATTAATATTACTTCTAATTTGTTTCATACAGGATCATCAATAGGTTGCATTATCTAAAAACAATATCAAACTAAAACATATTATTATTAGCAATACAAAACATCATATGCTTTACCAGTGCATGAGGAGCCTTCCAAATAGAAGCCATCTCTGCAGGCAGAGCATTCAGTGGTTGAGCCGCATGTAGAACAGCCACCAATACATTGTGTATTGGAACATCCAGATACTGAAGGACAGGCTGAAACAAATTAGAAAAATATATTTGTTATCAGTGTTTTCTTTGTCTGTCTGTGGATTCAAATCTTTGTTAGATTTCCGTTCACTTAGCTGGCATTTTGCGTAAAAAAGATTTGCTGGGATTATTCGTACACTGAGACGTAGTTTTACATGTTGCGTTTTCTTAAAGGGCAACATTCTTCAGGACAGGCCTTTCATTATGTTAAAGATTTTACTATGCCCTTTTTCAATTGGTGGGAAAGGAGCACACATACACCACATTTTATCAAACCAAAGTGATTCCATGGAAAATTTATTTTACTTTGATATTCATTTAATACAGGACGACCCATACTTTGCATTACCTACTCACAACATATCACTGCTATTTAATGCTATTAGTAATACAATAGATCACATGGTTTACCAGTGCATGAGGAACCATCTAAAACGAAGCCGTCTCTGCACGCAGAGCATTCTGTGGTTGAGCATGTAGAACACCCAGCAGTACATTGTGTATTGGAACATCCAGATGCACATTCTAAAACAAATAAAAATGTACATATTTTAACAACATCAATATTTCTGTGTTTGGACCCACATCTTTGTTACGTTTGCTTTCACTTAGCTGACATTTTGCATAAAACAAGCTGTTTTTTTGTGGGAAATTCGAACACTTAGACTTAATTTTCCTTGTTGCTTTTTCTCGAAATGCACATTAATTAGAAAAAAATCTTCCATTTTGTTAAAGATTCCATGATTCCTTGTTTCAATGTGTCAGAAAGGCACACTGTGTAGTTGTTGCCTAACTTGTACATCAATTTTGAGATATAAAATAGACATTATTATCAAACCTAAGTGTTTCCTTTCAAAATTAATATTACTTCTAATTTGTTTCATACAGGATCATCAATAGGTTGCATTATCTAAAAACAATATCAAACTAAAACATATTATTATTAGCAATACAAAACATCATATGCTTTACCAGTGCATGAGGAGCCTTCCAAATAGAAGCCATCTCTGCAGGCAGAGCATTCAGTGGTTGAGCCGCATGTAGAACAGCCACCAATACATTGTGTATTGGAACATCCAGATACTGAAGGACAGGCTGAAACAAATTAGAAAAATATATTTGTTATCAGTGTTTTCTTTGTCTGTCTGTGGATTCAAATCTTTGTTAGATTTCCGTTCACTTAGCTGGCATTTTGCGTAAAAAAGATTTGCTGGGATTATTCGTACACTGAGACGTAGTTTTACATGTTGCGTTTTCTTAAAGGGCAACATTTTTCAGGACAGGCCTTTCGTTATGTTAAAGATTTTACTATGCCCTTTTTCAATTGGTGGGAAAGGAGCACACATACACCACATTTTATCAAACCAATGTGATTCCATGGAAAATTTATTTTACTTTGATATTCATTTAATACAGGACGACCCATACTTTGCATTACCTACTCACAACATATCACTGCTATGTAATGCTATTAGTAATACAATAGATCACATGGTTTACCAGTGCATGAGGAACCATCTAAAACGAAGCCGTCTCTGCACGCAGAGCATTCTGTGGTTGAGCATGTAGAACACCCAGCAGTACATTGTGTATTGGAACATCCAGATGCACATTCTAAAACAAATAAAAATGTACATATTTTAACAACATCAATATTTCTGTGTTTGGACCCACATCTTTGTTACGTTTGCTTTCACTTAGCTGACATTTTGCATAAAACAAGCTGTTTTTTTGTGGGAAATTTCGAACACTTAGACTTAATTTTCCTTGTTGCTTTTTCTCGAAATGCACATTAATTAGAAAAAAATCTTCCATTTTGTTAAAGATTCCATGATTCCTTGTTTCAATGTGTCAGAAAGGCACACTGTGTAGTTGTTGCCTAACTTGTACATCAATTTTGAGATATAAAATAGACATTATTATCAAACCTAAGTGTTTCCTTTCAAAATTAATATTACTTCTAATTTGTTTCATACAGGATCATCAATAGGTTGCATTATCTAAAAACAATATCAAACTAAAACATATTATTATTAGCAATACAAAACATCATATGCTTTACCAGTGCATGAGGAGCCTTCCAAATAGAAGCCATCTCTGCAGGCAGAGCATTCAGTGGTTGAGCCGCATGTAGAACAGCCAGCAATACATTGTGTATTGGAACATCCAGATACTGAAGGACAGGCTGAAACAAATTAGAAAAATGTATTTGTTATCAGTGTTTTCTTTGTCTGTCTGTGGATTCAAATCTTTGTTAGATTTCCGTTCACTTAGCTGGCATTTTGCGTAAAAAAGATTTGCTGGGATTATTCGTACACTGAGACGTAATTTTACATGTTGCGTTTTCTTAAAGGGCAACATTTTTCAGGACAGGCCTTTCGTTATGTTAAAGATTTTACTATGCCCTTTTTCAATTGGTGGGAAAGGAGCACACATACACCACATTTTATCAAACCAATGTGATTCCATGGAAAATGTATTTTACTTTGATATTCATTTAATACAGGACGACCCATACTTTGCATTACCTACTCACAACATATCACTGCTATGTAATGCTATTAGTAATACAATAGATCACATGGTTTACCAGTGCATGAGGAACCATCTAAAACGAAGCCGTCTCTGCACGCAGAGCATTCTGTGGTTGAGCATGTAGAACACCCAGCAGTACATTGTGTATTGGAACATCCAGATGCACATTCTAAAACAAATAAAAATGTACATATTTTAACAACATCAATATTTCTGTGTTTGGACCCACATCTTTGTTACGTTTGCTTTCACTTAGCTGACATTTTGCATAAAACAAGCTGTTTTTGTGTGGGAAATTTCGAACACTTAGACTTAATTTTCCTTGTTGCTTTTTCTCGAAATGCACATTAATTAGAAAAAAATCTTCCATTTTGTTAAAGATTCCATGATTCCTTGTTTCAATGTGTCAGAAAGGCACACTGTGTAGTTGTTGCCTAACTTGTACATCAATTTTGAGATATAAAATAGACATTATTATCAAACCTAAGTGTTTCCTTTCAAAATTAATATTACTTCTAATTTGTTTCATACAGGATCATCAATAGGTTGCATTATCTAAAAACAATATCAAACTAAAACATATTATTATTAGCAATACAAAACATCATATGCTTTACCAGTGCATGAGGAGCCTTCCAAATAGAAGCCATCTCTGCAGGCAGAGCATTCAGTGGTTGAGCCGCATGTAGAACAGCCACCAATACATTGTGTATTGGAACATCCAGATACTGAAGGACAGGCTGAAACAAATTAGAAAAATATATTTGTTATCAGTGTTTTCTTTGTCTGTCTGTGGATTCAAATCTTTGTTAGATTTCCGTTCACTTAGCTGGCATTTTGCGTAAAAAAGATTTGCTGGGATTATTCATACACTGAGACGTAGTTTTACATGTTGCGTTTTCTTAAAGGACAACATTCTTCAGGACAGGCCTTTCCTTATGTTAAAGATTTTACTATGCCCTTTTTCAATTGGTGGGAAAGGAGCACACATACACCACATTTTATCAAACCAATGTGATTCCATAGAAAATTTATTTTACTTTGATATTCATTTAATACAGGACGACCCATACTTTGCATTACCTACTCACAACATATCACTGCTATGTAATGCTATTAGTAATACAATAGATCACATGGTTTACCAGTGCATGAGGAACCATCTAAAACGAAGCCGTCTCTGCACGCAGAGCATTCTGTGGTTGAGCATGTAGAACACCCAGCAGTACATTGTGTATTGGAACATCCAGATGCACATTCTAAAACAAATAAAAATGTACATATTTTAACAACATCAATATTTCTGTGTTTGGACCCACATCTTTGTTACGTTTGCTTTCACTTAGCTGACATTTTGCATAAAACAAGCTGTTTTTTGTGGGAAATTTCGAACACTTAGACTTAATTTTCCTTGTTGCTTTTTCTCGAAATGCACATTAATTAGAAAAAAATCTTCCATTTTGTTAAAGATTCCATGATTCCTTGTTTCAATGTGTCAGAAAGGCACACTGTGTAGTTGTTGCCTAACTTGTACATCAATTTTGAGATATAAAATAGACATTATTATCAAACCTAAGTGTTTCCTTTCAAAATTAATATTACTTCTAATTTGTTTCATACAGGATCATCAATAGGTTGCATTATCTAAAAACAATATCAAACTAAAACATATTATTATTAGCAATACAAAACATCATATGCTTTACCAGTGCATGAGGAGCCTTCCAAATAGAAGCCATCTCTGCAGGCAGAGCATTCAGTGGTTGAGCCGCATGTAGAACAGCCACCAATACATTGTGTATTGGAACATCCAGATACTGAAGGACAGGCTGAAACAAATTAGAAAAATATATTTGTTATCAGTGTTTTCTTTGTCTGTCTGTGGATTCAAATCTTTGTTAGATTTCCGTTCACTTAGCTGGCATTTTGCGTAAAAAAGATTTGCTGGGATTATTCGTACACTGAGACGTAGTTTTACATGTTGCGTTTTCTTAAAGGGCAACATTCTTCAGGACAGGCCTTTCATTATGTTAAAGATTTTACTATGCCCTTTTTCAATTGGTGGGAAAGGAGCACACATACACCACATTTTATCAAACCAAAGTGATTCCATGGAAAATTTATTTTACTTTGATATTCATTTAATACAGGACGACCCATACTTTGCATTACCTACTCACAACATATCACTGCTATTTAATGCTATTAGTAATACAATAGATCACATGGTTTACCAGTGCATGAGGAACCATCTAAAACGAAGCCGTCTCTGCACGCAGAGCATTCTGTGGTTGAGCATGTAGAACACCCAGCAGTACATTGTGTATTGGAACATCCAGATGCACATTCTAAAACAAATAAAAATGTACATATTTTAACAACATCAATATTTCTGTGTTTGGACCCACATCTTTGTTACGTTTGCTTTCACTTAGCTGACATTTTGCATAAAACAAGCTGTTTTTTTGTGGGAAATTCGAACACTTAGACTTAATTTTCCTTGTTGCTTTTTCTCGAAATGCACATTAATTAGAAAAAAATCTTCCATTTTGTTAAAGATTCCATGATTCCTTGTTTCAATGTGTCAGAAAGGCACACTGTGTAGTTGTTGCCTAACTTGTACATCAATTTTGAGATATAAAATAGACATTATTATCAAACCTAAGTGTTTCCTTTCAAAATTAATATTACTTCTAATTTGTTTCATACAGGATCATCAATAGGTTGCATTATCTAAAAACAATATCAAACTAAAACATATTATTATTAGCAATACAAAACATCATATGCTTTACCAGTGCATGAGGAGCCTTCCAAATAGAAGCCATCTCTGCAGGCAGAGCATTCAGTGGTTGAGCCGCATGTAGAACAGCCAGCAATACATTGTGTATTGGAACATCCAGATACTGAAGGACAGGCTGAAACAAATTAGAAAAATTTATTTGTTATCAGTGTTTTCTTTGTCTGTCTGTGGATTCAAATCTTTGTTAGATTTCCGTTCACTTAGCTGGCATTTTGCGTAAAAAAGATTTGCTGGGATTATTCGTTCACTGAGACGTAATTTTACATGTT
Organism: Oasisia sp. SBJ-2009; assembly: GCA_964017155.1. Taxonomy (NCBI): domain Eukaryota; kingdom Metazoa; phylum Annelida; class Polychaeta; order Sabellida; family Siboglinidae; genus Oasisia; species Oasisia sp. SBJ-2009. The sequence continues at coordinate 20,677,896 of OZ024855.1, forward strand.
GCGTTTTCTTAAAGGGCAACATTTTTCAGGACAGGCCTTTCGTTATGTTAAAGATTTTACTATGCCCTTTTTCAATTGGTGGGAAAGGAGCACACATACACCACATTTTATCAAACCAATGTGATTCCATGGAAAATGTATTTTACTTTGATATTCATTTAATACAGGACGACCCATACTTTGCATTACCTACTCACAACATATCACTGCTATGTAATGCTATTAGTAATACAATAGATCACGTGGTTTACCAGTGCATGAGGAACCATCTAAAACGAAGCCGTCTCTGCACGCAGAGCATTCTGTGGTTGAGCATGTAGAACACCCAGCAGTACATTGTGTATTGGAACATCCAGATGCACATTCTAAAACAAATAAAAATGTACATATTTTAACAACATCAATATTTCTGTGTTTGGACCCACATCTTTGTTACGTTTGCTTTCACTTAGCTGACATTTTGCATAAAACAAGCTGTTTTTTTGTTGGAAATTTCGAACACTTAGACTTAATTTTCCTTGTTGCTTTTTCTCGAAATGCACATTAATTAGAAAAAAATCTTCCATTTTGTTAAAGATTCCATGATTCCTTGTTTCAATGTGTCAGAAAGGCACACTGTGTAGTTGTTGCCTAACTTGTACATCAATTTTGAGATATAAAATAGACATTATTATCAAACCTAAGTGTTTCCTTTCAAAATTAATATTACTTCTAATTTGTTTCATACAGGATCATCAATAGGTTGCATTATCTAAAAACAATATCAAACTAAAACATATTATTATTAGCAATACAAAACATCATATGCTTTACCAGTGCATGAGGAGCCTTCCAAATAGAAGCCATCTCTGCAGGCAGAGCATTCAGTGGTTGAGCCGCATGTAGAACAGCCAGCAATACATTGTGTATTGGAACATCCAGATACTGAAGGACAGGCTGAAACAAATTAGAAAAATTTATTTGTTATCAGTGTTTTCTTTGTCTGTCTGTGGATTCAAATCTTTGTTAGATTTCCGTTCACTTAGCTGGCATTTTGCGTAAAAAAGATTTGCTGGGATTATTCGTACACTGAGACGTAATTTTACATGTTGCGTTTTCTTAAAGGGCAACATTTTTCAGGACAGGCCTTTCGTTATGTTAAAGATTTTACTATGCCCTTTTTCAATTGGTGGGAAAGGAGCACACATACACCACATTTTATCAAACCAATGTGATTCCATGGAAAATGTATTTTACTTTGATATTCATTTAATACAGGACGACCCATACTTTGCATTACCTACTCACAACATATCACTGCTATGTAATGCTATTAGTAATACAATAGATCACATGGTTTACCAGTGCATGAGGAACCATCTAAAACGAAGCCGTCTCTGCACGCAGAGCATTCTGTGGTTGAGCATGTAGAACACCCAGCAGTACATTGTGTATTGGAACATCCAGATGCACATTCTAAAACAAATAAAAATGTACATATTTTAACAACATCAATATTTCTGTGTTTGGACCCACATCTTTGTTACGTTTGCTTTCACTTAGCTGACATTTTGCATAAAACAAGCTGTTTTTGTGTGGGAAATTTCGAACACTTAGACTTAATTTTCCTTGTTGCTTTTTCTCGAAATGCACATTAATTAGAAAAAAATCTTCCATTTTGTTAAAGATTCCATGATTCCTTGTTTCAATGTGTCAGAAAGGCACACTGTGTAGTTGTTGCCTAACTTGTACATCAATTTTGAGATATAAAATAGACATTATTATCAAACCTAAGTGTTTCCTTTCAAAATTAATATTACTTCTAATTTGTTTCATACAGGATCATCAATAGGTTGCATTATCTAAAAACAATATCAAACTAAAACATATTATTATTAGCAATACAAAACATCATATGCTTTACCAGTGCATGAGGAGCCTTCCAAATAGAAGCCATCTCTGCAGGCAGAGCATTCAGTGGTTGAGCCGCATGTAGAACAGCCACCAATACATTGTGTATTGGAACATCCAGATACTGAAGGACAGGCTGAAACAAATTAGAAAAATATATTTGTTATCAGTGTTTTCTTTGTCTGTCTGTGGATTCAAATCTTTGTTAGATTTCCGTTCACTTAGCTGGCATTTTGCGTAAAAAAGATTTGCTGGGATTATTCGTACACTGAGACGTAGTTTTACATGTTGCGTTTTCTTAAAGGGCAACATTCTTCAGGACAGGCCTTTCATTATGTTAAAGATTTTACTATGCCCTTTTTCAATTGGTGGGAAAGGAGCACACATACACCACATTTTATCAAACCAAAGTGATTCCATGGAAAATTTATTTTACTTTGATATTCATTTAATACAGGACGACCCATACTTTGCATTACCTACTCACAACATATCACTGCTATTTAATGCTATTAGTAATACAATAGATCACATGGTTTACCAGTGCATGAGGAACCATCTAAAACGAAGCCGTCTCTGCACGCAGAGCATTCTGTGGTTGAGCATGTAGAACACCCAGCAGTACATTGTGTATTGGAACATCCAGATGCACATTCTAAAACAAATAAAAATGTACATATTTTAACAACATCAATATTTCTGTGTTTGGACCCACATCTTTGTTACGTTTGCTTTCACTTAGCTGACATTTTGCATAAAACAAGCTGTTTTTTTGTGGGAAATTCGAACACTTAGACTTAATTTTCCTTGTTGCTTTTTCTCGAAATGCACATTAATTAGAAAAAAATCTTCCATTTTGTTAAAGATTCCATGATTCCTTGTTTCAATGTGTCAGAAAGGCACACTGTGTAGTTGTTGCCTAACTTGTACATCAATTTTGAGATATAAAATAGACATTATTATCAAACCTAAGTGTTTCCTTTCAAAATTAATATTACTTCTAATTTGTTTCATACAGGATCATCAATAGGTTGCATTATCTAAAAACAATATCAAACTAAAACATATTATTATTAGCAATACAAAACATCATATGCTTTACCAGTGCATGAGGAGCCTTCCAAATAGAAGCCATCTCTGCAGGCAGAGCATTCAGTGGTTGAGCCGCATGTAGAACAGCCAGCAATACATTGTGTATTGGAACATCCAGATACTGAAGGACAGGCTGAAACAAATTAGAAAAATTTATTTGTTATCAGTGTTTTCTTTGTCTGTCTGTGGATTCAAATCTTTGTTAGATTTCCGTTCACTTAGCTGGCATTTTGCGTAAAAAAGATTTGCTGGGATTATTCGTTCACTGAGACGTAATTTTACATGTTGCGTTTTCTTAAAGGGCAACATTTTTCAGGACAGGCCTTTCGTTATGTTAAAGATTTTACTATGCCCTTTTTCAATTGGTGGGAAAGGAGCACACATACACCACATTTTATCAAACCAATGTGATTCCATGGAAAATGTATTTTACTTTGATATTCATTTAATACAGGACGACCCATACTTTGCATTACCTACTCACAACATATCACTGCTATGTAATGCTATTAGTAATACAATAGATCACGTGGTTTACCAGTGCATGAGGAACCATCTAAAACGAAGCCGTCTCTGCACGCAGAGCATTCTGTGGTTGAGCATGTAGAACACCCAGCAGTACATTGTGTATTGGAACATCCAGATGCACATTCTAAAACAAATAAAAATGTACATATTTTAACAACATCAATATTTCTGTGTTTGGACCCACATCTTTGTTACGTTTGCTTTCACTTAGCTGACATTTTGCATAAAACAAGCTGTTTTTTTGTTGGAAATTTCGAACACTTAGACTTAATTTTCCTTGTTGCTTTTTCTCGAAATGCACATTAATTAGAAAAAAATCTTCCATTTTGTTAAAGATTCCATGATTCCTTGTTTCAATGTGTCAGAAAGGCACACTGTGTAGTTGTTGCCTAACTTGTACATCAATTTTGAGATATAAAATAGACATTATTATCAAACCTAAGTGTTTCCTTTCAAAATTAATATTACTTCTAATTTGTTTCATACAGGATCATCAATAGGTTGCATTATCTAAAAACAATATCAAACTAAAACATATTATTATTAGCAATACAAAACATCATATGCTTTACCAGTGCATGAGGAGCCTTCCAAATAGAAGCCATCTCTGCAGGCAGAGCATTCAGTGGTTGAGCCGCATGTAGAACAGCCACCAATACATTGTGTATTGGAACATCCAGATACTGAAGGACAGGCTGAAACAAATTAGAAAAATATATTTGTTATCAGTGTTTTCTTTGTCTGTCTGTGGATTCAAATCTTTGTTAGATTTCCGTTCACTTAGCTGGCATTTTGCGTAAAAAAGATTTGCTGGGATTATTCGTACACTGAGACGTAGTTTTACATGTTGCGTTTTCTTAAAGGGCAACATTCTTCAGGACAGGCCTTTCATTATGTTAAAGATTTTACTATGCCCTTTTTCAATTGGTGGGAAAGGAGCACACATACACCACATTTTATCAAACCAAAGTGATTCCATGGAAAATTTATTTTACTTTGATATTCATTTAATACAGGACGACCCATACTTTGCATTACCTACTCACAACATATCACTGCTATTTAATGCTATTAGTAATACAATAGATCACATGGTTTACCAGTGCATGAGGAACCATCTAAAACGAAGCCGTCTCTGCACGCAGAGCATTCTGTGGTTGAGCATGTAGAACACCCAGCAGTACATTGTGTATTGGAACATCCAGATGCACATTCTAAAACAAATAAAAATGTACATATTTTAACAACATCAATATTTCTGTGTTTGGACCCACATCTTTGTTACGTTTGCTTTCACTTAGCTGACATTTTGCATAAAACAAGCTGTTTTTTTGTGGGAAATTCGAACACTTAGACTTAATTTTCCTTGTTGCTTTTTCTCGAAATGCACATTAATTAGAAAAAAATCTTCCATTTTGTTAAAGATTCCATGATTCCTTGTTTCAATGTGTCAGAAAGGCACACTGTGTAGTTGTTGCCTAACTTGTACATCAATTTTGAGATATAAAATAGACATTATTATCAAACCTAAGTGTTTCCTTTCAAAATTAATATTACTTCTAATTTGTTTCATACAGGATCATCAATAGGTTGCATTATCTAAAAACAATATCAAACTAAAACATATTATTATTAGCAATACAAAACATCATATGCTTTACCAGTGCATGAGGAGCCTTCCAAATAGAAGCCATCTCTGCAGGCAGAGCATTCAGTGGTTGAGCCGCATGTAGAACAGCCAGCAATACATTGTGTATTGGAACATCCAGATACTGAAGGACAGGCTGAAACAAATTAGAAAAATTTATTTGTTATCAGTGTTTTCTTTGTCTGTCTGTGGATTCAAATCTTTGTTAGATTTCCGTTCACTTAGCTGGCATTTTGCGTAAAAAAGATTTGCTGGGATTATTCGTTCACTGAGACGTAATTTTACATGTTGCGTTTTCTTAAAGGGCAACATTTTTCAGGACAGGCCTTTCGTTATGTTAAAGATTTTACTATGCCCTTTTTCAATTGGTGGGAAAGGAGCACACATACACCACATTTTATCAAACCAATGTGATTCCATGGAAAATGTATTTTACTTTGATATTCATTTAATACAGGACGACCCATACTTTGCATTACCTACTCACAACATATCACTGCTATGTAATGCTATTAGTAATACAATAGATCACGTGGTTTACCAGTGCATGAGGAACCATCTAAAACGAAGCCGTCTCTGCACGCAGAGCATTCTGTGGTTGAGCATGTAGAACACCCAGCAGTACATTGTGTATTGGAACATCCAGATGCACATTCTAAAACAAATAAAAATGTACATATTTTAACAACATCAATATTTCTGTGTTTGGACCCACATCTTTGTTACGTTTGCTTTCACTTAGCTGACATTTTGCATAAAACAAGCTGTTTTTTTGTTGGAAATTTCGAACACTTAGACTTAATTTTCCTTGTTGCTTTTTCTCGAAATGCACATTAATTAGAAAAAAATCTTCCATTTTGTTAAAGATTCCATGATTCCTTGTTTCAATGTGTCAGAAAGGCACACTGTGTAGTTGTTGCCTAACTTGTACATCAATTTTGAGATATAAAATAGACATTATTATCAAACCTAAGTGTTTCCTTTCAAAATTAATATTACTTCTAATTTGTTTCATACAGGATCATCAATAGGTTGCATTATCTAAAAACAATATCAAACTAAAACATATTATTATTAGCAATACAAAACATCATATGCTTTACCAGTGCATGAGGAGCCTTCCAAATAGAAGCCATCTCTGCAGGCAGAGCATTCAGTGGTTGAGCCGCATGTAGAACAGCCAGCAATACATTGTGTATTGGAACATCCAGATACTGAAGGACAGGCTGAAACAAATTAGAAAAATTTATTTGTTATCAGTGTTTTCTTTGTCTGTCTGTGGATTCAAATCTTTGTTAGATTTCCGTTCACTTAGCTGGCATTTTGCGTAAAAAAGATTTGCTGGGATTATTCGTACACTGAGACGTAATTTTACATGTTGCGTTTTCTTAAAGGGCAACATTTTTCAGGACAGGCCTTTCGTTATGTTAAAGATTTTACTATGCCCTTTTTCAATTGGTGGGAAAGGAGCACACATACACCACATTTTATCAAACCAATGTGATTCCATGGAAAATGTATTTTACTTTGATATTCATTTAATACAGGACGACCCATACTTTGCATTACCTACTCACAACATATCACTGCTATGTAATGCTATTAGTAATACAATAGATCACATGGTTTACCAGTGCATGAGGAACCATCTAAAACGAAGCCGTCTCTGCACGCAGAGCATTCTGTGGTTGAGCATGTAGAACACCCAGCAGTACATTGTGTATTGGAACATCCAGATGCACATTCTAAAACAAATAAAAATGTACATATTTTAACAACATCAATATTTCTGTGTTTGGACCCACATCTTTGTTACGTTTGCTTTCACTTAGCTGACATTTTGCATAAAACAAGCTGTTTTTGTGTGGGAAATTTCGAACACTTAGACTTAATTTTCCTTGTTGCTTTTTCTCGAAATGCACATTAATTAGAAAAAAATCTTCCATTTTGTTAAAGATTCCATGATTCCTTGTTTCAATGTGTCAGAAAGGCACACTGTGTAGTTGTTGCCTAACTTGTACATCAATTTTGAGATATAAAATAGACATTATTATCAAACCTAAGTGTTTCCTTTCAAAATTAATATTACTTCTAATTTGTTTCATACAGGATCATCAATAGGTTGCATTATCTAAAAACAATATCAAACTAAAACATATTATTATTAGCAATACAAAACATCATATGCTTTACCAGTGCATGAGGAGCCTTCCAAATAGAAGCCATCTCTGCAGGCAGAACATTCAGTGGTTGAGCCGCATGTAGAACAGCCAGCAATACATTGTGTATTGGAACATCCAGATACTGAAGGACAGGCTGAAACAAATTAGAAAAATATATTTGTTATCAGTGTTTTCTTTGTCTGTCTGTGGATTCAAATCTTTGTTAGATTTCCGTTCACTTAGCTGGCATTTTGCGTAAAAAAGATTTGCTGGGATTATTCGTACACTGAGACGTAGTTTTACATGTTGCGTTTTCTTAAAGGGCAACATTCTTCAGGACAGGCCTTTCATTATGTTAAAGATTTTACTATGCCCTTTTTCAATTGGTGGGAAAGGAGCACACATACACCACATTTTATCAAACCAATGTGATTCCATGGAAAATTAATTTTACTTTGATATTCATTTAATACAGGACGATCCATACTTTGCATTACCTACTCACAACATATCACTGCTATGTAATGCTATTAGTAATACAATAGATCACATGGTTTACCAGTGCATGAGGAACCATCTAAAACGAAGCCGTCTCTGCACGCAGAGCATTCTGTGGTTGAGCATGTAGAACACCCAGCAGTACATTGTGTATTGGAACATCCAGATGCACATTCTAAAACAAATAAAAATTTACATATTTTAACAACATTAATATTTCTGTGTTTGGACCCACATCTTTGTTACGTTTGCTTTCACTTAGCTGACATTTTGCATAAAACAAGCTGTTTTTTGTGGGAAATTTCGAACACTTAGACTTAATTTTCCTTGTTGCTTTTTCTCGAAATGCACATTAATTAGAAAAAAATCTTCCATTTTGTTAAAGATTCCATGATTCCTTGTTTCAATGTGTCAGAAAGGCACACTGTGTAGTTGTTGCCTAACTTGTACATCAATTTTGAGATATAAAATAGACATTATTATCAAACCTAAGTGTTTCCTTTCAAAATTAATATTACTTCTAATTTGTTTCATACAGGATCATCAATAGGTTGCATTATCTAAAAACAATATCAAACTAAAACATATTATTATTAGCAATACAAAACATCATATGCTTTACCAGTGCATGAGGAGCCTTCCAAATAGAAGCCATCTCTGCAGGCAGAGCATTCAGTGGTTGAGCCGCATGTAGAACAGCCACCAATACATTGTGTATTGGAACATCCAGATACTGAAGGACAGGCTGAAACAAATTAGAAAAATATATTTGTTATCAGTGTTTTCTTTGTCTGTCTGTGGATTCAAATCTTTGTTAGATTTCCGTTCACTTAGCTGGCATTTTGCGTAAAAAAGATTTGCTGGGATTATTCGTACACTGAGACGTAGTTTTACATGTTGCGTTTTCTTAAAGGGCAACATTCTTCAGGACAGGCCTTTCATTATGTTAAAGATTTTACTATGCCCTTTTTCAATTGGTGGGAAAGGAGCACACATACACCACATTTTATCAAACCAATGTGATTCCATGGAAAATTTATTTTACTTTGATATTCATTTAATACAGGACGACCCATACTTTGCATTACCTACTCACAACATATCACTGCTATTTAATGCTATTAGTAATACAATAGATCACATGGTTTACCAGTGCATGAGGAACCATCTAAAACGAAGCCGTCTCTGCACGCAGAGCATTCTGTGGTTGAGCATGTAGAACACCCAGCAGTACATTGTGTATTGGAACATCCAGATGCACATTCTAAAACAAATAAAAATGTACATATTTTAACAACATCAATATTTCTGTGTTTGGACCCACATCTTTGTTACGTTTGCTTTCACTTAGCTGACATTTTGCATAAAACAAGCTGTTTTTGTGTGGGAAATTTCGAACACTTAGACTTAATTTTCCTTGTTGCTTTTTCTCGAAATGCACATTAATTAGAAAAAAATCTTCCATTTTGTTAAAGATTCCATGATTCCTTGTTTCAATGTGTCAGAAAGGCACACTGTGTAGTTGTTGCCTAACTTGTACATCAATTTTGAGATATAAAATAGACATTATTATCAAACCTAAGTGTTTCCTTTCAAAATTAATATTACTTCTAATTTGTTTCATACAGGATCATCAATAGGTTGCATTATCTAAAAACAATATCAAACTAAAACATATTATTATTAGCAATACAAAACATCATATGCTTTACCAGTGCATGAGGAGCCTTCCAAATAGAAGCCATCTCTGCAGGCAGAGCATTCAGTGGTTGAGCCGCATGTAGAACAGCCACCAATACATTGTGTATTGGAACATCCAGATACTGAAGGACAGGCTGAAACAAATTAGAAAAATATATTTGTTATCAGTGTTTTCTTTGTCTGTCTGTGGATTCAAATCTTTGTTAGATTTCCGTTCACTTAGCTGGCATTTTGCGTAAAAAAGATTTGCTGGGATTATTCGTACACTGAGACGTAGTTTTACATGTTGCGTTTTCTTAAAGGGCAACATTCTTCAGGACAGGCCTTTCATTATGTTAAAGATTTTACTATGCCCTTTTTCAATTGGTGGGAAAGGAGCACACATACACCACATTTTATCAAACCAAAGTGATTCCATGGAAAATTTATTTTACTTTGATATTCATTTAATACAGGACGACCCATACTTTGCATTACCTACTCACAACATATCACTGCTATTTAATGCTATTAGTAATACAATAGATCACATGGTTTACCAGTGCATGAGGAACCATCTAAAACGAAGCCGTCTCTGCACGCAGAGCATTCTGTGGTTGAGCATGTAGAACACCCAGCAGTACATTGTGTATTGGAACATCCAGATGCACATTCTAAAACAAATAAAAATGTACATATTTTAACAACATCAATATTTCTGTGTTTGGACCCACATCTTTGTTACGTTTGCTTTCACTTAGCTGACATTTTGCATAAAACAAGCTGTTTTTTTGTGTGGAAATTTCGAACATTTAGACTTAATTTTCCTTATTGCTTTTTCTCGAAATGCACATTAATTAGAAAAAGATCTTCCATTTTGTTAAAGATTCCATGATTCCTTGTTTCAATGTGTCAGAAAGGCACACTGTGTAGTTGTTGCCTAACTTGTACATCAATTTTGAGATATAAAATAGACATTATTATCAAACCTAAGTGTTTCCTTTCAAAATTAATATTACTTCTAATTTGTTTCATACAGGATCATCAATAGGTTGCATTATCTAAAAACAATATCAAACTAAAACATATTATTATTAGCAATACAAAACATCATATGCTTTACCAGTGCATGAGGAGCCTTCCAAATAGAAGCCATCTCTGCAGGCAGAGCATTCAGTGGTTGAGCCGCATGTAGAACAGCCACCAATACATTGTGTATTGGAACATCCAGATACTGAAGGACAGGCTGAAACAAATTAGAAAAATATATTTGTTATCAGTGTTTTCTTTGTCTGTCTGTGGATTCAAATCTTTGTTAGATTTCCGTTCACTTAGCTGGCATTTTGCGTAAAAAAGATTTGCTGGGATTATTCGTACACTGAGACGTAGTTTTACATGTTGCGTTTTCTTAAAGGGCAACATTCTTCAGGACAGGCCTTTCATTATGTTAAAGATTTTACTATGCCCTTTTTCAATTGGTGGGAAAGGAGCACACATACACCACATTTTATCAAACCAATGTGATTCCATGGAAAATTTATTTTACTTTGATATTCATTTAATACAGGACGACCCATACTTTGCATTACCTACTCACAACATATCACTGCTATTTAATGCTATTAGTAATACAATAGATCACATGGTTTACCAGTGCATGAGGAACCATCTAAAACGAAGCCGTCTCTGCACGCAGAGCATTCTGTGGTTGAGCATGTAGAACACCCAGCAGTACATTGTGTATTGGAACATCCAGATGCACATTCTAAAACAAATAAAAATGTACATATTTTAACAACATCAATATTTCTGTGTTTGGACCCACATCTTTGTTACGTTTGCTTTCACTTAGCTGACATTTTGCATAAAACAAGCTGTTTTTTTGTGGGAAATTTCGAACACTTAGACTTAATTTTCCTTGTTGCTTTTTCTCGAAATGCACATTAATTAGAAAAAAATCTTCCATTTTGTTAAAGATTCCATGATTCCTTGTTTCAATGTGTCAGAAAGGCACACTGTGTAGTTGTTGCCTAACTTGTACATCAATTTTGAGATATAAAATAGACATTATTATCAAACCTAAGTGTTTCCTTTCAAAATTAATATTACTTCTAATTTGTTTCATACAGGATCATCAATAGGTTGCATTATCTAAAAACAATATCAAACTAAAACATATTATTATTAGCAATACAAAACATCATATGCTTTACCAGTGCATGAGGAGCCTTCCAAATAGAAGCCATCTCTGCAGGCAGAGCATTCAGTGGTTGAGCCGCATGTAGAACAGCCACCAATACATTGTGTATTGGAACATCCAGATACTGAAGGACAGGCTGAAACAAATTAGAAAAATTTATTTGTTATCAGTGTTTTCTTTGTCTGTCTGTGGATTCAAATCTTTGTTAGATTTCCGTTCACTTAGCTGGCATTTTGCGTAAAAAAGATTTGCTGGGATTATTCTTACACTGAGACGTAGTTTTACATGTTGCGTTTTCTTAAAGGACAACATTCTTCAGGACAGGCCTTTCCTTATGTTAAAGATTTTACTATGCCCTTTTTCAATTGGTGGGAAAGGAGCACACATACACCACATTTTATCAAACCAATGTGATTCCATAGAAAATTTATTTTACTTTGATATTCATTTAATACAGGACGACCCATACTTTGCATTACCTACTCACAACATATCACTGCTATGTAATGCTATTAGTAATACAATAGATCACATGGTTTACCAGTGCATGAGGAACCATCTAAAACGAAGCCGTCTCTGCACGCAGAGCATTCTGTGGTTGAGCATGTAGAACACCCAGCAGTACATTGTGTATTGGAACATCCAGATGCACATTCTAAAACAAATAAAAATGTACATATTTTAACAACATCAATATTTCTGTGTTTGGACCCACATCTTTGTTACGTTTGCTTTCACTTAGCTGACATTTTGCATAAAACAAGCTGTTTTTGTGTGGGAAATTTCGAACACTTAGACTTAATTTTCCTTGTTGCTTTTTCTCGAAATGCACATTAATTAGAAAAAAATCTTCCATTTTGTTAAAGATTCCATGATTCCTTGTTTCAATGTGTCAGAAAGGCACACTGTGTAGTTGTTGCCTAACTTGTACATCAATTTTGAGATATAAAATAGACATTATTATCAAACCTAAGTGTTTCCTTTCAAAATTAATATTACTTCTAATTTGTTTCATACAGGATCATCAATAGGTTGCATTATCTAAAAACAATATCAAACTAAAACATATTATTATTAGCAATACAAAACATCATATGCTTTACCAGTGCATGAGGAGCCTTCCAAATAGAAGCCATCTCTGCAGGCAGAGCATTCAGTGGTTGAGCCGCATGTAGAACAGCCACCAATACATTGTGTATTGGAACATCCAGATACTGAAGGACAGGCTGAAACAAATTAGAAAAATATATTTGTTATCAGTGTTTTCTTTGTCTGTCTGTGGATTCAAATCTTTGTTAGATTTCCGTTCACTTAGCTGGCATTTTGCGTAAAAAAGATTTGCTGGGATTATTCGTACACTGAGACGTAGTTTTACATGTTGCGTTTTCTTAAAGGGCAACATTCTTCAGGACAGGCCTTTCCTTATGTTAAAGATTTTACTATGCCCTTTTTCAATTGGTGGGAAAGGAGCACACATACACCACATTTTATCAAACCAATGTGATTCCATGGAAAATTTATTTTACATTGATATTCATTTAATACAGGACGACCCATACTATGCATTACCTACTCACAACATATCACTGCTATGTAATGCTATTAGTAATACAATAGATCACATGGTTTACCAGTGCATGAGGAACCATCTAAAACGAAGCCGTCTCTGCACGCAGAGCATTCTGTGGTTGAGCATGTAGAACACCCAGCAGTACATTGTGTATTGGAACATCCAGATGCACATTCTAAAACAAATAAAAATGTACATATTTTAACAACATCAATATTTCTGTGTTTGGACCCACATCTTTGTTACGTTTGCTTTCACTTAGCTGACATTTTGCATAAAACAAGCTGTTTTTTGTGGGAAATTTCGAACACTTAGACTTAATTTTCCTTGTTGCTTTTTCTCGAAATGCACATTAATTAGAAAAAAATCTTCCATTTTGTTAAAGATTCCATGATTCCTTGTTTCAATGTGTCAGAAAGGCACACTGTGTAGTTGTTGCCTAACTTGTACATCAATTTTGAGATATAAAATAGACATTATTATCAAACCTAAGTGTTTCCTTTCAAAATTAATATTACTTCTAATTTGTTTCATACAGGATCATCAATAGGTTGCATTATCTAAAAACAATATCAAACTAAAACATATTATTATTAGCAATACAAAACATCATATGCTTTACCAGTGCATGAGGAGCCTTCCAAATAGAAGCCATCTCTGCAGGCAGAGCATTCAGTGGTTGAGCCGCATGTAGAACAGCCAGCAATACATTGTGTATTGGAACATCCAGATACTGAAGGACAGGCTGAAACAAATTAGAAAAATTTATTTGTTATCAGTGTTTTCTTTGTCTGTCTGTGGATTCAAATCTTTGTTAGATTTCCGTTCACTTAGATGGCATTTTGCGTAAAAAAGATTTGCTGGGATTATTCGTTCACTGAGACGTAATTTTACATGTTGCGTTTTCTTAAAGGGCAACATTTTTCAGGTCAGGCCTTTCGTTATGTTAAAGATTTTACTATGCCCTTTTTCAATTGGTGGGAAAGGAGCACACATACACCACATTTTATCAAACCAATGTGATTCCATGGAAAATGTATTTTACTTTGATATTCATTTAATACAGGACGACCCATACTTTGCATTACCTACTCACAACATATCACTGCTATGTAATGCTATTAGTAATGCTATTAGTAATACAATAGATCACATGGTTTACCAGTGCATGAGGAACCATCTAAAACGAAGCCGTCTCTGCACGCAGAGCATTCTGTGGTTGAGCATGTAGAACACCCAGCAGTACATTGTGTATTGGAACATCCAGATGCACATTCTAAAACAAATAAAAATGTACATATTTTAACAACATCAATATTTCTGTGTTTGGACCCACATCTTTGTTACGTTTGCTTTCACTTAGCTGACATTTTGCATAAAACAAGCTGTTTTTTTTTGGAAATTTCGAACATTTAGACTTAATTTTCCTTATTGCTTTTTCTCGAAATGCACATTAATTAGAAAAAGATCTTCCATTTTGTTAAAGATTCCATGATTCCTTGTTTCAATGTGTCAGAAAGGCACACTGTGTAGTTGTTGCCTAACTTGTACATCAATTTTGAGATATAAAATAGACATTATTATCAAACCTAAGTGTTTCCTTTCAAAATTAATATTACTTCTAATTTGTTTCATACAGGATCATCAATAGGTTGCATTATCTAAAAACAATATCAAACTAAAACATATTATTATTAGCAATACAAAACATCATATGCTTTACCAGTGCATGAGGAGCCTTCCAAATAGAAGCCATCTCTGCAGGCAGAGCATTCAGTGGTTGAGCCGCATGTAGAACAGCCAGCAATACATTGTGTATTGGAACATCCAGATACTGAAGGACAGGCTGAAACAAATTAGAAAAATTTATTTGTTATCAGTGTTTTCTTTGTCTGTCTGTGGATTCAAATCTTTGTTAGATTTCCGTTCACTTAGCTGGCATTTTGCGTAAAAAAGATTTGCTGGGATTATTCGTACACTGAGACGTAGTTTTACATGTTGCGTTTTCTTAAAGGGCAACATTCTTCAGGACAGGCCTTTCATTATGTTAAAGATTTTACTATGCCCTTTTTCAATTGGTGGGAAAGGAGCACACATACACCACATTTTATCAAACCAAAGTGATTCCATGGAAAATTTATTTTACTTTGATATTCATTTAATACAGGACGACCCATACTTTGCATTACCTACTCACAACATATCACTGCTATTTAATGCTATTAGTAATACAATAGATCACATGGTTTACCAGTGCATGAGGAACCATCTAAAACGAAGCCGTCTCTGCACGCAGAGCATTCTGTGGTTGAGCATGTAGAACACCCAGCAGTACATTGTGTATTGGAACATCCAGATGCACATTCTAAAACAAATAAAAATGTACATATTTTAACAACATCAATATTTCTGTGTTTGGACCCACATCTTTGTTACGTTTGCTTTCACTTAGCTGACATTTTGCATAAAACAAGCTGTTTTTGTGTGGGAAATTTCGAACACTTAGACTTAATTTTCCTTGTTGCTTTTTCTCGAAATGCACATTAATTAGAAAAAAATCTTCCATTTTGTTAAAGATTCCATGATTCCTTGTTTCAATGTGTCAGAAAGGCACACTGTGTAGTTGTTGCCTAACTTGTACATCAATTTTGAGATATAAAATAGACATTATTATCAAACCTAAGTGTTTCCTTTCAAAATTAATATTACTTCTAATTTGTTTCATACAGGATCATCAATAGGTTGCATTATCTAAAAACAATATCAAACTAAAACATATTATTATTAGCAATACAAAACATCATATGCTTTACCAGTGCATGAGGAGCCTTCCAAATAGAAGCCATCTCTGCAGGCAGAGCATTCAGTGGTTGAGCCGCATGTAGAACAGCCACCAATACATTGTGTATTGGAACATCCAGATACTGAAGGACAGGCTGAAACAAATTAGAAAAATATATTTGTTATCAGTGTTTTCTTTGTCTGTCTGTGGATTCAAATCTTTGTTAGATTTCCGTTCACTTAGCTGGCATTTTGCGTAAAAAAGATTTGCTGGGATTATTCGTACACTGAGACGTAGTTTTACATGTTG
This sequence comes from Oasisia sp. SBJ-2009, assembly GCA_964017155.1. Lineage (NCBI taxonomy): Eukaryota > Metazoa > Annelida > Polychaeta > Sabellida > Siboglinidae > Oasisia > Oasisia sp. SBJ-2009. Next base: position 20,694,255 of record OZ024855.1, read on the forward strand.
CGTTTTCTTAAAGGGCAACATTCTTCAGGACAGGCCTTTCCTTATGTTAAAGATTTTACTATGCCCTTTTTCAATTGGTGGGAAAGGAGCACACATACACCACATTTTATCAAACCAATGTGATTCCATGGAAAATTTATTTTACATTGATATTCATTTAATACAGGACGACCCATACTATGCATTACCTACTCACAACATATCACTGCTATGTAATGCTATTAGTAATACAATAGATCACATGGTTTACCAGTGCATGAGGAACCATCTAAAACGAAGCCGTCTCTGCACGCAGAGCATTCTGTGGTTGAGCATGTAGAACACCCAGCAGTACATTGTGTATTGGAACATCCAGATGCACATTCTAAAACAAATAAAAATGTACATATTTTAACAACATCAATATTTCTGTGTTTGGACCCACATCTTTGTTACGTTTGCTTTCACTTAGCTGACATTTTGCATAAAACAAGCTGTTTTTTGTGGGAAATTTCGAACACTTAGACTTAATTTTCCTTGTTGCTTTTTCTCGAAATGCACATTAATTAGAAAAAAATCTTCCATTTTGTTAAAGATTCCATGATTCCTTGTTTCAATGTGTCAGAAAGGCACACTGTGTAGTTGTTGCCTAACTTGTACATCAATTTTGAGATATAAAATAGACATTATTATCAAACCTAAGTGTTTCCTTTCAAAATTAATATTACTTCTAATTTGTTTCATACAGGATCATCAATAGGTTGCATTATCTAAAAACAATATCAAACTAAAACATATTATTATTAGCAATACAAAACATCATATGCTTTACCAGTGCATGAGGAGCCTTCCAAATAGAAGCCATCTCTGCAGGCAGAGCATTCAGTGGTTGAGCCGCATGTAGAACAGCCAGCAATACATTGTGTATTGGAACATCCAGATACTGAAGGACAGGCTGAAACAAATTAGAAAAATTTATTTGTTATCAGTGTTTTCTTTGTCTGTCTGTGGATTCAAATCTTTGTTAGATTTCCGTTCACTTAGATGGCATTTTGCGTAAAAAAGATTTGCTGGGATTATTCGTTCACTGAGACGTAATTTTACATGTTGCGTTTTCTTAAAGGGCAACATTTTTCAGGTCAGGCCTTTCGTTATGTTAAAGATTTTACTATGCCCTTTTTCAATTGGTGGGAAAGGAGCACACATACACCACATTTTATCAAACCAATGTGATTCCATGGAAAATGTATTTTACTTTGATATTCATTTAATACAGGACGACCCATACTTTGCATTACCTACTCACAACATATCACTGCTATGTAATGCTATTAGTAATGCTATTAGTAATACAATAGATCACATGGTTTACCAGTGCATGAGGAACCATCTAAAACGAAGCCGTCTCTGCACGCAGAGCATTCTGTGGTTGAGCATGTAGAACACCCAGCAGTACATTGTGTATTGGAACATCCAGATGCACATTCTAAAACAAATAAAAATGTACATATTTTAACAACATCAATATTTCTGTGTTTGGACCCACATCTTTGTTACGTTTGCTTTCACTTAGCTGACATTTTGCATAAAACAAGCTGTTTTTTTTTGGAAATTTCGAACATTTAGACTTAATTTTCCTTATTGCTTTTTCTCGAAATGCACATTAATTAGAAAAAGATCTTCCATTTTGTTAAAGATTCCATGATTCCTTGTTTCAATGTGTCAGAAAGGCACACTGTGTAGTTGTTGCCTAACTTGTACATCAATTTTGAGATATAAAATAGACATTATTATCAAACCTAAGTGTTTCCTTTCAAAATTAATATTACTTCTAATTTGTTTCATACAGGATCATCAATAGGTTGCATTATCTAAAAACAATATCAAACTAAAACATATTATTATTAGCAATACAAAACATCATATGCTTTACCAGTGCATGAGGAGCCTTCCAAATAGAAGCCATCTCTGCAGGCAGAGCATTCAGTGGTTGAGCCGCATGTAGAACAGCCACCAATACATTGTGTATTGGAACATCCAGATACTGAAGGACAGGCTGAAACAAATTAGAAAAATATATTTGTTATCAGTGTTTTCTTTGTCTGTCTGTGGATTCAAATCTTTGTTAGATTTCCGTTCACTTAGCTGGCATTTTGCGTAAAAAAGATTTGCTGGGATTATTCGTACACTGAGACGTAGTTTTACATGTTGCGTTTTCTTAAAGGGCAACATTCTTCAGGACAGGCCTTTCCTTATGTTAAAGATTTTACTATGCCCTTTTTCAATTGGTGGGAAAGGAGCACACATACACCACATTTTATCAAACCAATGTGATTCCATGGAAAATTTATTTTACATTGATATTCATTTAATACAGGACGACCCATACTATGCATTACCTACTCACAACATATCACTGCTATGTAATGCTATTAGTAATACAATAGATCACATGGTTTACCAGTGCATGAGGAACCATCTAAAACGAAGCCGTCTCTGCACGCAGAGCATTCTGTGGTTGAGCATGTAGAACACCCAGCAGTACATTGTGTATTGGAACATCCAGATGCACATTCTAAAACAAATAAAAATGTACATATTTTAACAACATCAATATTTCTGTGTTTGGACCCACATCTTTGTTACGTTTGCTTTCACTTAGCTGACATTTTGCATAAAACAAGCTGTTTTTTGTGGGAAATTTCGAACACTTAGACTTAATTTTCCTTGTTGCTTTTTCTCGAAATGCACATTAATTAGAAAAAAATCTTCCATTTTGTTAAAGATTCCATGATTCCTTGTTTCAATGTGTCAGAAAGGCACACTGTGTAGTTGTTGCCTAACTTGTACATCAATTTTGAGATATAAAATAGACATTATTATCAAACCTAAGTGTTTCCTTTCAAAATTAATATTACTTCTAATTTGTTTCATACAGGATCATCAATAGGTTGCATTATCTAAAAACAATATCAAACTAAAACATATTATTATTAGCAATACAAAACATCATATGCTTTACCAGTGCATGAGGAGCCTTCCAAATAGAAGCCATCTCTGCAGGCAGAGCATTCAGTGGTTGAGCCGCATGTAGAACAGCCAGCAATACATTGTGTATTGGAACATCCAGATACTGAAGGACAGGCTGAAACAAATTAGAAAAATTTATTTGTTATCAGTGTTTTCTTTGTCTGTCTGTGGATTCAAATCTTTGTTAGATTTCCGTTCACTTAGATGGCATTTTGCGTAAAAAAGATTTGCTGGGATTATTCGTTCACTGAGACGTAATTTTACATGTTGCGTTTTCTTAAAGGGCAACATTTTTCAGGTCAGGCCTTTCGTTATGTTAAAGATTTTACTATGCCCTTTTTCAATTGGTGGGAAAGGAGCACACATACACCACATTTTATCAAACCAATGTGATTCCATGGAAAATGTATTTTACTTTGATATTCATTTAATACAGGACGACCCATACTTTGCATTACCTACTCACAACATATCACTGCTATGTAATGCTATTAGTAATGCTATTAGTAATACAATAGATCACATGGTTTACCAGTGCATGAGGAACCATCTAAAACGAAGCCGTCTCTGCACGCAGAGCATTCTGTGGTTGAGCATGTAGAACACCCAGCAGTACATTGTGTATTGGAACATCCAGATGCACATTCTAAAACAAATAAAAATGTACATATTTTAACAACATCAATATTTCTGTGTTTGGACCCACATCTTTGTTACGTTTGCTTTCACTTAGCTGACATTTTGCATAAAACAAGCTGTTTTTTTTTTCGGAAATTTCGAACATTTAGACTTAATTTTCCTTATTGCTTTTTCTCGAAATGCACATTAATTAGAAAAAGATCTTCCATTTTGTTAAAGATTCCATGATTCCTTGTTTCAATGTGTCAGAAAGGCACACTGTGTAGTTGTTGCCTAACTTGTACATCAATTTTGAGATATAAAATAGACATTATTATCAAACCTAAGTGTTTCCTTTCAAAATTAATATTACTTCTAATTTGTTTCATACAGGATCATCAATAGGTTGCATTATCTAAAAACAATATCAAACTAAAACATATTATTATTAGCAATACAAAACATCATATGCTTTACCAGTGCATGAGGAGCCTTCCAAATAGAAGCCATCTCTGCAGGCAGAGCATTCAGTGGTTGAGCCGCATGTAGAACAGCCACCAATACATTGTGTATTGGAACATCCAGATACTGAAGGACAGGCTGAAACAAATTAGAAAAATATATTTGTTATCAGTGTTTTCTTTGTCTGTCTGTGGATTCAAATCTTTGTTAGATTTCCGTTCACTTAGCTGGCATTTTGCGTAAAAAAGATTTGCTGGGATTATTCGTACACTGAGACGTAGTTTTACATGTTGCGTTTTCTTAAAGGGCAACATTTTTCAGGACAGGCCTTTCGTTATGTTAAAGATTTTACTATGCCCTTTTTCAATTGGTGGGAAAGGAGCACACATACACCACATTTTATCAAACCAATGTGATTCCATGGAAAATTTATTTTACTTTGATATTCATTTAATACAGGACGACCCATACTTTGCATTACCTACTCACAACATATCACTGCTATGTAATGCTATTAGTAATACAATAGATCACATGGTTTACCAGTGCATGAGGAACCATCTAAAACGAAGCCGTCTCTGCACGCAGAGCATTCTGTGGTTGAGCATGTAGAACACCCAGCAGTACATTGTGTATTGGAACATCCAGATGCACATTCTAAAACAAATAAAAATGTACATATTTTAACAACATCAATATTTCTGTGTTTGGACCCACATCTTTGTTACGTTTGCTTTCACTTAGCTGACATTTTGCATAAAACAAGCTGTTTTTTTGTGGGAAATTTCGAACACTTAGACTTAATTTTCCTTGTTGCTTTTTCTCGAAATGCACATTAATTAGAAAAAAATCTTCCATTTTGTTAAAGATTCCATGATTCCTTGTTTCAATGTGTCAGAAAGGCACACTGTGTAGTTGTTGCCTAACTTGTACATCAATTTTGAGATATAAAATAGACATTATTATCAAACCTAAGTGTTTCCTTTCAAAATTAATATTACTTCTAATTTGTTTCATACAGGATCATCAATAGGTTGCATTATCTAAAAACAATATCAAACTAAAACATATTATTATTAGCAATACAAAACATCATATGCTTTACCAGTGCATGAGGAGCCTTCCAAATAGAAGCCATCTCTGCAGGCAGAGCATTCAGTGGTTGAGCCGCATGTAGAACAGCCAGCAATACATTGTGTATTGGAACATCCAGATACTGAAGGACAGGCTGAAACAAATTAGAAAAATTTATTTGTTATCAGTGTTTTCTTTGTCTGTCTGTGGATTCAAATCTTTGTTAGATTTCCGTTCACTTAGCTGGCATTTTGCGTAAAAAAGATTTGCTGGGATTATTCGTACACTGAGACGTAATTTTACATGTTGCGTTTTCTTAAAGGGCAACATTTTTCAGGACAGGCCTTTCGTTATGTTAAAGATTTTACTATGCCCTTTTTCAATTGGTGGGAAAGGAGCACACATACACCACATTTTATCAAACCAATGTGATTCCATGGAAAATGTATTTTACTTTGATATTCATTTAATACAGGACGACCCATACTTTGCATTACCTACTCACAACATATCACTGCTATGTAATGCTATTAGTAATACAATAGATCACATGGTTTACCAGTGCATGAGGAACCATCTAAAACGAAGCCGTCTCTGCACGCAGAGCATTCTGTGGTTGAGCATGTAGAACACCCAGCAGTACATTGTGTATTGGAACATCCAGATGCACATTCTAAAACAAATAAAAATGTACATATTTTAACAACATCAATATTTCTGTGTTTGGACCCACATCTTTGTTACGTTTGCTTTCACTTAGCTGACATTTTGCATAAAACAAGCTGTTTTTGTGTGGGAAATTTCGAACACTTAGACTTAATTTTCCTTGTTGCTTTTTCTCGAAATGCACATTAATTAGAAAAAAATCTTCCATTTTGTTAAAGATTCCATGATTCCTTGTTTCAATGTGTCAGAAAGGCACACTGTGTAGTTGTTGCCTAACTTGTACATCAATTTTGAGATATAAAATAGACATTATTATCAAACCTAAGTGTTTCCTTTCAAAATTAATATTACTTCTAATTTGTTTCATACAGGATCATCAATAGGTTGCATTATCTAAAAACAATATCAAACTAAAACATATTATTAATAGCAATACAAAACATCATATGCTTTACCAGTGCATGAGGAGCCTTCCAAATAGAAGCCATCTCTGCAGGCAGAGCATTCAGTGGTTGAGCCGCATGTAGAACAGCCACCAATACATTGTGTATTGGAACATCCAGATACTGAAGGACAGGCTGAAACAAATTAGAAAAATATATTTGTTATCAGTGTTTTCTTTGTCTGTCTGTGGATTCAAATCTTTGTTAGATTTCCGTTCACTTAGCTGGCATTTTGCGTAAAAAAGATTTGCTGGGATTATTCATACACTGAGACGTAGTTTTACATGTTGCGTTTTCTTAAAGGACAACATTCTTCAGGACAGGCCTTTCCTTATGTTAAAGATTTTACTATGCCCTTTTTCAATTGGTGGGAAAGGAGCACACATACACCACATTTTATCAAACCAATGTGATTCCATAGAAAATTTATTTTACTTTGATATTCATTTAATACAGGACGACCCATACTTTGCATTACCTACTCACAACATATCACTGCTATGTAATGCTATTAGTAATACAATAGATCACATGGTTTACCAGTGCATGAGGAACCATCTAAAACGAAGCCGTCTCTGCACGCAGAGCATTCTGTGGTTGAGCATGTAGAACACCCAGCAGTACATTGTGTATTGGAACATCCAGATGCACATTCTAAAACAAATAAAAATGTACATATTTTAACAACATCAATATTTCTGTGTTTGGACCCACATCTTTGTTACGTTTGCTTTCACTTAGCTGACATTTTGCATAAAACAAGCTGTTTTTTGTGGGAAATTTCGAACACTTAGACTTAATTTTCCTTGTTGCTTTTTCTCGAAATGCACATTAATTAGAAAAAAATCTTCCATTTTGTTAAAGATTCCATGATTCCTTGTTTCAATGTGTCAGAAAGGCACACTGTGTAGTTGTTGCCTAACTTGTACATCAATTTTGAGATATAAAATAGACATTATTATCAAACCTAAGTGTTTCCTTTCAAAATTAATATTACTTCTAATTTGTTTCATACAGGATCATCAATAGGTTGCATTATCTAAAAACAATATCAAACTAAAACATATTATTATTAGCAATACAAAACATCATATGCTTTACCAGTGCATGAGGAGCCTTCCAAATAGAAGCCATCTCTGCAGGCAGAGCATTCAGTGGTTGAGCCGCATGTAGAACAGCCAGCAATACATTGTGTATTGGAACATCCAGATACTGAAGGACAGGCTGAAACAAATTAGAAAAATTTATTTGTTATCAGTGTTTTCTTTGTCTGTCTGTGGATTCAAATCTTTGTTAGATTTCCGTTCACTTAGCTGGCATTTTGCGTAAAAAAGATTTGCTGGGATTATTCGTTCACTGAGACGTAATTTTACATGTTGCGTTTTCTTAAAGGGCAACATTTTTCAGGACAGGCCTTTCGTTATGTTAAAGATTTTACTATGCCCTTTTTCAATTGGTGGGAAAGGAGCACACATACACCACATTTTATCAAACCAATGTGATTCCATGGAAAATGTATTTTACTTTGATATTCATTTAATACAGGACGACCCATACTTTGCATTACCTACTCACAACATATCACTGCTATGTAATGCTATTAGTAATACAATAGATCACGTGGTTTACCAGTGCATGAGGAACCATCTAAAACGAAGCCGTCTCTGCACGCAGAGCATTCTGTGGTTGAGCATGTAGAACACCCAGCAGTACATTGTGTATTGGAACATCCAGATGCACATTCTAAAACAAATAAAAATGTACATATTTTAACAACATCAATATTTCTGTGTTTGGACCCACATCTTTGTTACGTTTGCTTTCACTTAGCTGACATTTTGCATAAAACAAGCTGTTTTTTTGTTGGAAATTTCGAACACTTAGACTTAATTTTCCTTGTTGCTTTTTCTCGAAATGCACATTAATTAGAAAAAAATCTTCCATTTTGTTAAAGATTCCATGATTCCTTGTTTCAATGTGTCAGAAAGGCACACTGTGTAGTTGTTGCCTAACTTGTACATCAATTTTGAGATATAAAATAGACATTATTATCAAACCTAAGTGTTTCCTTTCAAAATTAATATTACTTCTAATTTGTTTCATACAGGATCATCAATAGGTTGCATTATCTAAAAACAATATCAAACTAAAACATATTATTATTAGCAATACAAAACATCATATGCTTTACCAGTGCATGAGGAGCCTTCCAAATAGAAGCCATCTCTGCAGGCAGAGCATTCAGTGGTTGAGCCGCATGTAGAACAGCCAGCAATACATTGTGTATTGGAACATCCAGATACTGAAGGACAGGCTGAAACAAATTAGAAAAATTTATTTGTTATCAGTGTTTTCTTTGTCTGTCTGTGGATTCAAATCTTTGTTAGATTTCCGTTCACTTAGCTGGCATTTTGCGTAAAAAAGATTTGCTGGGATTATTCGTACACTGAGACGTAATTTTACATGTTGCGTTTTCTTAAAGGGCAACATTTTTCAGGACAGGCCTTTCGTTATGTTAAAGATTTTACTATGCCCTTTTTCAATTGGTGGGAAAGGAGCACACATACACCACATTTTATCAAACCAATGTGATTCCATGGAAAATGTATTTTACTTTGATATTCATTTAATACAGGACGACCCATACTTTGCATTACCTACTCACAACATATCACTGCTATGTAATGCTATTAGTAATACAATAGATCACATGGTTTACCAGTGCATGAGGAACCATCTAAAACGAAGCCGTCTCTGCACGCAGAGCATTCTGTGGTTGAGCATGTAGAACACCCAGCAGTACATTGTGTATTGGAACATCCAGATGCACATTCTAAAACAAATAAAAATGTACATATTTTAACAACATCAATATTTCTGTGTTTGGACCCACATCTTTGTTACGTTTGCTTTCACTTAGCTGACATTTTGCATAAAACAAGCTGTTTTTGTGTGGGAAATTTCGAACACTTAGACTTAATTTTCCTTGTTGCTTTTTCTCGAAATGCACATTAATTAGAAAAAAATCTTCCATTTTGTTAAAGATTCCATGATTCCTTGTTTCAATGTGTCAGAAAGGCACACTGTGTAGTTGTTGCCTAACTTGTACATCAATTTTGAGATATAAAATAGACATTATTATCAAACCTAAGTGTTTCCTTTCAAAATTAATATTACTTCTAATTTGTTTCATACAGGATCATCAATAGGTTGCATTATCTAAAAACAATATCAAACTAAAACATATTATTATTAGCAATACAAAACATCATATGCTTTACCAGTGCATGAGGAGCCTTCCAAATAGAAGCCATCTCTGCAGGCAGAGCATTCAGTGGTTGAGCCGCATGTAGAACAGCCACCAATACATTGTGTATTGGAACATCCAGATACTGAAGGACAGGCTGAAACAAATTAGAAAAATATATTTGTTATCAGTGTTTTCTTTGTCTGTCTGTGGATTCAAATCTTTGTTAGATTTCCGTTCACTTAGCTGGCATTTTGCGTAAAAAAGATTTGCTGGGATTATTCATACACTGAGACGTAGTTTTACATGTTGCGTTTTCTTAAAGGACAACATTCTTCAGGACAGGCCTTTCCTTATGTTAAAGATTTTACTATGCCCTTTTTCAATTGGTGGGAAAGGAGCACACATACACCACATTTTATCAAACCAATGTGATTCCATAGAAAATTTATTTTACTTTGATATTCATTTAATACAGGACGACCCATACTTTGCATTACCTACTCACAACATATCACTGCTATGTAATGCTATTAGTAATACAATAGATCACATGGTTTACCAGTGCATGAGGAACCATCTAAAACGAAGCCGTCTCTGCACGCAGAGCATTCTGTGGTTGAGCATGTAGAACACCCAGCAGTACATTGTGTATTGGAACATCCAGATGCACATTCTAAAACAAATAAAAATGTACATATTTTAACAACATCAATATTTCTGTGTTTGGACCCACATCTTTGTTACGTTTGCTTTCACTTAGCTGACATTTTGCATAAAACAAGCTGTTTTTTGTGGGAAATTTCGAACACTTAGACTTAATTTTCCTTGTTGCTTTTTCTCGAAATGCACATTAATTAGAAAAAAATCTTCCATTTTGTTAAAGATTCCATGATTCCTTGTTTCAATGTGTCAGAAAGGCACACTGTGTAGTTGTTGCCTAACTTGTACATCAATTTTGAGATATAAAATAGACATTATTATCAAACCTAAGTGTTTCCTTTCAAAATTAATATTACTTCTAATTTGTTTCATACAGGATCATCAATAGGTTGCATTATCTAAAAACAATATCAAACTAAAACATATTATTATTAGCAATACAAAACATCATATGCTTTACCAGTGCATGAGGAGCCTTCCAAATAGAAGCCATCTCTGCAGGCAGAGCATTCAGTGGTTGAGCCGCATGTAGAACAGCCAGCAATACATTGTGTATTGGAACATCCAGATACTGAAGGACAGGCTGAAACAAATTAGAAAAATTTATTTGTTATCAGTGTTTTCTTTGTCTGTCTGTGGATTCAAATCTTTGTTAGATTTCCGTTCACTTAGCTGGCATTTTGCGTAAAAAAGATTTGCTGGGATTATTCGTACACTGAGACGTAATTTTACATGTTGCGTTTTCTTAAAGGGCAACATTTTTCAGGACAGGCCTTTCGTTATGTTAAAGATTTTACTATGCCCTTTTTCAATTGGTGGGAAAGGAGCACACATACACCACATTTTATCAAACCAATGTGATTCCATGGAAAATGTATTTTACTTTGATATTCATTTAATACAGGACGACCCATACTTTGCATTACCTACTCACAACATATCACTGCTATGTAATGCTATTAGTAATACAATAGATCACATGGTTTACCAGTGCATGAGGAACCATCTAAAACGAAGCCGTCTCTGCACGCAGAGCATTCTGTGGTTGAGCATGTAGAACACCCAGCAGTACATTGTGTATTGGAACATCCAGATGCACATTCTAAAACAAATAAAAATGTACATATTTTAACAACATCAATATTTCTGTGTTTGGACCCACATCTTTGTTACGTTTGCTTTCACTTAGCTGACATTTTGCATAAAACAAGCTGTTTTTGTGTGGGAAATTTCGAACACTTAGACTTAATTTTCCTTGTTGCTTTTTCTCGAAATGCACATTAATTAGAAAAAAATCTTCCATTTTGTTAAAGATTCCATGATTCCTTGTTTCAATGTGTCAGAAAGGCACACTGTGTAGTTGTTGCCTAACTTGTACATCAATTTTGAGATATAAAATAGACATTATTATCAAACCTAAGTGTTTCCTTTCAAAATTAATATTACTTCTAATTTGTTTCATACAGGATCATCAATAGGTTGCATTATCTAAAAACAATATCAAACTAAAACATATTATTATTAGCAATACAAAACATCATATGCTTTACCAGTGCATGAGGAGCCTTCCAAATAGAAGCCATCTCTGCAGGCAGAGCATTCAGTGGTTGAGCCGCATGTAGAACAGCCACCAATACATTGTGTATTGGAACATCCAGATACTGAAGGACAGGCTGAAACAAATTAGAAAAATATATTTGTTATCAGTGTTTTCTTTGTCTGTCTGTGGATTCAAATCTTTGTTAGATTTCCGTTCACTTAGCTGGCATTTTGCGTAAAAAAGATTTGCTGGGATTATTCATACACTGAGACGTAGTTTTACATGTTGCGTTTTCTTAAAGGACAACATTCTTCAGGACAGGCCTTTCCTTATGTTAAAGATTTTACTATGCCCTTTTTCAATTGGTGGGAAAGGAGCACACATACACCACATTTTATCAAACCAATGTGATTCCATAGAAAATTTATTTTACTTTGATATTCATTTAATACAGGACGACCCATACTTTGCATTACCTACTCACAACATATCACTGCTATGTAATGCTATTAGTAATACAATAGATCACATGGTTTACCAGTGCATGAGGAACCATCTAAAACGAAGCCGTCTCTGCACGCAGAGCATTCTGTGGTTGAGCATGTAGAACACCCAGCAGTACATTGTGTATTGGAACATCCAGATGCACATTCTAAAACAAATAAAAATGTACATATTTTAACAACATCAATATTTCTGTGTTTGGACCCACATCTTTGTTACGTTTGCTTTCACTTAGCTGACATTTTGCATAAAACAAGCTGTTTTTTGTGGGAAATTTCGAACACTTAGACTTAATTTTCCTTGTTGCTTTTTCTCGAAATGCACATTAATTAGAAAAAAATCTTCCATTTTGTTAAAGATTCCATGATTCCTTGTTTCAATGTGTCAGAAAGGCACACTGTGTAGTTGTTGCCTAACTTGTACATCAATTTTGAGATATAAAATAGACATTATTATCAAACCTAAGTGTTTCCTTTCAAAATTAATATTACTTCTAATTTGTTTCATACAGGATCATCAATAGGTTGCATTATCTAAAAACAATATCAAACTAAAACATATTATTATTAGCAATACAAAACATCATATGCTTTACCAGTGCATGAGGAGCCTTCCAAATAGAAGCCATCTCTGCAGGCAGAGCATTCAGTGGTTGAGCCGCATGTAGAACAGCCAGCAATACATTGTGTATTGGAACATCCAGATACTGAAGGACAGGCTGAAACAAATTAGAAAAATTTATTTGTTATCAGTGTTTTCTTTGTCTGTCTGTGGATTCAAATCTTTGTTAGATTTCCGTTCACTTAGCTGGCATTTTGCGTAAAAAAGATTTGCTGGGATTATTCGTTCACTGAGACGTAATTTTACATGTTGCGTTTTCTTAAAGGGCAACATTTTTCAGGACAGGCCTTTCGTTATGTTAAAGATTTTACTATGCCCTTTTTCAATTGGTGGGAAAGGAGCACACATACACCACATTTTATCAAACCAATGTGATTCCATGGAAAATGTATTTTACTTTGATATTCATTTAATACAGGACGACCCATACTTTGCATTACCTACTCACAACATATCACTGCTATGTAATGCTATTAGTAATACAATAGATCACGTGGTTTACCAGTGCATGAGGAACCATCTAAAACGAAGCCGTCTCTGCACGCAGAGCATTCTGTGGTTGAGCATGTAGAACACCCAGCAGTACATTGTGTATTGGAACATCCAGATGCACATTCTAAAACAAATAAAAATGTACATATTTTAACAACATCAATATTTCTGTGTTTGGACCCACATCTTTGTTACGTTTGCTTTCACTTAGCTGACATTTTGCATAAAACAAGCTGTTTTTTTGTTGGAAATTTCGAACACTTAGACTTAATTTTCCTTGTTGCTTTTTCTCGAAATGCACATTAATTAGAAAAAAATCTTCCATTTTGTTAAAGATTCCATGATTCCTTGTTTCAATGTGTCAGAAAGGCACACTGTGTAGTTGTTGCCTAACTTGTACATCAATTTTGAGATATAAAATAGACATTATTATCAAACCTAAGTGTTTCCTTTCAAAATTAATATTACTTCTAATTTGTTTCATACAGGATCATCAATAGGTTGCATTATCTAAAAACAATATCAAACTAAAACATATTATTATTAGCAATACAAAACATCATATGCTTTACCAGTGCATGAGGAGCCTTCCAAATAGAAGCCATCTCTGCAGGCAGAGCATTCAGTGGTTGAGCCGCATGTAGAACAGCCAGCAATACATTGTGTATTGGAACATCCAGATACTGAAGGACAGGCTGAAACAAATTAGAAAAATTTATTTGTTATCAGTGTTTTCTTTGTCTGTCTGTGGATTCAAATCTTTGTTAGATTTCCGTTCACTTAGCTGGCATTTTGCGTAAAAAAGATTTGCTGGGATTATTCGTACACTGAGACGTAATTTTACATGTTGCGTTTTCTTAAAGGGCAACATTTTTCAGGACAGGCCTTTCGTTATGTTAAAGATTTTACTATGCCCTTTTTCAATTGGTGGGAAAGGAGCACACATACACCACATTTTATCAAACCAATGTGATTCCATGGAAAATGTATTTTACTTTGATATTCATTTAATACAGGACGACCCATACTTTGCATTACCTACTCACAACATATCACTGCTATGTAATGCTATTAGTAATACAATAGATCACATGGTTTACCAGTGCATGAGGAACCATCTAAAACGAAGCCGTCTCTGCACGCAGAGCATTCTGTGGTTGAGCATGTAGAACACCCAGCAGTACATTGTGTATTGGAACATCCAGATGCACATTCTAAAACAAATAAAAATGTACATATTTTAACAACATCAATATTTCTGTGTTTGGACCCACATCTTTGTTACGTTTGCTTTCACTTAGCTGACATTTTGCATAAAACAAGCTGTTTTTGTGTGGGAAATTTCGAACACTTAGACTTAATTTTCCTTGTTGCTTTTTCTCGAAATGCACATTAATTAGAAAAAAATCTTCCATTTTGTTAAAGATTCCATGATTCCTTGTTTCAATGTGTCAGAAAGGCACACTGTGTAGTTGTTGCCTAACTTGTACATCAATTTTGAGATATAAAATAGACATTATTATCAAACCTAAGTGTTTCCTTTCAAAATTAATATTACTTCTAATTTGTTTCATACAGGATCATCAATAGGTTGCATTATCTAAAAACAATATCAAACTAAAACATATTATTATTAGCAATACAAAACATCATATGCTTTACCAGTGCATGAGGAGCCTTCCAAATAGAAGCCATCTCTGCAGGCAGAGCATTCAGTGGTTGAGCCGCATGTAGAACAGCCACCAATACATTGTGTATTGGAACATCCAGATACTGAAGGACAGGCTGAAACAAATTAGAAAAATATATTTGTTATCAGTGTTTTCTTTGTCTGTCTGTGGATTCAAATCTTTGTTAGATTTCCGTTCACTTAGCTGGCATTTTGCGTAAAAAAGATTTGCTGGGATTATTCATACACTGAGACGTAGTTTTACATGTTGCGTTTTCTTAAAGGACAACATTCTTCAGGACAGGCCTTTCCTTATGTTAAAGATTTTACTATGCCCTTTTTCAATTGGTGGGAAAGGAGCACACATACACCACATTTTATCAAACCAATGTGATTCCATAGAAAATTTATTTTACTTTGATATTCATTTAATACAGGACGACCCATACTTTGCATTACCTACTCACAACATATCACTGCTATGTAATGCTATTAGTAATACAATAGATCACATGGTTTACCAGTGCATGAGGAACCATCTAAAACGAAGCCGTCTCTGCACGCAGAGCATTCTGTGGTTGAGCATGTAGAACACCCAGCAGTACATTGTGTATTGGAACATCCAGATGCACATTCTAAAACAAATAAAAATGTACATATTTTAACAACATCAATATTTCTGTGTTTGGACCCACATCTTTGTTACGTTTGCTTTCACTTAGCTGACATTTTGCATAAAACAAGCTGTTTTTTGTGGGAAATTTCGAACACTTAGACTTAATTTTCCTTGTTGCTTTTTCTCGAAATGCACATTAATTAGAAAAAAATCTTCCATTTTGTTAAAGATTCCATGATTCCTTGTTTCAATGTGTCAGAAAGGCACACTGTGTAGTTGTTGCCTAACTTGTACATCAATTTTGAGATATAAAATAGACATTATTATCAAACCTAAGTGTTTCCTTTCAAAATTAATATTACTTCTAATTTGTTTCATACAGGATCATCAATAGGTTGCATTATCTAAAAACAATATCAAACTAAAACATATTATTATTAGCAATACAAAACATCATATGCTTTACCAGTGCATGAGGAGCCTTCCAAATAGAAGCCATCTCTGCAGGCAGAGCATTCAGTGGTTGAGCCGCATGTAGAACAGCCACCAATACATTGTGTATTGGAACATCCAGATACTGAAGGACAGGCTGAAACAAATTAGAAAAATATATTTGTTATCAGTGTTTTCTTTGTCTGTCTGTGGATTCAAATCTTTGTTAGATTTCCGTTCACTTAGCTGGCATTTTGCGTAAAAAAGATTTGCTGGGATTATTCGTACACTGAGACGTAGTTTTACATGTTGCGTTTTCTTAAAGGGCAACATTCTTCAGGACAGGCCTTTCATTATGTTAAAGATTTTACTATGCCCTTTTTCAATTGGTGGGAAAGGAGCACACATACACCACATTTTATCAAACCAAAGTGATTCCATGGAAAATTTATTTTACTTTGATATTCATTTAATACAGGACGACCCATACTTTGCATTACCTACTCACAACATATCACTGCTATTTAATGCTATTAGTAATACAATAGATCACATGGTTTACCAGTGCATGAGGAACCATCTAAAACGAAGCCGTCTCTGCACGCAGAGCATTCTGTGGTTGAGCATGTAGAACACCCAGCAGTACATTGTGTATTGGAACATCCAGATGCACATTCTAAAACAAATAAAAATGTACATATTTTAACAACATCAATATTTCTGTGTTTGGACCCACATCTTTGTTACGTTTGCTTTCACTTAGCTGACATTTTGCATAAAACAAGCTGTTTTTTTGTGGGAAATTCGAACACTTAGACTTAATTTTCCTTGTTGCTTTTTCTCGAAATGCACATTAATTAGAAAAAAATCTTCCATTTTGTTAAAGATTCCATGATTCCTTGTTTCAATGTGTCAGAAAGGCACACTGTGTAGTTGTTGCCTAACTTGTACATCAATTTTGAGA
Source organism: Oasisia sp. SBJ-2009 (assembly GCA_964017155.1). Classification (NCBI taxonomy): domain Eukaryota; kingdom Metazoa; phylum Annelida; class Polychaeta; order Sabellida; family Siboglinidae; genus Oasisia; species Oasisia sp. SBJ-2009. The sequence continues at coordinate 20,711,275 of OZ024855.1, forward strand.
TATAAAATAGACATTATTATCAAACCTAAGTGTTTCCTTTCAAAATTAATATTACTTCTAATTTGTTTCATACAGGATCATCAATAGGTTGCATTATCTAAAAACAATATCAAACTAAAACATATTATTATTAGCAATACAAAACATCATATGCTTTACCAGTGCATGAGGAGCCTTCCAAATAGAAGCCATCTCTGCAGGCAGAGCATTCAGTGGTTGAGCCGCATGTAGAACAGCCAGCAATACATTGTGTATTGGAACATCCAGATACTGAAGGACAGGCTGAAACAAATTAGAAAAATTTATTTGTTATCAGTGTTTTCTTTGTCTGTCTGTGGATTCAAATCTTTGTTAGATTTCCGTTCACTTAGCTGGCATTTTGCGTAAAAAAGATTTGCTGGGATTATTCGTTCACTGAGACGTAATTTTACATGTTGCGTTTTCTTAAAGGGCAACATTTTTCAGGACAGGCCTTTCGTTATGTTAAAGATTTTACTATGCCCTTTTTCAATTGGTGGGAAAGGAGCACACATACACCACATTTTATCAAACCAATGTGATTCCATGGAAAATGTATTTTACTTTGATATTCATTTAATACAGGACGACCCATACTTTGCATTACCTACTCACAACATATCACTGCTATGTAATGCTATTAGTAATACAATAGATCACGTGGTTTACCAGTGCATGAGGAACCATCTAAAACGAAGCCGTCTCTGCACGCAGAGCATTCTGTGGTTGAGCATGTAGAACACCCAGCAGTACATTGTGTATTGGAACATCCAGATGCACATTCTAAAACAAATAAAAATGTACATATTTTAACAACATCAATATTTCTGTGTTTGGACCCACATCTTTGTTACGTTTGCTTTCACTTAGCTGACATTTTGCATAAAACAAGCTGTTTTTTTGTTGGAAATTTCGAACACTTAGACTTAATTTTCCTTGTTGCTTTTTCTCGAAATGCACATTAATTAGAAAAAAATCTTCCATTTTGTTAAAGATTCCATGATTCCTTGTTTCAATGTGTCAGAAAGGCACACTGTGTAGTTGTTGCCTAACTTGTACATCAATTTTGAGATATAAAATAGACATTATTATCAAACCTAAGTGTTTCCTTTCAAAATTAATATTACTTCTAATTTGTTTCATACAGGATCATCAATAGGTTGCATTATCTAAAAACAATATCAAACTAAAACATATTATTATTAGAAATACAAAACATCATATGCTTTACCAGTGCATGAGGAGCCTTCCAAATAGAAGCCATCTCTGCAGGCAGAGCATTCAGTGGTTGAGCCGCATGTAGAACAGCCAGCAATACATTGTGTATTGGAACATCCAGATACTGAAGGACAGGCTGAAACAAATTAGAAAAATTTATTTGTTATCAGTGTTTTCTTTGTCTGTCTGTGGATTCAAATCTTTGTTAGATTTCCGTTCACTTAGCTGGCATTTTGCGTAAAAAAGATTTGCTGGGATTATTCGTACACTGAGACGTAATTTTACATGTTGCGTTTTCTTAAAGGGCAACATTTTTCAGGACAGGCCTTTCGTTATGTTAAAGATTTTACTATGCCCTTTTTCAATTGGTGGGAAAGGAGCACACATACACCACATTTTATCAAACCAATGTGATTCCATGGAAAATGTATTTTACTTTGATATTCATTTAATACAGGACGACCCATACTTTGCATTACCTACTCACAACATATCACTGCTATGTAATGCTATTAGTAATACAATAGATCACATGGTTTACCAGTGCATGAGGAACCATCTAAAACGAAGCCGTCTCTGCACGCAGAGCATTCTGTGGTTGAGCATGTAGAACACCCAGCAGTACATTGTGTATTGGAACATCCAGATGCACATTCTAAAACAAATAAAAATGTACATATTTTAACAACATCAATATTTCTGTGTTTGGACCCACATCTTTGTTACGTTTGCTTTCACTTAGCTGACATTTTGCATAAAACAAGCTGTTTTTGTGTGGGAAATTTCGAACACTTAGACTTAATTTTCCTTGTTGCTTTTTCTCGAAATGCACATTAATTAGAAAAAAATCTTCCATTTTGTTAAAGATTCCATGATTCCTTGTTTCAATGTGTCAGAAAGGCACACTGTGTAGTTGTTGCCTAACTTGTACATCAATTTTGAGATATAAAATAGACATTATTATCAAACCTAAGTGTTTCCTTTCAAAATTAATATTACTTCTAATTTGTTTCATACAGGATCATCAATAGGTTGCATTATCTAAAAACAATATCAAACTAAAACATATTATTATTAGCAATACAAAACATCATATGCTTTACCAGTGCATGAGGAGCCTTCCAAATAGAAGCCATCTCTGCAGGCAGAGCATTCAGTGGTTGAGCCGCATGTAGAACAGCCACCAATACATTGTGTATTGGAACATCCAGATACTGAAGGACAGGCTGAAACAAATTAGAAAAATATATTTGTTATCAGTGTTTTCTTTGTCTGTCTGTGGATTCAAATCTTTGTTAGATTTCCGTTCACTTAGCTGGCATTTTGCGTAAAAAAGATTTGCTGGGATTATTCATACACTGAGACGTAGTTTTACATGTTGCGTTTTCTTAAAGGACAACATTCTTCAGGACAGGCCTTTCCTTATGTTAAAGATTTTACTATGCCCTTTTTCAATTGGTGGGAAAGGAGCACACATACACCACATTTTATCAAACCAATGTGATTCCATAGAAAATTTATTTTACTTTGATATTCATTTAATACAGGACGACCCATACTTTGCATTACCTACTCACAACATATCACTGCTATGTAATGCTATTAGTAATACAATAGATCACATGGTTTACCAGTGCATGAGGAACCATCTAAAACGAAGCCGTCTCTGCACGCAGAGCATTCTGTGGTTGAGCATGTAGAACACCCAGCAGTACATTGTGTATTGGAACATCCAGATGCACATTCTAAAACAAATAAAAATGTACATATTTTAACAACATCAATATTTCTGTGTTTGGACCCACATCTTTGTTACGTTTGCTTTCACTTAGCTGACATTTTGCATAAAACAAGCTGTTTTTTGTGGGAAATTTCGAACACTTAGACTTAATTTTCCTTGTTGCTTTTTCTCGAAATGCACATTAATTAGAAAAAAATCTTCCATTTTGTTAAAGATTCCATGATTCCTTGTTTCAATGTGTCAGAAAGGCACACTGTGTAGTTGTTGCCTAACTTGTACATCAATTTTGAGATATAAAATAGACATTATTATCAAACCTAAGTGTTTCCTTTCAAAATTAATATTACTTCTAATTTGTTTCATACAGGATCATCAATAGGTTGCATTATCTAAAAACAATATCAAACTAAAACATATTATTATTAGCAATACAAAACATCATATGCTTTACCAGTGCACGAGGAGCCTTCCAAATAGAAGCCATCTCTGCAGGCAGAGCATTCAGTGGTTGAGCCGCATGTAGAACAGCCACCAATACATTGTGTATTGGAACATCCAGATACTGAAGGACAGGCTGAAACAAATTAGAAAAATATATTTGTTATCAGTGTTTTCTTTGTCTGTCTGTGGATTCAAATCTTTGTTAGATTTCCGTTCACTTAGCTGGCATTTTGCGTAAAAAAGATTTGCTGGGATTATTCGTTCACTGAGACGTAATTTTACATGTTGCGTTTTCTTAAAGGGCAACATTTTTCAGGACAGGCCTTTCGTTATGTTAAAGATTTTACTATGCCCTTTTTCAATTGGTGGGAAAGGAGCACACATACACCACATTTTATCAAACCAATGTGATTCCATGGAAAATGTATTTTACTTTGATATTCATTTAATACAGGACGACCCATACTTTGCATTACCTACTCACAACATATCACTGCTATGTAATGCTATTAGTAATACAATAGATCACGTGGTTTACCAGTGCATGAGGAACCATCTAAAACGAAGCCGTCTCTGCACGCAGAGCATTCTGTGGTTGAGCATGTAGAACACCCAGCAGTACATTGTGTATTGGAACATCCAGATGCACATTCTAAAACAAATAAAAATGTACATATTTTAACAACATCAATATTTCTGTGTTTGGACCCACATCTTTGTTACGTTTGCTTTCACTTAGCTGACATTTTGCATAAAACAAGCTGTTTTTTTGTTGGAAATTTCGAACACTTAGACTTAATTTTCCTTGTTGCTTTTTCTCGAAATGCACATTAATTAGAAAAAAATCTTCCATTTTGTTAAAGATTCCATGATTCCTTGTTTCAATGTGTCAGAAAGGCACACTGTGTAGTTGTTGCCTAACTTGTACATCAATTTTGAGATATAAAATAGACATTATTATCAAACCTAAGTGTTTCCTTTCAAAATTAATATTACTTCTAATTTGTTTCATACAGGATCATCAATAGGTTGCATTATCTAAAAACAATATCAAACTAAAACATATTATTATTAGAAATACAAAACATCATATGCTTTACCAGTGCATGAGGAGCCTTCCAAATAGAAGCCATCTCTGCAGGCAGAGCATTCAGTGGTTGAGCCGCATGTAGAACAGCCAGCAATACATTGTGTATTGGAACATCCAGATACTGAAGGACAGGCTGAAACAAATTAGAAAAATTTATTTGTTATCAGTGTTTTCTTTGTCTGTCTGTGGATTCAAATCTTTGTTAGATTTCCGTTCACTTAGCTGGCATTTTGCGTAAAAAAGATTTGCTGGGATTATTCGTACACTGAGACGTAATTTTACATGTTGCGTTTTCTTAAAGGGCAACATTTTTCAGGACAGGCCTTTCGTTATGTTAAAGATTTTACTATGCCCTTTTTCAATTGGTGGGAAAGGAGCACACATACACCACATTTTATCAAACCAATGTGATTCCATGGAAAATGTATTTTACTTTGATATTCATTTAATACAGGACGACCCATACTTTGCATTACCTACTCACAACATATCACTGCTATGTAATGCTATTAGTAATACAATAGATCACATGGTTTACCAGTGCATGAGGAACCATCTAAAACGAAGCCGTCTCTGCACGCAGAGCATTCTGTGGTTGAGCATGTAGAACACCCAGCAGTACATTGTGTATTGGAACATCCAGATGCACATTCTAAAACAAATAAAAATGTACATATTTTAACAACATCAATATTTCTGTGTTTGGACCCACATCTTTGTTACGTTTGCTTTCACTTAGCTGACATTTTGCATAAAACAAGCTGTTTTTTGTGGGAAATTTCGAACACTTAGACTTAATTTTCCTTGTTGCTTTTTCTCGAAATGCACATTAATTAGAAAAAAATCTTCCATTTTGTTAAAGATTCCATGATTCCTTGTTTCAATGTGTCAGAAAGGCACACTGTGTAGTTGTTGCCTAACTTGTACATCAATTTTGAGATATAAAATAGACATTATTATCAAACCTAAGTGTTTCCTTTCAAAATTAATATTACTTCTAATTTGTTTCATACAGGATCATCAATAGGTTGCATTATCTAAAAACAATATCAAACTAAAACATATTATTATTAGCAATACAAAACATCATATGCTTTACCAGTGCATGAGGAGCCTTCCAAATAGAAGCCATCTCTGCAGGCAGAGCATTCAGTGGTTGAGCCGCATGTAGAACAGCCACCAATACATTGTGTATTGGAACATCCAGATACTGAAGGACAGGCTGAAACAAATTAGAAAAATATATTTGTTATCAGTGTTTTCTTTGTCTGTCTGTGGATTCAAATCTTTGTTAGATTTCCGTTCACTTAGCTGGCATTTTGCGTAAAAAAGATTTGCTGGGATTATTCGTACACTGAGACGTAGTTTTACATGTTGCGTTTTCTTAAAGGGCAACATTCTTCAGGACAGGCCTTTCATTATGTTAAAGATTTTACTATGCCCTTTTTCAATTGGTGGGAAAGGAGCACACATACACCACATTTTATCAAACCAAAGTGATTCCATGGAAAATTTATTTTACTTTGATATTCATTTAATACAGGACGACCCATACTTTGCATTACCTACTCACAACATATCACTGCTATTTAATGCTATTAGTAATACAATAGATCACATGGTTTACCAGTGCATGAGGAACCATCTAAAACGAAGCCGTCTCTGCACGCAGAGCATTCTGTGGTTGAGCATGTAGAACACCCAGCAGTACATTGTGTATTGGAACATCCAGATGCACATTCTAAAACAAATAAAAATGTACATATTTTAACAACATCAATATTTCTGTGTTTGGACCCACATCTTTGTTACGTTTGCTTTCACTTAGCTGACATTTTGCATAAAACAAGCTGTTTTTTTGTGGGAAATTCGAACACTTAGACTTAATTTTCCTTGTTGCTTTTTCTCGAAATGCACATTAATTAGAAAAAAATCTTCCATTTTGTTAAAGATTCCATGATTCCTTGTTTCAATGTGTCAGAAAGGCACACTGTGTAGTTGTTGCCTAACTTGTACATCAATTTTGAGATATAAAATAGACATTATTATCAAACCTAAGTGTTTCCTTTCAAAATTAATATTACTTCTAATTTGTTTCATACAGGATCATCAATAGGTTGCATTATCTAAAAACAATATCAAACTAAAACATATTATTATTAGCAATACAAAACATCATATGCTTTACCAGTGCATGAGGAGCCTTCCAAATAGAAGCCATCTCTGCAGGCAGAGCATTCAGTGGTTGAGCCGCATGTAGAACAGCCAGCAATACATTGTGTATTGGAACATCCAGATACTGAAGGACAGGCTGAAACAAATTAGAAAAATTTATTTGTTATCAGTGTTTTCTTTGTCTGTCTGTGGATTCAAATCTTTGTTAGATTTCCGTTCACTTAGCTGGCATTTTGCGTAAAAAAGATTTGCTGGGATTATTCGTTCACTGAGACGTAATTTTACATGTTGCGTTTTCTTAAAGGGCAACATTTTTCAGGACAGGCCTTTCGTTATGTTAAAGATTTTACTATGCCCTTTTTCAATTGGTGGGAAAGGAGCACACATACACCACATTTTATCAAACCAATGTGATTCCATGGAAAATGTATTTTACTTTGATATTCATTTAATACAGGACGACCCATACTTTGCATTACCTACTCACAACATATCACTGCTATGTAATGCTATTAGTAATACAATAGATCACGTGGTTTACCAGTGCATGAGGAACCATCTAAAACGAAGCCGTCTCTGCACGCAGAGCATTCTGTGGTTGAGCATGTAGAACACCCAGCAGTACATTGTGTATTGGAACATCCAGATGCACATTCTAAAACAAATAAAAATGTACATATTTTAACAACATCAATATTTCTGTGTTTGGACCCACATCTTTGTTACGTTTGCTTTCACTTAGCTGACATTTTGCATAAAACAAGCTGTTTTTTTGTTGGAAATTTCGAACACTTAGACTTAATTTTCCTTGTTGCTTTTTCTCGAAATGCACATTAATTAGAAAAAAATCTTCCATTTTGTTAAAGATTCCATGATTCCTTGTTTCAATGTGTCAGAAAGGCACACTGTGTAGTTGTTGCCTAACTTGTACATCAATTTTGAGATATAAAATAGACATTATTATCAAACCTAAGTGTTTCCTTTCAAAATTAATATTACTTCTAATTTGTTTCATACAGGATCATCAATAGGTTGCATTATCTAAAAACAATATCAAACTAAAACATATTATTATTAGAAATACAAAACATCATATGCTTTACCAGTGCATGAGGAGCCTTCCAAATAGAAGCCATCTCTGCAGGCAGAGCATTCAGTGGTTGAGCCGCATGTAGAACAGCCAGCAATACATTGTGTATTGGAACATCCAGATACTGAAGGACAGGCTGAAACAAATTAGAAAAATGTATTTGTTATCAGTGTTTTCTTTGTCTGTCTGTGGATTCAAATCTTTGTTAGATTTCCGTTCACTTAGCTGGCATTTTGCGTAAAAAAGATTTGCTGGGATTATTCGTACACTGAGACGTAATTTTACATGTTGCGTTTTCTTAAAGGGCAACATTTTTCAGGACAGGCCTTTCGTTATGTTAAAGATTTTACTATGCCCTTTTTCAATTGGTGGGAAAGGAGCACACATACACCACATTTTATCAAACCAATGTGATTCCATGGAAAATGTATTTTACTTTGATATTCATTTAATACAGGACGACCCATACTTTGCATTACCTACTCACAACATATCACTGCTATGTAATGCTATTAGTAATACAATAGATCACATGGTTTACCAGTGCATGAGGAACCATCTAAAACGAAGCCGTCTCTGCACGCAGAGCATTCTGTGGTTGAGCATGTAGAACACCCAGCAGTACATTGTGTATTGGAACATCCAGATGCACATTCTAAAACAAATAAAAATGTACATATTTTAACAACATCAATATTTCTGTGTTTGGACCCACATCTTTGTTACGTTTGCTTTCACTTAGCTGACATTTTGCATAAAACAAGCTGTTTTTGTGTGGGAAATTTCGAACACTTAGACTTAATTTTCCTTGTTGCTTTTTCTCGAAATGCACATTAATTAGAAAAAAATCTTCCATTTTGTTAAAGATTCCATGATTCCTTGTTTCAATGTGTCAGAAAGGCACACTGTGTAGTTGTTGCCTAACTTGTACATCAATTTTGAGATATAAAATAGACATTATTATCAAACCTAAGTGTTTCCTTTCAAAATTAATATTACTTCTAATTTGTTTCATACAGGATCATCAATAGGTTGCATTATCTAAAAACAATATCAAACTAAAACATATTATTATTAGCAATACAAAACATCATATGCTTTACCAGTGCATGAGGAGCCTTCCAAATAGAAGCCATCTCTGCAGGCAGAGCATTCAGTGGTTGAGCCGCATGTAGAACAGCCACCAATACATTGTGTATTGGAACATCCAGATACTGAAGGACAGGCTGAAACAAATTAGAAAAATATATTTGTTATCAGTGTTTTCTTTGTCTGTCTGTGGATTCAAATCTTTGTTAGATTTCCGTTCACTTAGCTGGCATTTTGCGTAAAAAAGATTTGCTGGGATTATTCATACACTGAGACGTAGTTTTACATGTTGCGTTTTCTTAAAGGACAACATTCTTCAGGACAGGCCTTTCCTTATGTTAAAGATTTTACTATGCCCTTTTTCAATTGGTGGGAAAGGAGCACACATACACCACATTTTATCAAACCAATGTGATTCCATAGAAAATTTATTTTACTTTGATATTCATTTAATACAGGACGACCCATACTTTGCATTACCTACTCACAACATATCACTGCTATGTAATGCTATTAGTAATACAATAGATCACATGGTTTACCAGTGCATGAGGAACCATCTAAAACGAAGCCGTCTCTGCACGCAGAGCATTCTGTGGTTGAGCATGTAGAACACCCAGCAGTACATTGTGTATTGGAACATCCAGATGCACATTCTAAAACAAATAAAAATGTACATATTTTAACAACATCAATATTTCTGTGTTTGGACCCACATCTTTGTTACGTTTGCTTTCACTTAGCTGACATTTTGCATAAAACAAGCTGTTTTTTGTGGGAAATTTCGAACACTTAGACTTAATTTTCCTTGTTGCTTTTTCTCGAAATGCACATTAATTAGAAAAAAATCTTCCATTTTGTTAAAGATTCCATGATTCCTTGTTTCAATGTGTCAGAAAGGCACACTGTGTAGTTGTTGCCTAACTTGTACATCAATTTTGAGATATAAAATAGACATTATTATCAAACCTAAGTGTTTCCTTTCAAAATTAATATTACTTCTAATTTGTTTCATACAGGATCATCAATAGGTTGCATTATCTAAAAACAATATCAAACTAAAACATATTATTATTAGCAATACAAAACATCATATGCTTTACCAGTGCACGAGGAGCCTTCCAAATAGAAGCCATCTCTGCAGGCAGAGCATTCAGTGGTTGAGCCGCATGTAGAACAGCCACCAATACATTGTGTATTGGAACATCCAGATACTGAAGGACAGGCTGAAACAAATTAGAAAAATATATTTGTTATCAGTGTTTTCTTTGTCTGTCTGTGGATTCAAATCTTTGTTAGATTTCCGTTCACTTAGCTGGCATTTTGCGTAAAAAAGATTTGCTGGGATTATTCGTTCACTGAGACGTAATTTTACATGTTGCGTTTTCTTAAAGGGCAACATTTTTCAGGACAGGCCTTTCGTTATGTTAAAGATTTTACTATGCCCTTTTTCAATTGGTGGGAAAGGAGCACACATACACCACATTTTATCAAACCAATGTGATTCCATGGAAAATGTATTTTACTTTGATATTCATTTAATACAGGACGACCCATACTTTGCATTACCTACTCACAACATATCACTGCTATGTAATGCTATTAGTAATACAATAGATCACGTGGTTTACCAGTGCATGAGGAACCATCTAAAACGAAGCCGTCTCTGCACGCAGAGCATTCTGTGGTTGAGCATGTAGAACACCCAGCAGTACATTGTGTATTGGAACATCCAGATGCACATTCTAAAACAAATAAAAATGTACATATTTTAACAACATCAATATTTCTGTGTTTGGACCCACATCTTTGTTACGTTTGCTTTCACTTAGCTGACATTTTGCATAAAACAAGCTGTTTTTTTGTTGGAAATTTCGAACACTTAGACTTAATTTTCCTTGTTGCTTTTTCTCGAAATGCACATTAATTAGAAAAAAATCTTCCATTTTGTTAAAGATTCCATGATTCCTTGTTTCAATGTGTCAGAAAGGCACACTGTGTAGTTGTTGCCTAACTTGTACATCAATTTTGAGATATAAAATAGACATTATTATCAAACCTAAGTGTTTCCTTTCAAAATTAATATTACTTCTAATTTGTTTCATACAGGATCATCAATAGGTTGCATTATCTAAAAACAATATCAAACTAAAACATATTATTATTAGAAATACAAAACATCATATGCTTTACCAGTGCATGAGGAGCCTTCCAAATAGAAGCCATCTCTGCAGGCAGAGCATTCAGTGGTTGAGCCGCATGTAGAACAGCCAGCAATACATTGTGTATTGGAACATCCAGATACTGAAGGACAGGCTGAAACAAATTAGAAAAATTTATTTGTTATCAGTGTTTTCTTTGTCTGTCTGTGGATTCAAATCTTTGTTAGATTTCCGTTCACTTAGCTGGCATTTTGCGTAAAAAAGATTTGCTGGGATTATTCGTACACTGAGACGTAATTTTACATGTTGCGTTTTCTTAAAGGGCAACATTTTTCAGGACAGGCCTTTCGTTATGTTAAAGATTTTACTATGCCCTTTTTCAATTGGTGGGAAAGGAGCACACATACACCACATTTTATCAAACCAATGTGATTCCATGGAAAATGTATTTTACTTTGATATTCATTTAATACAGGACGACCCATACTTTGCATTACCTACTCACAACATATCACTGCTATGTAATGCTATTAGTAATACAATAGATCACATGGTTTACCAGTGCATGAGGAACCATCTAAAACGAAGCCGTCTCTGCACGCAGAGCATTCTGTGGTTGAGCATGTAGAACACCCAGCAGTACATTGTGTATTGGAACATCCAGATGCACATTCTAAAACAAATAAAAATGTACATATTTTAACAACATCAATATTTCTGTGTTTGGACCCACATCTTTGTTACGTTTGCTTTCACTTAGCTGACATTTTGCATAAAACAAGCTGTTTTTGTGTGGGAAATTTCGAACACTTAGACTTAATTTTCCTTGTTGCTTTTTCTCGAAATGCACATTAATTAGAAAAAAATCTTCCATTTTGTTAAAGATTCCATGATTCCTTGTTTCAATGTGTCAGAAAGGCACACTGTGTAGTTGTTGCCTAACTTGTACATCAATTTTGAGATATAAAATAGACATTATTATCAAACCTAAGTGTTTCCTTTCAAAATTAATATTACTTCTAATTTGTTTCATACAGGATCATCAATAGGTTGCATTATCTAAAAACAATATCAAACTAAAACATATTATTATTAGCAATACAAAACATCATATGCTTTACCAGTGCATGAGGAGCCTTCCAAATAGAAGCCATCTCTGCAGGCAGAGCATTCAGTGGTTGAGCCGCATGTAGAACAGCCACCAATACATTGTGTATTGGAACATCCAGATACTGAAGGACAGGCTGAAACAAATTAGAAAAATATATTTGTTATCAGTGTTTTCTTTGTCTGTCTGTGGATTCAAATCTTTGTTAGATTTCCGTTCACTTAGCTGGCATTTTGCGTAAAAAAGATTTGCTGGGATTATTCATACACTGAGACGTAGTTTTACATGTTGCGTTTTCTTAAAGGACAACATTCTTCAGGACAGGCCTTTCCTTATGTTAAAGATTTTACTATGCCCTTTTTCAATTGGTGGGAAAGGAGCACACATACACCACATTTTATCAAACCAATGTGATTCCATAGAAAATTTATTTTACTTTGATATTCATTTAATACAGGACGACCCATACTTTGCATTACCTACTCACAACATATCACTGCTATGTAATGCTATTAGTAATACAATAGATCACATGGTTTACCAGTGCATGAGGAACCATCTAAAACGAAGCCGTCTCTGCACGCAGAGCATTCTGTGGTTGAGCATGTAGAACACCCAGCAGTACATTGTGTATTGGAACATCCAGATGCACATTCTAAAACAAATAAAAATGTACATATTTTAACAACATCAATATTTCTGTGTTTGGACCCACATCTTTGTTACGTTTGCTTTCACTTAGCTGACATTTTGCATAAAACAAGCTGTTTTTTGTGGGAAATTTCGAACACTTAGACTTAATTTTCCTTGTTGCTTTTTCTCGAAATGCACATTAATTAGAAAAAAATCTTCCATTTTGTTAAAGATTCCATGATTCCTTGTTTCAATGTGTCAGAAAGGCACACTGTGTAGTTGTTGCCTAACTTGTACATCAATTTTGAGATATAAAATAGACATTATTATCAAACCTAAGTGTTTCCTTTCAAAATTAATATTACTTCTAATTTGTTTCATACAGGATCATCAATAGGTTGCATTATCTAAAAACAATATCAAACTAAAACATATTATTATTAGCAATACAAAACATCATATGCTTTACCAGTGCATGAGGAGCCTTCCAAATAGAAGCCATCTCTGCAGGCAGAGCATTCAGTGGTTGAGCCGCATGTAGAACAGCCACCAATACATTGTGTATTGGAACATCCAGATACTGAAGGACAGGCTGAAACAAATTAGAAAAATATATTTGTTATCAGTGTTTTCTTTGTCTGTCTGTGGATTCAAATCTTTGTTAGATTTCCGTTCACTTAGCTGGCATTTTGCGTAAAAAAGATTTGCTGGGATTATTCGTACACTGAGACGTAGTTTTACATGTTGCGTTTTCTTAAAGGGCAACATTCTTCAGGACAGGCCTTTCATTATGTTAAAGATTTTACTATGCCCTTTTTCAATTGGTGGGAAAGGAGCACACATACACCACATTTTATCAAACCAAAGTGATTCCATGGAAAATTTATTTTACTTTGATATTCATTTAATACAGGACGACCCATACTTTGCATTACCTACTCACAACATATCACTGCTATTTAATGCTATTAGTAATACAATAGATCACATGGTTTACCAGTGCATGAGGAACCATCTAAAACGAAGCCGTCTCTGCACGCAGAGCATTCTGTGGTTGAGCATGTAGAACACCCAGCAGTACATTGTGTATTGGAACATCCAGATGCACATTCTAAAACAAATAAAAATGTACATATTTTAACAACATCAATATTTCTGTGTTTGGACCCACATCTTTGTTACGTTTGCTTTCACTTAGCTGACATTTTGCATAAAACAAGCTGTTTTTTTGTGGGAAATTCGAACACTTAGACTTAATTTTCCTTGTTGCTTTTTCTCGAAATGCACATTAATTAGAAAAAAATCTTCCATTTTGTTAAAGATTCCATGATTCCTTGTTTCAATGTGTCAGAAAGGCACACTGTGTAGTTGTTGCCTAACTTGTACATCAATTTTGAGATATAAAATAGACATTATTATCAAACCTAAGTGTTTCCTTTCAAAATTAATATTACTTCTAATTTGTTTCATACAGGATCATCAATAGGTTGCATTATCTAAAAACAATATCAAACTAAAACATATTATTATTAGCAATACAAAACATCATATGCTTTACCAGTGCATGAGGAGCCTTCCAAATAGAAGCCATCTCTGCAGGCAGAGCATTCAGTGGTTGAGCCGCATGTAGAACAGCCAGCAATACATTGTGTATTGGAACATCCAGATACTGAAGGACAGGCTGAAACAAATTAGAAAAATTTATTTGTTATCAGTGTTTTCTTTGTCTGTCTGTGGATTCAAATCTTTGTTAGATTTCCGTTCACTTAGCTGGCATTTTGCGTAAAAAAGATTTGCTGGGATTATTCGTTCACTGAGACGTAATTTTACATGTTGCGTTTTCTTAAAGGGCAACATTTTTCAGGACAGGCCTTTCGTTATGTTAAAGATTTTACTATGCCCTTTTTCAATTGGTGGGAAAGGAGCACACATACACCACATTTTATCAAACCAATGTGATTCCATGGAAAATGTATTTTACTTTGATATTCATTTAATACAGGACGACCCATACTTTGCATTACCTACTCACAACATATCACTGCTATGTAATGCTATTAGTAATACAATAGATCACGTGGTTTACCAGTGCATGAGGAACCATCTAAAACGAAGCCGTCTCTGCACGCAGAGCATTCTGTGGTTGAGCATGTAGAACACCCAGCAGTACATTGTGTATTGGAACATCCAGATGCACATTCTAAAACAAATAAAAATGTACATATTTTAACAACATCAATATTTCTGTGTTTGGACCCACATCTTTGTTACGTTTGCTTTCACTTAGCTGACATTTTGCATAAAACAAGCTGTTTTTTTGTTGGAAATTTCGAACACTTAGACTTAATTTTCCTTGTTGCTTTTTCTCGAAATGCACATTAATTAGAAAAAAATCTTCCATTTTGTTAAAGATTCCATGATTCCTTGTTTCAATGTGTCAGAAAGGCACACTGTGTAGTTGTTGCCTAACTTGTACATCAATTTTGAGATATAAAATAGACATTATTATCAAACCTAAGTGTTTCCTTTCAAAATTAATATTACTTCTAATTTGTTTCATACAGGATCATCAATAGGTTGCATTATCTAAAAACAATATCAAACTAAAACATATTATTATTAGAAATACAAAACATCATATGCTTTACCAGTGCATGAGGAGCCTTCCAAATAGAAGCCATCTCTGCAGGCAGAGCATTCAGTGGTTGAGCCGCATGTAGAACAGCCAGCAATACATTGTGTATTGGAACATCCAGATACTGAAGGACAGGCTGAAACAAATTAGAAAAATTTATTTGTTATCAGTGTTTTCTTTGTCTGTCTGTGGATTCAAATCTTTGTTAGATTTCCGTTCACTTAGCTGGCATTTTGCGTAAAAAAGATTTGCTGGGATTATTCGTACACTGAGACGTAATTTTACATGTTGCGTTTTCTTAAAGGGCAACATTTTTCAGGACAGGCCTTTCGTTATGTTAAAGATTTTACTATGCCCTTTTTCAATTGGTGGGAAAGGAGCACACATACACCACATTTTATCAAACCAATGTGATTCCATGGAAAATGTATTTTACTTTGATATTCATTTAATACAGGACGACCCATACTTTGCATTACCTACTCACAACATATCACTGCTATGTAATGCTATTAGTAATACAATAGATCACATGGTTTACCAGTGCATGAGGAACCATCTAAAACGAAGCCGTCTCTGCACGCAGAGCATTCTGTGGTTGAGCATGTAGAACACCCAGCAGTACATTGTGTATTGGAACATCCAGATGCACATTCTAAAACAAATAAAAATGTACATATTTTAACAACATCAATATTTCTGTGTTTGGACCCACATCTTTGTTACGTTTGCTTTCACTTAGCTGACATTTTGCATAAAACAAGCTGTTTTTGTGTGGGAAATTTCGAACACTTAGACTTAATTTTCCTTGTTGCTTTTTCTCGAAATGCACATTAATTAGAAAAAAATCTTCCATTTTGTTAAAGATTCCATGATTCCTTGTTTCAATGTGTCAGAAAGGCACACTGTGTAGTTGTTGCCTAACTTGTACATCAATTTTGAGATATAAAATAGACATTATTATCAAACCTAAGTGTTTCCTTTCAAAATTAATATTACTTCTAATTTGTTTCATACAGGATCATCAATAGGTTGCATTATCTAAAAACAATATCAAACTAAAACATATTATTATTAGCAATACAAAACATCATATGCTTTACCAGTGCATGAGGAGCCTTCCAAATAGAAGCCATCTCTGCAGGCAGAGCATTCAGTGGTTGAGCCGCATGTAGAACAGCCACCAATACATTGTGTATTGGAACATCCAGATACTGAAGGACAGGCTGAAACAAATTAGAAAAATATATTTGTTATCAGTGTTTTCTTTGTCTGTCTGTGGATTCAAATCTTTGTTAGATTTCCGTTCACTTAGCTGGCATTTTGCGTAAAAAAGATTTGCTGGGATTATTCATACACTGAGACGTAGTTTTACATGTTGCGTTTTCTTAAAGGACAACATTCTTCAGGACAGGCCTTTCCTTATGTTAAAGATTTTACTATGCCCTTTTTCAATTGGTGGGAAAGGAGCACACATACACCACATTTTATCAAACCAATGTGATTCCATAGAAAATTTATTTTACTTTGATATTCATTTAATACAGGACGACCCATACTTTGCATTACCTACTCACAACATATCACTGCTATGTAATGCTATTAGTAATACAATAGATCACATGGTTTACCAGTGCATGAGGAACCATCTAAAACGAAGCCGTCTCTGCACGCAGAGCATTCTGTGGTTGAGCATGTAGAACACCCAGCAGTACATTGTGTATTGGAACATCCAGATGCACATTCTAAAACAAATAAAAATGTACATATTTTAACAACATCAATATTTCTGTGTTTGGACCCACATCTTTGTTACGTTTGCTTTCACTTAGCTGACATTTTGCATAAAACAAGCTGTTTTTTGTGGGAAATTTCGAACACTTAGACTTAATTTTCCTTGTTGCTTTTTCTCGAAATGCACATTAATTAGAAAAAAATCTTCCATTTTGTTAAAGATTCCATGATTCCTTGTTTCAATGTGTCAGAAAGGCACACTGTGTAGTTGTTGCCTAACTTGTACATCAATTTTGAGATATAAAATAGACATTATTATCAAACCTAAGTGTTTCCTTTCAAAATTAATATTACTTCTAATTTGTTTCATACAGGATCATCAATAGGTTGCATTATCTAAAAACAATATCAAACTAAAACATATTATTATTAGCAATACAAAACATCATATGCTTTACCAGTGCACGAGGAGCCTTCCAAATAGAAGCCATCTCTGCAGGCAGAGCATTCAGTGGTTGAGCCGCATGTAGAACAGCCACCAATACATTGTGTATTGGAACATCCAGATACTGAAGGACAGGCTGAAACAAATTAGAAAAATATATTTGTTATCAGTGTTTTCTTTGTCTGTCTGTGGATTCAAATCTTTGTTAGATTTCCGTTCACTTAGCTGGCATTTTGCGTAAAAAAGATTTGCTGGGATTATTCGTTCACTGAGACGTAATTTTACATGTTGCGTTTTCTTAAAGGGCAACATTTTTCAGGACAGGCCTTTCGTTATGTTAAAGATTTTACTATGCCCTTTTTCAATTGGTGGGAAAGGAGCACACATACACCACATTTTATCAAACCAATGTGATTCCATGGAAAATGTATTTTACTTTGATATTCATTTAATACAGGACGACCCATACTTTGCATTACCTACTCACAACATATCACTGCTATGTAATGCTATTAGTAATACAATAGATCACGTGGTTTACCAGTGCATGAGGAACCATCTAAAACGAAGCCGTCTCTGCACGCAGAGCATTCTGTGGTTGAGCATGTAGAACACCCAGCAGTACATTGTGTATTGGAACATCCAGATGCACATTCTAAAACAAATAAAAATGTACATATTTTAACAACATCAATATTTCTGTGTTTGGACCCACATCTTTGTTACGTTTGCTTTCACTTAGCTGACATTTTGCATAAAACAAGCTGTTTTTTTGTTGGAAATTTCGAACACTTAGACTTAATTTTCCTTGTTGCTTTTTCTCGAAATGCACATTAATTAGAAAAAAATCTTCCATTTTGTTAAAGATTCCATGATTCCTTGTTTCAATGTGTCAGAAAGGCACACTGTGTAGTTGTTGCCTAACTTGTACATCAATTTTGAGATATAAAATAGACATTATTATCAAACCTAAGTGTTTCCTTTCAAAATTAATATTACTTCTAATTTGTTTCATACAGGATCATCAATAGGTTGCATTATCTAAAAACAATATCAAACTAAAACATATTATTATTAGAAATACAAAACATCATATGCTTTACCAGTGCATGAGGAGCCTTCCAAATAGAAGCCATCTCTGCAGGCAGAGCATTCAGTGGTTGAGCCGCATGTAGAACAGCCAGCAATACATTGTGTATTGGAACATCCAGATACTGAAGGACAGGCTGAAACAAATTAGAAAAATTTATTTGTTATCAGTGTTTTCTTTGTCTGTCTGTGGATTCAAATCTTTGTTAGATTTCCGTTCACTTAGCTGGCATTTTGCGTAAAAAAGATTTGCTGGGATTATTCGTACACTGAGACGTAATTTTACATGTTGCGTTTTCTTAAAGGGCAACATTTTTCAGGACAGGCCTTTCGTTATGTTAAAGATTTTACTATGCCCTTTTTCAATTGGTGGGAAAGGAGCACACATACACCACATTTTATCAAACCAATGTGATTCCATGGAAAATGTATTTTACTTTGATATTCATTTAATACAGGACGACCCATACTTTGCATTACCTACTCACAACATATCACTGCTATGTAATGCTATTAGTAATACAATAGATCACATGGTTTACCAGTGCATGAGGAACCATCTAAAACGAAGCCGTCTCTGCACGCAGAGCATTCTGTGGTTGAGCATGTAGAACACCCAGCAGTACATTGTGTATTGGAACATCCAGATGCACATTCTAAAACAAATAAAAATGTACATATTTTAACAACATCAATATTTCTGTGTTTGGACCCACATCTTTGTTACGTTTGCTTTCACTTAGCTGACATTTTGCATAAAACAAGCTGTTTTTTGTGGGAAATTTCGAACACTTAGACTTAATTTTCCTTGTTGCTTTTTCTCGAAATGCACATTAATTAGAAAAAAATCTTCCATTTTGTTAAAGATTCCATGATTCCTTGTTTCAATGTGTCAGAAAGGCACACTGTGTAGTTGTTGCCTAACTTGTACATCAATTTTGAGATATAAAATAGACATTATTATCAAACCTAAGTGTTTCCTTTCAAAATTAATATTACTTCTAATTTGTTTCATACAGGATCATCAATAGGTTGCATTATCTAAAAACAATATCAAACTAAAACATATTATTATTAGCAATACAAAACATCATATGCTTTACCAGTGCATGAGGAGCCTTCCAAATAGAAGCCATCTCTGCAGGCAGAGCATTCAGTGGTTGAGCCGCATGTAGAACAGCCACCAATACATTGTGTATTGGAACATCCAGATACTGAAGGACAGGCTGAAACAAATTAGAAAAATATATTTGTTATCAGTGTTTTCTTTGTCTGTCTGTGGATTCAAATCTTTGTTAGATTTCCGTTCACTTAGCTGGCATTTTGCGTAAAAAAGATTTGCTGGGATTATTCGTACACTGAGACGTAGTTTTACATGTTGCGTTTTCTTAAAGGGCAACATTCTTCAGGACAGGCCTTTCATTATGTTAAAGATTTTACTATGCCCTTTTTCAATTGGTGGGAAAGGAGCACACATACACCACATTTTATCAAACCAAAGTGATTCCATGGAAAATTTATTTTACTTTGATATTCATTTAATACAGGACGACCCATACTTTGCATTACCTACTCACAACATATCACTGCTATTTAATGCTATTAGTAATACAATAGATCACATGGTTTACCAGTGCATGAGGAACCATCTAAAACGAAGCCGTCTCTGCACGCAGAGCATTCTGTGGTTGAGCATGTAGAACACCCAGCAGTACATTGTGTATTGGAACATCCAGATGCACATTCTAAAACAAATAAAAATGTACATATTTTAACAACATCAATATTTCTGTGTTTGGACCCACATCTTTGTTACGTTTGCTTTCACTTAGCTGACATTTTGCATAAAACAAGCTGTTTTTTTGTGGGAAATTCGAACACTTAGACTTAATTTTCCTTGTTGCTTTTTCTCGAAATGCACATTAATTAGAAAAAAATCTTCCATTTTGTTAAAGATTCCATGATTCCTTGTTTCAATGTGTCAGAAAGGCACACTGTGTAGTTGTTGCCTAACTTGTACATCAATTTTGAGATATAAAATAGACATTATTATCAAACCTAAGTGTTTCCTTTCAAAATTAATATTACTTCTAATTTGTTTCATACAGGATCATCAATAGGTTGCATTATCTAAAAACAATATCAAACTAAAACATATTATTATTAGCAATACAAAACATCATATGCTTTACCAGTGCATGAGGAGCCTTCCAAATAGAAGCCATCTCTGCAGGCAGAGCATTCAGTGGTTGAGCCGCATGTAGAACAGCCAGCAATACATTGTGTATTGGAACATCCAGATACTGAAGGACAGGCTGAAACAAATTAGAAAAATTTATTTGTTATCAGTGTTTTCTTTGTCTGTCTGTGGATTCAAATCTTTGTTAGATTTCCGTTCACTTAGCTGGCATTTTGCGTAAAAAAGATTTGCTGGGATTATTCGTTCACTGAGACGTAATTTTACATGTTGCGTTTTCTTAAAGGGCAACATTTTTCAGGACAGGCCTTTCGTTATGTTAAAGATTTTACTATGCCCTTTTTCAATTGGTGGGAAAGGAGCACACATACACCACATTTTATCAAACCAATGTGATTCCATGGAAAATGTATTTTACTTTGATATTCATTTAATACAGGACGACCCATACTTTGCATTACCTACTCACAACATATCACTGCTATGTAATGCTATTAGTAATACAATAGATCACGTGGTTTACCAGTGCATGAGGAACCATCTAAAACGAAGCCGTCTCTGCACGCAGAGCATTCTGTGGTTGAGCATGTAGAACACCCAGCAGTACATTGTGTATTGGAACATCCAGATGCACATTCTAAAACAAATAAAAATGTACATATTTTAACAACATCAATATTTCTGTGTTTGGACCCACATCTTTGTTACGTTTGCTTTCACTTAGCTGACATTTTGCATAAAACAAGCTGTTTTTTTGTTGGAAATTTCGAACACTTAGACTTAATTTTCCTTGTTGCTTTTTCTCGAAATGCACATTAATTAGAAAAAAATCTTCCATTTTGTTAAAGATTCCATGATTCCTTGTTTCAATGTGTCAGAAAGGCACACTGTGTAGTTGTTGCCTAACTTGTACATCAATTTTGAGATATAAAATAGACATTATTATCAAACCTAAGTGTTTCCTTTCAAAATTAATATTACTTCTAATTTGTTTCATACAGGATCATCAATAGGTTGCATTATCTAAAAACAATATCAAACTAAAACATATTATTATTAGAAATACAAAACATCATATGCTTTACCAGTGCATGAGGAGCCTTCCAAATAGAAGCCATCTCTGCAGGCAGAGCATTCAGTGGTTGAGCCGCATGTAGAACAGCCAGCAATACATTGTGTATTGGAACATCCAGATACTGAAGGACAGGCTGAAACAAATTAGAAAAATTTATTTGTTATCAGTGTTTTCTTTGTCTGTCTGTGGATTCAAATCTTTGTTAGATTTCCGTTCACTTAGCTGGCATTTTGCGTAAAAAAGATTTGCTGGGATTATTCGTACACTGAGACGTAATTTTACATGTTGCGTTTTCTTAAAGGGCAACATTTTTCAGGACAGGCCTTTCGTTATGTTAAAGATTTTACTATGCCCTTTTTCAATTGGTGGGAAAGGAGCACACATACACCACATTTTATCAAACCAATGTGATTCCATGGAAAATGTATTTTACTTTGATATTCATTTAATACAGGACGACCCATACTTTGCATTACCTACTCACAACATATCACTGCTATGTAATGCTATTAGTAATACAATAGATCACATGGTTTACCAGTGCATGAGGAACCATCTAAAACGAAGCCGTCTCTGCACGCAGAGCATTCTGTGGTTGAGCATGTAGAACACCCAGCAGTACATTGTGTATTGGAACATCCAGATGCACATTCTAAAACAAATAAAAATGTACATATTTTAACAACATCAATATTTCTGTGTTTGGACCCACATCTTTGTTACGTTTGCTTTCACTTAGCTGACATTTTGCATAAAACAAGCTGTTTTTGTGTGGGAAATTTCGAACACTTAGACTTAATTTTCCTTGTTGCTTTTTCTCGAAATGCACATTAATTAGAAAAAAATCTTCCATTTTGTTAAAGATTCCATGATTCCTTGTTTCAATGTGTCAGAAAGGCACACTGTGTAGTTGTTGCCTAACTTGTACATCAATTTTGAGATATAAAATAGACATTATTATCAAACCTAAGTGTTTCCTTTCAAAATTAATATTACTTCTAATTTGTTTCATACAGGATCATCAATAGGTTGCATTATCTAAAAACAATATCAAACTAAAACATATTATTATTAGCAATACAAAACATCATATGCTTTACCAGTGCATGAGGAGCCTTCCAAATAGAAGCCATCTCTGCAGGCAGAGCATTCAGTGGTTGAGCCGCATGTAGAACAGCCACCAATACATTGTGTATTGGAACATCCAGATACTGAAGGACAGGCTGAAACAAATTAGAAAAATATATTTGTTATCAGTGTTTTCTTTGTCTGTCTGTGGATTCAAATCTTTGTTAGATTTCCGTTCACTTAGCTGGCATTTTGCGTAAAAAAGATTTGCTGGGATTATTCATACACTGAGACGTAGTTTTACATGTTGCGTTTTCTTAAAGGACAACATTCTTCAGGACAGGCCTTTCCTTATGTTAAAGATTTTACTATGCCCTTTTTCAATTGGTGGGAAAGGAGCACACATACACCACATTTTATCAAACCAATGTGATTCCATAGAAAATTTATTTTACTTTGATATTCATTTAATACAGGACGACCCATACTTTGCATTACCTACTCACAACATATCACTGCTATGTAATGCTATTAGTAATACAATAGATCACATGGTTTACCAGTGCATGAGGAACCATCTAAAACGAAGCCGTCTCTGCACGCAGAGCATTCTGTGGTTGAGCATGTAGAACACCCAGCAGTACATTGTGTATTGGAACATCCAGATGCACATTCTAAAACAAATAAAAATGTACATATTTTAACAACATCAATATTTCTGTGTTTGGACCCACATCTTTGTTACGTTTGCTTTCACTTAGCTGACATTTTGCATAAAACAAGCTGTTTTTTGTGGGAAATTTCGAACACTTAGACTTAATTTTCCTTGTTGCTTTTTCTCGAAATGCACATTAATTAGAAAAAAATCTTCCATTTTGTTAAAGATTCCATGATTCCTTGTTTCAATGTGTCAGAAAGGCACACTGTGTAGTTGTTGCCTAACTTGTACATCAATTTTGAGATATAAAATAGACATTATTATCAAACCTAAGTGTTTCCTTTCAAAATTAATATTACTTCTAATTTGTTTCATACAGGATCATCAATAGGTTGCATTATCTAAAAACAATATCAAACTAAAACATATTATTATTAGCAATACAAAACATCATATGCTTTACCAGTGCACGAGGAGCCTTCCAAATAGAAGCCATCTCTGCAGGCAGAGCATTCAGTGGTTGAGCCGCATGTAGAACAGCCACCAATACATTGTGTATTGGAACATCCAGATACTGAAGGACAGGCTGAAACAAATTAGAAAAATATATTTGTTATCAGTGTTTTCTTTGTCTGTCTGTGGATTCAAATCTTTGTTAGATTTCCGTTCACTTAGCTGGCATTTTGCGTAAAAAAGATTTGCTGGGATTATTCGTTCACTGAGACGTAATTTTACATGTTGCGTTTTCTTAAAGGGCAACATTTTTCAGGACAGGCCTTTCGTTATGTTAAAGATTTTACTATGCCCTTTTTCAATTGGTGGGAAAGGAGCACACATACACCACATTTTATCAAACCAATGTGATTCCATGGAAAATGTATTTTACTTTGATATTCATTTAATACAGGACGACCCATACTTTGCATTACCTACTCACAACATATCACTGCTATGTAATGCTATTAGTAATACAATAGATCACGTGGTTTACCAGTGCATGAGGAACCATCTAAAACGAAGCCGTCTCTGCACGCAGAGCATTCTGTGGTTGAGCATGTAGAACACCCAGCAGTACATTGTGTATTGGAACATCCAGATGCACATTCTAAAACAAATAAAAATGTACATATTTTAACAACATCAATATTTCTGTGTTTGGACCCACATCTTTGTTACGTTTGCTTTCACTTAGCTGACATTTTGCATAAAACAAGCTGTTTTTTTGTTGGAAATTTCGAACACTTAGACTTAATTTTCCTTGTTGCTTTTTCTCGAAATGCACATTAATTAGAAAAAAATCTTCCATTTTGTTAAAGATTCCATGATTCCTTGTTTCAATGTGTCAGAAAGGCACACTGTGTAGTTGTTGCCTAACTTGTACATCAATTTTGAGATATAAAATAGACATTATTATCAAACCTAAGTGTTTCCTTTCAAAATTAATATTACTTCTAATTTGTTTCATACAGGATCATCAATAGGTTGCATTATCTAAAAACAATATCAAACTAAAACATATTATTATTAGAAATACAAAACATCATATGCTTTACCAGTGCATGAGGAGCCTTCCAAATAGAAGCCATCTCTGCAGGCAGAGCATTCAGTGGTTGAGCCGCATGTAGAACAGCCAGCAATACATTGTGTATTGGAACATCCAGATACTGAAGGACAGGCTGAAACAAATTAGAAAAATTTATTTGTTATCAGTGTTTTCTTTGTCTGTCTGTGGATTCAAATCTTTGTTAGATTTCCGTTCACTTAGCTGGCATTTTGCGTAAAAAAGATTTGCTGGGATTATTCGTACACTGAGACGTAATTTTACATGTTGCGTTTTCTTAAAGGGCAACATTTTTCAGGACAGGCCTTTCGTTATGTTAAAGATTTTACTATGCCCTTTTTCAATTGGTGGGAAAGGAGCACACATACACCACATTTTATCAAACCAATGTGATTCCATGGAAAATGTATTTTACTTTGATATTCATTTAATACAGGACGACCCATACTTTGCATTACCTACTCACAACATATCACTGCTATGTAATGCTATTAGTAATACAATAGATCACATGGTTTACCAGTGCATGAGGAACCATCTAAAACGAAGCCGTCTCTGCACGCAGAGCATTCTGTGGTTGAGCATGTAGAACACCCAGCAGTACATTGTGTATTGGAACATCCAGATGCACATTCTAAAACAAATAAAAATGTACATATTTTAACAACATCAATATTTCTGTGTTTGGACCCACATCTTTGTTACGTTTGCTTTCACTTAGCTGACATTTTGCATAAAACAAGCTGTTTTTGTGTGGGAAATTTCGAACACTTAGACTTAATTTTCCTTGTTGCTTTTTCTCGAAATGCACATTAATTAGAAAAAAATCTTCCATTTTGTTAAAGATTCCATGATTCCTTGTTTCAATGTGTCAGAAAGGCACACTGTGTAGTTGTTGCCTAACTTGTACATCAATTTTGAGATATAAAATAGACATTATTATCAAACCTAAGTGTTTCCTTTCAAAATTAATATTACTTCTAATTTGTTTCATACAGGATCATCAATAGGTTGCATTATCTAAAAACAATATCAAACTAAAACATATTATTATTAGCAATACAAAACATCATATGCTTTACCAGTGCATGAGGAGCCTTCCAAATAGAAGCCATCTCTGCAGGCAGAGCATTCAGTGGTTGAGCCGCATGTAGAACAGCCACCAATACATTGTGTATTGGAACATCCAGATACTGAAGGACAGGCTGAAACAAATTAGAAAAATATATTTGTTATCAGTGTTTTCTTTGTCTGTCTGTGGATTCAAATCTTTGTTAGATTTCCGTTCACTTAGCTGGCATTTTGCGTAAAAAAGATTTGCTGGGATTATTCATACACTGAGACGTAGTTTTACATGTTGCGTTTTCTTAAAGGACAACATTCTTCAGGACAGGCCTTTCCTTATGTTAAAGATTTTACTATGCCCTTTTTCAATTGGTGGGAAAGGAGCACACATACACCACATTTTATCAAACCAATGTGATTCCATAGAAAATTTATTTTACTTTGATATTCATTTAATACAGGACGACCCATACTTTGCATTACCTACTCACAACATATCACTGCTATGTAATGCTATTAGTAATACAATAGATCACATGGTTTACCAGTGCATGAGGAACCATCTAAAACGAAGCCGTCTCTGCACGCAGAGCATTCTGTGGTTGAGCATGTAGAACACCCAGCAGTACATTGTGTATTGGAACATCCAGATGCACATTCTAAAACAAATAAAAATGTACATATTTTAACAACATCAATATTTCTGTGTTTGGACCCACATCTTTGTTACGTTTGC
This sequence comes from Oasisia sp. SBJ-2009, assembly GCA_964017155.1. Taxonomy (NCBI): domain Eukaryota; kingdom Metazoa; phylum Annelida; class Polychaeta; order Sabellida; family Siboglinidae; genus Oasisia; species Oasisia sp. SBJ-2009. The sequence goes on from OZ024855.1 coordinate 20,738,303, forward strand.
TTTCACTTAGCTGACATTTTGCATAAAACAAGCTGTTTTTTGTGGGAAATTTCGAACACTTAGACTTAATTTTCCTTGTTGCTTTTTCTCGAAATGCACATTAATTAGAAAAAAATCTTCCATTTTGTTAAAGATTCCATGATTCCTTGTTTCAATGTGTCAGAAAGGCACACTGTGTAGTTGTTGCCTAACTTGTACATCAATTTTGAGATATAAAATAGACATTATTATCAAACCTAAGTGTTTCCTTTCAAAATTAATATTACTTCTAATTTGTTTCATACAGGATCATCAATAGGTTGCATTATCTAAAAACAATATCAAACTAAAACATATTATTATTAGCAATACAAAACATCATATGCTTTACCAGTGCACGAGGAGCCTTCCAAATAGAAGCCATCTCTGCAGGCAGAGCATTCAGTGGTTGAGCCGCATGTAGAACAGCCACCAATACATTGTGTATTGGAACATCCAGATACTGAAGGACAGGCTGAAACAAATTAGAAAAATATATTTGTTATCAGTGTTTTCTTTGTCTGTCTGTGGATTCAAATCTTTGTTAGATTTCCGTTCACTTAGCTGGCATTTTGCGTAAAAAAGATTTGCTGGGATTATTCGTACACTGAGACGTAGTTTTACATGTTGCGTTTTCTTAAAGGGCAACATTCTTCAGGACAGGCCTTTCATTATGTTAAAGATTTTACTATGCCCTTTTTCAATTGGTGGGAAAGGAGCACACATACACCACATTTTATCAAACCAATGTGATTCCATGGAAAATTTATTTTACTTTGATATTCATTTAATACAGGACGACCCATACTTTGCATTACCTACTCACAACATATCACTGCTATTTAATGCTATTAGTAATACAATAGATCACATGGTTTACCAGTGCATGAGGAACCATCTAAAACGAAGCCGTCTCTGCACGCAGAGCATTCTGTGGTTGAGCATGTAGAACACCCAGCAGTACATTGTGTATTGGAACATCCAGATGCACATTCTAAAACAAATAAAAATGTACATATTTTAACAACATCAATATTTCTGTGTTTGAACCCACATCTTTGTTACGTTTGCTTTCACTTAGCTGACATTTTGCATAAAACAAGCTGTTTTTTTGTGGGAAATTTCGAACACTTAGACTTAATTTTCCTTGTTGCTTTTTCTCGAAATGCACATTAATTAGAAAAAAATCTTCCATTTTGTTAAAGATTCCATGATTCCTTGTTTCAATGTGTCAGAAAGGCACACTGTGTAGTTGTTGCCTAACTTGTACATCAATTTTGAGATATAAAATAGACATTATTATCAAACCTAAGTGTTTCCTTTCAAAATTAATATTACTTCTAATTTGTTTCATACAGGATCATCAATAGGTTGCATTATCTAAAAACAATATCAAACTAAAACATATTATTATTAGCAATACAAAACATCATATGCTTTACCAGTGCATGAGGAGCCTTCCAAATAGAAGCCATCTCTGCAGGCAGAGCATTCAGTGGTTGAGCCGCATGTAGAACAGCCAGCAATACATTGTGTATTGGAACATCCAGATACTGAAGGACAGGCTGAAACAAATTAGAAAAATTTATTTGTTATCAGTGTTTTCTTTGTCTGTCTGTGGATTCAAATCTTTGTTAGATTTCCGTTCACTTAGCTGGCATTTTGCGTAAAAAAGATTTGCTGGGATTATTCGTTCACTGAGACGTAATTTTACATGTTGCGTTTTCTTAAAGGGCAACATTTTTCAGGACAGGCCTTTCGTTATGTTAAAGATTTTACTATGCCCTTTTTCAATTGGTGGGAAAGGAGCACACATACACCACATTTTATCAAACCAATGTGATTCCATGGAAAATGTATTTTACTTTGATATTCATTTAATACAGGACGACCCATACTTTGCATTACCTACTCACAACATATCACTGCTATGTAATGCTATTAGTAATGCTATTAGTAATACAATAGATCACATGGTTTACCAGTGCATGAGGAACCATCTAAAACGAAGCCGTCTCTGCACGCAGAGCATTCTGTGGTTGAGCATGTAGAACACCCAGCAGTACATTGTGTATTGGAACATCCAGATGCACATTCTAAAACAAATAAAAATGTACATATTTTAACAACATCAATATTTCTGTGTTTGGACCCACATCTTTGTTACGTTTGCTTTCACTTAGCTGACATTTTGCATAAAACAAGCTGTTTTTTTTGTTGGAAATTTCGAACATTTAGACTTAATTTTCCTTATTGCATTTTCTCGAAATGCACATTAATTAGAAAAAGATCTTCCATTTTGTTAAAGATTCCATGATTCCTTGTTTCAATGTGTCAGAAAGGCACACTGTGTAGTTGTTGCCTAACTTGTACATCAATTTTGAGATATAAAATAGACATTATTATCAAACCTAAGTGTTTCCTTTCAAAATTAATATTACTTCTAATTTGTTTCATACAGGATCATCAATAGGTTGCATTATCTAAAAACAATATCAAACTAAAACATATTATTATTAGCAATACAAAACATCATATGCTTTACCAGTGCATGAGGAGCCTTCCAAATAGAAGCCATCTCTGCAGGCAGAGCATTCAGTGGTTGAGCCGCATGTAGAACAGCCACCAATACATTGTGTATTGGAACATCCAGATACTGAAGGACAGGCTGAAACAAATTAGAAAAATATATTTGTTATCAGTGTTTTCTTTGTCTGTCTGTGGATTCAAATCTTTGTTAGATTTCCGTTCACTTAGCTGGCATTTTGCGTAAAAAAGATTTGCTGGGATTATTCGTACACTGAGACGTAGTTTTACATGTTGCGTTTTCTTAAAGGGCAACATTCTACAGGACAGGCCTTTCCTTATGTTAAAGATTTTACTATGCCCTTTTTCAATTGGTGGGAAAGGAGCACACATACACCACATTTTATCAAACCAATGTGATTCCATGGAAAATTTATTTTACATTGATATTCATTTAATACAGGACGACCCATACTTTGCATTACCTACTCACAACATATCACTGCTATGTAATGCTATTAGTAATACAATAGATCACATGGTTTACCAGTGCATGAGGAACCATCTAAAACGAAGCCGTCTCTGCACGCAGAGCATTCTGTGGTTGAGCATGTAGAACACCCAGCAGTACATTGTGTATTGGAACATCCAGATGCACATTCTAAAACAAATAAAAATGTACATATTTTAACAACATCAATATTTCTGTGTTTGGACCCACATCTTTGTTACGTTTGCTTTCACTTAGCTGACATTTTGCATAAAACAAGCTGTTTTTTTGTGGGAAATTTCGAACACTTAGACTTAATTTTCCTTGTTGCTTTTTCTCGAAATGCACATTAATTAGAAAAAAATCTTCCATTTTGTTAAAGATTCCATGATTCCTTGTTTCAATGTGTCAGAAAGGCACACTGTGTAGTTGTTGCCTAACTTGTACATCAATTTTGAGATATAAAATAGACATTATTATCAAACCTAAGTGTTTCCTTTCAAAATTAATATTACTTCTAATTTGTTTCATACAGGATCATCAATAGGTTGCATTATCTAAAAACAATATCAAACTAAAACATATTATTATTAGCAATACAAAACATCATATGCTTTACCAGTGCATGAGGAGCCTTCCAAATAGAAGCCATCTCTGCAGGCAGAGCATTCAGTGGTTGAGCCGCATGTAGAACAGCCACCAATACATTGTGTATTGGAACATCCAGATACTGAAGGACAGGCTGAAACAAATTAGAAAAATATATTTGTTATCAGTGTTTTCTTTGTCTGTCTGTGGATTCAAATCTTTGTTAGATTTCCGTTCACTTAGCTGGCATTTTGCGTAAAAAAGATTTGCTGGGATTATTCGTACACTGAGACGTAGTTTTACATGTTGCGTTTTCTTAAAGGGCAACATTTTTCAGGACAGGCCTTTCGTTATGTTAAAGATTTTACTATGCCCTTTTTCAATTGGTGGGAAAGGAGCACACATACACCACATTTTATCAAACCAATGTGATTCCATGGAAAATTTATTTTACTTTGATATTCATTTAATACAGGACGACCCATACTTTGCATTACCTACTCACAACATATCACTGCTATGTAATGCTATTAGTAATACAATAGATCACATGGTTTACCAGTGCATGAGGAACCATCTAAAACGAAGCCGTCTCTGCACGCAGAGCATTCTGTGGTTGAGCATGTAGAACACCCAGCAGTACATTGTGTATTGGAACATCCAGATGCACATTCTAAAACAAATAAAAATGTACATATTTTAACAACATCAATATTTCTGTGTTTGGACCCACATCTTTGTTACGTTTGCTTTCACTTAGCTGACATTTTGCATAAAACAAGCTGTTTTTTTGTGGGAAATTTCGAACACTTAGACTTAATTTTCCTTGTTGCTTTTTCTCGAAATGCACATTAATTAGAAAAAAATCTTCCATTTTGTTAAAGATTCCATGATTCCTTGTTTCAATGTGTCAGAAAGGCACACTGTGTAGTTGTTGCCTAACTTGTACATCAATTTTGAGATATAAAATAGACATTATTATCAAACCTAAGTGTTTCCTTTCAAAATTAATATTACTTCTAATTTGTTTCATACAGGATCATCAATAGGTTGCATTATCTAAAAACAATATCAAACTAAAACATATTATTATTAGCAATACAAAACATCATATGCTTTACCAGTGCATGAGGAGCCTTCCAAATAGAAGCCATCTCTGCAGGCAGAGCATTCAGTGGTTGAGCCGCATGTAGAACAGCCAGCAATACATTGTGTATTGGAACATCCAGATACTGAAGGACAGGCTGAAACAAATTAGAAAAATTTATTTGTTATCAGTGTTTTCTTTGTCTGTCTGTGGATTCAAATCTTTGTTAGATTTCCGTTCACTTAGCTGGCATTTTGCGTAAAAAAGATTTGCTGGGATTATTCGTACACTGAGACGTAATTTTACATGTTGCGTTTTCTTAAAGGGCAACATTTTTCAGGACAGGCCTTTCGTTATGTTAAAGATTTTACTATGCCCTTTTTCAATTGGTGGGAAAGGAGCACACATACACCACATTTTATCAAACCAATGTGATTCCATGGAAAATGTATTTTACTTTGATATTCATTTAATACAGGACGACCCATACTTTGCATTACCTACTCACAACATATCACTGCTATGTAATGCTATTAGTAATGCTATTAGTAATACAATAGATCACATGGTTTACCAGTGCATGAGGAACCATCTAAAACGAAGCCGTCTCTGCACGCAGAGCATTCTGTGGTTGAGCATGTAGAACACCCAGCAGTACATTGTGTATTGGAACATCCAGATGCACATTCTAAAACAAATAAAAATGTACATATTTTAACAACATCAATATTTCTGTGTTTGGACCCACATCTTTGTTACGTTTGCTTTCACTTAGCTGACATTTTGCATAAAACAAGCTGTTTTTTTTGTTGGAAATTTCGAACATTTAGACTTAATTTTCCTTATTGCTTTTTCTCGAAATGCACATTAATTAGAAAAAGATCTTCCATTTTGTTAAAGATTCCATGATTCCTTGTTTCAATGTGTCAGAAAGGCACACTGTGTAGTTGTTGCCTAACTTGTACATCAATTTTGAGATATAAAATAGACATTATTATCAAACCTAAGTGTTTCCTTTCAAAATTAATATTACTTCTAATTTGTTTCATACAGGATCATCAATAGGTTGCATTATCTAAAAACAATATCAAACTAAAACATATTATTATTAGCAATACAAAACATCATATGCTTTACCAGTGCATGAGGAGCCTTCCAAATAGAAGCCATCTCTGCAGGCAGAGCATTCAGTGGTTGAGCCGCATGTAGAACAGCCACCAATACATTGTGTATTGGAACATCCAGATACTGAAGGACAGGCTGAAACAAATTAGAAAAATATATTTGTTATCAGTGTTTTCTTTGTCTGTCTGTGGATTCAAATCTTTGTTAGATTTCCGTTCACTTAGCTGGCATTTTGCGTAAAAAAGATTTGCTGGGATTATTCGTACACTGAGACGTAGTTTTACATGTTGCGTTTTCTTAAAGGGCAACATTCTTCAGGACAGGCCTTTCCTTATGTTAAAGATTTTACTATGCCCTTTTTCAATTGGTGGGAAAGGAGCACACATACACCACATTTTATCAAACCAATGTGATTCCATGGAAAATTTATTTTACATTGATATTCATTTAATACAGGACGACCCATACTCTGCATTACCTACTCACAACATATCACTGCTATGTAATGCTATTAGTAATACAATAGATCACATGGTTTACCAGTGCATGAGGAACCATCTAAAACGAAGCCGTTTCTGCACGCAGAGCATTCTGTGGTTGAGCATGTAGAACACCCAGCAGTACATTGTGTATTGGAACATCCAGATGCACATTCTAAAACAAATACAAATGTACATATTTTAACAACATCAATATTTCTGTGTTTGGACCCACATCTTTGTTACGTTTGCTTTCACTTATCTGACATTTTGCATAAAACAAGCTGTTTTTTTGTGGGAAATTTCGAACACTTAGACTTAATTTTCCTTGTTGCTTTTTCTCGAAATGCACATTAATTAGAAAAAAATCTTCCATTTTGTTAAAGATTCCATGATTCCTTGTTTCAATGTGTCAGAAAGGCACACTGTGTAGTTGTTGCCTAACTTGTACATCAATTTTGAGATATAAAATAGACATTATTATCAAACCTAAGTGTTTCCTTTCAAAATTAATATTACTTCTAATTTGTTTCATACAGGATCATCAATAGGTTGCATTATCTAAAAACAATATCAAACTAAAACATATTATTATTAGCAATACAAAACATCATATGCTTTACCAGTGCATGAGGAGCCTTCCAAATAGAAGCCATCTCTGCAGGCAGAGCATTCAGTGGTTGAGCCGCATGTAGAACAACCAGCAATACATTGTGTATTGGAACATCCAGATACTGAAGGACAGGCTGAAACAAATTAGAAAAATATATTTGTTATCTGTGTTTTCTTTGTCTGTCTGTGGATTCAAATCTTTGTTAGATTTCCGTTCACTTAGCTGGCATTTTGCGTAAAAAAGATTTGCTGGGATTATTCGTACACTGAGACGTAGTTTTACATGTTGCGTTTTCTTAAAGGGCAACATTCTTCAGGACAGGCCTTTCATTATGTTAAAGATTTTACTATGCCCTTTTTCAATTGGTGGGAAAGGAGCACACATACACCACATTTTATCAAACCAATGTGATTCCATGGACAATTAATTTTACTTTTATATTCATTTAATACAGGACGACCCATACTTTGCATTACCTACTCACAACATATCACTGCTATGTAATGCTATTAGTAATACAATAGATCACGTGGTTTACCAGTGCATGAGGAACCATCTAAAACGAAGCCGTCTCTGCACGCAGAGCATTCTGTGGTTGAGCATGTAGAACACCCAGCAGTACATTGTGTATTGGAACATCCAGATGCACATTCTAAAACAAATAAAAATGTACATATTTTAACAACATCAATATTTCTGTGTTTGGACCCACATCTTTGTTACGTTTGCTTTCACTTAGCTGACATTTTGCATAAAACAAGCTGTTTTTTTGTTGGAAATTTCGAACACAGACTTAATTTTCCTTGTTGCTTTTTCTCGAAATGCACATTAATTAGAAAACAATCTTCCATTTTGTTAAAGATTCCATGATTCCTTGTTTCAATGTGTCAGAAAGGCACACTGTGTAGTTGTTGCCTAACTTGTACATCAATTTTGAGATATAAAATAGACATTATTATCAAACCTAAGTGTTTCCTTTCAAAATTAATATTACTTCTAATTTGTTTCATACAGGATCATCAATAGGTTGCATTATCTAAAAACAATATCAAACTAAAACATATTATTATTAGCAATACAAAACATCATATGCTTTACCAGTGCATGAGGAGCCTTCCAAATAGAAGCCATCTCTGCAGGCAGAGCATTCAGTGGTTGAGCCGCATGTAGAACAACCAGCAATACATTGTGTATTGGAACATCCAGATACTGAAGGACAGGCTGAAACAAATTAGAAAAATATATTTGTTATCAGTGTTTTCTTTGTCTGTCTGTGGATTCAAATCTTTGTTAGATTTCCGTTCACTTAGCTGGCATTTTGCGTAAAAAAGATTTGCTGGGATTATTCGTACACTGAGACGTAGTTTTACATGTTGCGTTTTCTTAAAGGGCAACATTCTTCAGGACAGGCCTTTCCTTATGTTAAAGATTTTACTATGCCCTTTTTCAATTGGTGGGAAAGGAGCACACATACACCACATTTTATCAAACCAATGTGATTCCATGGAAAATGTATTTTACTTTGATATTCATTTAATACAGGACGACCCATACTTTGCATTACCTACTCACAACATATCACTGCTATGTAATGCTATTAGTAATACAATAGATCACATGGTTTACCAGTGCATGAGGAACCATCTAAAACGAAGCCGTCTCTGCACGCAGAGCATTCTGTGGTTGAGCATGTAGAACACCCAGCAGTACATTGTGTATTGGAACATCCAGATGCACATTCTAAAACAAATAAAAATGTACATATTTTAACAACATCAATATTTCTGTGTTTGGACCCACATCTTTGTTACGTTTGCTTTCACTTAGCTGACATTTTGCATAAAACAAGCTGTTTTTTTGTTGGAAATTTCGAACATTTAGACTTAATTTTCCTTATTGCTTTTTCTCGAAATGCACATTAATTAGAAAAAGATCTTCCATTTTGTTAAAGATTCCATGATTCCTTGTTTCAATGTGTCAGAAAGGCACACTGTGTAGTTGTTGCCTAACTTGTACATCAATTTTGAGATATAAAATAGACATTATTATCAAACCTAAGTGTTTCCTTTCAAAATTAATATTACTTCTAATTTGTTTCATACAGGATCATCAATAGGTTGCATTATCTAAAAACAATATCAAACTAAAACATATTATTATTAGCAATACAAAACATCATATGCTTTACCAGTGCATGAGGAGCCTTCCAAATAGAAGCCATCTCTGCAGGCAGAGCATTCAGTGGTTGAGCCGCATGTAGAACAGCCACCAATACATTGTGTATTGGAACATCCAGATACTGAAGGACAGGCTGAAACAAATTAGAAAAATATATTTGTTATCAGTGTTTTCTTTGTCTGTCTGTGGATTCAAATCTTTGTTAGATTTCCGTTCACTTAGCTGGCATTTTGCGTAAAAAAGATTTGCTGGGATTATTCATACACTGAGACGTAGTTTTACATGTTGCGTTTTCTTAAAGGGCAACATTCTTCAGGACAGGCCTTTCCTTATGTTAAAGATTTTACTATGCCCTTTTTCAATTGGTGGGAAAGGAGCACACATACACCACATTTTATCAAACCAATGTGATTCCATAGAAAATTTATTTTACTTTGATATTCATTTAATACAGGACGACCCATACTTTGCATTACCTACTCACAACATATCACTGCTATGTAATGCTATTAGTAATACAATAGATCACATGGTTTACCAGTGCATGAGGAACCATCTAAAACGAAGCCGTCTCTGCACGCAGAGCATTCTGTGGTTGAGCATGTAGAACACCCAGCAGTACATTGTGTATTGGAACATCCAGATGCACATTCTAAAACAAATAAAAATGTACATATTTTAACAACATCAATATTTCTGTGTTTGGACCCACATCTTTGTTACGTTTGCTTTCACTTAGCTGACATTTTGCATAAAACAAGCTGTTTTTTGTGGGAAATTTCGAACACTTAGACTTAATTTTCCTTGTTGCTTTTTCTCGAAATGCACATTAATTAGAAAAAAATCTTCCATTTTGTTAAAGATTCCATGATTCCTTGTTTCAATGTGTCAGAAAGGCACACTGTGTAGTTGTTGCCTAACTTGTACATCAATTTTGAGATATAAAATAGACATTATTATCAAACCTAAGTGTTTCCTTTCAAAATTAATATTACTTCTAATTTGTTTCATACAGGATCATTAATAGGTTGCATTATCTAAAAACAATATCAAACTAAAACATATTATTATTAGCAATACAAAACATCATATGCTTTACCAGTGCATGAGGAGCCTTCCAAATAGAAGCCATCTCTGCAGGCAGAGCATTCAGTGGTTGAGCCGCATGTAGAACAGCCACCAATACATTGTGTATTGGAACATCCAGATACTGAAGGACAGGCTGAAATAAATTAGAAAAATATATTTGTTATCAGTGTTTTCTTTGTCTGTCTGTGGATTCAAATCTTTGTTAGATTTCCGTTCACTTAGCTGGCATTTTGCGTAAAAAAGATTTGCTGGGATTATTCGTACACTGAGACGTAGTTTTACATGTTGCGTTTTCTTAAAGGGCAACATTCTTCAGGACAGGCCTTTCCTTATGTTAAAGATTTTACTATGCCCTTTTTCAATTGGTGGGAAAGGAGCACACATACACCACATTTTATCAAACCAATGTGATTCCATGGAAAATTTATTTTACATTGATATTCATTTAATACAGGACGACCCATACTCTGCATTACCTACTCACAACATATCACTGCTATGTAATGCTATTAGTAATACAATAGATCACATGGTTTACCAGTGCATGAGGAACCATCTAAAACGAAGCCGTTTCTGCACGCAGAGCATTCTGTGGTTGAGCATGTAGAACACCCAGCAGTACATTGTGTATTGGAACATCCAGATGCACATTCTAAAACAAATACAAATGTACATATTTTAACAACATCAATATTTCTGTGTTTGGACCCACATCTTTGTTACGTTTGCTTTCACTTAGCTGACATTTTGCATAAAACAAGCTGTTTTTTTGTGGGAAATTTCGAACACTTAGACTTAATTTTCCTTGTTGCTTTTTCTCGAAATGCACATTAATTAGAAAATAATCTTCCATTTTGTTAAAGATTCCATGATTCCTTGTTTCAATGTGTCAGAAAGGCACACTGTGTAGTTGTTGCCTAACTTGTACATCAATTTTGAGATATAAAATAGACATTATTATCAAACCTAAGTGTTTCCTTTCAAAATTAATATTACTTCTAATTTGTTTCATACAGGATCATCAATAGGTTGCATTATCTAAAAACAATATCAAACTAAAACATATTATTATTAGCAATACAAAACATCATATGCTTTACCAGTGCATGAGGAGCCTTCCAAATAGAAGCCATCTCTGCAGGCAGAGCATTCAGTGGTTGAGCCGCATGTAGAACAGCCACCAATACATTGTGTATTGGAACATCCAGATACTGAAGGACAGGCTGAAACAAATTAGAAAAATATATTTGTTATCAGTGTTTTCTTTGTCTGTCTGTGGATTCAAATCTTTGTTAGATTTCCGTTCACTTAGCTGGCATTTTGCGTAAAAAAGATTTGCTGGGATTATTCATACACTGAGACGTAGTTTTACATGTTGCGTTTTCTTAAAGGGCAACATTCTTCAGGACAGGCCTTTCCTTATGTTAAAGATTTTACTATGCCCTTTTTCAATTGGTGGGAAAGGAGCACACATACACCACATTTTATCAAACCAATGTGATTCCATAGAAAATTTATTTTACTTTGATATTCATTTAATACAGGACGACCCATACTTTGCATTACCTACTCACAACATATCACTGCTATGTAATGCTATTAGTAATACAATAGATCACATGGTTTACCAGTGCATGAGGAACCATCTAAAACGAAGCCGTCTCTGCACGCAGAGCATTCTGTGGTTGAGCATGTAGAACACCCAGCAGTACATTGTGTATTGGAACATCCAGATGCACATTCTAAAACAAATAAAAATGTACATATTTTAACAACATCAATATTTCTGTGTTTGGACCCACATCTTTGTTACGTTTGCTTTCACTTAGCTGACATTTTGCATAAAACAAGCTGTTTTTTGTGGGAAATTTCGAACACTTAGACTTAATTTTCCTTGTTGCTTTTTCTCGAAATGCACATTAATTAGAAAAAAATCTTCCATTTTGTTAAAGATTCCATGATTCCTTGTTTCAATGTGTCAGAAAGGCACACTGTGTAGTTGTTGCCTAACTTGTACATCAATTTTGAGATATAAAATAGACATTATTATCAAACCTAAGTGTTTCCTTTCAAAATTAATATTACTTCTAATTTGTTTCATACAGGATCATTAATAGGTTGCATTATCTAAAAACAATATCAAACTAAAACATATTATTATTAGCAATACAAAACATCATATGCTTTACCAGTGCATGAGGAGCCTTCCAAATAGAAGCCATCTCTGCAGGCAGAGCATTCAGTGGTTGAGCCGCATGTAGAACAGCCACCAATACATTGTGTATTGGAACATCCAGATACTGAAGGACAGGCTGAAATAAATTAGAAAAATATATTTGTTATCAGTGTTTTCTTTGTCTGTCTGTGGATTCAAATCTTTGTTAGATTTCCGTTCACTTAGCTGGCATTTTGCGTAAAAAAGATTTGCTGGGATTATTCGTACACTGAGACGTAGTTTTACATGTTGCGTTTTCTTAAAGGGCAACATTCTTCAGGACAGGCCTTTCCTTATGTTAAAGATTTTACTATGCCCTTTTTCAATTGGTGGGAAAGGAGCACACATACACCACATTTTATCAAACCAATGTGATTCCATGGAAAATTTATTTTACATTGATATTCATTTAATACAGGACGACCCATACTCTGCATTACCTACTCACAACATATCACTGCTATGTAATGCTATTAGTAATACAATAGATCACATGGTTTACCAGTGCATGAGGAACCATCTAAAACGAAGCCGTTTCTGCACGCAGAGCATTCTGTGGTTGAGCATGTAGAACACCCAGCAGTACATTGTGTATTGGAACATCCAGATGCACATTCTAAAACAAATACAAATGTACATATTTTAACAACATCAATATTTCTGTGTTTGGACCCACATCTTTGTTACGTTTGCTTTCACTTAGCTGACATTTTGCATAAAACAAGCTGTTTTTTTGTGGGAAATTTCGAACACTTAGACTTAATTTTCCTTGTTGCTTTTTCTCGAAATGCACATTAATTAGAAAATAATCTTCCATTTTGTTAAAGATTCCATGATTCCTTGTTTCAATGTGTCAGAAAGGCACACTGTGTAGTTGTTGCCTAACTTGTACATCAATTTTGAGATATAAAATAGACATTATTATCAAACCTAAGTGTTTCCTTTCAAAATTAATATTACTTCTAATTTGTTTCATACAGGATCATCAATAGGTTGCATTATCTAAAAACAATATCAAACTAAAACATATTATTATTAGCAATACAAAACATCATATGCTTTACCAGTGCATGAGGAGCCTTCCAAATAGAAGCCATCTCTGCAGGCAGAGCATTCAGTGGTTGAGCCGCATGTAGAACAGCCAGCAATACATTGTGTATTGGAACATCCAGATACTGAAGGACAGGCTGAAACAAATTAGAAAAATTTATTTGTTATCAGTGTTTTCTTTGTCTGTCTGTGGATTCAAATCTTTGTTAGATTTCCGTTCACTTAGCTGGCATTTTGCGTAAAAAAGATTTGCTGGGATTATTCGTACACTGAGACGTAATTTTACATGTTGCGTTTTCTTAAAGGGCAACATTTTTCAGGACAGGCCTTTCGTTATGTTAAAGATTTTACTATGCCCTTTTTCAATTGGTGGGAAAGGAGCACACATACACCACATTTTATCAAACCAATGTGATTCCATGGAAAATGTATTTTACTTTGATATTAATTTAATACAGGACGACCCATACTTTGCATTACCTACTCACAACATATCACTGCTATGTAATGCTATTAGTAATACAATAGATCACATGGTTTACCAGTGCATGAGGAACCATCTAAAACGAAGCCGTCTCTGCACGCAGAGCATTCTGTGGTTGAGCATGTAGAACACCCAGCAGTACATTGTGTATTGGAACATCCAGATGCACATTCTAAAACAAATAAATATGTACATATTTTAACAACATCAATATTTCTGTGTTTGGACCCACATCTTTGTTACGTTTGCTTTCACTTAGCTGACATTTTGCATAAAACAAGCTGTTTTTTTGTTGGAAATTTCGAACACAGACTTAATTTTCCTTGTTGCTTTTTCTCGAAATGCACATTAATTAGAAAACAATCTTCCATTTTGTTAAAGATTCCATGATTCCTTGTTTCAATGTGTCAGAAAGGCACACTGTGTAGTTGTTGCCTAACTTGTACATCAATTTTGAGATATAAAATAGACATTATTATCAAACCTAAGTGTTTCCTTTCAAAATTAATATTACTTCTAATTTGTTTCATACAGGATCATCAATAGGTTGCATTATCTAAAAACAATATCAAACTAAAACATATTATTATTAGCAATACAAAACATCATATGCTTTACCAGTGCATGAGGAGCCTTCCAAATAGAAGCCATCTCTGCAGGCAGAGCATTCAGTGGTTGAGCCGCATGTAGAACAACCAGCAATACATTGTGTATTGGAACATCCAGATACTGAAGGACAGGCTGAAACAAATTAGAAAAATATATTTGTTATCTGTGTTTTCTTTTTCTGTCTGTGGATTCAAATCTTTGTTAGATTTCCGTTCACTTAGCTGGCATTTTGCGTAAAAAAGATTTGCTGGGATTATTCGTACACTGAGACGTAGTTTTACATATTGCGTTTTCTTAAAGGGCAACATTCTTCAGGACAGGCCTTTCATTATGTTAAAGATTTTACTATGCCCTTTTTCAATTGGTGGGAAAGGAGCACACATACACCACATTTTATCAAACCAATGTGATTCCATGGACAATTAATTTTACTTTTATATTCATTTAATACAGGACGACCCATACTTTGCATTACCTACTCACAACATATCACTGCTATGTAATGCTATTAGTAATACAATAGATCACGTGGTTTACCAGTGCATGAGGAACCATCTAAAACGAAGCCGTCTCTGCACGCAGAGCATTCTGTGGTTGAGCATGTAGAACACCCAGCAGTACATTGTGTATTGGAACATCCAGATGCACATTCTAAAACAAATACAAATGTACATATTTTAACAACATCAATATTTCTGTGTTTGGACCCACATCTTTGTTACGTTTGCTTTCACTTAGCTGACATTTTGCATAAAACAAGCTGTTTTTTTGTTGGAAATTTCGAACACAGACTTAATTTTCCTTGTTGCTTTTTCTCGAAATGCACATTAATTAGAAAAAAATCTTCCATTTTGTTAAAGATTCCATGATTCCTTGTTTCAATGTGTCAGAAAGGCACACTGTGTAGTTGTTGCCTAACTTGTACATCAATTTTGAGATATAAAATAGACATTATTATCAAACCTAAGTGTTTCCTTTCAAAATTAATATTACTTCTAATTTGTTTCATACAGGATCATCAATAGGTTGCATTATCTAAAAACAATATCAAACTAAAACATATTATTATTAGCAATACAAAACATCATATGCTTTACCAGTGCATGAGGAGCCTTCCAAATAGAAGCCATCTCTGCAGGCAGAGCATTCAGTGGTTGAGCCGCATGTAGAACAACCAGCAATACATTGTGTATTGGAACATCCAGATACTGAAGGACAGGCTGAAACAAATTAGAAAAATATATTTGTTATCTGTGTTTTCTTTGTCTGTCTGTGGATTCAAATCTTTGTTAGATTTCCGTTCACTTAGCTGGCATTTTGCGTAAAAAAGATTTGCTGGGATTATTCGTACACTGAGACGTAGTTTTACATGTTGCGTTTTCTTAAAGGGCAACATTCTTCAGGACAGGCCTTTCATTATGTTAAAGATTTTACTATGCCCTTTTTCAATTGGTGGGAAAGGAGCACACATACACCACATTTTATCAAACCAATGTGATTCCATGGACAATTAATTTTACTTTTATATTCATTTAATACAGGACGACCCATACTTTGCATTACCTACTCACAACATATCACTGCTATGTAATGCTATTAGTAATACAATAGATCACGTGGTTTACCAGTGCATGAGGAACCATCTAAAACGAAGCCGTCTCTGCACGCAGAGCATTCTGTGGTTGAGCATGTAGAACACCCAGCAGTACATTGTGTATTGGAACATCCAGATGCACATTCTAAAACAAATAAAAATGTACATATTTTAACAACATCAATATTTCTGTGTTTGGACCCACATCTTTGTTACGTTTGCTTTCACTTAGCTGACATTTTGCATAAAACAAGCTGTTTTTTTGTTGGAAATTTCGAACACAGACTTAATTTTCCTTGTTGCTTTTTCTCGAAATGCACATTAATTAGAAAACAATCTTCCATTTTGTTAAAGATTCCATGATTCCTTGTTTCAATGTGTCAGAAAGGCACACTGTGTAGTTGTTGCCTAACTTGTACATCAATTTTGAGATATAAAATAGACATTATTATCAAACCTAAGTGTTTCCTTTCAAAATTAATATTACTTCTAATTTGTTTCATACAGGATCATCAATAGGTTGCATTATCTAAAAACAATATCAAACTAAAACATATTATTATTAGCAATACAAAACATCATATGCTTTACCAGTGCATGAGGAGCCTTCCAAATAGAAGCCATCTCTGCAGGCAGAGCATTCAGTGGTTGAGCCGCATGTAGAACAACCAGCAATACATTGTGTATTGGAACATCCAGATACTGAAGGACAGGCTGAAACAAATTAGAAAAATATATTTGTTATCTGTGTTTTCTTTGTCTGTCTGTGGATTCAAATCTTTGTTAGATTTCCGTTCACTTAGCTGGCATTTTGCGTAAAAAAGATTTGCTGGGATTATTCGTACACTGAGACGTAGTTTTACATGTTGCGTTTTCTTAAAGGGCAACATTCTTCAGGACAGGCCTTTCATTATGTTAAAGATTTTACTATGCCCTTTTTCAATTGGTGGGAAAGAGCACACATACACCACATTTTATCAAACCAATGTGATTCCATGGACAATTAATTTTACTTTTATATTCATTTAATACAGGACGACCCATACTTTGCATTACCTACTCACAACATATCACTGCTATGTAATGCTATTAGTAATACAATAGAACACGTGGTTTACCAGTGCATGAGGAACCATCTAAAACGAAGCCGTCTCTGCACGCAGAGCATTCTGTGGTTGAGCATGTAGAACACCCAGCAGTACATTGTGTATTGGAACATCCAGATGCACATTCTAAAACAAATAAAAATGTACATATTTTAACAACATCAATATTTCTGTGTTTGGACCCACATCTTTGTTACGTTTGCTTTCACTTAGCTGACATTTTGCATAAAACAAGCTGTTTTTTTGTGGGAAATTTCGAACACTTAGACTTAATTTTCCTTGTTGCTTTTTCTCGAAATGCACATTAATTAGAAACAAATCTTCCATTTTGTTAAAGATTCCATGATTCCTTGTTTCAATGTGTCAGAAAGGCACACTGTGTAGTTGTTGCCTAACTTGTACATCAATTTTGAGATATAAAATAGACATTATTATCAAACCTAAGTGTTTCCTTTCAAAATTAATATTACTTCTAATTTGTTTCATACAGGATCATCAATAGGTTGCATTATCTAAAAACAATATCAAACTAAAACATATTATTATTAGCAATACAAAACATCATATGCTTTACCAGTGCATGAGGAGCCTTCCAAATAGAAGCCATCTCTGCAGGCAGAACATTCAGTGGTTGAGCCGCATGTAGAACAGCCAGCAATACATTGTGTATTGGAACATCCAGATACTGAAGGACAGGCTGAAACAAATTAGAAAAATATATTTGTTATCAGTGTTTTCTTTGTCTGTCTGTGGATTCAAATCTTTGTTAGATTTCCGTTCACTTAGCTGGCATTTTGCGTAAAAAAGATTTGCTGGGATTATTCGTACACTGAGACGTAGTTTTACATGTTGCGTTTTCTTAAAGGGCAACATTCTTCAGGACAGGCCTTTCATTATGTTAAAGATTTTACTATGCCCTTTTTCAATTGGTGGGAAAGGAGCACACATACACCACATTTTATCAAACCAATGTGATTCCATGGAAAATTAATTTTACTTTGATATTCATTTAATACAGGACGATCCATACTTTGCATTACCTACTCACAACATATCACTGCTATGTAATGCTATTAGTAATACAATAGATCACATGGTTTACCAGTGCATGAGGAACCATCTAAAACGAAGCCGTCTCTGCACGCAGAGCATTCTGTGGTTGAGCATGTAGAACACCCAGCAGTACATTGTGTATTGGAACATCCAGATGCACATTCTAAAACAAATAAAAATGTACATATTTTAACAACATTAATATTTCTGTGTTTGGACCCACATCTTTGTTACGTTTGCTTTCACTTAGCTGACATTTTGCATAAAACAAGCTGTTTTTTGTGGGAAATTTCGAACACTTAGACTTAATTTTCCTTGTTGCTTTTTCTCGAAATGCACATTAATTAGAAAAAAATCTTCCATTTTGTTAAAGATTCCATGATTCCTTGTTTCAATGTGTCAGAAAGGCACACTGTGTAGTTGTTGCCTAACTTGTACATCAATTTTGAGATATAAAATAGACATTATTATCAAACCTAAGTGTTTCCTTTCAAAATTAATATTACTTCTAATTTGTTTCATACAGGATCATTAATAGGTTGCATTATCTAAAAACAATATCAAACTAAAACATATTATTATTAGCAATACAAAACATCATATGCTTTACCAGTGCATGAGGAGCCTTCCAAATAGAAGCCATCTCTGCAGGCAGAGCATTCAGTGGTTGAGCCGCATGTAGAACAGCCACCAATACATTGTGTATTGGAACATCCAGATACTGAAGGACAGGCTGAAATAAATTAGAAAAATATATTTGTTATCAGTGTTTTCTTTGTCTGTCTGTGGATTCAAATCTTTGTTAGATTTCCGTTCACTTAGCTGGCATTTTGCGTAAAAAAGATTTGCTGGGATTATTCGTACACTGAGACGTAGTTTTACATGTTGCGTTTTCTTAAAGGGCAACATTCTTCAGGACAGGCCTTTCCTTATGTTAAAGATTTTACTATGCCCTTTTTCAATTGGTGGGAAAGGAGCACACATACACCACATTTTATCAAACCAATGTGATTCCATGGAAAATTTATTTTACATTGATATTCATTTAATACAGGACGACCCATACTCTGCATTACCTACTCACAACATATCACTGCTATGTAATGCTATTAGTAATACAATAGATCACATGGTTTACCAGTGCATGAGGAACCATCTAAAACGAAGCCGTTTCTGCACGCAGAGCATTCTGTGGTTGAGCATGTAGAACACCCAGCAGTACATTGTGTATTGGAACATCCAGATGCACATTCTAAAACAAATACAAATGTACATATTTTAACAACATCAATATTTCTGTGTTTGGACCCACATCTTTGTTACGTTTGCTTTCACTTAGCTGACATTTTGCATAAAACAAGCTGTTTTTTTGTGGGAAATTTCGAACACTTAGACTTAATTTTCCTTGTTGCTTTTTCTCGAAATGCACATTAATTAGAAAATAATCTTCCATTTTGTTAAAGATTCCATGATTCCTTGTTTCAATGTGTCAGAAAGGCACACTGTGTAGTTGTTGCCTAACTTGTACATCAATTTTGAGATATAAAATAGACATTATTATCAAACCTAAGTGTTTCCTTTCAAAATTAATATTACTTCTAATTTGTTTCATACAGGATCATCAATAGGTTGCATTATCTAAAAACAATATCAAACTAAAACATATTATTATTAGCAATACAAAACATCATATGCTTTACCAGTGCATGAGGAGCCTTCCAAATAGAAGCCATCTCTGCAGGCAGAGCATTCAGTGGTTGAGCCGCATGTAGAACAGCCAGCAATACATTGTGTATTGGAACATCCAGATACTGAAGGACAGGCTGAAACAAATTAGAAAAATTTATTTGTTATCAGTGTTTTCTTTGTCTGTCTGTGGATTCAAATCTTTGTTAGATTTCCGTTCACTCAGCTGGCATTTTGCGTAAAAAAGATTTGCTGGGATTATTCGTACACTGAGACGTAATTTTACATGTTGCGTTTTCTTAAAGGGCAACATTTTTCAGGACAGGCCTTTCGTTATGTTAAAGATTTTACTATGCCCTTTTTCAATTGGTGGGAAAGGAGCACACATACACCACATTTTATCAAACCAATGTGATTCCATGGAAAATGTATTTTACTTTGATATTAATTTAATACAGGACGACCCATACTTTGCATTACCTACTCACAACATATCACTGCTATGTAATGCTATTAGTAATACAATAGATCACATGGTTTACCAGTGCATGAGGAACCATCTAAAACGAAGCCGTCTCTGCACGCAGAGCATTCTGTGGTTGAGCATGTAGAACACCCAGCAGTACATTGTGTATTGGAACATCCAGATGCACATTCTAAAACAAATAAAAATGTACATATTTTAACAACATCAATATTTCTGTGTTTGGACCCACATCTTTGTTACGTTTGCTTTCACTTAGCTGACATTTTGCATAAAACAAGCTGTTTTTTTGTTGGAAATTTCGAACACAGACTTCATTTTCCTTGTTGCTTTTTCTCGAAATGCACATTAATTAGAAAACAATCTTCCATTTTGTTAAAGATTCCATGATTCCTTGTTTCAATGTGTCAGAAAGGCACACTGTGTAGTTGTTGCCTAACTTGTACATCAATTTTGAGATATAAAATAGACATTATTATCAAACCTAAGTGTTTCCTTTCAAAATTAATATTACTTCTAATTTGTTTCATACAGGATCATCAATAGGTTGCATTATCTAAAAACAATATCAAACTAAAACATATTATTATTAGCAATACAAAACATCATATGCTTTACCAGTGCATGAGGAGCCTTCCAAATAGAAGCCATCTCTGCAGGCAGAGCATTCAGTGGTTGAGCCGCATGTAGAACAACCAGCAATACATTGTGTATTGGAACATCCAGATACTGAAGGACAGGCTGAAACAAATTAGAAAAATATATTTGTTATCTGTGTTTTCTTTTTCTGTCTGTGGATTCAAATCTTTGTTAGATTTCCGTTCACTTAGCTGGCATTTTGCGTAAAAAAGATTTGCTGGGATTATTCGTACACTGAGACGTAGTTTTACATATTGCGTTTTCTTAAAGGGCAACATTCTTCAGGACAGGCCTTTCATTATGTTAAAGATTTTACTATGCCCTTTTTCAATTGGTGGGAAAGGAGCACACATACACCACATTTTATCAAACCAATGTGATTCCATGGACAATTAATTTTACTTTTATATTCATTTAATACAGGACGACCCATACTTTGCATTACCTACTCACAACATATCACTGCTATGTAATGCTATTAGTAATACAATAGATCACGTGGTTTACCAGTGCATGAGGAACCATCTAAAACGAAGCCGTCTCTGCACGCAGAGCATTCTGTGGTTGAGCATGTAGAACACCCAGCAGTACATTGTGTATTGGAACATCCAGATGCACATTCTAAAACAAATACAAATGTACATATTTTAACAACATCAATATTTCTGTGTTTGGACCCACATCTTTGTTACGTTTGCTTTCACTTAGCTGACATTTTGCATAAAACAAGCTGTTTTTTTGTTGGAAATTTCGAACACAGACTTAATTTTCCTTGTTGCTTTTTCTCGAAATGCACATTAATTAGAAAAAAATCTTCCATTTTGTTAAAGATTCCATGATTCCTTGTTTCAATGTGTCAGAAAGGCACACTGTGTAGTTGTTGCCTAACTTGTACATCAATTTTGAGATATAAAATAGACATTATTATCAAACCTAAGTGTTTCCTTTCAAAATTAATATTACTTCTAATTTGTTTCATACAGGATCATCAATAGGTTGCATTATCTAAAAACAATATCAAACTAAAACATATTATTATTAGCAATACAAAACATCATATGCTTTACCAGTGCATGAGGAGCCTTCCAAATAGAAGCCATCTCTGCAGGCAGAGCATTCAGTGGTTGAGCCGCATGTAGAACAACCAGCAATACATTGTGTATTGGAACATCCAGATACTGAAGGACAGGCTGAAACAAATTAGAAAAATATATTTGTTATCTGTGTTTTCTTTGTCTGTCTGTGGATTCAAATCTTTGTTAGATTTCCGTTCACTTAGCTGGCATTTTGCGTAAAAAAGATTTGCTGGGATTATTCGTACACTGAGACGTAGTTTTACATGTTGCGTTTTCTTAAAGGGCAACATTCTTCAGGACAGGCCTTTCATTATGTTAAAGATTTTACTATGCCCTTTTTCAATTGGTGGGAAAGGAGCACACATACACCACATTTTATCAAACCAATGTGATTCCATGGACAATTAATTTTACTTTTATATTCATTTAATACAGGACGACCCATACTTTGCATTACCTACTCACAACATATCACTGCTATGTAATGCTATTAGTAATACAATAGATCACGTGGTTTACCAGTGCATGAGGAACCATCTAAAACGAAGCCGTCTCTGCACGCAGAGCATTCTGTGGTTGAGCATGTAGAACACCCAGCAGTACATTGTGTATTGGAACATCCAGATGCACATTCTAAAACAAATAAAAATGTACATATTTTAACAACATCAATATTTCTGTGTTTGGACCCACATCTTTGTTACGTTTGCTTTCACTTAGCTGACATTTTGCATAAAACAAGCTGTTTTTTTGTTGGAAATTTCGAACACAGACTTAATTTTCCTTGTTGCTTTTTCTCGAAATGCACATTAATTAGAAAACAATCTTCCATTTTGTTAAAGATTCCATGATTCCTTGTTTCAATGTGTCAGAAAGGCACACTGTGTAGTTGTTGCCTAACTTGTACATCAATTTTGAGATATAAAATAGACATTATTATCAAACCTAAGTGTTTCCTTTCAAAATTAATATTACTTCTAATTTGTTTCATACAGGATCATCAATAGGTTGCATTATCTAAAAACAATATCAAACTAAAACATATTATTATTAGCAATACAAAACATCATATGCTTTACCAGTGCATGAGGAGCCTTCCAAATAGAAGCCATCTCTGCAGGCAGAGCATTCAGTGGTTGAGCCGCATGTAGAACAACCAGCAATACATTGTGTATTGGAACATCCAGATACTGAAGGACAGGCTGAAACAAATTAGAAAAATATATTTGTTATCTGTGTTTTCTTTGTCTGTCTGTGGATTCAAATCTTTGTTAGATTTCCGTTCACTTAGCTGGCATTTTGCGTAAAAAAGATTTGCTGGGATTATTCGTACACTGAGACGTAGTTTTACATGTTGCGTTTTCTTAAAGGGCAACATTCTTCAGGACAGGCCTTTCATTATGTTAAAGATTTTACTATGCCCTTTTTCAATTGGTGGGAAAGAGCACACATACACCACATTTTATCAAACCAATGTGATTCCATGGACAATTAATTTTACTTTTATATTCATTTAATACAGGACGACCCATACTTTGCATTACCTACTCACAACATATCACTGCTATGTAATGCTATTAGTAATACAATAGAACACGTGGTTTACCAGTGCATGAGGAACCATCTAAAACGAAGCCGTCTCTGCACGCAGAGCATTCTGTGGTTGAGCATGTAGAACACCCAGCAGTACATTGTGTATTGGAACATCCAGATGCACATTCTAAAACAAATAAAAATGTACATATTTTAACAACATCAATATTTCTGTGTTTGGACCCACATCTTTGTTACGTTTGCTTTCACTTAGCTGACATTTTGCATAAAACAAGCTGTTTTTTTGTGGGAAATTTCGAACACTTAGACTTAATTTTCCTTGTTGCTTTTTCTCGAAATGCACATTAATTAGAAACAAATCTTCCATTTTGTTAAAGATTCCATGATTCCTTGTTTCAATGTGTCAGAAAGGCACACTGTGTAGTTGTTGCCTAACTTGTACATCAATTTTGAGATATAAAATAGACATTATTATCAAACCTAAGTGTTTCCTTTCAAAATTAATATTACTTCTAATTTGTTTCATACAGGATCATCAATAGGTTGCATTATCTAAAAACAATATCAAACTAAAACATATTATTATTAGCAATACAAAACATCATATGCTTTACCAGTGCATGAGGAGCCTTCCAAATAGAAGCCATCTCTGCAGGCAGAACATTCAGTGGTTGAGCCGCATGTAGAACAGCCAGCAATACATTGTGTATTGGAACATCCAGATACTGAAGGACAGGCTGAAACAAATTAGAAAAATATATTTGTTATCAGTGTTTTCTTTGTCTGTCTGTGGATTCAAATCTTTGTTAGATTTCCGTTCACTTAGCTGGCATTTTGCGTAAAAAAGATTTGCTGGGATTATTCGTACACTGAGACGTAGTTTTACATGTTGCGTTTTCTTAAAGGGCAACATTCTTCAGGACAGGCCTTTCATTATGTTAAAGATTTTACTATGCCCTTTTTCAATTGGTGGGAAAGGAGCACACATACACCACATTTTATCAAACCAATGTGATTCCATGGAAAATTAATTTTACTTTGATATTCATTTAATACAGGACGATCCATACTTTGCATTACCTACTCACAACATATCACTGCTATGTAATGCTATTAGTAATACAATAGATCACATGGTTTACCAGTGCATGAGGAACCATCTAAAACGAAGCCGTCTCTGCACGCAGAGCATTCTGTGGTTGAGCATGTAGAACACCCAGCAGTACATTGTGTATTGGAACATCCAGATGCACATTCTAAAACAAATAAAAATTTACATATTTTAACAACATTAATATTTCTGTGTTTGGACCCACATCTTTGTTACGTTTGCTTTCACTTAGCTGACATTTTGCATAAAACAAGCTGTTTTTTGTGGGAAATTTCGAACACTTAGACTTAATTTTCCTTGTTGCTTTTTCTCGAAATGCACATTAATTAGAAAAAAATCTTCCATTTTGTTAAAGATTCCATGATTCCTTGTTTCAATGTGTCAGAAAGGCACACTGTGTAGTTGTTGCCTAACTTGTACATCAATTTTGAGATATAAAATAGACATTATTATCAAACCTAAGTGTTTCCTTTCAAAATTAATATTACTTCTAATTTGTTTCATACAGGATCATCAATAGGTTGCATTATCTAAAAACAATATCAAACTAAAACATATTATTATTAGCAATACAAAACATCATATGCTTTACCAGTGCATGAGGAGCCTTCCAAATAGAAGCCATCTCTGCAGGCAGAGCATTCAGTGGTTGAGCCGCATGTAGAACAACCAGCAATACATTGTGTATTGGAACATCCAGATACTGAAGGACAGGCTGAAACAAATTAGAAAAATATATTTGTTATCAGTGTTTTCTTTGTCTGTCTGTGGATTCAAATCTTTGTTAGATTTCCGTTCACTTAGCTGGCATTTTGCGTAAAAAAGATTTGCTGGGATTATTCGTACACTGAGACGTAGTTTTACATGTTGCGTTTTCTTAAAGGGCAACATTCTTCAGGACAGGCCTTTCATTATGTTAAAGATTTTACTATGCCCTTTTTCAATTGGTGGGAAAGGAGCACACATACACCACATTTTATCAAACCAATGTGATTCCATGGAAAATTAATTTTACTTTGATATTCATTTAATACAGGACGATCCATACTTTGCATTACCTACTCACAACATATCACTGCTATGTAATGCTATTAGTAATACAATAGATCACATGGTTTACCAGTGCATGAGGAACCATCTAAAACGAAGCCGTCTCTGCACGCAGAGCATTCTGTGGTTGAGCATGTAGAACACCCAGCAGTACATTGTGTATTGGAACATCCAGATGCACATTCTAAAACAAATAAAAATTTACATATTTTAACAACATTAATATTTCTGTGTTTGGACCCACATCTTTGTTACGTTTGCTTTCACTTAGCTGACATTTTGCATAAAACAAGCTGTTTTTTGTGGGAAATTTCGAACACTTAGACTTAATTTTCCTTGTTGCTTTTTCTCGAAATGCACATTAATTAGAAAAAAATCTTCCATTTTGTTAAAGATTCCATGATTCCTTGTTTCAATGTGTCAGAAAGGCACACTGTGTAGTTGTTGCCTAACTTGTACATCAATTTTGAGATATAAAATAGACATTATTATCAAACCTAAGTGTTTCCTTTCAAAATTAATATTACTTCTAATTTGTTTCATACAGGATCATCAATAGGTTGCATTATCTAAAAACAATATCAAACTAAAACATATTATTATTAGCAATACAAAACATCATATGCTTTACCAGTGCATGAGGAGCCTTCCAAATAGAAGCCATCTCTGCAGGCAGAGCATTCAGTGGTTGAGCCGCATGTAGAACAGCCACCAATACATTGTGTATTGGAACATCCAGATACTGAAGGACAGGCTGAAACAAATTAGAAAAATGTATTTGTTATCAGTGTTTTCTTTGTCTGTCTGTGGATTCAAATCTTTGTTAGATTTCCGTTCACTTAGCTGGCATTTTGCATAAAAAAGATTTGCTGGGATTATTCGTACACTGAGACGTAGTTTTACATGTTGCGTTTTCTTAAAGGGCAACATTCTTCAGGACAGGCCTTTCATTATGTTAAAGATTTTACTATGCCCTTTTTCAATTGGTGGGAAAGGAGCACACATACACCACATTTTATCAAACCAATGTGATTCCATGGAAAATTTATTTTACTTTGATATTCATTTAATACAGGACGACCCATACTTTGCATTACCTACTCACAACATATCACTGCTATGTAATGCTATTAGTAATACAATAGATCACATGGTTTACCAGTGCATGAGGAACCATCTAAAACGAAGCCGTCTCTGCACGCAGAGCATTCTGTGGTTGAGCATGTAGAACACCCAGCAGTACATTGTGTATTGGAACATCCAGATGCACATTCTAAAACAAATAAAAATGTACATATTTTAACAACATCAATATTTCTGTGTTTGGACCCACATCTTTGTTACGTTTCCTTTCACTTAGCTGACATTTTGCATAAAACAAGCTGTTTTTTTGTGGGAAATTTCGAACACTTAGACTTAATTTTCCTTGTTGCTTTTTCTCGAAATGCACATTAATTAGAAAAAAATCTTCCATTTTGTTAAAGATTCCATGATTCCTTGTTTCAATGTGTCAGAAAGGCACACTGTGTAGTTGTTGCCTAACTTGTACATTAATTTTGAGATATAAAATAGACATTATTATCAAACCTAAGTGTTTCCTTTCAAAATTAATATTACTTCTAATTTGTTTCATACAGGATCATCAATAGGTTGCATTATCTAAAAACAATATCAAACTAAAACATATTATTATTAGCAATACAAAACATCATATGCTTTACCAGTGCACGAGGAGCCTTCCAAATAGAAGCCATCTCTGCAGGCAGAGCATTCAGTGGTTGAGCCGCATGTAGAACAGCCAGCAATACATTGTGTATTGGAACATCCAGATACTGAAGGACAGGCTGAAACAAATTAGAAACATTTATTTGTTATCAGTGTTTTCTTTGTCTGTCTGTGGATTCAAATCTTTGTTAGATTTCCGTTCACTTAGCTGGCATTTTGCGTAAAAAAGATTTGCTGGGATTATTCGTACACTGAGACGTAGTTTTACATGTTGCGTTTTCTTAAAGGGCAACATTCTTCAGGACAGGCCTTTCATTATGTTAAAGATTTTACTATGCCCTTTTTCAATTGGTGGGAAAGGAGCACACATACACCACATTTTATCAAACCAATGTGATTCCATGGAAAATTTATTTTACTTTGATATTCATTTAATACAGGACGACCCATACTCTGCATTACCTACTCACAACATATCACTGCTATGTAATGCTATTAGTAATACAATAGATCACATGGTTTACCAGTGCATGAGGAACCATCTAAAACGAAGCCGTCTCTGCACGCAGAGCATTCTGTGGTTGAGCATGTAGAACACCCAGCAGTACATTGTGTATTGGAACATCCAGATGCACATTCTAAAACAAATAAAAATGTACATATTTTAACAACATCAATATTTCTGTGTTTGGACCCACATCTTTGTTACGTTTGCTTTCACTTAGCTGACATTTTGCATAAAACAAGCTGTTTTTTGTGGGAAATTTCGAACACTTAGACTTAATTTTCCTTGTTGCTTTTTCTCGAAATGCACATTAATTAGAAAAAAATCTTCCATTTTGTTAAAGATTCCATGATTCCTTGTTTCAATGTGTCAGAAAGGCACACTGTGTAGTTGTTGCCTAACTTGTACATCAATTTTGAGATATAAAATAGACATTATTATCAAACCTAAGTGTTTCCTTTCAAAATTAATATTACTTCTAATTTGTTTCATACAGGATCATCAATAGGTTGCATTATCTAAAAACAATATCAAACTAAAACATATTATTATTAGCAATACAAAACATCATATGCTTTACCAGTGCATGAGGAGCCTTCCAAATAGAAGCCATCTCTGCAGGCAGAGCATTCAGTGGTTGAGCCGCATGTAGAACAGCCACCAATACATTGTGTATTGGAACATCCAGATACTGAAGGACAGGCTGAAACAAATTAGAAAAATATATTTGTTATCAGTGTTTTCTTTGTCTGTCTGTGGATTCAAATCTTTGTTAGATTTCCGTTCACTTAGCTGGCATTTTGCGTAAAAAAGATTTGCTGGGATTATTCGTACACTGAGACGTAATTTTACATGTTGCGTTTTCTTAAAGGGCAACATTTTTCAGGACAGGCCTTTCGTTATGTTAAAGATTTTACTATGCCCTTTTTCAATTGGTGGGAAAGGAGCACACATACACCACATTTTATCAAACCAATGTGATTCCATGGAAAATGTATTTTACTTTGATATTAATTTAATACAGGACGACCCATACTTTGCATTACCTACTCACAACATATCACTGCTATGTAATGCTATTAGTAATACAATAGATCACATGGTTTACCAGTGCATGAGGAACCATCTAAAACGAAGCCGTCTCTGCACGCAGAGCATTCTGTGGTTGAGCATGTAGAACACCCAGCAGTACATTGTGTATTGGAACATCCAGATGCACATTCTAAAACAAATAAAAATGTACATATTTTAACAACATCAATATTTCTGTGTTTGGACCCACATCTTTGTTACGTTTGCTTTCACTTAGCTGACATTTTGCATAAAACAAGCTGTTTTTTTGTTGGAAATTTCGAACACAGACTTAATTTTCCTTGTTGCTTTTTCTCGAAATGCACATTAATTAGAAAACAATCTTCCATTTTGTTAAAGATTCCATGATTCCTTGTTTCAATGTGTCAGAAAGGCACACTGTGTAGTTGTTGCCTAACTTGTACATCAATTTTGAGATATAAAATATACATTATTATCAAACCTAAGTGTTTCCTTTCAAAATTAATATTACTTCTAATTTGTTTCATACAGGATCATCAATAGGTTGCATTATCTAAAAACAATATCAAACTAAAACATATTATTATTAGCAATACAAAACATCATATGCTTTACCAGTGCATGAGGAGCCTTCCAAATAGAAGCCATCTCTGCAGGCAGAGCATTCAGTGGTTGAGCCGCATGTAGAACAACCAGCAATACATTGTGTATTGGAACATCCAGATACTGAAGGACAGGCTGAAACAAATTAGAAAAATATATTTGTTATCTGTGTTTTCTTTGTCTGTCTGTGGATTCAAATCTTTGTTAGATTTCCGTTCACTTAGCTGGCATTTTGCGTAAAAAAGATTTGCTGGGATTATTCGTACACTGAGACGTAGTTTTACATATTGCGTTTTCTTAAAGGGCAACATTCTTCAGGACAGGCCTTTCATTATGTTAAAGATTTTACTATGCCCTTTTTCAATTGGTGGGAAAGGAGCACACATACACCACATTTTATCAAACCAATGTGATTCCATGGACAATTAATTTTACTTTTATATTCATTTAATACAGGACGACCCATACTTTGCATTACCTACTCACAACATATCACTGCTATGTAATGCTATTAGTAATACAATAGATCACGTGGTTTACCAGTGCATGAGGAACCATCTAAAACGAAGCCGTCTCTGCACGCAGAGCATTCTGTGGTTGAGCATGTAGAACACCCAGCAGTACATTGTGTATTGGAACATCCAGATGCACATTCTAAAACAAATAAAAATGTACATATTTTAACAACATCAATATTTCTGTGTTTGGACCCACATCTTTGTTACGTTTGCTTTCACTTAGCTGACATTTTGCATAAAACAAGCTGTTTTTTTGTTGGAAATTTCGAACACAGACTTAATTTTCCTTGTTGCTTTTTCTCGAAATGCACATTAATTAGAAAAAAATCTTCCATTTTGTTAAAGATTCCATGATTCCTTGTTTCAATGTGTCAGAAAGGCACACTGTGTAGTTGTTGCCTAACTTGTACATCAATTTTGAGATATAAAATAGACATTATTATCAAACCTAAGTGTTTCCTTTCAAAATTAATATTACTTCTAATTTGTTTCATACAGGATCATCAATAGGTTGCATTATCTAAAAACAATATCAAACTAAAACATATTATTATTAGCAATACAAAACATCATATGCTTTACCAGTGCATGAGGAGCTTTCCAAATAGAAGCCATCTCTGCAGGCAGAGCATTCAGTGGTTGAGCCGCATGTAGAACAACCAGCAATACATTGTGTATTGGAACATCCAGATACTGAAGGACAGGCTGAAACAAATTAGAAAAATATATTTGTTATCTGTGTTTTCTTTGTCTGTCTGTGGATTCAAATCTTTGTTAGATTTCCGTTCACTTAGCTGGCATTTTGCGTAAAAAAGATTTGCTGGGATTATTCGTACACTGAGACGTAGTTTTACATGTTGCGTTTTCTTAAAGGGCAACATTCTTCAGGACAGGCCTTTCATTATGTTAAAGATTTTACTATGCCCTTTTTCAATTGGTGGGAAAGGAGCACACATACACCACATTTTATCAAACCAATGTGATTCCATGGACAATTAATTTTACTTTTATATTCATTTAATACAGGACGACCCATACTTTGCATTACCTACTCACAACATATCACTGCTATGTAATGCTATTAGTAATACAATAGATCACGTGGTTTACCAGTGCATGAGGAACCATCTAAAACGAAGCCGTCTCTGCACGCAGAGCATTCTGTGGTTGAGCATGTAGAACACCCAGCAGTACATTGTGTATTGGAACATCCAGATGCACATTCTAAAACAAATAAAAATGTACATATTTTAACAACATCAATATTTCTGTGTTTGGACCCACATCTTTGTTACGTTTGCTTTCACTTAGCTGACATTTTGCATAAAACAAGCTGTTTTTTTGTTGGAAATTTCGAACACAGACTTAATTTTCCTTGTTGCTTTTTCTCGAAATGCACATTAATTAGAAAACAATCTTCCATTTTGTTAAAGATTCCATGATTCCTTGTTTCAATGTGTCAGAAAGGCACACTGTGTAGTTGTTGCCTAACTTGTACATCAATTTTGAGATATAAAATAGACATTATTATCAAACCTAAGTGTTTCCTTTCAAAATTAATATTACTTCTAATTTGTTTCATACAGGATCATCAATAGGTTGCATTATCTAAAAACAATATCAAACTAAAACATATTATTATTAGCAATACAAAACATCATATGCTTTACCAGTGCATGAGGAGCCTTCCAAATAGAAGCCATCTCTGCAGGCAGAGCATTCAGTGGTTGAGCCGCATGTAGAACAACCAGCAATACATTGTGTATTGGAACATCCAGATACTGAAGGACAGGCTGAAACAAATTAGAAAAATATATTTGTTATCTGTGTTTTCTTTGTCTGTCTGTGGATTCAAATCTTTGTTAGATTTCCGTTCACTTAGCTGGCATTTTGCGTAAAAAAGATTTGCTGGGATTATTCGTACACTGAGACGTAGTTTTACATGTTGCGTTTTCTTAAAGGGCAACATTCTTCAGGACAGGCCTTTCATTATGTTAAAGATTTTACTATGCCCTTTTTCAATTGGTGGGAAAGGAGCACACATACACCACATTTTATCAAACCAATGTGATTCCATGGACAATTAATTTTACTTTTATATTCATTTAATACAGGACGACCCATACTTTGCATTACCTACTCACAACATATCACTGCTATGTAATGCTATTAGTAATACAATAGAACACGTGGTTTACCAGTGCATGAGGAACCATCTAAAACGAAGCCGTCTCTGCACGCAGAGCATTCTGTGGTTGAGCATGTAGAACACCCAGCAGTACATTGTGTATTGGAACATCCAGATGCACATTCTAAAACAAATAAAAATGTACATATTTTAACAACATCAATATTTCTGTGTTTGGACCCACATCTTTGTTACGTTTGCTTTCACTTAGCTGACATTTTGCATAAAACAAGCTGTTTTTTTGTGGGAAATTTCGAACACTTAGACTTAATTTTCCTTGTTGCTTTTTCTCGAAATGCACATTAATTAGAAACAAATCTTCCATTTTGTTAAAGATTCCATGATTCCTTGTTTCAATGTGTCAGAAAGGCACACTGTGTAGTTGTTGCCTAACTTGTACATCAATTTTGAGATATAAAATAGACATTATTATCAAACCTAAGTGTTTCCTTTCAAAATTAATATTACTTCTAATTTGTTTCATACAGGATCATCAATAGGTTGCATTATCTAAAAACAATATCAAACTAAAACATATTATTATTAGCAATACAAAACATCATATGCTTTACCAGTGCATGAGGAGCCTTCCAAATAGAAGCCATCTCTGCAGGCAGAACATTCAGTGGTTGAGCCGCATGTAGAACAGCCAGCAATACATTGTGTATTGGAACATCCAGATACTGAAGGACAGGCTGAAACAAATTAGAAAAATATATTTGTTATCAGTGTTTTCTTTGTCTGTCTGTGGATTCAAATCTTTGTTAGATTTCCGTTCACTTAGCTGGCATTTTGCGTAAAAAAGATTTGCTGGGATTATTCGTACACTGAGACGTAGTTTTACATGTTGCGTTTTCTTAAAGGGCAACATTCTTCAGGACAGGCCTTTCATTATGTTAAAGATTTTACTATGCCCTTTTTCAATTGGTGGGAAAGGAGCACACATACACCACATTTTATCAAACCAATGTGATTCCATGGAAAATTAATTTTACTTTGATATTCATTTAATACAGGACGATCCATACTTTGCATTACCTACTCACAACATATCACTGCTATGTAATGCTATTAGTAATACAATAGATCACATGGTTTACCAGTGCATGAGGAACCATCTAAAACGAAGCCGTCTCTGCACGCAGAGCATTCTGTGGTTGAGCATGTAGAACACCCAGCAGTACATTGTGTATTGGAACATCCAGATGCACATTCTAAAACAAATAAAAATTTACATATTTTAACAACATTAATATTTCTGTGTTTGGACCCACATCTTTGTTACGTTTGCTTTCACTTAGCTGACATTTTGCATAAAACAAGCTGTTTTTTGTGGGAAATTTCGAACACTTAGACTTAATTTTCCTTGTTGCTTTTTCTCGAAATGCACATTAATTAGAAAAAAATCTTCCATTTTGTTAAAGATTCCATGATTCCTTGTTTCAATGTGTCAGAAAGGCACACTGTGTAGTTGTTGCCTAACTTGTACATCAATTTTGAGATATAAAATAGACATTATTATCAAACCTAAGTGTTTCCTTTCAAAATTAATATTACTTCTAATTTGTTTCATACAGGATCATCAATAGGTTGCATTATCTAAAAACAATATCAAACTAAAACATATTATTATTAGCAATACAAAACATCATATGCTTTACCAGTGCATGAGGAGCCTTCCAAATAGAAGCCATCTCTGCAGGCAGAGCATTCAGTGGTTGAGCCGCATGTAGAACAGCCACCAATACATTGTGTATTGGAACATCCAGATACTGAAGGACAGGCTGAAACAAATTAGAAAAATTTATTTGTTATCAGTGTTTTCTTTGTCTGTCTGTGGATTCAAATCTTTGTTAGATTTCCGTTCACTTAGCTGGCATTTTGCGTAAAAAAGATTTGCTGGGATTATTCGTACACTGAGACGTAGTTTTACATGTTGCGTTTTCTTAAAGGGCAACATTCTTCAGGACAGGCCTTTCATTATGTTAAAGATTTTACTATGCACTTTTTCAATTGGTGGGAAAGGAGCACACATACACCACATTTTATCAAACCAATGTGATTCCATGGAAAATTTATTTTACTTTGATATTCATTTAATACAGGACGACCCATACTTTGCATTACCTACTCACAACATATCACTGCTATGTAATGCTATTAGTAATACAATAGATCACATGGTTTACCAGTGCATGAGGAACCATCTAAAACGAAGCCGTCTCTGCACGCAGAGCATTCTGTGGTTGAGCATGTAGAACACCCAGCAGTACATTGTGTATTGGAACATCCAGATGCACATTCTAAAACAAATAAAAATGTACATATTTTAACAACATCAATATTTCTGTGTTTGGACCCACATCTTTGTTACGTTTCCTTTCACTTAGCTGACATTTTGCATAAAACAAGCTGTTTTTTTGTGGGAAATTTCGAACACTTAGACTTAATTTTCCTTGTTGCTTTTTCTCGAAATGCACATTAATTAGAAAAAAATCTTCCATTTTGTTAAAGATTCCATGATTCCTTGTTTCAATGTGTCAGAAAGGCACACTGTGTAGTTGTTGCCTAACTTGTACATTAATTTTGAGATATAAAATAGACATTATTATCAAACCTAAGTGTTTCCTTTCAAAATTAATATTACTTCTAATTTGTTTCATACAGGATCATCAATAGGTTGCATTATCTAAAAACAATATCAAACTAAAACATATTATTATTAGCAATACAAAACATCATATGCTTTACCAGTGCACGAGGAGCCTTCCAAATAGAAGCCATCTCTGCAGGCAGAGCATTCAGTGGTTGAGCCGCATGTAGAACAGCCAGCAATACATTGTGTATTGGAACATCCAGATACTGAAGGACAGGCTGAAACAAATTAGAAAAATTTATTTGTTATCAGTGTTTTCTTTGTCTGTCTGTGGATTCAAATCTTTGTTAGATTTCCGTTCACTTAGCTGGCATTTTGCGTAAAAAAGATTTGCTGGGATTATTCGTACACTGAGACGTAGTTTTACATGTTGCGTTTTCTTAAAGGGCAACATTCTTCAGGACAGGCCTTTCATTATGTTAAAGATTTTACTATGCCCTTTTTCAATTGGTGGGAAAGGAGCACACATACACCACATTTTATCAAACCAATGTGATTCCATGGAAAATTTATTTTACTTTGATATTCATTTAATACAGGACGACCCATACTCTGCATTACCTACTCACAACATATCACTGCTATGTAATGCTATTAGTAATACAATAGATCACATGGTTTACCAGTGCATGAGGAACCATCTAAAACGAAGCCGTCTCTGCACGCAGAGCATTCTGTGGTTGAGCATGTAGAACACCCAGCAGTACATTGTGTATTGGAACATCCAGATGCACATTCTAAAACAAATAAAAATGTACATATTTTAACAACATCAATATTTCTGTGTTTGGACCCACATCTTTGTTACGTTTGCTTTCACTTAGCTGACATTTTGCATAAAACAAGCTGTTTTTTGTGGGAAATTTCGAACACTTAGACTTAATTTTCCTTGTTGCTTTTTCTCGAAATGCACATTAATTAGAAAAAAATCTTCCATTTTGTTAAAGATTCCATGATTCCTTGTTTCAATGTGTCAGAAAGGCACACTGTGTAGTTGTTGCCTAACTTGTACATCAATTTTGAGATATAAAATAGACATTATTATCAAACCTAAGTGTTTCCTTTCAAAATTAATATTACTTCTAATTTGTTTCATACAGGATCATCAATAGGTTGCATTATCTAAAAACAATATCAAACTAAAACATATTATTATTAGCAATACAAAACATCATATGCTTTACCAGTGCATGAGGAGCCTTCCAAATAGAAGCCATCTCTGCAGGCAGAGCATTCAGTGGTTGAGCCGCATGTAGAACAGCCACCAATACATTGTGTATTGGAACATCCAGATACTGAAGGACAGGCTGAAACAAATTAGAAAAATATATTTGTTATCAGTGTTTTCTTTGTCTGTCTGTGGATTCAAATCTTTGTTAGATTTCCGTTCACTTAGCTGGCATTTTGCGTAAAAAAGATTTGCTGGGATTATTCGTACACTGAGACGTAGTTTTACATGTTGCGTTTTCTTAAAGGGCAACATTCTTCAGGACAGGCCTTTCATTATGTTAAAGATTTTACTATGCCCTTTTTCAATTGGTGGGAAAGGAGCACACATACACCACATTTTATCAAACCAATGTGATTCCATGGAAAATTTATTTTACTTTGATATTCATTTAATACAGGACGACCCATACTTTGCATTACCTACTCACAACATATCACTGCTATGTAATGCTATTAGTAATACAATAGATCACATGGTTTACCAGTGCATGAGGAACCATCTAAAACGAAGCCGTCTCTGCACGCAGAGCATTCTGTGGTTGAGCATGTAGAACACCCAGCAGTACATTGTGTATTGGAACATCCAGATGCACATTCTAAAACAAATAAAAATGTACATATTTTAACAACATCAATATTTCTGTGTTTGGACCCACATCTTTGTTACGTTTCCTTTCACTTAGCTGACATTTTGCATAAAACAAGCTGTTTTTTTGTGGGAAATTTCGAACACTTAGACTTAATTTTCCTTGTTGCTTTTTCTCGAAATGCACATTAATTAGAAAAAAATCTTCCATTTTGTTAAAGATTCCATGATTCCTTGTTTCAATGTGTCAGAAAGGCACACTGTGTAGTTGTTGCCTAACTTGTACATTAATTTTGAGATATAAAATAGACATTATTATCAAACCTAAGTGTTTCCTTTCAAAATTAATATTACTTCTAATTTGTTTCATACAGGATCATCAATAGGTTGCATTATCTAAAAACAATATCAAACTAAAACATATTATTATTAGCAATACAAAACATCATATGCTTTACCAGTGCACGAGGAGCCTTCCAAATAGAAGCCATCTCTGCAGGCAGAGCATTCAGTGGTTGAGCCGCATGTAGAACAGCCAGCAATACATTGTGTATTGGAACATCCAGATACTGAAGGACAGGCTGAAACAAATTAGAAAAAATTATTTGTTATCAGTGTTTTCTTTGTCTGTCTGTGGATTCAAATCTTTGTTAGATTTCCGTTCACTTAGCTGGCATTTTGCGTAAAAAAGATTTGCTGGGATTATTCGTACACTGAGACGTAGTTTTACATGTTGCGTTTTCTTAAAGGGCAACATTCTTCAGGACAGGCCTTTCATTATGTTAAAGATTTTACTATGCCCTTTTTCAATTGGTGGGAAAGGAGCACACATACACCACATTTTATCAAACCAATGTGATTCCATGGAAAATTTATTTTACTTTGATATTCATTTAATACAGGACGACCCATACTTTGCATTACCTACTCACAACATATCACTGCTATGTAATGCTATTAGTAATACAATAGATCACATGGTTTACCAGTGCATGAGGAACCATCTAAAACGAAGCCGTCTCTGCACGCAGAGCATTCTGTGGTTGAGCATGTAGAACACCCAGCAGTACATTGTGTATTGGAACATCCAGATGCACATTCTAAAACAAATAAAAATGTACATATTTTAACAACATCAATATTTCTGTGTTTGGACCCACATCTTTGTTACGTTTGCTTTCACTTAGCTGACATTTTGCATAAAACAAGCTGTTTTTTTGTTGGAAATTTCGAACACTTAGACTTAATTTTCCTTGTTGCTTTTTCTCGAAATGCACATTAATTAGAAAAAAATCTTCCATTTTGTTAAAGATTCCATGATTCCTTGTTTCAATGTGTCAGAAAGGCACACTGTGTAGTTGTTGCCTAACTTGTACATCAATTTTGAGATATAAAATAGACATTATTATCAAACCTAAGTGTTTCCTTTCAAAATTAATATTACTTCTAATTTGTTTCATACAGGATCATCAATAGGTTGCATTATCTAAAAACAATATCAAACTAAAACATATTATTAT
This sequence comes from Oasisia sp. SBJ-2009, assembly GCA_964017155.1. Classification (NCBI taxonomy): domain Eukaryota; kingdom Metazoa; phylum Annelida; class Polychaeta; order Sabellida; family Siboglinidae; genus Oasisia; species Oasisia sp. SBJ-2009. The sequence goes on from OZ024855.1 coordinate 20,776,791, forward strand.
TAGCAATACAAAACATCATATGCTTTACCAGTGCATGAGGAGCCTTCCAAATAGAAGCCATCTCTGCAGGCAGAGCATTCAGTGGTTGAGCCGCATGTAGAACAGCCACCAATACATTGTGTATTGGAACATCCAGATACTGAAGGACAGGCTGAAACAAATTAGAAAAATATATTTGTTATCAGTGTTTTCTTTGTCTGTCTGTGGATTCAAATCTTTGTTAGATTTCCGTTCACTTAGCTGGCATTTTGCGTAAAAAAGATTTGCTGGGATTATTCGTACACTGAGACGTAGTTTTACATGTTGCGTTTTCTTAAAGGGCAACATTTTTCAGGACAGGCCTTTCGTTATGTTAAAGATTTTACTATGCCCTTTTTCAATTGGTGGGAAAGGAGCACACATACACCACATTTTATCAAACCAATGTGATTCCATGGAAAATTTATTTTACTTTGATATTCATTTAATACAGGACGACCCATACTTTGCATTACCTACTCACAACATATCACTGCTATGTAATGCTATTAGTAATACAATAGATCACATGGTTTACCAGTGCATGAGGAGCCATCTAAAACGAAGCCGTCTCTGCACGCAGAGCATTCTGTGGTTGAGCATGTAGAACACCCAGTAGTACATTGTGTATTGGAACATCCAGATGCACATTCTAAAACAAATAAAAATGTACATATTTTAACAACATCAATATTTCTGTGTTTGGACCCACATCTTTGTTACGTTTGCTTTCACTTAGCTGACATTTTGCATAAAACAAGCTGTTTTTTTGTGGGAAATTTCGAACACTTAGACTTAATTTTCCTTGTTGCTTTTTCTCGAAATGCACATTAATTAGAAACAAATCTTCCATTTTGTTAAAGATTCCATGATTCCTTGTTTCAATGTGTCAGAAAGGCACACTGTGTAGTTGTTGCCTAACTTGTACATCAATTTTGAGATATAAAATAGACATTATTATCAAACCTAAGTGTTTCCTTTCAAAATTAATATTACTTCTAATTTGTTTCATACAGGATCATCAATAGGTTGCATTATCTAAAAACAATATCAAACTAAAACATATTATTATTAGCAATACAAAACATCATATGCTTTACCAGTGCATGAGGAGCCTTCCAAATAGAAGCCATCTCTGCAGGCAGAACATTCAGTGGTTGAGCCGCATGTAGAACAGCCAGCAATACATTGTGTATTGGAACATCCAGATACTGAAGGACAGGCTGAAACAAATTAGAAAAATATATTTGTTATCAGTGTTTTCTTTGTCTGTCTGTGGATTCAAATCTTTGTTAGATTTCCGTTCACTTAGCTGGCATTTTGCGTAAAAAAGATTTGCTGGGATTATTCGTACACTGAGACGTAGTTTTACATGTTGCGTTTTCTTAAAGGGCAACATTCTTCAGGACAGGCCTTTCATTATGTTAAAGATTTTACTATGCCCTTTTTCAATTGGTGGGAAAGGAGCACACATACACCACATTTTATCAAACCAATGTGATTCCATGGAAAATTAATTTTACTTTGATATTCATTTAATACAGGACGATCCATACTTTGCATTACCTACTCACAACATATCACTGCTATGTAATGCTATTAGTAATACAATAGATCACATGGTTTACCAGTGCATGAGGAACCATCTAAAACGAAGCCGTCTCTGCACGCAGAGCATTCTGTGGTTGAGCATGTAGAACATCCAGCAGTACATTGTGTATTGGAACATCCAGATGCACATTCTAAAACAAATAAAAATTTACATATTTTAACAACATTAATATTTCTGTGTTTGGACCCACATCTTTGTTACGTTTGCTTTCACTTAGCTGACATTTTGCATAAAACAAGCTGTTTTTTGTGGGAAATTTCGAACACTTAGACTTAATTTTCCTTGTTGCTTTTTCTCGAAATGCACATTAATTAGAAAAAAATCTTCCATTTTGTTAAAGATTCCATGATTCCTTGTTTCAATGTGTCAGAAAGGCACACTGTGTAGTTGTTGCCTAACTTGTACATCAATTTTGAGATATAAAATAGACATTATTATCAAACCTAAGTGTTTCCTTTCAAAATTAATATTACTTCTAATTTGTTTCATACAGGATCATCAATAGGTTGCATTATCTAAAAACAATATCAAACTAAAACATATTATTATTAGCAATACAAAACATCATATGCTTTACCAGTGCATGAGGAGCCTTCCAAATAGAAGCCATCTCTGCAGGCAGAGCATTCAGTGGTTGAGCCGCATGTAGAACAGCCACCAATACATTGTGTATTGGAACATCCAGATACTGAAGGACAGGCTGAAACAAATTAGAAAAATTTATTTGTTATCAGTGTTTTCTTTGTCTGTCTGTGGATTCAAATCTTTGTTAGATTTCCGTTCACTTAGCTGGCATTTTGCGTAAAAAAGATTTGCTGCGATTATTCGTACACTGAGACGTAGTTTTACATGTTGCGTTTTCTTAAAGGGCAACATTCTTCAGGACAGGCCTTTCATTATGTTAAAGATTTTACTATGCCCTTTTTCAATTGGTGGGAAAGGAGCACACATACACCACATTTTATCAAACCAATGTGATTCCATGGAAAATTTATTTTACTTTGATATTCATTTAATACAGGACGACCCATACTTTGCATTACCTACTCACAACATATCACTGCTATGTAATGCTATTAGTAATACAATAGATCACATGGTTTACCAGTGCATGAGGAACCATCTAAAACGAAGCCGTCTCTGCACGCAGAGCATTCTGTGGTTGAGCATGTAGAACACCCAGCAGTACATTGTGTATTGGAACATCCAGATGCACATTCTAAAACAAATAAAAATGTACATATTTTAACAACATCAATATTTCTGTGTTTGGACCCACATCTTTGTTACGTTTCCTTTCACTTAGCTGACATTTTGCATAAAACAAGCTGTTTTTTTGTGGGAAATTTCGAACACTTAGACTTAATTTTCCTTGTTGCTTTTTCTCGAAATGCACATTAATTAGAAAAAAATCTTCCATTTTGTTAAAGATTCCATGATTCCTTGTTTCAATGTGTCAGAAAGGCACACTGTGTAGTTGTTGCCTAACTTGTACATTAATTTTGAGATATAAAATAGACATTATTATCAAACCTAAGTGTTTCCTTTCAAAATTAATATTACTTCTAATTTGTTTCATACAGGATCATCAATAGGTTGCATTATCTAAAAACAATATCAAACTAAAACATATTATTATTAGCAATACAAAACATCATATGCTTTACCAGTGCACGAGGAGCCTTCCAAATAGAAGCCATCTCTGCAGGCAGAGCATTCAGTGGTTGAGCCGCATGTAGAACAGCCAGCAATACATTGTGTATTGGAACATCCAGATACTGAAGGACAGGCTGAAACAAATTAGAAAAATTTATTTGTTATCAGTGTTTTCTTTGTCTGTCTGTGGATTCAAATCTTTGTTAGATTTCCGTTCACTTAGCTGGCATTTTGCGTAAAAAAGATTTGCTGGGATTATTCGTACACTGAGACGTAGTTTTACATGTTGCGTTTTCTTAAAGGGCAACATTCTTCAGGACAGGCCTTTCATTATGTTAAAGATTTTACTATGCCCTTTTTCAATTGGTGGGAAAGGAGCACACATACACCACATTTTATCAAACCAATGTGATTCCATGGAAAATTTATTTTACTTTGATATTCATTTAATACAGGACGACCCATACTCTGCATTACCTACTCACAACATATCACTGCTATGTAATGCTATTAGTAATACAATAGATCACATGGTTTACCAGTGCATGAGGAACCATCTAAAACGAAGCCGTCTCTGCACGCAGAGCATTCTGTGGTTGAGCATGTAGAACACCCAGCAGTACATTGTGTATTGGAACATCCAGATGCACATTCTAAAACAAATAAAAATGTACATATTTTAACAACATCAATATTTCTGTGTTTGGACCCACATCTTTGTTACGTTTCCTTTCACTTAGCTGACATTTTGCATAAAACAAGCTGTTTTTTTGTGGGAAATTTCGAACACTTAGACTTAATTTTCCTTGTTGCTTTTTCTCGAAATGCACATTAATTAGAAAAAAATCTTCCATTTTGTTAAAGATTCCATGATTCCTTGTTTCAATGTGTCAGAAAGGCACACTGTGTAGTTGTTGCCTAACTTGTACATTAATTTTGAGATATAAAATAGACATTATTATCAAACCTAAGTGTTTCCTTTCAAAATTAATATTACTTCTAATTTGTTTCATACAGGATCATCAATAGGTTGCATTATCTAAAAACAATATCAAACTAAAACATATTATTATTAGCAATACAAAACATCATATGCTTTACCAGTGCACGAGGAGCCTTCCAAATAGAAGCCATCTCTGCAGGCAGAGCATTCAGTGGTTGAGCCGCATGTAGAACAGCCAGCAATACATTGTGTATTGGAACATCCAGATACTGAAGGACAGGCTGAAACAAATTAGAAAAATTTATTTGTTATCAGTGTTTTCTTTGTCTGTCTGTGGATTCAAATCTTTGTTAGATTTCCGTTCACTTAGCTGGCATTTTGCGTAAAAAAGATTTGCTGGGATTATTCGTACACTGAGACGTAGTTTTACATGTTGCGTTTTCTTAAAGGGCAACATTCTTCAGGACAGGCCTTTCATTATGTTAAAGATTTTACTATGCCCTTTTTCAATTGGTGGGAAAGGAGCACACATACACCACATTTTATCAAACCAATGTGATTCCATGGAAAATTTATTTTACTTTGATATTCATTTAATACAGGACGACCCATACTCTGCATTACCTACTCACAACATATCACTGCTATGTAATGCTATTAGTAATACAATAGATCACATGGTTTACCAGTGCATGAGGAACCATCTAAAACGAAGCCGTCTCTGCACGCAGAGCATTCTGTGGTTGAGCATGTAGAACACCCAGCAGTACATTGTGTATTGGAACATCCAGATGCACATTCTAAAACAAATAAAAATGTACATATTTTAACAACATCAATATTTCTGTGTTTGGACCCACATCTTTGTTACGTTTCCTTTCACTTAGCTGACATTTTGCATAAAACAAGCTGTTTTTTTGTGGGAAATTTCGAACACTTAGACTTAATTTTCCTTGTTGCTTTTTCTCGAAATGCACATTAATTAGAAAAAAATCTTCCATTTTGTTAAAGATTCCATGATTCCTTGTTTCAATGTGTCAGAAAGGCACACTGTGTAGTTGTTGCCTAACTTGTACATTAATTTTGAGATATAAAATAGACATTATTATCAAACCTAAGTGTTTCCTTTCAAAATTAATATTACTTCTAATTTGTTTCATACAGGATCATCAATAGGTTGCATTATCTAAAAACAATATCAAACTAAAACATATTATTATTAGCAATACAAAACATCATATGCTTTACCAGTGCACGAGGAGCCTTCCAAATAGAAGCCATCTCTGCAGGCAGAGCATTCAGTGGTTGAGCCGCATGTAGAACAGCCAGCAATACATTGTGTATTGGAACATCCAGATACTGAAGGACAGGCTGAAACAAATTAGAAAAATTTATTTGTTATCAGTGTTTTCTTTGTCTGTCTGTGGATTCAAATCTTTGTTAGATTTCCGTTCACTTAGCTGGCATTTTGCGTAAAAAAGATTTGCTGGGATTATTCGTACACTGAGACGTAGTTTTACATGTTGCGTTTTCTTAAAGGGCAACATTCTTCAGGACAGGCCTTTCATTATGTTAAAGATTTTACTATGCCCTTTTTCAATTGGTGGGAAAGGAGCACACATACACCACATTTTATCAAACCAATGTGATTCCATGGAAAATTTATTTTACTTTGATATTCATTTAATACAGGACGACCCATACTCTGCATTACCTACTCACAACATATCACTGCTATGTAATGCTATTAGTAATACAATAGATCACATGGTTTACCAGTGCATGAGGAACCATCTAAAACGAAGCCGTCTCTGCACGCAGAGCATTCTGTGGTTGAGCATGTAGAACACCCAGCAGTACATTGTGTATTGGAACATCCAGATGCACATTCTAAAACAAATAAAAATGTACATATTTTAACAACATCAATATTTCTGTGTTTGGACCCACATCTTTGTTACGTTTGCTTTCACTTAGCTGACATTTTGCATAAAACAAGCTGTTTTTTGTGGGAAATTTCGAACACTTAGACTTAATTTTCCTTGTTGCTTTTTCTCGAAATGCACATTAATTAGAAAAAAATCTTCCATTTTGTTAAAGATTCCATGATTCCTTGTTTCAATGTGTCAGAAAGGCACACTGTGTAGTTGTTGCCTAACTTGTACATCAATTTTGAGATATAAAATAGACATTATTATCAAACCTAAGTGTTTCCTTTCAAAATTAATATTACTTCTAATTTGTTTCATACAGGATCATCAATAGGTTGCATTATCTAAAAACAATATCAAACTAAAACATATTATTATTAGCAATACAAAACATCATATGCTTTACCAGTGCATGAGGAGCCTTCCAAATAGAAGCCATCTCTGCAGGCAGAGCATTCAGTGGTTGAGCCGCATGTAGAACAGCCACCAATACATTGTGTATTGGAACATCCAGATACTGAAGGACAGGCTGAAACAAATTAGAAAAATATATTTGTTATCAGTGTTTTCTTTGTCTGTCTGTGGATTCAAATCTTTGTTAGATTTCCGTTCACTTAGCTGGCATTTTGCGTAAAAAAGATTTGCTGGGATTATTCGTACACTGAGACGTAGTTTTACATGTTGCGTTTTCTTAAAGGGCAACATTTTTCAGGACAGGCCTTTCGTTATGTTAAAGATTTTACTATGCCCTTTTTCAATTGGTGGGAAAGGAGCACACATACACCACATTTTATCAAACCAATGTGATTCCATGGAAAATTTATTTTACTTTGATATTCATTTAATACAGGACGACCCATACTTTGCATTACCTACTCACAACATATCACTGCTATGTAATGCTATTAGTAATACAATAGATCACATGGTTTACCAGTGCATGAGGAACCATCTAAAACGAAGCCGTCTCTGCACGCAGAGCATTCTGTGGTTGAGCATGTAGAACACCCAGCAGTACATTGTGTATTGGAACATCCAGATGCACATTCTAAAACAAATAAAAATGTACATATTTTAACAACATCAATATTTCTGTGTTTGGACCCACATCTTTGTTACGTTTCCTTTCACTTAGCTGACATTTTGCATAAAACAAGCTGTTTTTTTGTGGGAAATTTCGAACACTTAGACTTAATTTTCCTTGTTGCTTTTTCTCGAAATGCACATTAATTAGAAAAAAATCTTCCATTTTGTTAAAGATTCCATGATTCCTTGTTTCAATGTGTCAGAAAGGCACACTGTGTAGTTGTTGCCTAACTTGTACATTAATTTTGAGATATAAAATAGACATTATTATCAAACCTAAGTGTTTCCTTTCAAAATTAATATTACTTCTAATTTGTTTCATACAGGATCATCAATAGGTTGCATTATCTAAAAACAATATCAAACTAAAACATATTATTATTAGCAATACAAAACATCATATGCTTTACCAGTGCACGAGGAGCCTTCCAAATAGAAGCCATCTCTGCAGGCAGAGCATTCAGTGGTTGAGCCGCATGTAGAACAGCCAGCAATACATTGTGTATTGGAACATCCAGATACTGAAGGACAGGCTGAAACAAATTAGAAAAATTTATTTGTTATCAGTGTTTTCTTTGTCTGTCTGTGGATTCAAATCTATGTTAGATTTCCGTTCACTTAGCTGGCATTTTGCGTAAAAAAGATTTGCTGGGATTATTCGTACACTGAGACGTAGTTTTACATGTTGCGTTTTCTTAAAGGGCAACATTCTTCAGGACAGGCCTTTCATTATGTTAAAGATTTTACTATGCCCTTTTTCAATTGGTGGGAAAGGAGCACACATACACCACATTTTATCAAACCAATGTGATTCCATGGAAAATTTATTTTACTTTGATATTCATTTAATACAGGACGACCCATACTCTGCATTACCTACTCACAACATATCACTGCTATGTAATGCTATTAGTAATACAATAGATCACATGGTTTACCAGTGCATGAGGAACCATCTAAAACGAAGCCGTCTCTGCACGCAGAGCATTCTGTGGTTGAGCATGTAGAACACCCAGCAGTACATTGTGTATTGGAACATCCAGATGCACATTCTAAAACAAATAAAAATGTACATATTTTAACAACATCAATATTTCTGTGTTTGGACCCACATCTTTGTTACGTTTGCTTTCACTTAGCTGACATTTTGCATAAAACAAGCTGTTTTTTGTGGGAAATTTCGAACACTTAGACTTAATTTTCCTTGTTGCTTTTTCTCGAAATGCACATTAATTAGAAAAAAATCTTCCATTTTGTTAAAGATTCCATGATTCCTTGTTTCAATGTGTCAGAAAGGCACACTGTGTAGTTGTTGCCTAACTTGTACATCAATTTTGAGATATAAAATAGACATTATTATCAAACCTAAGTGTTTCCTTTCAAAATTAATATTACTTCTAATTTGTTTCATACAGGATCATCAATAGGTTGCATTATCTAAAAACAATATCAAACTAAAACATATTATTATTAGCAATACAAAACATCATATGCTTTACCAGTGCATGAGGAGCCTTCCAAATAGAAGCCATCTCTGCAGGCAGAGCATTCAGTGGTTGAGCCGCATGTAGAACAGCCACCAATACATTGTGTATTGGAACATCCAGATACTGAAGGACAGGCTGAAACAAATTAGAAAAATATATTTGTTATCAGTGTTTTCTTTGTCTGTCTGTGGATTCAAATCTTTGTTAGATTTCCGTTCACTTAGCTGGCATTTTGCGTAAAAAAGATTTGCTGGGATTATTCGTACACTGAGACGTAGTTTTACATGTTGCGTTTTCTTAAAGGGCAACATTCTTCAGGACAGGCCTTTCATTATGTTAAAGATTTTACTATGCCCTTTTTCAATTGGTGGGAAAGGAGCACACATACACCACATTTTATCAAACCAATGTGATTCCATGGAAAATTTATTTTACTTTGATATTCATTTAATACAGGACGACCCATACTTTGCATTACCTACTCACAACATATCACTGCTATGTAATGCTATTAGTAATACAATAGATCACATGGTTTACCAGTGCATGAGGAACCATCTAAAACGAAGCCGTCTCTGCACGCAGAGCATTCTGTGGTTGAGCATGTAGAACACCCAGCAGTACATTGTGTATTGGAACATCCAGATGCACATTCTAAAACAAATAAAAATGTACATATTTTAACAACATCAATATTTCTGTGTTTGGACCCACATCTTTGTTACGTTTCCTTTCACTTAGCTGACATTTTGCATAAAACAAGCTGTTTTTTTGTGGGAAATTTCGAACACTTAGACTTAATTTTCCTTGTTGCTTTTTCTCGAAATGCACATTAATTAGAAAAAAATCTTCCATTTTGTTAAAGATTCCATGATTCCTTGTTTCAATGTGTCAGAAAGGCACACTGTGTAGTTGTTGCCTAACTTGTACATTAATTTTGAGATATAAAATAGACATTATTATCAAACCTAAGTGTTTCCTTTCAAAATTAATATTACTTCTAATTTGTTTCATACAGGATCATCAATAGGTTGCATTATCTAAAAACAATATCAAACTAAAACATATTATTATTAGCAATACAAAACATCATATGCTTTACCAGTGCATGAGGAGCCTTCCAAATAGAAGCCATCTCTGCAGGCAGAGCATTCAGTGGTTGAGCCGCATGTAGAACAGCCACCAATACATTGTGTATTGGAACATCCAGATACTGAAGGACAGGCTGAAACAAATTAGAAAAATATATTTGTTATCAGTGTTTTCTTTGTCTGTCTGTGGATTCAAATCTTTGTTAGATTTCCGTTCACTTAGCTGGCATTTTGCGTAAAAAAGATTTGCTGGGATTATTCGTACACTGAGACGTAGTTTTACATGTTGCGTTTTCTTAAAGGGCAACATTTTTCAGGACAGGCCTTTCGTTATGTTAAAGATTTTACTATGCCCTTTTTCAATTGGTGGGAAAGGAGCACACATACACCACATTTTATCAAACCAATGTGATTCCATGGAAAATTTATTTTACTTTGATATTCATTTAATACAGGACGACCCATACTTTGCATTACCTACTCACAACATATCACTGCTATGTAATGCTATTAGTAATACAATAGATCACATGGTTTACCAGTGCATGAGGAACCATCTAAAACGAAGCCGTCTCTGCACGCAGAGCATTCTGTGGTTGAGCATGTAGAACACCCAGTAGTACATTGTGTATTGGAACATCCAGATGCACATTCTAAAACAAATAAAAATGTACATATTTTAACAACATCAATATTTCTGTGTTTGGACCCACATCTTTGTTACGTTTGCTTTCACTTAGCTGACATTTTGCATAAAACAAGCTGTTTTTTTGTGGGAAATTTCGAACACTTAGACTTAATTTTCCTTGTTGCTTTTTCTCGAAATGCACATTAATTAGAAACAAATCTTCCATTTTGTTAAAGATTCCATGATTCCTTGTTTCAATGTGTCAGAAAGGCACACTGTGTAGTTGTTGCCTAACTTGTACATCAATTTTGAGATATAAAATAGACATTATTATCAAACCTAAGTGTTTCCTTTCAAAATTAATATTACTTCTAATTTGTTTCATACAGGATCATCAATAGGTTGCATTATCTAAAAACAATATCAAACTAAAACATATTATTATTAGCAATACAAAACATCATATGCTTTACCAGTGCATGAGGAGCCTTCCAAATAGAAGCCATCTCTGCAGGCAGAACATTCAGTGGTTGAGCCGCATGTAGAACAGCCAGCAATACATTGTGTATTGGAACATCCAGATACTGAAGGACAGGCTGAAACAAATTAGAAAAATATATTTGTTATCAGTGTTTTCTTTGTCTGTCTGTGGATTCAAATCTTTGTTAGATTTCCGTTCACTTAGCTGGCATTTTGCGTAAAAAAGATTTGCTGGGATTATTCGTACACTGAGACGTAGTTTTACATGTTGCGTTTTCTTAAAGGGCAACATTCTTCAGGACAGGCCTTTCATTATGTTAAAGATTTTACTATGCCCTTTTTCAATTGGTGGGAAAGGAGCACACATACACCACATTTTATCAAACCAATGTGATTCCATGGAAAATTAATTTTACTTTGATATTCATTTAATACAGGACGATCCATACTTTGCATTACCTACTCACAACATATCACTGCTATGTAATGCTATTAGTAATACAATAGATCACATGGTTTACCAGTGCATGAGGAACCATCTAAAACGAAGCCGTCTCTGCACGCAGAGCATTCTGTGGTTGAGCATGTAGAACACCCAGCAGTACATTGTGTATTGGAACATCCAGATGCACATTCTAAAACAAATAAAAATTTACATATTTTAACAACATTAATATTTCTGTGTTTGGACCCACATCTTTGTTACGTTTGCTTTCACTTAGCTGACATTTTGCATAAAACAAGCTGTTTTTTGTGGGAAATTTCGAACACTTAGACTTAATTTTCCTTGTTGCTTTTTCTCGAAATGCACATTAATTAGAAAAAAATCTTCCATTTTGTTAAAGATTCCATGATTCCTTGTTTCAATGTGTCAGAAAGGCACACTGTGTAGTTGTTGCCTAACTTGTACATCAATTTTGAGATATAAAATAGACATTATTATCAAACCTAAGTGTTTCCTTTCAAAATTAATATTACTTCTAATTTGTTTCATACAGGATCATCAATAGGTTGCATTATCTAAAAACAATATCAAACTAAAACATATTATTATTAGCAATACAAAACATCATATGCTTTACCAGTGCATGAGGAGCCTTCCAAATAGAAGCCATCTCTGCAGGCAGAGCATTCAGTGGTTGAGCCGCATGTAGAACAGCCACCAATACATTGTGTATTGGAACATCCAGATACTGAAGGACAGGCTGAAACAAATTAGAAAAATTTATTTGTTATCAGTGTTTTCTTTGTCTGTCTGTGGATTCAAATCTTTGTTAGATTTCCGTTCACTTAGCTGGCATTTTGCGTAAAAAAGATTTGCTGGGATTATTCGTACACTGAGACGTAGTTTTACATGTTGCGTTTTCTTAAAGGGCAACATTCTTCAGGACAGGCCTTTCATTATGTTAAAGATTTTACTATGCCCTTTTTCAATTGGTGGGAAAGGAGCACACATACACCACATTTTATCAAACCAATGTGATTCCATGGAAAATTTATTTTACTTTGATATTCATTTAATACAGGACGACCCATACTTTGCATTACCTACTCACAACATATCACTGCTATGTAATGCTATTAGTAATACAATAGATCACATGGTTTACCAGTGCATGAGGAACCATCTAAAACGAAGCCGTCTCTGCACGCAGAGCATTCTGTGGTTGAGCATGTAGAACACCCAGCAGTACATTGTGTATTGGAACATCCAGATGCACATTCTAAAACAAATAAAAATGTACATATTTTAACAACATCAATATTTCTGTGTTTGGACCCACATCTTTGTTACGTTTCCTTTCACTTAGCTGACATTTTGCATAAAACAAGCTGTTTTTTTGTGGGAAATTTCGAACACTTAGACTTAATTTTCCTTGTTGCTTTTTCTCGAAATGCACATTAATTAGAAAAAAATCTTCCATTTTGTTAAAGATTCCATGATTCCTTGTTTCAATGTGTCAGAAAGGCACACTGTGTAGTTGTTGCCTAACTTGTACATCAATTTTGAGATATAAAATAGACATTATTATCAAACCTAAGTGTTTCCTTTCAAAATTAATATTACTTCTAATTTGTTTCATACAGGATCATCAATAGGTTGCATTATCTAAAAACAATATCAAACTAAAACATATTATTATTAGCAATACAAAACATCATATGCTTTACCAGTGCACGAGGAGCCTTCCAAATAGAAGCCATCTCTGCAGGCAGAGCATTCAGTGGTTGAGCCGCATGTAGAACAGCCACCAATACATTGTGTATTGGAACATCCAGATACTGAAGGACAGGCTGAAACAAATTAGAAAAATTTATTTGTTATCAGTGTTTTCTTTGTCTGTCTGTGGATTCAAATCTTTGTTAGATTTCCGTTCACTTAGCTGGCATTTTGCGTAAAAAAGATTTGCTGGGATTATTCGTACACTGAGACGTAGTTTTACATGTTGCGTTTTCTTAAGGGGCAACATTCTTCAGGACAGGCCTTTCATTATGTTAAAGATTTTACTATGCCCTTTTTCAATTGGTGGGAAAGGAGCACACATACACCACATTTTATCAAACCAATGTGATTCCATGGAAAATTTATTTTACTTTGATATTCATTTAATACAGGACGACCCATACTTTGCATTACCTACTCACAACATATCACTGCTATGTAATGCTATTAGTAATACAATAGATCACATGGTTTACCAGTGCATGAGGAACCATCTAAAACGAAGCCGTCTCTGCACGCAGAGCATTCTGTGGTTGAGCATGTAGAACACCCAGCAGTACATTGTGTATTGGAACATCCAGATGCACATTCTAAAACAAATAAAAATGTACATATTTTAACAACATCAATATTTCTGTGTTTGGACCCACATCTTTGTTACGTTTCCTTTCACTTAGCTGACATTTTGCATAAAACAAGCTGTTTTTTTGTGGGAAATTTCGAACACTTAGACTTAATTTTCCTTGTTGCTTTTTCTCGAAATGCACATTAATTAGAAAAAAATCTTCCATTTTGTTAAAGATTCCATGATTCCTTGTTTCAATGTGTCAGAAAGGCACACTGTGTAGTTGTTGCCTAACTTGTACATTAATTTTGAGATATAAAATAGACATTATTATCAAACCTAAGTGTTTCCTTTCAAAATTAATATTACTTCTAATTTGTTTCATACAGGATCATCAATAGGTTGCATTATCTAAAAACAATATCAAACTAAAACATATTATTATTAGCAATACAAAACATCATATGCTTTACCAGTGCACGAGGAGCCTTCCAAATAGAAGCCATCTCTGCAGGCAGAGCATTCAGTGGTTGAGCCGCATGTAGAACAGCCAGCAATACATTGTGTATTGGAACATCCAGATACTGAAGGACAGGCTGAAACAAATTAGAAAAATTTATTTGTTATCAGTGTTTTCTTTGTCTGTCTGTGGATTCAAATCTTTGTTAGATTTCCGTTCACTTAGCTGGCATTTTGCGTAAAAAAGATTTGCTGGGATTATTCGTACACTGAGACGTAGTTTTACATGTTGCGTTTTCTTAAAGGGCAACATTCTTCAGGACAGGCCTTTCATTATGTTAAAGATTTTACTATGCCCTTTTTCAATTGGTGGGAAAGGAGCACACATACACCACATTTTATCAAACCAATGTGATTCCATGGAAAATTTATTTTACTTTGATATTCATTTAATACAGGACGACCCATACTCTGCATTACCTACTCACAACATATCACTGCTATGTAATGCTATTAGTAATACAATAGATCACATGGTTTACCAGTGCATGAGGAACCATCTAAAACGAAGCCGTCTCTGCACGCAGAGCATTCTGTGGTTGAGCATGTAGAACACCCAGCAGTACATTGTGTATTGGAACATCCAGATGCACATTCTAAAACAAATAAAAATGTACATATTTTAACAACATCAATATTTCTGTGTTTGGACCCACATCTTTGTTACGTTTGCTTTCACTTAGCTGACATTTTGCATAAAACAAGCTGTTTTTTGTGGGAAATTTCGAACACTTAGACTTAATTTTCCTTGTTGCTTTTTCTCGAAATGCACATTAATTAGAAAAAAATCTTCCATTTTGTTAAAGATTCCATGATTCCTTGTTTCAATGTGTCAGAAAGGCACACTGTGTAGTTGTTGCCTAACTTGTACATCAATTTTGAGATATAAAATAGACATTATTATCAAACCTAAGTGTTTCCTTTCAAAATTAATATTACTTCTAATTTGTTTCATACAGGATCATCAATAGGTTGCATTATCTAAAAACAATATCAAACTAAAACATATTATTATTAGCAATACAAAACATCATATGCTTTACCAGTGCATGAGGAGCCTTCCAAATAGAAGCCATCTCTGCAGGCAGAGCATTCAGTGGTTGAGCCGCATGTAGAACAGCCACCAATACATTGTGTATTGGAACATCCAGATACTGAAGGACAGGCTGAAACAAATTAGAAAAATATATTTGTTATCAGTGTTTTCTTTGTCTGTCTGTGGATTCAAATCTTTGTTAGATTTCCGTTCACTTAGCTGGCATTTTGCGTAAAAAAGATTTGCTGGGATTATTCGTACACTGAGACGTAGTTTTACATGTTGCGTTTTCTTAAAGGGCAACATTCTTCAGGACAGGCCTTTCATTATGTTAAAGATTTTACTATGCCCTTTTTCAATTGGTGGGAAAGGAGCACACATACACCACATTTTATCAAACCAATGTGATTCCATGGAAAATTTATTTTACTTTGATATTCATTTAATACAGGACGACCCATACTTTGCATTACCTACTCACAACATATCACTGCTATGTAATGCTATTAGTAATACAATAGATCACATGGTTTACCAGTGCATGAGGAACCATCTAAAACGAAGCCGTCTCTGCACGCAGAGCATTCTGTGGTTGAGCATGTAGAACACCCAGCAGTACATTGTGTATTGGAACATCCAGATGCACATTCTAAAACAAATAAAAATGTACATATTTTAACAACATCAATATTTCTGTGTTTGGACCCACATCTTTGTTACGTTTCCTTTCACTTAGCTGACATTTTGCATAAAACAAGCTGTTTTTTTGTGGGAAATTTCGAACACTTAGACTTAATTTTCCTTGTTGCTTTTTCTCGAAATGCACATTAATTAGAAAAAAATCTTCCATTTTGTTAAAGATTCCATGATTCCTTGTTTCAATGTGTCAGAAAGGCACACTGTGTAGTTGTTGCCTAACTTGTACATTAATTTTGAGATATAAAATAGACATTATTATCAAACCTAAGTGTTTCCTTTCAAAATTAATATTACTTCTAATTTGTTTCATACAGGATCATCAATAGGTTGCATTATCTAAAAACAATATCAAACTAAAACATATTATTATTAGCAATACAAAACATCATATGCTTTACCAGTGCACGAGGAGCCTTCCAAATAGAAGCCATCTCTGCAGGCAGAGCATTCAGTGGTTGAGCCGCATGTAGAACAGCCAGCAATACATTGTGTATTGGAACATCCAGATACTGAAGGACAGGCTGAAACAAATTAGAAAAAATTATTTGTTATCAGTGTTTTCTTTGTCTGTCTGTGGATTCAAATCTTTGTTAGATTTCCGTTCACTTAGCTGGCATTTTGCGTAAAAAAGATTTGCTGGGATTATTCGTACACTGAGACGTAGTTTTACATGTTGCGTTTTCTTAAAGGGCAACATTCTTCAGGACAGGCCTTTCATTATGTTAAAGATTTTACTATGCCCTTTTTCAATTGGTGGGAAAGGAGCACACATACACCACATTTTATCAAACCAATGTGATTCCATGGAAAATTTATTTTACTTTGATATTCATTTAATACAGGACGACCCATACTCTGCATTACCTACTCACAACATATCACTGCTATGTAATGCTATTAGTAATACAATAGATCACATGGTTTACCAGTGCATGAGGAACCATCTAAAACGAAGCCGTCTCTGCACGCAGAGCATTCTGTGGTTGAGCATGTAGAACACCCAGCAGTACATTGTGTATTGGAACATCCAGATGCACATTCTAAAACAAATAAAAATGTACATATTTTAACAACATCAATATTTCTGTGTTTGGACCCACATCTTTGTTACGTTTCCTTTCACTTAGCTGACATTTTGCATAAAACAAGCTGTTTTTTTGTGGGAAATTTCGAACACTTAGACTTAATTTTCCTTGTTGCTTTTTCTCGAAATGCACATTAATTAGAAAAAAATCTTCCATTTTGTTAAAGATTCCATGATTCCTTGTTTCAATGTGTCAGAAAGGCACACTGTGTAGTTGTGGCCTAACTTGTACATCAATTTTGAGATATAAAATAGACATTATTATCAAACCTAAGTGTTTCCTTTCAAAATTAATATTACTTCTAATTTGTTTCATACAGGATCATCAATAGGTTGCATTATCTAAAAACAATATCAAACTAAAACATATTATTATTAGCAATACAAAACATCATATGCTTTACCAGTGCATGAGGAGCCTTCCAAATAGAAGCCATCTCTGCAGGCAGAGCATTCAGTGGTTGAGCCGCATGTAGAACAGCCAGCAATACATTGTGTATTGGAACATCCAGATACTGAAGGACAGGCTGAAACAAATTAGAAAAATTTATTTGTTATCAGTGTTTTCTTTGTCTGTCTGTGGATTCAAATCTTTGTTAGATTTCCGTTCACTTAGCTGGCATTTTGCGTAAAAAAGATTTGCTGCGATTATTCGTACACTGAGACGTAGTTTTACATGTTGCGTTTTCTTAAAGGGCAACATTCTTCAGGACAGGCCTTTCATTATGTTAAAGATTTTACTATGCCCTTTTTCAATTGGTGGGAAAGGAGCACACATACACCACATTTTATCAAACCAATGTGATTCCATGGAAAATTAATTTTACTTTGATATTCATTTAATACAGGACGATCCATACTTTGCATTACCTACTCACAACATATCACTGCTATGTAATGCTATTAGTAATACAATAGATCACATGGTTTACCAGTGCATGAGGAACCATCTAAAACGAAGCCGTCTCTGCACGCAGAGCATTCTGTGGTTGAGCATGTAGAACACCCAGCAGTACATTGTGTATTGGAACATCCAGATGCACATTCTAAAACAAATAAAAATGTACATATTTTAACAACATCAATATTTCTGTGTTTGGACCCACATCTTTGTTACGTTTGCTTTCACTTAGCTGACATTTTGCATAAAACAAGCTGTTTTTTGTGGGAAATTTCGAACACTTAGACTTAATTTTCCTTGTTGCTTTTTCTCGAAATGCACATTAATTAGAAAAAAATCTTCCATTTTGTTAAAGATTCCATGATTCCTTGTTTCAATGTGTCAGAAAGGCACACTGTGTAGTTGTGGCCTAACTTGTACATCAATTTTGAGATATAAAATAGACATTATTATCAAACCTAAGTGTTTCCTTTCAAAATTAATATTACTTCTAATTTGTTTCATACAGGATCATCAATAGGTTGCATTATCTAAAAACAATATCAAACTAAAACATATTATTATTAGCAATACAAAACATCATATGCTTTACCAGTGCATGAGGAGCCTTCCAAATAGAAGCCATCTCTGCAGGCAGAGCATTCAGTGGTTGAGCCGCATGTAGAACAGCCAGCAATACATTGTGTATTGGAACATCCAGATACTGAAGGACAGGCTGAAACAAATTAGAAAAATTTATTTGTTATCAGTGTTTTCTTTGTCTGTCTGTGGATTCAAATCTTTGTTAGATTTCCGTTCACTTAGCTGGCATTTTGCGTAAAAAAGATTTGCTGCGATTATTCGTACACTGAGACGTAGTTTTACATGTTGCGTTTTCTTAAAGGGCAACATTCTTCAGGACAGGCCTTTCATTATGTTAAAGATTTTACTATGCCCTTTTTCAATTGGTGGGAAAGGAGCACACATACACCACATTTTATCAAACCAATGTGATTCCATGGAAAATTAATTTTACTTTGATATTCATTTAATACAGGACGATCCATACTTTGCATTACCTACTCACAACATATCACTGCTATGTAATGCTATTAGTAATACAATAGATCACATGGTTTACCAGTGCATGAGGAACCATCTAAAACGAAGCCGTCTCTGCACGCAGAGCATTCTGTGGTTGAGCATGTAGAACACCCAGCAGTACATTGTGTATTGGAACATCCAGATGCACATTCTAAAACAAATAAAAATGTACATATTTTAACAACATCAATATTTCTGTGTTTGGACCCACATCTTTGTTACGTTTGCTTTCACTTAGCTGACATTTTGCATAAAACAAGCTGTTTTTTGTGGGAAATTTCGAACACTTAGACTTAATTTTACTTGTTGCTTTTTCTCGAAATGCACATTAATTAGAAAAAAATCTTCCATTTTGTTAAAAATTCCATGATTCCTTGTTTCAATGTGTCAGAAAGGCACACTGTGTAGTTGTTGCCTAACTTGTACATCAATTTTGAGATATAAAATAGACATTATTATCAAACCTAAGTGTTTCCTTTCAAAATTAATATTACTTCTAATTTGTTTCATACAGGATCATCGATAGGTTGCATTATCTAAAAACAATATCAAACTAAAACATATTATTATTAGCAATACAAAACATCATATGCTTTACCAGTGCATGAGGAGCCTTCCAAATAGAAGCCATCTCTGCAGGCAGAGCATTCAGTGGTTGAGCCGCATGTAGAACAGCCACCAATACATTGTGTATTGGAACATCCAGATACTGAAGGACAGGCTGAAACAAATTAGAAAAATATATTTGTTATCAGTGTTTTCTTTGTCTGTCTGTGGATTCAAATCTTTGTTAGATTTCCGTTCACTTAGCTGGCATTTTGCGTAAAAAAGATTTGCTGGGATTATTCGTACACTGAGACGTAGTTTTACATGTTGCGTTTTCTTAAAGGGCAACATTCTTCAGGACAGGCCTTTCATTATGTTAAAGATTTTACTATGCCCTTTTTCAATTGGTGGGAAAGGAGCACACATACACCACATTTTATCAAACCAATGTGATTCCATGGAAAATTTATTTTACTTTGATATTCATTTAATACAGGACGACCCATACTTTGCATTACCTACTCACAACATATCACTGCTATGTAATGCTATTAGTAATACAATAGATCACATGGTTTACCAGTGCATGAGGAACCATCTAAAACGAAGCCGTCTCTGCAGGCAGAGCATTCAGTGGTTGAGCCGCATGTAGAACAGCCAGCAATACATTGTGTATTGGAACATCCAGATACTGAAGGACAGGCTGAAACAAATTAGAAAAATGTATTTGTTATCAGTGTTTTCTTTGTCTGTCTGTGGATTCAAATCTTTGTTAGATTTCCGTTCACTTAGCTGGCATTTTGCGTAAAAAAGATTTGCTGGGATTATTCGTACACTGAGACGTAGTTTTACATGTTGCGTTTTCTTAAAGGGCAACATTCTTCAGGACAGGCCTTTCATTATGTTAAAGATTTTACAATGCCCTTTTTCAATTGGTGGGAAAGGAGCACACATACACCACATTTTATCAAACCAATGTGATTCCATGGACAATTAATTTTACTTTGATATTCATTTAATACAGGACGACCCATACTTTGCATTACCTACTCACAACATATCACTGCTATGTAATGCTATTAGTAATACAATAGATCACATGGTTTACCAGTGCATGAGGAACCATCTAAAACGAAGCCGTCTCTGCACGCAGAGCATTCTGTGGTTGAGCATGTAGAACACCCAGCAGTACATTGTGTATTGGAACATCCAGATGCACATTCTAAAACAAATAAAAATGTACATATTTTAACAACATCAATATTTCTGTGTTTGGACCGACATCTTTGTTACGTTTCCTTTCACTTAGCTGACATTTTGCATAAAACAAGCTGTTTTTTTGTGGGAAATTTCGAACACTTAGACTTAATTTTCCTTGTTGCTTTTTCTCGAAATGCACATTAATTAGAAAAAAATCTTCCATTTTGTTAAAGATTCCATGATTCCTTGTTTCAATGTGTCAGAAAGGCACACTGTGTAGTTGTTGCCTAACTTGTACATCAATTTTGAGATATAAAATAGACATTATTATCAAACCTAAGTGTTTCCTTTCAAAATTAATATTACTTCTAATTTGTTTCATACAGGATCATCAATAGGTTGCATTATCTAAAAACAGTATCAAACTAAAACATATTATTATTAGCAATACAAAACATCATATGCTTTACCAGTGCATGAGGAGCCTTCCAAATAGAAGCCATCTCTGCAGGCAGAGCATTCAGTGGTTGAGCCGCATGTAGAACAGCCAGCAATACATTGTGTATTGGAACATCCAGATACTGAAGGACAGGCTGAAACAAATTAGAAAAATTTATTTGTTATCAGTGTTTTCTTTGTCTGTCTGTGGATTCAAATCTTTGTTAGATTTCCGTTCACTTAGCTGGCATTTTGCGTAAAAAAGATTTGCTGGGATTATTCGTACACTGAGACGTAGTTTACATGTTGCGTTTTCTTAAAGGGCAACATTCTTCAGGACAGGCCTTTCATTATGTTAAAGATTTTACTATGCCCTTTTTCAATTGGTGGGAAAGGAGCACACATACACCACATTTTATCAAGCCAATGTGATTCCATGGAAAATTTATTTTACTTTGATATTCATTTAATACAGGACGACCCATACTTTGCATTACCTACTCACAACATATCACTGCTATGTAATGCTATTAGTAATACAATAGATCACATGGTTTACCAGTGCATGAGGAACCATCTAAAACGAAGCCGTCTCTGCACGCAGAGCATTCTGTGGTTGAGCATGTAGAACACCCAGCAGTACATTGTGTATTGGAACATCCAGATGCACATTCTAAAACAAATAAAAATGTACATATTTTATCAACATCAATATTTCTGTGTTTGGACCCACATCTTTGTTACGTTTGCTTTCACTTAGCTGACATTTTGCATAAAACAAGCTGTTTTTTTGTGGGAAATTTCGAACACTTAGACTTAATTTTCCTTGTTGCTTTTTCTCGAAATGCACATTAATTAGAAAAAAATCTTCCATTTTGTTAAAGATTCCATGATTCCTTGTTTCAATGTGTCAGAAAGGCACACTGTGTAGTTGTTGCCTAACTTGTACATCAATTTTGAGATATAAAATAGACATTATTATCAAACCTAAGTGTTTCCTTTCAAAATTAATATTACTTCTAATTTGTTTCATACAGGATCATCAATAGGTTGCATTATCTAAAAACAATATCAAACTAAAACATATTATTATTAGCAATACAAAACATCATATGCTTTACCAGTGCATGAGGAGCCTTCCAAATAGAAGCCATCTCTGCAGGCAGAGCATTCAGTGGTTGAGCCGCATGTAGAACAGCCAGCAATACATTGTGTATTGGAACATCCAGATACTGAAGGACAGGCTGAAACAAATCAGAAAAATATACATTTTATCAGTGTTTTATTTCTCTTTCTGTGGATTCACAACCTTATTAGATTTGCGTTCACTTAGCTGGCATTTTGGGTAAAAAAGATTTGTTGGGATTATTCGTACACTGAGACGTAGTTTTTATATGTTCCGTTTTCTTAAAGGGCAACATTCTTCTTCAAGACAGGACTTCCACTATATTAAAGATTTTACTATGCCCTTTTTCAATTGATGGGAAAGGAGCACAGCGTAGTGGTTGCCTAAAATGTTCATCAGTATTCAAATATACAACACCTTAGTATCTGCGGGATAAGCATTTTGGTTTTTTTAGATTCTACTATGCCCTTTCTCAATTGGTAGGAAAAACGCCCAGTTACCATCGGTGTTCATATATATATATATATATATATATATATATATATATATATATATATATATATATATATATATATATATATGTATATATATATATATATATATATATATATATATATACATATATATATATATATAGGCTAGCGCTGTGCCTAAAATCTGTTTAGCCAATTTGGCTAAAGATCAGAAATTTCTTTAGCCAAATGAGATTCTCTTTAGCCATTTTTTAGATCAATTCAATTACCCGGTTTTAAAGTGGGAAACAAGACATAATATATTAAAAATTCTACACAATATCCACAAGAAAAAATGTCCTATTTTAATTAACTAATCATTTATATATTTAGATAAACATATATAACGCAAACAAATATCCAGTATAATTTAACAGAACATTGTTTAAAAATAAAATGAAACCTGAACAACTGTTGGGAATTTTGCAAAATATAAAGAAACAGCACCTAACACATACTATTAATGAACTAAAATTTGCATTACAGGTGTGTATAACATCAATTGAAAGATACACTTTTATAACAAGGTAAAATAATTCAGAACCACCTACTCTACTCTTGCTGCCCCGCAGTGATTCAAACAGTGTAATGATAATAATTATGACCTATCTTAAAACTTCATTTGACTGCTCAGTAATTGAATACAGTAATTCACCAAATTAGTTAACTGAGGCTGACTGTAATCCTGGCCTGGGTGACGGAGGCTATATTTAATAAAACACGTTTTTGACATGCATCTTTCCATCTGTAATGTTTCTGGTGGTGAAACTTGTCAAATATACATGAGTTACAATCTACATTGGCATTTTATTGAATAGCTACCAGATGGCACATTGATTAATCATTGACAATGCCATGTGACTGCGCCGGCGATACTGAGCGATAATATGGAAGATGTTGGGTACAGCGTTGTACTTGCCTCAAACTTGTAATTAGTGCCATCAGGCAGGTCCCAATTGTCTAGTAAACACAATTCTTGATTAATTTAAGCTCCCCTATTGTCTGTGAGCATGGCTAAATGGAGGGATTAGCGACCTATTGTTTACCCAGCGGGTCACGTTACGCCGATTGGTTATTTAGGTCAGTTGAATGTGCGATCGTTTAGGCAACTTTAACAGAGCTGGGTGTTGAATAATGCAGTCATGTATTGCTGATAACATCAATAATAATGACAGATATAACGTTTCGCCAATTTGGCGAAGAGGTTTAATTTATTTTCGCCAAATAGAAAACCGTTTCGCCTGTGGCGCAAATGGCGATCGACAGCGCTAGCCTATATATATATATATATATATATATATATATATAATATATATATATATATATATATAATATATATATATATATATATATTATATATATATATATATAATATATATATATATATATATATTATATATATATATATATATATATATATATATATATATATATATATATATATATATATAATTAGTAATACAATACATCACATGGTTTACCAGTGCATGAGGAATCATCTAAAACGAAGCCATCTCTGCACGCAGAGCATTCCGTGGTTGAGCATGTAGAACACCCAGCAGTACATTGTGTATTGGAACATCCAGATGGACATGCTAAAACAAATAGAAATATACACATTTTAACAACACCAAACTGTTTGTGTCTGGACCCACATCTTTGTTACGTTTGCTTTCACTTAGCTGACATTTTGCATAAAACAAGCTGGTTTTTGGGGAAAATTCGAACACGTAGACTTAATTTTCCTTGTTGCTTTTTCTCAAAATGCACATTATTTAGAGAAAAAATCTACCATTTTGTTAAAGATTCCATTATTCCTTGTTTCAGTGTGTCAGAAAGGCGCACTGTGTAGTTGTTGCCTAACTTGTACATCAATTTTGAGATATAAAATAGACATTATTATCAAACCTAAGTGTTTCCTTTCAAAATTAATATTACTTCTAATTTGTTTCATACAACATCACCAATAGGTTGCATTATCTAAAAACAACATAACACTAAAACATATTAATATTAGCAATACAAAACATCACATGGTTTACCAGTGCATGAAGAGCCATCTAAATAGAAACCGTCACTGCAGGCAGTGCAGACATTGGTTGTGCTGCATGTAGAACATTCAGAAGGACATTCTGAAGGAAAGAAGAAAAGTGTATATTTTATCATATCATATAGCAATTATCATACCGCAATCCAATCGGAAGTTCCATATGTGAATTGTCCAACATATTGGCTTTTATTGGATAGCGAAGCTGTAACCCAAATCGAAACCGCCGATTGGTTTACTGGCTTGCCAAGTGAACACCCCGTGCCTAGATTCTGAAATTCCGAGTAGAAGAAAAGATGTCGGAGAACGATGTTAGCGAAGGAGTGATTTTGCTGATGTAGATGTCGACGAAATTGAGCAGTAGATCCAATCGATCGAGCTTTGGGCATTGACGTGCTTGTCAATGCAATGTTTGACGACGACGACGACGACGACGATATGAGTCGGACTTCGAGAGCTTCGATGCGGCGTGGGTCAAAAACAGCGTCAATTTTCGCCCAATGCGCCAGCCAGATTTCCGACTATTTTTGCCTCGTAAATACAACATCCTCCCGAGGCAAGATCTGTCGACTACCCCAACTTCGTTTTCGATTAAACCAATCGCTACGCCCAGCAGCAACGAGCTGCCAAACCGCTGCTAGCGTCGGCCCCTCGATGAGACCCGGTCACCGTCCCCGTGATGAAGGCGTTTTTCGGCCTGAATTTCTTGATGGGGATTTTGCATCTTCCCATAGGCATGACTATTGGAGGAAGATCAAGTGGCTATATGAACCTCGAATCGCCCAGGTGATGTCTCGCGATCCATTCGACTGCATTTGGCGATACTTCCACAACACCGTGCGACCTACCTAGTCGGCCCCCTGCGGAAGCTGCGTTGGTACATCGGCCAACTCGTTAAGGCATTCAAGGAAGTGTAAGTTCCGGAATAGCACGTGACCATCAATGAATCGATGGTAAAGTTCAAGGGGAGACTGGCGTTCAGACAGTACCTGCCATCGCTCCGTGGGAGCAGCACTGGGTATGCCTGGAACTTCCAGGTGTACACAGGCCGTGTTGCCGGCCAGGAAGAGCATGATTGTTATATCGTGTCGTCATGTAGCTGACAGAGGACCTCCAGGGAAACTACATGAAGGTAATGATTGACAATTTCTACACCATATTAGAGCTGCTGGAAGAACTGCGTGCTCGTGGTCTACTCGCCTGCGGGACCGTACAAGCCAACCCAGGAGGTCTACCAGCGAACTTGCTACCAAGAAATGTGCACCTGCACCGAGGCGAGTTTCACGTCGCGCAGAAGGACCTGATGTGTGCAGTATGGGTGGTAACGTTGTCAGTGCTGATCATGTCCAACTACTACCATACAGCAGCTCGTGGCAGCGTAGAGCTACGCAATGTAGAGGGAGTGCATGGCCGTGTCCCTTTGCTGAAGACACTGCAAGACTACCAGGTTCACATGAATGGTGTGAACCTGTGCGATCAGATGATTGGGTATCATTTGAGTAACCACAGGTCGAAGAAGTGATGGAGACGACTTTATTTGTACCTCCAGATGGTAGCTGTGCATGATGCCATAGTCGAATCCAGCGGAAGCGGCAGAGCAGTGGCCCGTCTTCCAGGACTTCTTAGAAGATCTATCGTTGCACCTGATCGGTGATGTCAGATCAGCACGAGCAGCTCCCCTCGTACATGAACTATGAGCCACAACTCTTCACAATGAAACAATGATCATCTTTGGATCTGCTCATACACTGAGTGGAAGAAGCATTTGTATTATGCAATGAAACTGTCTTGTTGAGATACATGAAAATATATTTACCTGTACAGTGACCGTTGTTGTCGTACTCACCAGCTATGCAGCTAATAACAGTTCGCCGTTACCATCACGTTTAACTTTGTTGTTTTATATAGCTATAATATTCACTGACACAAACGATGAGTAATAAAATGCATTAATAAAAATATAATTAATGTGGGATGTGTTCTGTACATTCAATGTAAAAAGATTTTCGAAACGTCTTCTAATAGGGTTAACAGGTGATTAACAATTTCACAATACAATGTATTTTTGGCACTTCTTCAAAAAATATATAACCACCAATAATTGTATGACTATGACTGCTACCAGATCCATCACTGGTATTTTTACCTTTACAAAAATAAATTATGTTAATAGTTCCACTGTATAGTATACGTTGTGAGCATGTTTTGACAGCCAACATGTCTATGAAATAAAACCAAATATACAAAACAAAATTAGCATCAGAGGGTTGGGGAAAGAAATCAAGGGTAATGGAGGACTTTATAAGTCAGTTTCCGGCAATGTTCGCCAGGTGGCGCCAGGTGTCAACGGGCCTACATGGTTCTAGGTAAACAAGAACTCCATTTAGGTTTTTTATTTGGTTTTTACTACAAATTATCATCATTATGTCGCAATATGAAAAAAAATTGTAGTACGTCTGAAATGTGAACTGAGAAAACGTGACGGAATTTGTTTACGTTACGAGAAGAAAATGGGAATTGTTTCAGCAAGCTAGGACTGCTGAACATCATACATGTCACACACACGATGGTATCTGTCTGACATATCTGATGCTAGAACATTATTTCAAGTTTGCTTGTAATGTGTGGTTTTTCTACACATTTCACCCTTTTATATGTATTTTAATTAGCTCAACTAGCATATCATTTTACTGTTGTATTAATTAATAATATAGGATTCCATACGATTCATGGTACGCACAAGCATTATTGGCTGTATATAATTATAGTAAAATCACACACACGCATATATATAATATATATATATATATATATATATATATATATATATATACATATACATATACATACATATATATAATATATATATATATGAGAAGAGAAAAAATATATATACGTTTGTGTGTGGTGTGGTGTGTGTGTGTGTGCGTGCGTGCGTGCGTGCGTGCGTGCGTGCGTGCGTGCGTGCGTGCGTGCGTGCGTGCGTGCGTGCGTTCGTGTGTGTGTGTGCAATTTTACTAAAGGAGACTTCAAATTCCGTCCAACATGAATACATCTCATGGGATGACGAAATAAGTTGACAAGGAAGATAGTTCAAGCTTTGGATACATAGGTACCCCGACACTTCCATGCTTTAAAATGCCAAAACAATTGCAACAACCAGCAATTTTTGAAGAAGGAATTTATATCAATACAATAATAACTAGTACCTAGGTTGCTTTGAAATTGCCTATTTGGGCCTATATGTCACGACAAGTGGTAAATAGCGCTTCTTGGAGACAAGTCGCTTCGTGCAAGCACAGCAAAACAAACGACTTACCTGACAGTGCAGGTGTAATGGCGGCAGCAACCACCAGTGCCGTAAGGATGGTGAGCCACCAGGCTCCATCAAACTATATAACAAACAACTTACCTGTCTCGCCAGCTGTAACGGAGGCAGCAACCAGTAGCACCGTAAGGATGGTGAGCCTCCACCCACCACCAGGCTCCATCTTCACGTCTGCAAGATTGGACTTGCGCCGTGGGCTGTGACGGTGGAACCTCTGTGAATTAACAGAATATCTTCACGTGAGTAGTCACACATTAGATAGTGTTCTATATACGTATGGCTAGACAACTACAGTGACCATTGCGTAGACATGAGTTGGTTGTTGCTCCACACAAGGAACCCCAACGAACTTTTTTTTCATTTCCCGGTCGGGTGCCATAACATGATTACAGAATGCTAGAGACCTATTCAGTCCAGTAGCAATGCGCTACATTTTGTTGTAATGTTCACCGGCGTCAGGATGAATACTGAAAAATTAACGTCGTGCAAAAAATGTACGATATGTAAAATAGGATTTTGCGTTATTAAACGGATTCTTGTTTAAAATGCTTTGTCAGTTCGATTGTTTTTGCTCCTCGCTTTTCAGACTAATTTCACGATAAAGCAAACCTACGAAGTATCCCCTGTGACATGCTAACTCGTTTATACATATGTGTGCCTTCGTTTTTATTAAATAAACAGAAAACTCAGGAAAAAAGTATTCGTTACACCCGTAACAATAACTCGAACCACACATCTGTGTTACCGTGACATTCGGAAAAGACGGTAGCTTGAAAATCTCGCGTGATCGAAAAGGAACGGTGAGATTAGTCTCGCTTAACCGACTGTCGGTCGGCTGCGGAACTACGCCGAGAAGACAGTCTGGCCCCATAGGGTCCGTAAGTGTGTCACGATACACGGCGAGACTTAGTCTCGCTTAACCGACTGTCGGTCGCCTGCGGAACTACGCCGAGAAGTAGTTGAGGTAGCCTCGGTTACCCAGACTCCGTGAGGTGGCAGCACTTTTAGGCCCCCTCAACTACGCCTGGGACAGTATATATTCTTAAGTTTCTACATCCGGGCAGCCTTACCCCAGAATAGGGTAGAGACGCTGATTGGCTCTCAGGCCAACTATGAAATAAAAATTTAAATAACGATATAGTTTTACAAGATAATAATGTCATTTGAAAAGTATTCACCATTGAACTTATAGTAACACAACAGTAAGTAAAAATTCAAATTTACCGTTGTTTATAAAATAAGAATTACGGCAGGATTAACCAGTATCCGTGAGGTGGCAGCATTGTCTAGCCCGACACGGATAGCATACAAATTAAATAAGGAAACCTTTTGATTAAATAATGCTGTATTATAAAAACTATTAAAAATTAAACTTATATTAACCCAAAATAAATAGAAATACAAATTTGCAGTTGTTTATAAAAAAAAATATTACGGCAGTGTCCGTGAGGTGGCAGCATTTTATAGATCACGCGGATACCAAACAAAAGCCGGCAAATGTCACCAGACTGTCTTCTCGGCGTAGTTCCGCAGCCGACCGACAGTCGGTTAAGCGAGACTATAGTTGAGGGGGCTTAAAAGTGCTGCCACCTCACGGAGTCTGGGTAACCGAGGCTAAGCGAGACTCCGCGCGATTGGAGCTTATTGGGGTCTAAGCGAGACAATTGATGACTGGACACAAGAATAATACACAATAAAATATTTTACGGGATTTGCATTTTACATTGCTGTACGTTGTTGTTTCGATAAGCACTTATATTCGACAATTTGTATAAATGCGCACAATCATAACAGATGTGTACGTTTATCCCAAACAGGTTGTATTACGCGAAAAATGGCACTTTTCATTATTAGTCAAGATCGCCAAACGCAAGTAGTTGCCGCTGTTGCCAAGGCAACCACCATTTTACTGTCCTAGGCGCAAAACACTTAATGTTGTAAAGTTGGTACCTCCCCTGCGCGCATGCTATAGGAATCTAGGTCACTTCCTTCCGGCTGCGGTGATTTCATTTCGCGCGTTTTTCCCGCTGGCCGAAAATGTCCTTCATGTTTACGAACTTAACTATGTTTTATTTATTATTCGTTATATGCACTTCTATTCAGTTACTGGTGACAAGTAACTGTAAATTCAAGTTCTAACAAGCTTGCAAACGGTATATTTGCAACTGCTGATATATACGCTCCTTCACACAACGCAGAAAACAAACCTAGGCCAGCACTCTCTAGTATGAATCGTAATCAGTATTTCATATGACTGTAAACTTGTTGTAAGAAATCTTGTTTATAAATTTACGATACGTACGTTGAAATAGATTTTAAAAGTCCCTTGTAGTTGCAGTCGTAGGTAGTTATATCAGGATAATGAGACTATAGTTACATAATAATAAAAATTATGGTGTAAGTACAGTGCTACTGATCGAAAGGGAATGTACGTGTTATTTATGCATGTGCTCTAGCCTCTACTATGTATCAATATACGTACTTGCATCCGAAATAATTAAATCTGCATGACGAAAATGCAAGGCTATACAATAGTGAATAAACTGGCACCAGACCATGACCAACAGCTGGTAAACAAACGTTTCTATAGCCCCCCTCCCGAAGTGTAAGACTTGAGTGCCGATATCCCCCCGTTCAGTATGCTGATGCAGTTAGTTTATAATTATAACACCCTCAAAATGTGGGTGGAATGTTTAGACTGCCTTATAAGTAAAAATAAATAAAAACGTATAACATAAATTTTTATAATCATGAAACTCTGCATCATATAAAAAATTCAGTGGTCGGGCAACAGCTAATTAAGTGCAAAATATATGAGCAGACAGGCAAAACAGCTTGATCCCCAGCAGCCAGCTTTAAATCTATCCTGACATGTGAGTGAGTTAATTATTGTATAGGTACCAAATTCTTTAACGTGCATATAATATATATATATATATTATATCAGAGATGGAGTACTAATTGTACTCGTGTACGAGTACTCGAGTACGAGTACTTTTTTCGTACTCGTACTCGAGTACGAAGCAAAGTAATCGTACTCGTACTCGAGTACATTACCAAAGTAACCGTACTCACGAGTACTTCTCACGATTAAATTTTTTTCATATGAACAGTTGCAAGCAAATATATTAGACAGATAGAAATGGCAATATTAGAAGTAATCTAATAAATTTAATAATAGAGGTATTCATTTTCTATTACTGTTGAGCATTTCAGTTAGATACTCAGTCAGATTTCCCTAATTAATACCCTCTCTTCCCAGAGAAGCCACATCTCCTCACCCTCCTGCTTAGTACAAAATACAAGTTATATTGTGACAGTCCCTGGGAAGCACTGCAGGAGATAAGCATCCCCTAACAACTTGCTTTGTAACTTTAGCAGCCATGCCACAGCTGGTGTCTTCCCGTTATAGCTACTTCCCGTTATAGTTCCTTTTTATTCCCGTTATAGCTGCTAATTAATTTTGACAGTTGAACTAGTCCCATTATAGCTACTTTTCTATTTCTCCATTTTACAATGTAACAAGATAAGAGAGCATTAACTATTTCATCTCCATCCAGCTGATGTCCATGAGGGGATGTGTGTCGCACTGAGGAATTTCAATAGTCAAGTGATAATTTTTAACAAGTACTGTGTGGAGACATATGGCTTGGTGATGAATTCAAAGTTTGCGAAAGTGGTGGGGAAACACCATCCTAACATCTTCCAGTTCATGGTTGCTAAACATGATGCTGCCATCCCACCACCACATAACAAGAATAATTGATGACTTTCATTACTTTTTGATAAATGCAATTCTGTACAGAAACACACACTAGAGCACACTAGGCTGAATCCTTATGCAATGTTTTGATTGTGGGTTGCAAATACTGAATACAATAGGAGGTAAACACAAGAGGAGGCTAGGGGTAGCAACTATTATATGCCAAGCCAATATTGATGTCTGCCCAAGCTCCAAACACAGTTCTTCGGTGACCTCTCGAAACATGTACAAACCACACAATGATAAACACCTAGGCTCCATCTCTCTTCTAAGTGAGATGTGCCATCTCTTACAGTAATTGATGTACCCTTTATTGTTTAAAGGGCTAAGCATATAATAATTAAAATATTTCTTATATCAAACACATTTTAGGCGCCATCAGCTACATTAAGAAATAAAAGAAATAAAAAGAAAAATTGTAAGAATTGCTAAGCCTAGGCTAAGTCAAAAACTAAAGTATAAGGAAAGGAGAGTCCCAATTTTAACAACACTGCTTTATTTAATCAGAAAACTTTGAACCAGAGCCAACACTGGTCAACAAATTGAGACTCCTAAGTCATTATTATATTGATCTCTTTGACTTAGCCTTTAGTTCTTGGAGAACACAAACATTTCTTTCTCAATGTTTCTTCCTTGACCTGGCTGAATTAAACTGACTGCTGGTGTATTTGAAGTTTTGAACTGACAACTGGACTAATGGTAACCACATCAATTTTCTTAACTCTTGTATGGTGCGTTAATGGGTGTATTAATTAATATTTAAATTCCCTGATGCTTTATGTGCACGAGCTATTGCTAAATTTTTAAGTTTGAAAGCCAAAATATGTGTATTTTCTCAAGCTAGTTCACTTATGGTTAGTCCTTGTTCCTTATGTACACAAATACATCTTTTCCTCCCATCCCGTTCTCTTGCATTGTGAGGAATTTTAACTAGAGGTTGGTAGGGTCACATGTGCTAAATATAGGACATTTCAGTTGATAATCGCTATTTCTGGTAAGAATGGCTCCGCCCTTCCTTCTAAATCCTAATTTATTAGGATGTTGCTTAGGGAGCTTACCAGGGAAGAATGCTGCATTTAAATCCAGACGAGAGGGTCTGTCTGAAAGTATGTGATAAGTTGGCTATTTATAATAAGTAAATAAGACAGTTTATTACTAAGTAACATTAAAAATGCACAAGGAATGTTTTGGCATTGTGGCTCTTATTCACACCTCCATCATGCATCCAACATCAAACTATTTACACTACCTACACAGGCAGTATTTACAGCTCCACCTGTAAAACTATCTTCACTACCTACACCTCCAATACTTGTAGCTCCATTGCTCTGTGCTGTGGTATGGATGAATAACTGTCAACCAAGTCAAGTTCACATACATTTAAATGCCTCAAAATGCTCTTGTAAATCACAACTGAGTTATAAATAATGTGTGTACATTCAGGAGTATACATGAATATACAATTCCAAAGCCAGGCCACGTTCAAATAATTTTGCAAATAAAGACCAGTTCTAGTGGACGCAACACATACATGATGCGGCGCTAAAATTTGCAACAAAATCAATGTTCCTTAACATATTCTGATATTGATGATGTTGATATACCAATTATTCTATGAATTAATGCATTGTTTGTTGAAAGTAAGTTGAACTTTAGCAATATCTTAACGGGTACCTTCGTTCGTAGCTTCGACTATATTTTTATGGGAGACGTGTCGTAGACGTGATACTCATAGACATAGCTTGTGGGTACCTTTCATCGACAGAGTCCCTAATGATCGACCGTTTCATAAATGCAATAAATGTATATGCGCCCATGACATCAGTTTGCGTGTTTGTTTACACATATACAATTACGTTGGTACAGTAACAGTCAACCCCAAAAATAACACGCAAACTGATGTCATGGGCGCATCCATTTATTGCATTTATGAAACGGTCGATCATTAGGGACCCTGTCGATGAAAGGTACCCACACGCTAGTCAGTTAGTCAGTGTAGCGGCACCGTCTGCTGATATTCCTAACATAAATACCTACTTTCTACCTGATGATCGTTTTTAAGCTTATTGTTGATTATTTGTCAAAGATGTATCAATTCGTCAGTATCTGGTAATTATCATTTACTGGCTGTAAAATGTGAATACGCTTCACGTAGGTCAATTTATGAACTTTATTATAGTACAACCCATAAAGGGCAAAATAATAATCCGAGGAAGTACGTATGCCGCTGCGAAGGGGTTATAACATTATTTTACTCGCTCATCTCGCTCATCACCACAGTTGCCTTATCACCCATATGCTAGCCAGAATTGTACTACACCCCTGTATTTTATTTTACGATAGTTCATTACCTTGGAATTACCACATCTATGGTATAATACACATACAATTATATACATTGATACATTGTTGTTTCAATATGCATGCCTCATTGACAATAAACTATCTTAATTACCTAGGCGAAGGCCACTGACACCTCAACTCCTCGTCTACACGCACGCAGGCACGCACGCAGGCACGCACGCACGCACGCACGCACACACACACACACACACACACGCACATATTAAATAGCCACGTTACTCAACGATGCTGATGCTTGGGGAAACGCAGTCACCCGCGAAAAAAACATTAAACAAATTGCGATCAATGGGGTTCCACGAACGAACGCACGCATGCGGGCGCGCACACACAGAAACATTGTTTTACAATATTAAAATTGGTGTAAGTATTGATTTCTTTCAAAAGTAACCAATTACATAGTACTGGATCTTTTCTCAATTATTGTTTTCAATGTAATTACTGAAAGGACGATCGATAATTATAAAAGACATAAAACTGCATGATAACTGTATGATATCCGAACATTTAATATCTACTATTTATCAACTATTGTATTATTTATTTATTTTAACTTGTAATATAGTTATTAGTATTTTAGTATTATTAAGACTAATATTAATTATTTATATTGAAAACATTACATTGATTAATTAATTTTACAACTACATCTACTTTTTAACTGTAGGATAATCTCCACATTCCTATAAAGTGTAACGCGCCTCTGAATGGTTTTATTGCTAGAGATATGGCGAAAACAAATACTGTTAATTATTATAATAATTTATTGTTATTATGACCAGCACATGTGATTGGCGGAATCAGCTCTGTGGCACTTATTGTGAATTTTTATATTAATTTAACTTTACATATAAATAGTACTCCGCATTATATTGTCCACTATTCTAATATATTCGATAATCCTTTAAATGGTCAACTCTATACGAAAACATAAGCTGCGAGTGTGAATATATCGTAACTTATAGACGTAGGCGTCAAATGGAGAGATGGTAACATGAAGAGAAACAGCAGAAAGCTAATGGTAATTAGCGCCACCCCACACCGCGCGCGCCCATTGCTTATCTATATATAGATAAGAGGAGGTACCAACTCGCCAACTTTAATGCTCTTGCGTCCCAGGCGGAGTTGAGGGGGCTTAAAAGTGCTGCCACCTCACGGAGTCTGGGTAATCGAGGCTACGGTGAGATCGACCTTTGAACCGTCCATGCTGGCCTCGATAGATGTAGCCTCGGTTACGATAGATGCCGTTTACTTCAGTTCAGCTGCAATTGTTCTGTTGTTTTGCCGTTTTTTGTTCAACAATGGGACGCCCGCGTATATATGCGACAGAATCGGCAAGGAAACGGGTAAGGGCACAGAGCCGTAGAAAGACGGAAACAGCGGCCGAGCGAAAGCGTGTATTTGGGAAAAACATTCGACTTGTGGAATCAAACGAAATGTACGACCGGTGTCGCGCTTACATTTTTCCGATCGTTAAAACCGTTCCGATTGACGTTTCTGCGCATGCGCGTATCTAGGGGATACGCGTAAGCGCTACCTACGATGGTCGCGCTTACATTTTTCCGGTCGTTAAAAACGTTCCGATTGACGTTTCTGCGCATGCGCGCATCTAGAGGCGCGCGCGACAGCGCTAGCTAGCTACGATGGTTGTTGCTCACGTGTATTTGGGAGTTTGAGCGTTATAGCACGGTCTAATGGACCTTGTGCACTATAGCGAGGGAATTCCCTCCGTTATGGATATTTTGTACTCGTCAAAGGTTTGTTTTGCCGCCATTATCCCATGTTAAAAGGCCTGTGACGGCTGTGTTTTTCGGGTGTCTCGCAAGATCTGGCTATATCACAAACTGGCTACCTAACACGAAAATGTAGTGAAAAAGACTTCACGGCATATAATCAAAGTGAGTGAATCCGTCATCAAAGAGCGCCGTAACTTATTATATTACTGTTTATGCCATACTATTTGACAGCAAGATTCTCGTTGAAATCAACTTGTGAAGTCACGCGTCTGCCGCCAGGTTTGACAGCGCCTTCATCTTCGACTTTTTTGTGCAGCTGCGTTTGCCATATGTCTTAGTTGTTATAATTATATGATTAACTTGATGTGTAGAACCTTATTGTATAGAAATGTGTCGCGTGAGGCAATTTTAGTTATGTGTACCACAGCCTTGGCTAGGGCTAGGCGAAGCCTAACTAACGTAAACACCCGCAATCGTAATCATGGACAGTCATTGACATAGGCTGTCATAGTGACATAGGTCATAGCCATGGCCTGGGGTAAAGCAGGCAGCTACAAAAATAAAATCATAACATATAATGATAAATATGGCCCATGTGAAATTATCTGTGTACATTTATTTGTTATAAATTATTGAATCAAGGTGTTGCTTGGTATCATATTGATTTAACTGTTATGTATCATCGTAATGACACAAGGACATCTTCTGTCAGGTCCAAAATCCGTGTCATTTAAGATTATTCAAGGGCAGACAACACGCACGGTTTTTTGACATGGGCGTTTCGAGATTTAGAATTTGCTACTTTCATAGCTTGTATTGCAGGTACTGTTTGGTTTATGATAATTTATTATATATATATATATATATATATATATATATGTATATATATATATATATATATATCCTGTAGATTGAGCAAAAAAATTGATAAATATTTCAGGTATTTGTGTTCTATCCACATCTTGACAGAATGTCATCACTGGGGGAAAATTGACATTTTGGTACAAAGTTAATTGAGGAAGATGTAACTGGTATATAATTGGACATGCCAGAATAATTTTTTTAGCAAAAGTAAGACTATGTAAACATTTCAAATATGTGTTCTACCACATTCTTACAGAATATCATCACTGGGAGAGATGGACGTTTTAGATGTAAGAGGTGAAAAATTGTAAATGCCAAATGTGGAGGATAATCTTCCGGATGACCTGTGTAGGTAGCTATGCCCACGTAGATTGTCTGCCTCGATGTCTGAATCAAAAGCACGTCTCGTGAAAAGGTAACTAAGGAAAATATCTTGTAAACCAATATCGTTCTCTATCTGTCAGTGTGTTTGTGGAGCCATATCACCAATAATTTTGCTTATATGTGATTTCAAAGGGGGTTTGTAGTCATTACACTCACAATGCTTCATATTCACCTTTTTATGCAATTAATCCTCCCACAATTTTATTCAAGGCTATATACTAATCAATATCGTGAGTCAGTGACTCTAAGCTTTTATGTTGCAGTTACTTACACTTACAATACTTTTGCATACATTATAGCTATAAGTTTACAGATGCATTCTGTTAATGTGACGGTAGCTGTATGCATGTTTCAGAGTGAAATGTCTCATGACCAATGGCTTTTCTAAATACATTGTTGATCCGGGCTTTAGATTATGGTTATGTGGATGACAGAATACCTAAGGTCACTTTTCCAGCATTTTACAACTCCTTCAGATATCCCGCATAAATTTAACTATACACACGTGTTTGAATATCTGATGAAGAGAGAAGTGATTGTTTTATCAGCAGATGAAGTTGTTATCGATAATGTCATGTTGCCAGTGCCAGAAAAATCACTGCGGAGTGTCTGTGTGTGGCAGGGTGTTGAGGCAAATGCAACCATGTAGGAGCAAGAATGACAGATGAAGACTAGCTGCACAGGAGAACCTCAACAATGGCATCTGCCCTCTAGAACAAGCAAAAAGAGCACAAAGCCCCAGATCATTGGTGAGACAATGTGAAAGTGTACTATCAATAATAATTGTACTGATCATGGGTTTTCTAAGATACTGAATGAAAATATACTACAAGGATTAATGAATACATTTATTTGATTTGCAAATATATATATATATATATATAAGAAAGTAATTTTGCAATTTAGGAATGAATAGTATTTGTATTTAAATACTTTTATAAAGTATTAATAATATCCTAATAATTTCAAATACTTTAGTAGTCGCCGTACCCATCTAGAGGGATCCTCGATTGCTATATATTTATATATACAATGGAAATCAAATAAACATATTCAGTAATCCTTGTAGTATATTTTCATTCAGTATCTTAGAAACGTAGAAAAACCATGATCAGTATAATTATTACGGATAGTATACTTTCACATTGTCTCACCAATGGTCTGGGGCTTTGTCCTCTTTTGCTTGTTCTAGAGGGTAGATGCCATTGTTGAGGTTGTCCTGTGCAGCTAGTCTTCATCTGTGATTCTCGGAACGCAACTAGAGCAAACAAGATTGCTCCTACATGGTTGCATTTGCTTCAACGCCCTGCCACACAAAGACACTCTGCAGTGGTTTTTCTGCCACTGGCAACATGATATTATCGATAATGACTCCATCTGCTGATAAAACAATCACTTCTCTCTTCATCAGATATTCATACATGTGTGTATAGTTACATTTATGCGGGATATCTGAAAGAGTGTCTGTCCAGTTGTAAAATGCCGGAAAAGTGACGTTAGGTATTCTGTCATCCACATAACTTTGCACAATGTCATAAGCCAAAGCCCGGATCAACGATGTATTTAGAAAAGCTACTGGTCATGAGACATTTCACTTTGAAACATGCATACAGCTAGCATCACATTAATATAATGCATTTGTAAACTTATAGGTATAATATATGCAAACATATTTAAGTGTAAGTAACTGCAACAGAAAAGGTTAGAGTCACTAACTTACTGTATTGATTAGTATATAGCCTTGAATATAATTGTGGGATTAATTGCATAAAAAGTTGAATATGAAGCGTTGTCAATGTAACAACTACAAACTCCTATTTGAAACCCTATATAAGCAAAATTATTGGTGATATGGCTCCACAAATACACTGACAGATAGAAAACGGTATTGCTTTACAATATATTTTCCTTAGTTACCTTTTCACGAGACATGCTTTTGATTCAGACATCGAGGCAGACAACCCACCTGTGCATAGCCACCTGCGCAGGTCGTCCGGAAGATTATCCTCCACATTTGGCATTTCCAATTTCGCGCCTTTTACATCTTCTTAACTAAAATGTCCATCTCTCCCAGTGATGATATTCTGTAAAAAAAAAGTGGTAGAACATACATACCTGAAATATTTACATAGTTTTACTTTTGCTAAAAAATGATTCTGGCATGTCCATTATATACATATTCCTCAATTATCTTTGTACCAAAATGTCAATTGTTTTCCTAGACCTAGTGATGACATTCTGTCAAGATGTGGACAGAACACACATACCTGAAATATTTAACAATGTTTTATTTTGCTCAATTTACAGCAGATATATATATATATTAGATATAATAAATTATCATAAACCAAACAGTACCTACAATACAAGTTATTAAAATGACAAATTCTAAATCTTGAAACACCTACGTCAAAAATACCGTGGACGGTGCGTGTTATCTGCCCTTGAATAATCTTAAATGACACAGATTTTTGACCTGTCAGAAGATGTCCTAGTTGTGTCATTATGATGCTACATAACAGTGAAATCAATATGATACTAAGCCACACTTTGATTCAATAATTTATAACAAATAAATTTACACAGATAATGGATTAATTTCATATGGGCCATATTTATCATCATATCTTATGATTTTATTTTTGAAGCTGCCGGCTTTACGCCATGCCATGGGCATGGCCCATGTCCATCCATGATTTCGATTGTCACTGTGCCACTGCCAGACTGTGGGCCTTTTGTTTAGCTAGGCGCCTTAGCCTAGGCTTTGGAACATAATACTACAATTATACTTTAGAAAATTTCCCCAAGCGACACATTTCTATACAATAAGGTTCTACACATCAAGTTAATCCTATAATTATAACAACTAAGACGTATGGCAAACGCAGTTGCACAAAAAAAGTCAAAGATGAAGGCACTGTCAAACCTGGCGGCAGACGCGTGACTTCACAAGTTGACTTCAACGAGAATTCTTGCTGTCAAATAGTATGGCATAACCAGTAATATAATAAATTGCGGCGCTCTTTGATGACGGATTCACACACTTTGATTATATGCCGTGAAGGTTTTTTCACTACATTTTCTTGTTATGTAGCCAGTTTGTGATATAGCCAGGTCTTGCGAGACACCTGAAAAACACAGGCCTTTTAACATGGGATAATGGCGGCACAACAAACTTACAAGTACAAAGTACAAAATGCACAATGCAATGCGCCGGAAGGGCTTCCCCAGATAATGATGTCATAGTGCACAAGGTCCATTGGACCATTGACAGCGGATAACAAAGCGCTGTCACTGGTTACGATTAATTGTGCTAGGATTTACTGCTACATCTTTAGTAAATAAAAAATATAGTAGTTATTGCTTCGTATACAAAGATGTATTGTTTATTTATCCTTAATAGTAATTGGATGGATAAATAAATAGTTGCACCAAGTTTGGCATAACAAAGTTTTGTAATTTGTTGTGTGATAAGTGGCTTAAATTTGCATTTAACGCGTACACGGGAGGAAAATAATGACTTATACATTAACAATCTTTATATTATACTGACCAGTTTCCTTTAGTCTACGTTTAAATAATTACAGACATTACTGAAGTAACATGATATATATTTGTTACATTTATTAAAATAACATCATGATCATCGTCTTACCTTCAGGAGTAAATGTGAAAAGATAATGTTAGTTATGTTCAGTGATGTTTTGTTGAAATGAATCCATACTGATAGTTTTTGGTATTCTGAATTTACTTCGTGAATAAGCCTGTAACAGTTATGTGTAAGTGAAACATATTGATGTCCTCTATAAATAGCACATAATTTTATTGTTTTAATAATGGCCTTTAAGTATAATATGAACATAACTGGACCCAGTACAATTCTTTGTGGTATAACTCATGTGGCCGCCATTACCTCTGAACTGGATTGATTAAGCAAACACTGTTGCCTAGTTCATTATTGAAGCACAGTAGACACACAATCCTCATTCAATAACAATTTATTGTAAAAAATTAAAACAAAAAATAATCCCAAATCCAATCTATCTTGCGTGGGTGAGGCTAAATTGATATACATGCTGTATATAAAAAAATCAATGAATTCTTGGGATACCAAAATTAAAACATTCCTCTTAAAGCAAAATAATTGTACATAGATCATCTGTATAAAATGTTCAAGATCACATCACATAATGACTAAAAATAAACATATATGCAACCAATCATGCATGCATATTTTTAAAACTGCAATAAGTGGACTGGTTAGATTTCAGGATTACACAAACATTTATTGCCAATTTGTTTTAAAGTGTCTTATGTTATTTATTTACTGCTAAAATTGAAACTGTTTATTTACTTTTTGAAAAATATGCATGCATGATTGGTTGCATATAGGTTTATTTTTAGTCATTATGTGATGTGATCTTGAACATTTTATAATCTGAGACATTATATGAGCAGTGGCATGCACCACCCGGCAGTAGCCAAGCATGAAAATGTCCAGAGAAGGGTACGCTCAGCAGCACTGAAGCATACTTTAAAAGGTGTGTTCAAAAAGGCTGAATTCGAGTCGCCTCAGTCAGTGGCAGTGCTGACTCAGGAGCTGAGTCCAGTTATCAGTAATAAGATTATCGACATCGTCAAACGTTCATCACAAATAATAATTATTATTATATTAAGTAACGTCATTTGCATCGGAATATAACTATTGGGTTGCATTAATTAAGTCGTTTATGTAGAGTAGAAATTATACAGCAATGATAGGAGTGAGCCCTGCATCAGTGCATGGTCGTGTGTGTTTTCAATATCTTTATTTCAGATTGTCATAGTACACACAGATGTCCACATAAACATTAAAAAATACAAGTGACTAGAAAAATATAAAAGTATTGCACATGGTAAATAGAGAAAAAAACATTGCACAATGGTACATTCAATCAAAAACTATTATGTATATATAACATTTTGATCCAATGTCGTCTTATCCTGGATTGGCATTTTATATCACTGTTGATAATTGCAATTACCAACTTATTATAAGAGCATCGAGTTTCCGCATGAATTTATATACAAGGTTTCTAATTACAGCTTTACTATCTGGTACATGGTATTCTACAAACATGGTGGAGGCGAAACACGTTATTGTAAGCCACATGAAGATTATGTATACTTGCTACTGTGTAATTCCACCACAGCTGAGCAGTATACATGGGAGAGCAGAAAGTTCTAAGCAAAGTCAGTTTCACTTCAGTGGAACACATGTAAAATTTCCGCAATAGTATATTACCCTAGCATATAGTTGTCGGCATTGGCGTAAGATATCTTTGTCATCACATAATGTTTTAGATAAATAAAATGACCGCAATATTTCACATTATCCACTTCCTGGATTGTTTCACCATTAATCTATGTGATCGGCCACAGCGCGTCAGATTGAACGGCTCTCTGAGCAGAGATCCCGTGTTGTCAGATGAGGTTATAGTAAATACCGGAGCTCCACAGGGATGTGTCCTTTCACCAATTCTCTTTTCCATTTATACGAATGACATATCATGTAACAACTCATTTCTCACTCTAATCAAATACGCAGATGACATGGCACTTGTAGGCCGCCTTAAGGATGAATTATCTCTTTTTTGAGTACCGTCTCCAAATTGATGCGCTAGCTTACCAGTTTACCTCCACCTTTCTTAAACTGAATTCAACGAAAACGAAAGAGTTAGTGTTTGGAGGAGGAAGGATTAGTCAGACACCGGAACCGATATTGATAAATAATCAAGAAGTTGAAATAGTCAAAAGCTTCAAGTATTTAGGTACTGTGCTAGATGAGAGGCTGTCGTTCTGAGAACATGTCGATTATGTATATAAGAGAGCCCAACAACGACTTTTTCTACTTAGAAAGCTGAAAAGCTTTGATGTTAGCCAGCACATTCTCCAACTTGTGTACAGAAGTTTGATAGAGAGCGTTCTTTCTTTTAATATAATTACATGGTATGGCAATGTCAGTGGAAAAAATAAAGTAAAGCTTGCTCGCGTAGTTAACACAGCAAGCAAGTTAATTGGCAACAATCAAAAACAGCTGTCCAGCATATATAAAGATGCACTGAAAAGGAAATCAACACAAATTCTCTATGATCCTGCTCACCCTCTTAATCAAGCCTTTCAGAAACTGCCATCATTAAGACGCCTAAAAGTGCCATTAGCCAAAAAAAATATCTTCAAAAAATCGTTTGTACTCTGCTATTTTAATTTTAAATGCTAAATTATAATGCTGTTTTCAACGAGTCATTAATTAATTTTTACATTTTATGTGTCTCATATTATTATGGTAACTCTTTATTTAATCTTATTTATTTATCAATTTTAGTATTATGTTATTGCTAATGTTATTGTCTCCAATCAGAGACCCATTTTAAGAAATTATACATGCTTATTTATTTATTTATCTTAGTAGCTATTTTTATTCGTAATTTATTTTGATACTTTACCTATTTTAGTGATGACTATATTTACTATCATTTTATATTGTATTGTAGATATGATTCACCAATGTTTTTATTACTGTCATTTTATGTGTGACTAAATAAAAATTTCCGTTTTTAAACGGATAATAAAGTTTTTTGAATCTTGTTAATCTTAAATGATGAAACATCAAAAATTTTCATATAATTTTATTATTTACTTTTAAATATTAACACAGCACTTTTCTTGGAGTTGTACTTGATATCATGGTTTAATCCATAGAGTCCTCATACCTGCATCAGTTCAGACAGTCTTCATACAGAAGGGAACAGAATTACCAAGTCATCAGCATACATAAGTTGGTTGATAGTTGTACTACGTATGACACACCCTGTGTTACATTTGTTTAAAGCTATGGTTAAATTATCCATATATATATTAAAAAGGTGTGGTGAGAGTATACCACCTGGCCTGACACCATTTGTAACACCAAAATGTTCCGACAATTTGCCTGACCATCTTATACA
Source organism: Oasisia sp. SBJ-2009 (assembly GCA_964017155.1). Classification (NCBI taxonomy): domain Eukaryota; kingdom Metazoa; phylum Annelida; class Polychaeta; order Sabellida; family Siboglinidae; genus Oasisia; species Oasisia sp. SBJ-2009. The sequence goes on from OZ024855.1 coordinate 20,821,125, forward strand.
CATAGTCTGATTCGATTACCAATATATAAGCAGTCTAACAATATATCCAGGCACTCCCCTGTCAAACAACTTTTGAAATAAGATAGCATGTTTCACTCTGTCAAAGGCTTTAGAAGCATCTAAAAACATGTAAACATAGACCCATTTAGACTCCTATGCCTGTCAATAACTTCCTTTAAGACACAATACACAAGTCTGTCCCATGTTTTTTCTCAAATCCAAACTGATTGGACATTGTTGACCGCATAACTGACATGCTGTCTAACAATATGTTTTCAACAATTTTTGACACAATACTAGCTAATGCAATAGGTCTATAATTGTCTTTGCTGTTAATCTTGCTACATTTATCTTTGATAATAGGAACCAGCACAACAGATAACAAAGATCTAGGTAACAATCCATGTACAAAAAACCCAGTTATACACATAGCAAGTAAAGGCACAATGCACTTATCACAATGTTTAAGGTGTTCAGCATCCACACCGCCATAATTCAGTTATTTCAAGAATACCACTAACATGCTCAATACTATTAGGTAAAGGTGTAAAGGTAAATGGCGGTCTCATTGGACTGGACTTTAGCCTTTTTGAACACACCTTTTAAAGTATGCTTCAGCGCTGCTGAGCGTACCCTTCTCTGGACATCGTCATGCTTGGCTACTGCCGGGTGGTGCACGCCACTGCTCATATAATGTCTCAGATAACTGTAAACTTTCGCTGGTTAACAAACTAGTTGACACGCGCATGCGCAGAAACGTCAATCGGAACGGTTTTAGCGGTGGGTGCCGCGGGGTGGGAAACGTAAACATCCCGCATAGCAACCAAGGCCGTATCTGACTCGCGCATGCGCAGAAACGTCACTCGGAACGGATTTAACGCCGGTAAAGTGTAAGCGCTACACCGGCATTAGTTCGCCAAATGTCTTTTGGACAGGTTAGTACTGTTATTACTCGGCTTCAACCGTTTTTACATTGTTTTAATATTGCGTGTACCAGCTGACAAAAATATTTGTTTTGCTATTAAATTAGTCGACGGTATTACCTTTTCCATTCCCTAGCCTAAGTTCCCGAATGGACACAGCTTACTAATACTAGGTCTAGGCCTATCGGCGTAGACGTAGTACCGGTGTCAGATAGAATATTGACCCGCGTAGAAAAGTGTCCCGGGGGTCAAAATACTATAATAAAAAATTGACCCCCCCATGGAAAAATTACCCACCCATTTTTCTTCATGGATTTTTCTTTTTTTTTTGTATGTGTTGATCGAAGGTAATGTTTTGTTTATCGTTGTTTATATACAATAATAATATTATTGTTGTGCCATATAATACTTTTTTCCAGTGAAAGATCTTTTTAAACTGATACTGCTCAGTCGGCATATTTTGTTGACATTTGCACTAACACCAGTATTTCATTTTGTGTCCAATTTCATGGAAAGCATTCTGCTTGGTCCACGTTCTCCTAACTGCCTTAGGCAAATGTTTGTCAGTTTATATGGTTATGTGATGGTGTATGATTCATTCATAGTAAATATCCATTTGAAAATTACCAAATAAATGTTTTACAGTGGGGGGGGGGTCATATGTCTATGGTATAGTATAAATATTGACCTGTGGCTCACAATAGTAAATGTTATAAAAATGTTTGCCAATTTATAAGGTTATGTGTTGGTGTATGATTCATACAAGCATCATAGTAAATATCCATTTGATAATTACCGAATAAATGTTTTACAGTGGGGGGTCATATGTCTATGGTATAGTATAAATATTGACCTGTGGCTCACAATAGTAAATGTTATAAAAAATGTTTGCCAATTTAGAAGGTTATGTGTTGGTGTATGATTCATACAAGCATCATAGTAAATATCCATTTGATAATTACTGAATAAATGTTTTACAGTGGGGGTCATATTTCTATGGCATAGTATAATGACCCGTGGCTTGTTATACATAGAAAACTGTAAAGCTTTTTCAATTTGGACACCCCTACAGCCATCAAAAACAAACCTTTTGCTATTACCAGGTAGACATTTCTCTGTGATGTTTGTATAATAAAACTACAAGCCTGTAACTATCCAAATAGGCAAAGTTTTAGTTTTCTATGTATATCAAGCCACAGCTCAATATCAGTTATTAATTAGTGACCTAAATTTAAGATTATATAATTATTATCTTTTGAAGTGAAATAGTTGGTTATGTGCTGTAATTCAACATTATGATCAAAACCATTATTTCAAATACATATGGGTGGGTCATTTTTCTATAACTTAAAATTTATGGAAAAGTGACCTCGGGGTCATTATTCTATATAGAATAGTGACCCACGAATCACTTTATCCCCGAGTTAATATTCTATATGACACCGGCCCATTCTTTGGACTTGTCCGAAGCAGGGTTGGGTCCAAATACACATCAGCCAAATCAAATTTAAGTACAGATGGCTGTCTGCACAGACACATTGCTTTTCCATATTTCAATTGTGTGTGTGTGTGCGCGTAGTGCATGTGTGTGTGTGTGTGTTACATCAAGTAAACTTTTTATGGAAAACTATGGTACAAAATTGTAACTTTTGTCAAGGTTTAAAGGTAAAGGTAAGTTCTGATATAGCGCAGTATCCAATCTTTAGGATATATTCATCACTGTCTATAACCAGGTACTCATACAGCTGGGTGAACTGGAGGAATGTACAGTGAAAAGACTTGCTCAAGGTTTCACATGGCAGCACAGGATTCGAACCCAGGTCTTCTTAGCTGAAAGTCCGATGCTCTACCTCTGAGCCACTGCACTACTACTTAATTAATACTAGGCTATTACTAGCAACCTTTGTTTATGGCCAATATTAAAGAAAAAGTGTCAGTCTGATAGACTGGTGCATTTCGTCATGAAATTTTAGTAGTACGCCTGCAGTGCAGTTGTGAGGATCACTAAGTTGGTTTTCCTAGCACTTAGTCTTCATGGCATTAAAATGAACTAATTTTTAGTATAAGTTTATTCTCATGTTGTTTTACCTAAAACCACTAATGACCTGTTATGGTGCTGTGCAAGTTAACAAACACAATTTGCTGTTTTGTGGTAAAAACTCAGCAGTGATTAAGATTAACAACAATTAATTTCATTTAATATTACAAATTCACTATTCAGGGCTGTATAGTCCACAGGACCTCAGGACCTCTTGGGCCAGTGTTGATGATTAAATGTCCATTTTGAGGTGTTTACAGTAATGCTCACTGGTTTGGTTATGTTTTATTTCAGATGCCGCAAAGTTAAGATGTTGCCACTCTGCAGCCTGTTACTACATGTGAACTTGTGCATGACATTGAAGAAATTGTGACTGACGAGTACAGACGATGAAGACATGACACTGATGACAAGAGCGGAAGACGTCACTGGCAAACCATGCTGCATTGTGTACAAAGAATGATTTTTGGAGCTTGCCAGAATGGAGGTAATCATTGGTATTTGATATTCATAAAATATCATCATGACACAAGCAACTGCATTTTAAAGATGTTTAGAACTTATAAACTATTCATTTTGTATAATGGCAAGATAGATGTTATGTTTGTTTTGATTAATTATGTTTATAATGATGTAAGTATGGTGTATGTTGATTAATTATTTGTTGCCATATTTACATTACAAACATAGAAATTAATATTACAGAAATTATACATTGAAATACTGATAATCAGATTACATAATACACTATAATTGGTATCAACTGCATTCTGATTGGGCAGGCTGAGTAGAGTGGAATACATAACTCTATCTTTACAGAAAGCACTAATTAATGCCCACCAATGTCACTGCATTCACACAATTTTGCTGTGTTTGTGGTGATCTCATATGAATAGCCAGAGAAAAATATGCCAACTAGGTGATTATGGTGAAGAAACATTTAATTCATAATTACAAACTTAAAACATTCAAAATTATTCATTATTAGCCCATTGAAATTATGTGTAATTCATTATTTCTCACAGTCGTCTATTTGCCTATTTGTGTAGATGGATAGATTATGCAAAGTCAAAGGATGCAGGTTTCCCTATGACCTGAAAATAAAACGAGTTTCAAGTGTGCGGTACTTCTGTCATTGAGTAACACCAATTCTATATACTAATCAGTTCTGCTGGTAAAACAATTATTACAATTGTTGTCACATACACGGCTATGCACAGTTGTAATGTTTAAAAAAAATTAAACCGCTTAACCAGTAGAGCATTATATATGTTAATATGCTTCTCAATTGTCAACTTAGGTATATATTATGAATTTGATTCATCTGCCAGTGGAAGTTTTTGTGCCCCCTAGAATTGATTTCCGAACCTGCTCCTGCGTATGAATATGATAGTTTATTTGTCTGCATGAGGTTTTTGCAGTAATGGGCGTCCTTGATAAATTGTATATTGTTGGAATCGCATATATGGACTAAAGTAAAGACAGCATCAAGTAAAAACATTTTATTGAAACTTTTTGACAAGATTGACTACAACATAATGGCAAGCACTGCACATGATGTATGTATTTATTTTTAATATCACATGCACATCAGATAAAAAAACAAGCAGTAATAAAAAATTAGGAAAAGGTTGAAAACATGAATGGTATATATATATATATATATATATATATATATATATATATATATATATAAATATATATATATAAACAGATACTTTTATCACGACTCATTCATTCACACAAATATCCAGCACAAATACATAGTATGTCAAATGCTGGTTAGTTCAAAAACATTAATCCCATTTATTAGGCTTTAAAATGATGCCTTTACCTGAAATGACATTACCTACTGCAAGTGTGCGCCTAACACTACAACCATGGGCAAATTGTTGAAAATCCTGAAACAATTGTTACACAACAACAAAATCCTAGCAATTTACATAAAATTGTAAAGTTAACTCATAACGCATTATAGATATTACTGAAACATGCTGTAAATAGCTTATTTTTACAGCAGTAGAACATAAATTGATGTTTTATTAAACATATTTCTCTTGACAAGTTTGCATACAAGTTTCAGTTTGGCTTGAATGGCAGACTCATCTGACAAGATTTTTGAAATATTAGAAATATTAGAAAGATTTGACTTTCTAGATACAAAGTACATATACATACTATATACATGTAATGTGTACATAATAAATAACAATAATAACAAATAAAGTACACTAAGTTAACTATAATTGATACTTTTTTAATCAGTGTTATGTAAAATACAAACAAATATAAATATAACTTTGTTGGTGTTTACAACTCACAGAAAAGTGATTAAACTAGTCAGGGACCTCGCCATATGGCTGAGAGTTACATGTGCAATCACTATATGTTTACTCACCTGTATGAAGAGTACCGGCTACAGATAGTGGTGGATATTATTACTTTATATAGTTAGTCTTTGCATAATAATTTAAGTGTGGCTGAATGCTTCCTACATTAGTCGATATGTTGTTTGATTTAACAGGTCTTAGTAAAGTGTAACATATCTGGCATTTAGAGTTTACAATATGAATACCAAATACCAAACAATTGTATAATTGACTTTTGCTAAATGTATCATCACATAAGATATCATAAATGTCAGAGCCATGTTAATTGTCACTTTGTTTCTTGTATAGGTAGATGAAGATGCACAGAAAATGTCAGGTACCTGGCATGCAGTACCATTGTAGAGAGTGAACTCACACAGTAATGCCATCGATATCCAAGCCGATGAAGTTCATCAAAGAATGCTGAACCTAGTTTATAGTGTTGAGAGAGGTTGACCGAAGGCTCATGCCATATTTGCCTGACCATGGCACCCACTGTTCCACCACAAACTGCAAAGCTAGTCAGATATCACCATATTCGCATGTCAAGCAACCTGCATTCTATATTGGTTTCTAGTCAGTTTGGGTAACTGACTGGCCTGGAAGTCAGTGCACACACCATCTGTACGGGGGAGTCTGTCACGGATGCAACACACAACTGAGATCACTCGGTTGATATTCACATGACATTTGATCTGCAGCGTCTTGTGGTTGTGGAATCTTGTCCGGGATCTTGGACAGTATATAGCTTATTAACTTGTTGACCTATTTGCTGTTCAGTTTCCTGTTGAGTGTTGACCTAAAAAGAAAAGCATAATATTCAAATTCAGTAAACAAAAACTGGCATCATGGTATTAGAGTTGTCATTATGGAGTGTTCATTGCCATAATCAATAAATCTACAGCTGTATAACATAATATTTTATGTATGACCTAAAGCATTCCACAAAACAGGCAGCAAGAAATATTCGGCTACAGCAGCATGTACAGGTTGATGTCTAAGCAGGGTTGTAATTTATTAGGTGTGTATTGTCATTACATGAAAGTAAAATTACCCTGCTATATTTAAATGTAGAGATGCCTTATCTTAGATATTATTATAGAATTATTTGAATACTCCCAAGCATAGCCCATTCATATTTTCTGTTTTATTTTCAATATACAATTTTGTGTCAGGGTATGTCATGTAATAACTACTACATGTTATATTTGACATTTTATGGTTCAGCTGGATGTCAAAGTGAATGTTGGAAGTGACAAAATAAGGTGTTGTTGTGATGCCAACAGTATATTTCCTTCACTAAATATTCAAACATGTCTACCTTCTTCAGAATGAATAATAATTGATTTTATAAATTTATTTCTGAGTTATTGTTGTATGCTTTTTTAAAGGTGTTGACCGAAGACTGTGTGGACACTGGACTGGACACACTTAGTATAACATGCATTACACAACTGCAAAGGTTATCCTAGTTTTCCATATCCGAGATATTATGAAAATGCTAATGAAAGCAAATGTGTAATGAAATGGGCATATTAAAATATTTATAAAATTTATACATTGTTAAAATGTTTAATTCACTTGGAGTGATCAGACGTTGGCCTCTTGCAAACTACGTATCCTCCATGCATTTGCCCGACACAAGTGATTGCATTAATCGTAGCCCCTCCTCTGCCTCGTCTCACTTGCATTGTAGTGTGGCCCATACTAATATATCATAATTCGAGTTGTATTATGCATTCATATATTGCTGTGATGAAAAGATAAAAATTAGAACAGCTGGCATATGTAAGTTGAAAGGTATCAGGTATTACATAGACTACAGCCAGGCATCACTGACCACAATGGAAACAAGTGCAAGAATGTTATGTGTAATACTTGCATATGGTGTACACTGGCTAGTAGCTATACAAGCATTTTATGTTCATGTTATAAATACAGGCCGTATGAGTGTATCTGGCTGAGACTAAGCGATGGCGATGGCCGATGCCGACTGTCAAACTTTAAAAATAATCTAACAAGTTAGAGAATCCGCGTCGAGTAGGTCTATAATGAAGTTCGCAAGTTGGAGTTCTTGTTGAATTAGCCCACGACCACTCGCCCTAGTTGCTAACTGCGATAAAATAAATACATACCTTCACAGAAGAAAAGAAAATACATACCTTCACAGAAGAAACACTTCGGAACGTTCGTCACGACACGCAAAAGCACATACGGTTTGTTATTGTGCCGTAGGACGCCGATCTCGTATAAAACACGTGACCCAAAAAGGGCAGGACGTCTACACCGGCTAATGGTTTCGCCAGTTATACCCGGTGTAACGACGATTCTTTTTTGCCGAATAAAAAAAGACAAGTACGCATTTTAAAATTAAACTGATTGTGCATACTAGTTAAACTATTGAAACATTACACATCAGGACAGAAAAGGATTGGCGATGGGCAAAACGAAATGATTGGGAACCTTTAAACCGACATGGTCCGTTCGTGGCTTTTTATTGTAAAATCATGTTATACGGTATAAATTATAGCGTAAAGCCAGTCAAAATATATTTCCATGTACCATTTAGGGGTTGAAAATAGGCGCAGTAAGGGGTGTTGAACTATGTTTACACATCGACCCCGAGGCGTGGCTAAAAGCCCAGAAGGAAATGCATGATCACGCGATGCAGTATCACGTGAACACAAGTTGACGCCACTATTTACATCAACACTAACTAACGCCACCCCCAGCCAGGTGCACAGCTCCCAGTTGGTAAAGGTCAAAGGGAGGGTGTCACTCGCTACAATAGTTATAACTTATACTGATTAACATGATTTTGCAATAAAAATTAAAAGCCACGAACGGACCATGTCGCTTTAGGCTTATACGCATTCGACGCACGTACTGTATCAAAACACGATAATCTCGCATAAGTAGGGGAAGGTCGCATAAAGTGGGCCCCCTAAGCTAAAAACAGCACATCTATTCCAAGTATTAAAAATAACAATTGTTTTAGAAATATTACATTCCAACCTTTAAACTTGTAAATACGACTTTTTATATACTGCCTATGGGCGTCTGAAAAAAATTCAGGAACGTGTCTTTAAAAATCGGGAAGACAAAGTAGGCCCCCTTCAAAAACATTGTCACAAGTCACTCATCAGTACAACATTTCGCATATTCCTCTTTAGTAAAACCTAAAGTACCCACTTTTGGTATTCCCCATATTTGATCCATGTCTCACGAATTTGCTGTCCGGAAACAGCTTGCTGCAATAATGGCATGGTGTCATATTTACTTTAGAAGTCGATTTTCTGCTAGTAATGTGTCGCAATGGGTGCGCAGATTTCAACTTGCTTCCACGGGCCATTCTACTCGTGCGGTGCTGTGGCTCATCATTAGGCGACCTGTTGCTGGCTTTCTTATTCAGCCCCAATTGTCGTTTATATGGGCTACATGTGATGAAGTAGGTCTTTCTATGTTGGTGGTTTTGTTCGCACACTTTCGGAATAGGCGACACGGTTGTCTCAGGTGGTTTCCTCCAAATATCGCTAAACAGGAGTTTGTGTTGCTTCTTGTGCGCTTGGGTAGTGTGTTTTTGTTTGTTTGTTTGTTTGTTTGTTTGTTTGTTTGTTTGTTTGTTTGTTTGTTTGTTTGTTTGTTTGTTTGTTTTACAGGCAATTTAGGTGATTGGGTGTCGCGAAAGGGAGGTTGTTGACTGCTGCATGAAAAGCTATGGGGTTTTCTATTTCAGTAATACGTGGATAGTGGGGCGGCATAGCTCAACATATCAAACCAAAAATTATTGTTCATTTTGTGATACAAGCACAACATTTGGCAGATGTGTTGATAGATATCTTGGGAACAAAAGTGGATATTGGGCCACCGCAAATTCGCCCCCTGGTGGCCGTGGTAGCCATTTTTCAAAATGGCCGCCAACGGTTGGTCAAAATGTTCTAAATCAATGAAGTCACATGCAATAATAATACTACATTTGTTGTCATGTTCATGCCACTTTACTGGGTAAACGTAAGCTGGTATTGTCGCCCTGGGTGAGATAATTGTCTGTGCAATACATAATTCTACATGTCTAGTTGTCGACCATTCTTGATTTGTATCAATCTGGGTAGCGTTATTTAATGTGAAATTTAGTCATTCAGTCATAACAGATACTCTATCTACAACTATGCTCGTGACGTTGTCTTCCTACTTCTAAATATCGATGATGAGGGCAAAATGGTCCCTGTAGACAAAGTGGACCACAGAGGGGCCCCCTTTTGTTACTACTGCGTCAGTACGACTGCCATCTTTAATAACACTTATTTTAAAGAAAATTATAATATATAAACTTTTTGATCTCACGTTTTTCAGTTCGCGTTGCTGGCTTTCGGGTATTGTTCTAAGGTGTTGGGCTATTGCGAATAACAACAAACGGCCGTGGGCCCACTTGGTTGAGGGGCCCATTTTGTGCGACCTTCCCCTACTTTCTCCGATACATTGTCTTGCAAATAAATGCATAACCTGGATTATCTGCGCAACAATTAAGCCGATACATAATTGTGTTTATGAGAATCACTTTAAGTTTGCTGCCACGTGGGTGAGTCATTATGCAGCCCGAATATAATGCACACGCAATGCCCGTTGAATTTAAACACAGTGACCTAGTCTGATAAAGCCGAAGTCTGGCGAACTGAACCGAATATTATTGACCAATAGTAGGCATTACACGGATAGCAGAGCCTAAGGCTAAGCGAGAGTTGCCTTGTATAGTAAGCTGAGTTATAAAGTAACACAAGTAAAGCCTAACTAAACTTCTAAAGGTAAGTTATTGAATGTGTTGTTCATGGCTCCAAGAATGGTTTATTGTATGATTTGAGTTACTTTGGAGCAAACAATTGTCGATGAGTGCGACGTTTCGGCCCTTCAGCTACGGGCATTGCCATTGTTCACGTACTGGTTTCACGTGTGTTGGCTCAGATTTGGGCGGCGGGGCCGCGGCCCCTACCATGAACAGAGATCTGGGGCTAGGACCGAGGCGAGGTTATAAATCCGCACTCAGTACTCCGTGCTCAAATTCCATGCTCAAGCCTTGCTTTCACACCATGCTCATAGTTACGGAGATCTCCAAACTTTCTGAATACGATATCGTATTCAGACTTGCGCACGAAACGTCACAATCCTGTGTATGCTCAAGACCGTGCTCAACGCCGTACTCAGACAAACAAAGGGCTTACCGCCTTACGTAGAAATTGGTCAATTTCGTTGTCAAAGTTTGTCGTTTTTGACAAGATATGCAGTCCGATTTCAGCATCCGAGTCACTTACGAGTAGTTGTCGATCCATTTGAACAGGTGGTCTAATACGAATGTTTTGACAGACACTGTGTTGTGCTTAAAACGGCAGTGTTTACTGAACATTTGCAAACTTAAGCGGCAGTCTTGCAATCATTATGGGGACCATTCGTTTACTGCTGTGAATGAAATACAATCATAGACATTTAGCCATACCGATGGCGATGCCGAATACAATCGGTGGCAGAATGAATATTGCAAATGCTTTAATTCATTCATTTCAAATATAGGTGAAATTGATGTATGCTTAATTAAGGTGGTAGTACCATGTGCCAGTATTCTAAAATATCTTTAAAACATATTCAACAATTTGCTACAAAATGGAGAATTTTCGGGTAACATGAAAGTTGTGCGGGTAATCCCCATATAAAAAATTAAGGTGCACACAAATTCTCTCTAACTACAGACCAGTGTCTGATTTACCCCAGTTCTCGAAGATGCTAGAAAGTATATTCATAGAAGATTAATGATTTCTTGAATGTTAAAAAAACTGCAATGGGCAGTATGTATTTAGATAAGAAACACTGAACTATAATGGCAATATTAGAATGGGTAGAGGTATTAACAACAGCGATGAATAACTCATGCTCTTCAATAGCAGTTTTACATATTTAAAAATAAGGCAGTTAACACTATTGACAACAGCATTTTGTTACAAATATTAGACCACCATGGCATTAGAATTGTAGCATAAACTTGGTTACATAGTCAACTGAACACCAGAAAACAGTATGTATCTATGAATGACATAAATTCAACTTACCAAAATATAACATGTGGTGTACCACAAGGTTCCATACTTGCTCCAATTGTATTTAGCCTATATTTTATGACATGTGTAAAGTATAAACTGTTATGACACAATTAATATTTGCTGATGGCACCAATCTCACAATTTTCATAATGGAAATAATATCGAAACATTTTATATTACCGAATGTACTGTCAGTTAGGTTGGTTTCAAGATGCCTGTGTAATATTTTCTTTCCCTGTGAGACCTACCCTTTCACAAAAAAAATTCATAATTCAAATAGGTTTAAATTAGGAAGTTCTCCACTTCTAGGGTCAAATTGCATTTTGTTTTTATTATTTTCTTGGCATCACTGTCGTCAGCGGTGAGTTGACCATGAGTTCCTTTTCCATTGTCTTTTTTTCCTCTCACTTGTTTCTTGCTACATTCTCTTTCAGCAGTCTCCAATTCCGTCTATATATATATATTTTTTTCAATTCTTCTCCTACTCTTTCTAAGTCACCTTAAACGCAATCCCCCATCGGTCTTCCTCGCCTCCATTTTACCTCCACATTCTGGGCACCTGTTCTCTTTGCCAGTTTTTCATCTCCCATTTTTTTCATATGACCAGGCCATGTACTCTTCAATTTCTTCTTAGAACTTTCCTTCACTCCATTCCATACTCTCATCTCAACCATTTTCTCTTATTAGCTCTCTTAGCTCCCACGATTATTATTACCAGTTTTTTCGCAATCCTGGACCTTCTGTTGTTTCTCTGCAAGTGCCATCGTCACTAGTGCATTTGTGTAACACGTTTCCGTGATATGGGTCTATCTCCCGTAACCTCTTCGAGTCTTCGACTTTCCTCCAAGCGTTTGTTACTGGTTGAACGCCGATGCCACATCATCTATGTTAAGGTAGGGATGTTTATTTATTGTTTTAACAGAATAAGTAACTATATGTTGGTATGTGTCATGGTCTTTGTCAGTAGGTTTGGGAGAGTAGCGTGAGGAATGTGGTGGCCGGCTATAGGTTGATGATGTGTAGGGGCTTTGGGTTCGTGTCTCTTTAATAATGTATCGGTTATCTCTTACTTTCTAACTTTGACGCCTTCTGTGAATGGTTTTGCAGAACTACCCGCTACATTGGTCAGTGAACTTGGTTGCCATGTCGGTATTCATTGTAAGCAAGTTTGGTTTGAAATAAGTATATATATATATATATATGGGCATTTCCATCAAAATTTTGAAAATGGTCTGAAATTTTATTCATTGAATTTCAATGTATTATTACATGTTTTTGATAGGACATAACCTAAAGTTATAGGAATGCTAAATCCTACCATTAGCAATGAAATTATAACATTTCACTCATCTGAAATGTAAATAATTAGTAGTCCTTTATATCCCTGTTTTCTATCATTCTCTTTGTTTGCTCAGTTGTTGTTATTTTATAAAGCCTTGGTCTCGTGTATTATGACAATAGCATTTCTGTGTCTGTTCTGTATTTCTTAAGAAATGTTTCTACACTGAGGTAGTGATTTTTATGTAATGGGAGTCACAAATTGAAAGATGTTTTACTTTATACAGCAGCCTTTGGTAGACTAAGACTGCCCATTATAAATATCCTCCTTCTTTTTATACTTTATTAAATGATACAAACTATATCTATTGAATCTATACTGTGATGTTGGACACTGAATATGTGTAATGCGAATCACGTGTAACGTGAGTCACGAAAAATAGGGTATTGTAACGCGAATCGCAATGCATTTTTTAGATTTTTCTCTACTTCTAAGACATATACCAATGTGTGGCAAAAACATATTATAGAAAGCAGTATGAATGTGTTCATTGATGATAATTCTGCCACCAAAATAAAAACATTAATAATATTTCCCATAAGCCTTTAAATTTCCTCTTTGTTAATAAATCACATGCTTTATAAAACACAACACATTTTGAATCTGATTTTATCTATCACCAGTAACAAAACATTATTTTAAACATATTGCATACACTGTAATAAGAAACAATAGATCATACTTATATTCCATAGATAAGAAATTAATTTTTTTTAAAGGTTCAAATTGACTAGTTAACTGTGTACATTACCCCTATACATTGAGATGGGCTGAATGCATGTCAGACTCATACATACCAGATTTTCAGCTATTCAGATAAATGTGTCCATGTGTCATTTCCATTAAGTTTTTACATACTAAGTAAAATATTTAGTTTTGCTTTGCTAGATAGCAGTCAGTGTAGGAATTATTGAGTAACATTAACTACATACCTGTATACCAGGTAGGTGACCATATCAGCAGGAATTAATGAAAGATGTTAAATTGGCAGTGATAATGGGTTTTTCGTAAGAAGCTTAAGACATTTTTTGTTGCTCTTAAATAAAACAACATTCAGAATTATGTCTTGCATGTTTATTCATAAACATTTGACATAGTCACTGAAACTGAGTTTAGATTATTTCGCAACATTCACAGTCATTGAAAGACAGTGAAAGAGACATGTGAAGCTCTGTACTCAAGGTAAATATAAAGATTACTGCAAAAAACTGAATGAAATGAGTACAAAGAGCCATGATGCAAAGAAGGCAGGGGAACAGAACCTGTCTTTGTCTAAACAAAAGAATATGAAGAAAAAGAGGCAAGAGAGTGAAGAATTGAGTAGCCAAATATTTAGCCCTGAAGAAGGCAAGAGTAAATAACAATGCCAGTTAGCAAAGGCAACCTCAAAAGCAAAGACGGCTTTGGGTCAGTCACTCCCACCAACTCCAAAAGGGAGGAAAGCTGTAATGCAAAAACTGTACAGCACAGTTCAAATTGAGGCATCACCTGATCTAAAACAATCTTTGCTATTCAAGTGGTCCACAGTGAAGTGGTCAAGTTGTTTTACGCTAGATATAACAACATGTTAAGTTGGTTATTATAAAACAATTTGCATGTAAGTGGTCTTGCAGAATAATTGTAAAGGCAACCTTTATGAAAAACAATCATCTGATGTATTTGTTTAAACAATAATATAGTGTACCGCACCTTGCGTTGGTCATAAATTGTTGTACTTTAATGTGCTATTTACCACAAAGCGAAGTAAAGAAATTTGAAAGTGGCGTAGACTAACGTACAAATACAAGATACATGCAAGCAGATATAAGCTGTTCGAATGCCAGTGGCACACTTGAGATGACTTCATGAATTGCAGAAACGAAATGTGACGTGATGAAAAAGGTGTCAGACTTATTTATGTCCTTTCATCTAGGATCGTTTTTCTTCTCGTCATGATTCACGTAAAACGTGTACGTAATTATACCGATATAACAAGTTACTTTTATGGTGCGTGGTCCAGAGAACATTAATAAATGTGATATATAAATCTAATCAAATACAATATTATCTAAATGACGTATTAGCCAATGATATATACATTGGCAGGCTTCTTTTATGCATCAGTGTATTGTATTGTATAATTGTATTATACTTCGTCCATTGTTCATAAAGGTAGACTTGGCTTTATATGAACGCCACAGCAGGTCACTGTTAGACCGTGGCGGCTGTGTCTATATTTAAACTTTAAACTTGTTTGGTATTTGAGGAATGATCCAGGTAATGATCAACAACAGTGACAATCAATTTGGATCAGGGTTAATGCTGATACGCGATATTGTTCCATTGAAGGTATCACGTAGCTGTTCATAGCGCTGTGGAACATAAGCGTTGTATAATTATGTTAATATATGTTACACGCTCGCGCGCGCCACGAATAAACAAACTAATAAACACACACACAAACACACACACCCCTCCACACACGCACGCACGCACGCACGCACGCACGCACGCACGCACACACGCACACACACACACACACACACACACACACACACACACACACACACACTGCCTCCTCAATTCAATTTGTTTGCTATTATAACTTTGTTTGTTGTTTTGGTGTAAATAGTATATATAACAATTGACCGATAGCCCGTAAATAATACGATAGCAATTTCAATAGCCTCGTTGGTATTAGGGTTTGTATTTCAGAGTCGAGATGGCGGCGTTGATAAGACAATCTACATTTGCTTTGGATTTGGGTTGAAGTGAACATGTCACGGCTCTTCTGTGAACATATCACGCTATTCTGGTTGCTCTATTTTGTCTTAACTTCAGCCCTTCAAAACAAGAAAAGGTGAAAGGTACAGTCTTATGCCGCGCAGTATCTAGTCCTCAGCGCTTTCAACTTTACTCCCTGTTAGACTTGTTCTGTTGGACACCATTTCGACTTCTCTGAGAAGCACCAAGCCACGTTGCACTAAATGCGCGAAGAATATTCGTATACAGATATCGACCATATTTATACAGATGAATAAACAGGAACAATGATAAATGTGTAGGGATTTTTCATCGCGAAGTACTATAATTATATATAGATATATCTATCACTATTTAGGGCTACTAAAGCCATGCATATATGCAAATACGTACATAACCACAAGGAGGGTGTTTACCCGGTTAAGAGACTATAACAAGTATGGAAGGTTTCCTATGCAATTTATATGGTAATTTTAGGGCCATCTGGCCGAGGCAGAGGACCAACCCTGGTATTTTGGGACGTTACCAGGGGAGGGAAAGTTCACTAGCACTGGTCTATGCTAATTTCTAGGGCGATCTGGTTTATGAAAATGCTCCACTTTATTGTTGTTGGGGGAAACCACAGGGTGCAGAGTACGCTGGCACCCTGCCAAGATTTCTAGGGCACTATAGCGCTGGACAAAATGTTAGATAAGCAGTCTAGCGTCTGTCCTAAGGCTACAGTTTAGACCGTATAAATAGGGGGGATTTTAATTACTCTGGGCAGACTTCTGGGGCCTATTACCGGGAACACCTACGCTGTTCACCCCGGGAGGCGCCGCTCCAGAGGGCCCTGCGACATGCTTGCCGTCAAAACATATATTGTGTGTTATTGACGGGCGGAACATTGGGGCATATTGTCGGGGAAACCACTGGTGTTATCCCGAGACGCCGCTCCAAATCGCCCTGTGACAGAGCCAAAACGCCGTGACAGAGCCACTGTCACACTAGTATTGTGCTACGGAGACATACGTTGTGCCGCACCAGGCACATTGTTCTCACGGTTGAGGAAACACACCTAGTGGGTGAGTCTTTTGACCGATCAACTGACTGATCGCGTGTCAAACACGCTGTTAGTACCGTCATCTTTGTATTGTGTTTGTATTGGTTTAGTTAGTGAAGTATTTTAGTGAGTGTCTTAGATTTGTACTGTTAGGATGTCGATGTAATAAACTGTAGAAACCATATATATATATATCGTTTGTGTTAGACTGAAAAAGTGAACGTGTGCCCGAGTCCGCCACTAGACGCCTCCGTGCCGACCGCTCGCGCCAAACGATACGATTAGTGGCGGGGTTAATCCCGCAAACGCTACAAATGAACGAACACGTCCAATACTCGACACGGCAGCATAGGTTTCGAACCTAAGTTCTCTTAGTCAAGAATACGGCTATGAAGAGGCAGATGCGAAGAAGGGTAAATTAGTAGACCGGTCAATTCTAACAAGTTGATTGACAGTCGCCAGTGTGTGCGATCTAACTGCGGACTTCGATACCATCGACCACAACACACTGCTGCGACAGTTGCGCGGACATGGGTTATCTGGAGACGTCTTCGCCTGGCTGAAATCTTATCTGTGTAATCGGACATGTAAAGAGTTGATACCGATCTGTGTATTCGGCGGGGCGCTCGGCTGTAGTCCATGACGACAATACTGCGCCAATTACACTGAATACCTGTCAGGAAGCGCAGTTAATTCAAGCTACTCGTACGCGTGCACAAAAGGTGTATTGTGTCCAGGGGGGTGCACTATAATGTTGAGGGCAGCCCTGAATGCAGGTAGGCGCGCGAAGCGAATAGAGGTCATTTAAGGCCACTGTTTGCCTTCGCTGAGTTCCCGTCAGTCATCCCGTTTAGTATCTGGCCGGGCTCAGACTTGTTTATAATTATTATTATAGATGCGGCGACCTTGGACAGACAGTTCCGCTGTATTCATTGATATTACAACAGGGTTTATTGCATCTCTGTTAGAAATTGTTATAACGAAATTCTACCTCCGGATCCGAGATACGTGCTGTTGAGTCGTCTCTCCGCGGAACTGCCTCCGCGTCATGTCATTCACGGGAGTTCGTTTCATCTTGCGACGCATTGTAACGTACATCCACCGTGTTGTCAGAATTGGCGTAATTCCTTACAGTATGTATTTCAATGTTGTTAAATGTTGTTATTGATTAAGGGTAATTAAGTGTTAATGTATATTGGATTGTTTAAGGGTAACTGGATTAGTTCTAGTAATTGAATGATTGTAGTAATGTAGATTAAGGAACGATGACCGACAGAAGTAATAAATAATCGGATTGTAATGAGATTAGTCCTGGTAAGTAGTAAGGGAGTTTAATGTAAAAGGACATAAAATAAGGAGAAGGATGTGATGTATTTAGATTAATGGTTGTACTAATGTAGATTAAGGAAGGATGACCGGAAGCATTCCGACAAGTGGACGAACAATTACCGAAAACGTGTTGACAGATGTCATTAATACTTGGCCCTACCTTTGAAGCACCAGATGATTGATTTGTAATTGCCATTAAGGAAATGTATCAAGAATTGTCATGCATGCTCATAGATTGCGAACGTATATGCGCAGTTTAGACGCATCGGTGCCTCAAAGCCAGGCTTTGGTCAAGTTGATTTCTAGCGTGTGCATTGCGAAGTCGAAATAAAAAACAATTAGCCATATTTTATAAATGTATGCTTAAAACAAATATATCTGCATTATATAGAATAAATATTAATGATGTAACCTTAGTTTTGGGGACATATTCGCAAATCGCCTTTGCGGTTGCGTTTGCGGAGCGCTAACTGCTCACGCCCAGTGACATCAGCTTATTTACGTCGACTCGACATTAAATTGATCTAAAACACAATTTTCTAAAATATATATGACTTATTTTTAGCGGGAGTCATGCAGAATGACATTCCAAACACATACACTAAAAGACGTGGTCAAACCGTTTTGAAAAGGCCCTAATAATTTAGGCCAGTTAACTGGAAGATTACCAAAATTTTAATACTTCACTTCAGTCTTCAGCACGTTTAAAACTGCGTACCGCAAAACAGTAAAATAATGACAATATTTACTTAAGCAGTTCGCGTGTATATCGAAGTTTCATTGGAAAGCGTCAACGTGAACATATTGAAATCAGAAATGTAGGCGATTTCGTTGAACTCGGCGTCGAGCTCCATTTCCTGCACTGCTTTTCTTAATCGTCACGCGCCTGCCACGCGCGCCGTTCCCACCCGTTGAGCCACCTGCCGCAGTTTTGTTTAACTACACTTTACCAGCGTGCCACAATAAATTAATCGATGGTCTAGTTCGTTCGTTTCTAATCGATTTACTTAGTCACTAACAGTAAACGATTACTCCATTTGCTGTATGGTTTTGTGACGCATACAAGGACATATTGTGGTTAAACATTATTTCTCCATGAATTTAGTTAAAACTCAGTATCAAAACGCAGTATGGCCGTATCATTTTAAAAACATCAGTCAGAAAGACAACAATAATTTGCAGCGCATTGTAAACATCGGTAGTAAAGTAACCGGTTTGAAACAATCCACTCTCAATGCTCTATATGGAAAACAAATGCTGCGCAAAGCCACTAAACTTATTAATGACAATAAACATATTCTACATTCTACATATTCGACAAGCACCTCTGACATTTCCGTGAGGGACACGTCATTCGTTATGTGTGTATGTTAACGGGTACATGTGTGACTGTCAACTTTGACATATGGTTTTCGAGTGGGGATGAAGATAGCATTACAAAGAAACGTACATCTATGATTTGTAGTGATATCATTACAGCGGAAGTGGACTGTGACACATAACCATGGACTTGGCGCCACTATCATGACGAGAAATATAGAAAGGAATTCCCTTCTGACAGAAGATCTGTTTAATTTCACTAACTATTCATATTATCCCGGTACATCTAGTTTTGACAACAAATTTAATTATTGAAACTCAGCACAACATTGGCAAACGTGCTTACTCTGTAGCGGCACTCACTTTCTGGAATAGACTGGCAGAGGATAGCGCAAATTAAGCAGATTTGCACAAACGACGTGCTGAGGCCTCTGTCCAACTACGGAACACTACGGCTAAATAATGCTAATGATAGTTCTTGATGATATATATTTTATATATACAGTATATTGATCAACATGAAAGTTGTGGTTTAGCGATAGATGTCCGACAAAGAACGGTTGAGCGACGTATTATAGGCACCCTGGTTGGGCGCTATACGGAAAGAAACAACGCCATCAATAGTTAGTATTTCACATTATGCCATATGCATTGGAGACAAAGTAGCACGTCTTGAAATACCCCAGCATGTACACTTGTTCACTAGTTTGACCAAATATCAAAAGCTTACCTCGAAAACAGGAATGAAATATGATTTCTTGTCTTCTTTTCGATCAGAACGACGGGCGTTGCGTGAGACTCGATAACAACTGATATGTTTCCTTGCACCAGAACCAAGTGTTACCGAAGTGTAATTACCCGGCGATCGTCCTCTTTATATACAGACGTCAAGGTCCAGTAACTTCTAATTAACTTATTTGCATATGTCGCACTTATATCCTGTCTCGTGTAACACGTGATTTTGCGCACGGTTCTATTAGTATATTCGCAGATAGCCATCCATATGGGCCGATATCGGCTGCACCCTGGCAATCTCGTGCCTATCTATTCTATGTACAGCGCAATGGCTCAGGGGTAGAGCTTCGGATTCTCGACTACGAGAACCCGGCGTTGAATCCTGTACTGTGGTGTTAAAACCTTGGGGAAGTGTTTTCACTCTACATTGCTATAGTTCACTCAGCTGTATAAATGATTACCTGGCTATAGGCAGTGGTGAATATGTGTACGAGCAGCCTTCGCGCATTAATTGTAGCATATGGTTGGATGCTTCCCAGAGAAGCCGAGATGGTGTGTGAGTGAACAGGTCTGTCAGAGAAGTAAAATGTAAAGCGCTGTATTGTGTGGATACTGCGCTATATAATTAAATTGTAGTGGTGATCTCCAGGGTCCCTTGGCCTACCCTAATGACACCCCTGCAGAATCTTCACTGATTACACTGGCCCCAGTTACACTGTGTGTTAGTCATTTATCAGCAGTCACACCTGCCAGGCCTGAAGCACTCGGGGTAGTGACATTAGCGACTACATGTAGTTTCCCAACATTTTTTAATAGACTGCACTGGCAGTTAAGAGGAATTAAATAGAAAAGCACAGCTCCAGTAGAAAACCTATGTTTGTATAATCATTTTTGGTAAACTTTTGTACATTTCTTTGTACATTATTTGTGGCGTGACTCTATAAGCGCTCGCTTGATTATAATATTATTATCTTTTATTATATGTAAACATTAAATAGCATGCAGAATAAAATAATATGAGGTACTGATTTACTGTCCTGATTGTGTATGGATATATATATATATATATATATATATATATATATATATATATATATATATATATATATATATATATATATATACATATATATATATATGTATATATATATGTATATATATATGTATATATATATATATACATATATATATATGTATATATATATATATATATATATATATATAATCCCGGTACATCTATTTGACAAAAAAATCATTCCTGAAACTCAGCACAACATTGACAAACGTGCTTTCTCTGTAGCGGCACTCGTTAGCTGGAATAGACTGGCAGAGGATAGCGCAAATTAAGCAGATTTGGAAAAGGCATGTCGAAGCCTCTGTCCAACTACGGAACATATATATATATATATATTATATATATATATATATATATATATATATATATATATATATATATACATATATATGTATATATGTATATATATATATATATATATATATATATATATATATATATATATATACCCTTGTATACAGTATCTTGATCAACATGAAAGTTGTGGTTTAGCGATAGATGTCCGACAAAGAACGGTTGCGCGACAAGATATATATATATATATATATATATATATATATATATATATATATATATATATATATATATATATATATATATATATATATATATATATATATATATATATTGCTATCAGGCTATGCATTCCTTTGGTTTGGTATGGATGTTTCTTGCAAATAATTATTGCATGCACATTTAATGGTAAAATAATTTTCATTCAGCACATACATACACACATTAGGCATATAAAATATTACTCAATCTATTTTTCTACTAATGAATGATATTTCCACCACCAGATAAGTAACAATAATTGTTTTTGGACAAAACACTTTATTAATTATCGGAACAATAAATGACTGAAATTTAAACAGAATGTGAATATATGGGAACTATATGGTTGTAGAAAAAGAAGGTTTTGGTGCATTTAAGAATAATATTATTAATATGGTATTGTTTTAGTTAGTATTGTTAAATGTATTATATTGCTTATGTAATATAAGCTTGTGTGCTTACAGCACACGCGGGATGTTTAAAGAAATATTGTTAAAATAAACGATGTGACATCATCGAACAACGCGTAATGTCCATACCTATTTTATGACTAATAGATAATTTTAGTTAATTATTTAGATACATGTATTCTTGTTATTTATTTTAAAAATATTACCAGTTGGTAGCATTCTTCTTATTGCATGTTTTTAGCAGTATGTTGGGAAGCTCCACAGACAATTGTGGATTTGGCGCTATATGCAATAAAATAATATAATTATATTATAGTAAAACTTATAATTTTCTGAAAATCATAATGATTTTACGGTAACCGCAGAGTCGTAGAAGAGGTTAAGTTGCCGTCGAGATATGCGCGTTTGTTTTGTGAATTTTCTTCGTTAGAGGAATGCAAGTGTAACTTAGTAACATAGTGGTTGTATATGTATATAAGATATCTGAGAAGAAACGTGGCGGCTGTTGATGGTCATTTGCATGGTTAGGTCAGAAAGTCAAAGATAGTATGCACAGTTAAATTATGCGGATTACCCGACTCCGCTACGTCATTCTGTTGATAAAATGGCGTAGTCCATAGAATTTCGATGGCAATGTGTTCTAAATTGTTTTTATGGTAAGCCGCTGACATTAAAAATATGATTATTGTTGTAAATTGTTACTTGTTATCAACTCTATTAGGCCCATATTACCAAAGCGTTGACTTTTGTTTCCCTTAATAATGTGTGTGAATAGTATTTAAGTTGAATTACTGTAATGAATATTTGTATTCGGAAACTGTTCGACACAGTAAGATGTACACAATAAGTACTTTTTAGTGTATTGTACTAACACTTCTGAAAATGTAATTAGTTTTAAACAAGTCGACATGCACATTCAATATCTTTGTGTTCAAACAAATTATGTTTGACATAAAATCACATAATCACTATATGACATTTATTGTGTTACAACAAATAACACTGACTATATTAGATATAAATAAACGCAGTTTGTGCACATCACTAATCTAACTTGTGCAACAACATTAAACAATCATGCTTGACATTTTAGTACTTTTTCACACGCAATAGTTTAGCTATTTACAAAATAGTATGGAATAATGTGGAAATTAAGATATTTGTTTCAAATCATACTCTATAGCAAATCCAAGTTTGTAAAATCTCTAATTAAATTTGACTTTGTTATTGTTAACGCCAAACGTGGCTATAAATGGACAATTGTTCGAAAGCGCGATCAACCAACTCTGTAATGAGCACATTATGCTCAAAGACAGGAAGCATGACAATATTAGGCCAGACGATTAACACACAATTACAGCAGTTCCTGCGGCGGTTAAAGGGGGAAGATTTATGAGAGGAGTCGTTACAAATTAGGACCGGCATTCCGAAAACACTTCTGGTGAGGCACTGTCGGGGCGAGATAACTTAACCGGGACAGTGCACCCCGCTTGATGTAATCACACAACCCACGGTGACATTGAGCCCACCTCAACCAAACAAAGAACGCCCAGTTACCAATACTATATATCGCACAGCCAACATGTTGATCTCCTCGCCACATAAGATGCTCACAAACAAAATTTCGGGAAAAAATGGATGATGATGATGAAGATGACGAACAGTAGCCGTATATCGTGTGTTGCGAAGCATTCAGTCGGAGCAGGGAGAAATGGACAGTGTAAAAATTACAGTAACACACGAGGATTGTACCACTGGTAGTCACTATTACACCAGCCACAATTGCGATTCTGAATAATTAAAGATGGAGTAATACTGCCCACAAAACAATGCACCTATAATGAACCAAATAATGGTTTCCGTTAAAGACTTGATCATTGTGGATGATATATTTGATAATGAACTTTCTTGAAGAAAACACAAAAGTTATCACAAAAATTAAATTGTTGTCACCAGGGGCGTTATATCCAACACTAAGTGTAAAACGGCCCACTACTGATTAGCAAATTATGAGCATTATTAACTAGAATCCCAATTTCTTACACGATAATTAAGTGGCGTTATTACCGACGAACGAATATATACCTATATCATCATTATATATAATTATATATAATTATATATCATATTGTTATATATATATATATATATATATATATATATATAATATATATATATATATATATATATATATATATATATATATATATATATATATATATATATAATATATATATATATATATATATATATATATATATATATATATATATATATATATAATATATATATATATATATATATATATATATATATATATATATATATATATATATATATGCACTTTGTTCCATTTGACGAAATTTTAGAGATGTCATGGGTGCTCATTAAAAGTAAATTTTTCGCTGATGATAGATAAATCAGATTCGATCGTAATGCTGAGATCACGAAAATGGCTGGATGCTTCCCAGAGAAGCTGAATTGGTGTCTGTCAGGGAAGTAAAGTGTAACGCACTTTGAACGGTCCTGAGGACTGGATATATAAAAATTTGCCTTTAATTTTTGTATAACACCACGTTGTACAATTGTCCATTATAAGAAGCAGGAACGAATCAAGGCGTACACCAACAAATGATGTCGCGAAATCAATGATGAAACCTGGAGACTGGATCACGACAAAACGACCTATCCGGAAACACAAGCTGGCAACGTCATTGTCGAAACCGAAGTGTATCACCGCTAAAGCTTGTCCCACCCAATCGGGGAAGGGCGGGTAAAGTGGGCCCCTCGGCCAAAGTGGGCCCCCACCGTCACAGCATATCTGGTATGGAATGCAGCTAAAGCAACGATTCTAGTATTTACAGACCCGTCAGGGACTACAACTTAACGTGGTAGTTGTTTGTTTTTAACCAACTCAAATATAATGGAGAAATTAGACAAAAACAGTTTGTCTGATCCTAATAAAAATGATAAAAAATTTACTGAGGTACTGGGAAAGGCAAACTGTAAACACATGCCATACAAATTAGTCAAATTTAAGAAACATGAACATTCTCAATGTATAACGAATGGTATACTTAAATCTATAAAATACAGAGACAACCTACATAATCAAATTAAACGTTTAAATCCAACATCTATCGAACATGTTATTAAAACGTCAAATTTAAAAACATATAATAGTATCCTTAAAAGAAGTATTAGAGCAGCCAAACTATCATATTATGAACAACTATTTAACTCGTATAAAAATGACGCAAGGAAAACATGGAAAACCATTAACGAAATATTACATAGGTTAATTATAAAAGTTCATTACCTGAATATTTCAAGAACGGAGATAATAAAATAACTGATAATGTAGAAATTGCAAATTACTTTAATTCATTTTTTACAAACATAGGTAAGGATCTTGCAAACAAAATAAAAGACGATAGTAATAAAAATTATAGTTACTACTTAATAGGAAATTCTGAAAATCGATTCCAATTCCAAGAAATTAACGAAGAGTCCATACTCAAAATAATAGATAATTTTCCTGCTAAATCCAGTAGTGGCTATGACGGTATTACACTAAAACAATTGAAATATTTAAAATATGTTCTTATAAAACCTCTAACTTTACTTATAAATCAAATCAAACCACTTGTGTGGTCCAGACGGAGAGGTGCGACTTCTACCGTGACACGTAGACAATGGGGAAGACTCGATCGACCTCACACCATGACGAATCAGACGTCGACGCAATTGTCAGCGATGCGCTGGCAAAGCAACAAGTCTCATTTGAGAAAATGTTGGACGTGCAACAGAAGGCTTTCCAAGCCTGCCTCCAATCATTCGTGGAGGCCAACAACAAACGCGTCGACGAGCTAGTGCGGGAGCATGCGAGAGAGGTCGCGGACCTACGCATGAGCCTGCAATACACGCAGCGAGAGGTGGACGAGATAAAGACGACCATCCACACCCAGAGCGACCGACTGTGTAACACAATTAGAGATGTCGAACAGGTATCATGCGCGCAACGTGAGACGGAAGACGGCCTCGACTACGTGGAAAACCAAACAAGACGAAACAATCTGCGGATCGACGGGGTCGCCGAAATCGCCGCCGAAAATTGGACTGACACCGAGGCAGTCCTGAGGAAGTCCTTCGCCACAGCGCTGAAACTGCCTGAAGCTCAAGCGAACACTATTCGCATTGAGCGTGCGCACCGAACGGGACCCAACTCCACCGGCCGACCGAGGACCATCGTCGTCAGATTCGAGGCGTACAAGGACCGAGACTGCATCCTGCAAGCCGCTCGCAAGGAGAAACCGCGTGGCGTCTTCGTGAACGAAGACCTATCGCACCGCGTGATGCAGAGGAGAAAGGAACTAATGCCGAAGTTGAGGGAAGCGCGTTCAAATGGAAAGATCGCGTACCTAGTGTACGATCGTCTCGTTGTGAAAGACCATGCGGACAGATCGTGACTTCCTTCAAGAACAATCAGCGGGTAAAAAAAAAAAAATCTCAAACAACGAACTCATTAATGTCAGTATATAATACCACACTCAGTGACTGTAACTACGTGTTTCCTTTTAACAGTGTCAGCGATGACGACAATGTATTTGGCAATAATAATGCTAGTGAAAACTGTTGCACCAACATAAATATAGATTCTGGTTCTTCGTTGGATAATAACTTTGAATCTTTTCAGTATACGGAATATAGTAACAGCGATTACGATAGAGATTTAGATCCGGTAAATAACCTTTACAACCGGGTATTGCCATCATGCAAATACTATGATGATCTACAATTTAACGTGATAACCAAAAACAATACAAACGGACTGTCAATGATACATTTTAATGCGCGTAGTCTCAATGCAAACTTTCATAGCATCATACATACCTTGCAAACACTTAACATAACTTTTGATATAATTGCAATATCAGAAACATGGACAGAATCAAATGTAACCACAGAATATGATTTACCACACTATCAGGTCTTTCACAAGGCACGACATTACAAAAAAGGCGGAGGTGTTGCCTTATATGTAAATGATAGAATTGACTGTACTCTTATTGAAAGCAAATCAGTTGTCGTTGAAAATATGTTTGAATGTGTTACGGTAGAATTGAATATGAGAAAGATGAAAAATGTAATTGTCAGTTGCATTTATAGAACTCCAGGAGCCAATGTAGGCGCTTTCTGTGAAGCCTTAGACAATATTCTTAGTGATATTAAATCAAAAAAGACTATGTATATATGTGGGGACTTCAATATTGATATATTGAAGCATAATACGCACAACTATACAAGGACATTCTTAGATTATATGTACAGTTTTGGACTTTATCCTTTAATAACTAAGCCAAGTAGAATCACCGATATTACTGCTACGCTCATAGATAATATTTTCACGAATGAATTGCAGTTTCAAGTAAATAGTGGCTTATTGATTACTGATATCAGTGATCATCTACCGGTTTTTGCTATTTGTAGTAATCAATTTGTATGCAGGTATGCAACTCCTTCACAGTATAGAAGAATTATAAACACCAGTACAACTGATAAACTTGTAGCTGAATTAAATCAACGTACTTGGCCAAATGTGACAGGCACATTAGATGTGAATTTGTCTTATAACAATTTTTTATGTGAACTTCAAGATCTATTGAACAAACATTGCCCTGTAAAACGTGTTAAAAACACAGAAAATCGTTATTCAAATAATCCATGGCTAACCAATGGACTAAAAAATGCATGCAAAAAGAAAAATCGGCTATACAAAATGTTCCTGTCGTGTAGGACATTAGCCGCAGAAACCAGATATAAAACGTACAAAAATAAACTTACCTCAATACTTAGATTATCTAAGAAAACATACTATAGTAAATTGTTAGTTGAACACCGTAATAACATTGCAGAAACATGGAAAATTCTGAGAACAGTAATTGGCAAACATCTTAGACATTCCAGCTACCCCAATCATTTCATTGTAGAAGGAAGCAAGGTTGGTAACAAAACAGAGATAGCTAATGTATTTAATAATTTTTTTTACAACTATTGGACCTGATTTAGCGAATAACATAATAACACCCACTAATACATCTGTATATGATTACTTAACTTCTAGAAATAAGAAAAGTATGTTTCTTTCACCAATTGATGAATGTGAAGTCATATCTGTTGTAAACGGTTGTAAAAGCAAAACATCCATTGACTGCGATGACATCGATTTTAGACTAATTAAAAGTGTAATTACATATATTGTAAAGCCAATAACACATATATTTAACTTATCTTTTCAAACTGGAACTTTTCCTGAAAAAATGAAAATCGCCAAGGTCATACCACTTTTTAAGTCGGGAAGCAAAAATGATTTCAATAAAAATAGACCTATTTCCCTGCTCCCACAATTATCTAAAATCCTGGAAAAGCTGTATAGTAACAGACTAAACACATTTACAAAAACGTGCGACATATTGAATCCTTGTCAGTATGGGTACAGAGAAAAAATGTCCACTACACATGCTCTTGTAAAAGTAGTGTCTGAAATTACAAATTCCTTAAATAAACGAAAACACTCTATTGGTGTATTCATCGACCTACAAAAGGCTTTTGATACAGTAGACCACCAACTGTTATGTACGAAACTGGAATTCTATGGTATCCGCGGAGTTGCTTACCAATGGATAAGGAGTTATTTATCAAACAGAACGCAATACGTTAGTTATGAAGGACATAAATCCGAACTTTTACCAATACAGTGTGGTGTTCCTCAAGGATCTATCTTAGGTCCGCTATTGTTTACAATATATGTTAACGATATGTGTAATGTGTCGAAGCTACTGAAGTTTATTTTATTCGCCGACGACACAAATATATTTCATAGTCATAGTAAATTACCAGATTTAGTAAGTGAACTAAATACGGAGCTTGATAAGATGTACAAGTGGTTTTGTGTAAACAAACTGTCATTAAATATTGCTAAAACGAATTATATATTATTTGGCAGATATTCCCATCAACAAGATGTTGCTATCATTATCAATAATGTTACTATACAGAGAATTCAAGCCACTAAATTTCTTGGCGTCTTAATTGATGAATCGTTAAACTGGAAGAACCACATTAACATGGTGAAATCCAAGCTATCGAAAGTAGCGTCTGTTATATACAAAGTTAGCCATTGTATCGACCACTCCAGCATGCGTACTCTATATTGTTCATTGTTTTTGCCTCACTTAATGTATTGTTGTGAAATATGGGGAAACACATATGTGACAAACATACAATGTATTATATTAATACAGAAAAGAGTAATTAGACTGATCCACGGTACCAATCGATGGGATCATACAAATAACTTGTTCTATGAGTATCGCATTCTTAAATTCAATGATATAGTTGAACTAAAAACAATTCTATTTATGTTTGATGCCTATCATGATGTTTTACCATACGATCTTCAACAGTTATTTGTAAAATATATTCCATTATATTCTACACGTAGAACACATCAATTCATCAGAGAAAATGTCCGCATAAATACGAGAGCAATGTCCATACCTGTACTCGGCGTGAAATTGTGGAATTCTCTCAACGAATCGCTTGTTAGCATAATGTCCAAATATAAATTTAAACGTCATTACATTAATATTCTCATAGGCAAATATACCATGTAAACATACTTGATTATTACGACAAATTAACATTTGTTGTGAGGATATATTTATTTGTTGTGTCATTATAATTAAAAAAAAACTAAGAATTACCATTTATCATTTTTATGAAAAGTGTTCACGGGGTAGACACATATAAGTGTTTCATTTCATGTCTACTCCTTTTCAAAACATATTTCTTAATTGTATTTCATTCGTACCATGTTACTTATTATTTGTATTGCTTGCTTTTTAATTGTGTGTGTTTTGAAATAAATTGAATTGAATTGAATTGAATTGAATTGAATTGAATTGAATTGAATTGAATTGAATTGAATTGAATTGAATTGAATTGAATTGAATTGAATTGAATTGAATTGAATTGAATTGAATTGAATTGAATTGAATTGAATTGAATTGGATTGGATTGGATTGGATTGGATTGGATTGGATTGGATTGGATTGGATTGGATTGGATTGGATTGGATTGGATTGGATTGGATTGGATTGGATTGGATTGGATTGGATTGGATTGGATTGGATTGGATTGGATTGGATTGGATTGGATTGGATTGGATTGGATTGGATTGGATTGGATTGGATTGGATTGGATTGGATTGGATTGGATTGGATTGGATTGAATTGAATTGAATTGAATTGAATTGAATTGAATTGAATTGAATTGAATTGAATTGAATTGAATTGAATTGAATTGAATTGAATTGAATTGAATTGAATTGAATTGAATTGAATTGAATTGAATTGAATTGAATTGAATTGAATTGAATTGAATTGAATTGAATTGAATTGAATTGAATTGAATTGAATTGAATTGAATTGAATTGAATTGAATTGAATTGAATTGAAATATTAAATACTGGCATATTTCCAGATAAGATGAAAATTGCGAAAGCAATTCCTATCTTGACAAATGGGGATCAAACATCGTTCTGTAATTATAGACCGATATCTCTACTACCAGTAATTTCAAAGGTCATTGAAAAAGTTATATATAATCATATGTATTCGTTTTTTACTAAATACCAACTTTTTAATGATAACCAGTATGGATTTAGATCCGGTCACTCAACTGAACACGCCATTCTGGAAGTTATCGACCGAACAATAGCCGCCCTGGATTCCAACGAAACACCTATTAATATATTTTTAGACTTATCAAAAGCATTTGATACCCTAGACCATTCAATATTATTAAGTAAACTACAATTTTATGGGATGGATGCTGATGCTCTAAAGTTAATGGAAAGTTATTTGAAAAATATAAAACAATATGTAATTTACAATGACTCTATCTCTGAAACCCTGCCCATTACCACTGGTGTGCCACAGGGTTCTATTTTAGGTCCACTTTTGTTCTTAATATATATAAATGATTTACCAAACTCATGTGAAACATTCAAATATATAATGTATGCAGACGATACAACTTTGTTTACAACAATTCAGTTGTCCAATACATGTCCCACTAAAGATATCGAATATAATTTAAATTCACATTTAAATAAGATAAACGAATGGCTGAAAATCAATAAACATGTATTGTCGTTAAACGTAAAGAAATCCAAGTATATTATACATAAATTGGGAAATAAACCAGTGAATAATCTCCTCCTCAAAATAGACGAAACCGTAATAGAAAGAGTCCAACATTTTAATCTTCTTGGGGTAACCTTGCAAGAAAACCTAAGCTGGGATGTTTATATAAAAAATATTTCAATTAAATGTTCCAAATTGATAGGCAACTTGCCACTAAATATAAAAGTTACTTTATATAATGCATTAATGTTACCATACATCAATTATGGCCTAATGGTATGGGGTTTTAGCTGTAACAGAATAATCAAACTACAGACAAAAGCAATTAGAATAATATGTTTAACAAAATATAATGCACATACTGAGCCGTTGTTTAAGAAACTCAAGATTCTTAATGTTACAGATATGCTGAAATTGCATGAATTGAAACTGTACTATAAGTATGTGCACACGACATTACCAGTATATTTGCAAAACCTACCATTTATATTAAATAAAGCAGTCCACACATTTAACACACGGATACATGACAATATTCATACAAATAGGGCTAAGCATGACTTTGCTAAGCGATGTATTAGGCACGATATCCCTTTACTAATAAACAATACTACATTTAACATTAAAAACAAAATTACCACGCACAGTTTACGAGTATTTATTAGTTACGCAAAAGATAATTTTCTACAAAATTACAAAACACTGTGCTTTTTACCAAACTGTTATATATGTGGACATTCATAACAAGCAACGTACTAATTTACAGTGATTCTTCTCTTTGTATACCTCCGTAAATGTACATATACTAAGTAGTGTTATTATAATCATTTGCTAATTTCCAAGTGAACTTAATGTACAAATTGTGTTGTTTTGTTAGTTGAGATTTGTGATTTTTTTTACCAGTAATGACATTCTTGTGTTGCTGTATTATACACATGTGTTTTATTTGGAAGTGCTTAAAATTGTCAACTGTATTTAATGTTATGTAATTAATGGGGTGGCTGCCACGAGAGCGACCAAAATGGTCTTACTGACAGTTTCCTCGACCCCTGGTTATTTTACTTACAACAATTCATAATTACATTTTATAATTACATTTCTGTTATTTTTTATGCAATTACTTGACAGTTTGCTGCACAGCGGTAGTAATGTAATACTATTTTATAACTTGAGTTGTAGGTAATGTTGTATGAACATTGCTTTATATATATTTTATTGGGTCAATAAACACTTCCGATTCCGATTAATTTCTATTCAATTCGTATGTATATCTTCGTCATTATACAGACCAGCACACACATGATTATTCGCATTTACAGCTAAATTAGTGTTTATTAAGAAATACTTGAAACCACGTATAACGGCCATCACACACATAACACAGGTTATTCTCCATCTGCAGAACATTCTTATTGTATAAACTGTATATATTATGTTGATTATTTTCCAGTTACTTAAGTTCCGACTATGTGCGCGATTGTATGTCTTACTTTCAAAATAATTATTATAGTCTCAATGAATTAATCAAACTCTGGGTTAAAGGGCTAATCACTAATATGGTTCACTCATTATTTTTGCACAAACGCACTCGCTTGCTCGCGCGTACGCACGCACACATACACACACACACACACACACACACACACACACACACACACATATATATATATATATATATATACACACACACATATATATATATATATATATATATATATATATATATATATATATATATATATATATATATAAACATATACACACACACATACACACACACACACACACACACACACACACACACACACACACACACACACACACACACACACATACACACACCAACACACACATCCACAGCTACACACACATACGCATGCATAAACAATTACCTTCGAAAAACGCGCGCACACACGCACACACGCACACACGCACACACGCACACACACATAAACACACGCACGCACGCTCACAGTAAAAACACAGCACATTTTCAACACAGGTAAACAGCATAGAATATAATAATTCGCAAGGTGATTTGGTTATAAAGTAGCTGCATAACACTGGTTGATTGTCCGCACGTCAACAACTGGTAATTTGCGTTGTTGATGATTGAGTACTGGACACATTCCAAAACCCCTGATTATACATCATGCCGGTGCGCGGGTGAACTTTTCCGCATCGGGTGAGCGGTTGACATGCCAGGCACGTATTATCTTTTCGTCTCAATTCAATAGCCGGGTGTGTCGGGTGTATCGGGTGTGGTGAGGTGGCGCCGATGTCTACAGCACACAGGCCCAGTTAGTCAGTACGGTTGATGTGACTGATACCGAAACGCTGTTGAAAAATAAAGCGACTGATGAAACATATTATACTCAATACTAAATTAATCTATATTTTGATCATGTTGTAAGGGTGGGTACCGATATGCGGCTGATAGCGGAGTTTGCACTGCCATTGTGTACGAAGGCGACTAGACGTGGTGGCGGCATGGAGGCAGGTCTCCAACGTTTTCGATAAGAGAGTCTATAATTATTATGCCTTGAGGTCAAACGTGGTCAAACGTTCACAGAGGGTCCAGGCAGCTCAATGTGAACACAGCTTGGCTGCATACGTATTTCAGGTGACATGGGTATAATCCCGGTGCTAGAATAGATTGTTCACCGGACATCTGTCCACGCGACAAATGATGAGCAAAACAAGAAAACCTTAATAAATATGACATTTATCGCCTCTTTGTATTTATACTAGTTGTACAATCTTTTGCACGCCCTGGTAAATGGACCTTCGTTCTATTTACAACAGGAGCCCATCTTCAATATCACACCAGTCCAATGGCGCATAAACTGCACAAATGTTTCTGTCGTCCTACTCCGCGTTACACGGTTCATGATTTGGCGTCCGCACATGTTGTCTACGT
>OZ024855.1:20864524-20869524 GCA_964017155.1 Oasisia sp. SBJ-2009
CCAGCAAGACACTTGGCTTACTCAAAACAACACTGCATACGGCGCCACCGCAAGTGAGACAAACAGCATACGAGGTACTCGTGCGACCAACGCTCGAGTTTGCCACATGTGCCTGGCCACCTCACACAAAGACAGTCATTCAAACAATAGAGCGCGTACAAAGATCCGCTGGGCGGTTTGTGACCGGTGATTACCGCAGAACTTCAAGTGACAGTGATATGTGCACAAACCTGATGTGGAACTCCTTGTACACACGAAGGCGCATAAGAGATGTCACTTTTTTTTTTATTCACCACGGACTAATGCATATCAGCTTGCCTGTCATCATCACCACAGCAGATGCGAGCACCAGACGCCAACACAAGCACAAACTACGAACCCTACCTGCCACTTGCACGCCCTACCAGCAGTCATTCTACGTACGCTGTATTCCACTGTGGAACGCACTTACCGAGGAAGCTGTCACCGCATCTACCGCAGAAGTGTTCCAGAGAACCGCCATCCCAGTCATTCAGACATTGATATTATAGTAGATTGTTTTAGTGTTAATCATGGACTGCTTGCTTTTTATTTTTATTTAATGTACTAATAATTGTATTGATCTATTTATTATAACATTTTATTAACTTATTATTTTAGCTCACAGTGTCGTATCCTTTACATTGCATGACCGCGAAATTCAATGTACAAATAATGTGTTTATCTATTTATTATATTTATTTTATTAATTTTGTCATCGTTTTAATGTACACTTAATGTACAATTAATTGTATCTATCTATTTGTCATATTTATTTTATTAATTTATTACTTTAGCACACAGTCATGTTACAACTGCAGGATAGTGAAACATCACTTTTCATCAGTAAATACTATAACAAAAATGTGTATGAGTACGTGTACATGTGCGTGCGCGTGTGCGTATACGTGTACATGTACATGCACATGTGTTTCTGTGTATCCGCGTGTCCGCGTGTCAGTGTTTTTTCACGCGTGTGTTCATATTTGTGCATATGCGTGTGCATGTGCATGCGTGTACATGTGAATGTGTGTGTATGTGTGTGCGCGCCTGTGTACGTGAACATATGAGTGTATGTACACTGTATATAGAGATGATTGTTTATATGTATGCATGTGCATGCGTGTAAGTGCAGTGTGTGCGTGTGCATACGTCTACGTGTGTGTGTGTGTGTGTGTGTGTGTGTGTGTGTGTGTGTGTGTGTGTGTGTGTGTGTGTGTGTGTGTGTGTGTGTGTCTGCGCGCGGATATTTTGTCATGTACAGATGAGTGATTGCGTTGGAGTCGTGTAGGTGTCTCGAGTGTAGGGAGCAGGTGAAAGAGAGATTTACATACAATAGCCCATGTGGCTATCTACGCAGCCTTCTAGAGATGAAATTGAGAACAACCTATTTCACGCTGATTACTCTGGGCTGTATCCAACTAAACAAGGGAAAAGAGGGTGTGTGTTTGTGGCCCCATATTGTGCCATTTAGCGTGGAAACCTCTCTACTACCCACCCACCCACCGACCCATCCATACCCCCCCCCCCCCGTGACTTAGACACTCTAGTCATGGGATTCTTTTTAATATTGCGCTGGCTTACCTGTGTAGCAGTATATCGACCATCCCTCAACCGTGATTGGTTTTTGTCACCATGTCCGTTGGAGGTACATTTGTCGACTTCGTCGTCGTCTTCGCCATCTCCATCTCCGTCACAGTCCTAGTGCCCGTATCAACTGCCGCTTTTGTCATCGCCACAGACTCCTTATTCTATTTCGTCTACGACTACTTTGATAACTAATTCGTCGCCGTCTTCGTCTTCTCTATCTGAATCTCCGTCTTCTCCGTCATCATTAACATCCGCTTCGTCGCCGTTTTTTTTCATCGTCTGCAACTACATGTAGCAAATCGTCTCTCTATTCCCCCCCCTCTCTCTCTCTTCCTCTCTCTCTCTCTCTCTGTCTTTTTTCTCTCTCTCTCTATCACTCTCACCCGCACACTCTCTTGCTCTCTTTTCCATATACTCTTCTTCTCATTTTCCATCTCCAACGTTCACACACACCACCCGTCTCCCCATCTCTCTCAAGCCATGCCCCTCTCTCTCTCCCTCTCTCTAGCTCTCTCTCTCTCTCTCTCTCTTGCTCTCTCTGTCTCTCTGCCTCTCTCTCTCTCTCGCTCTCTCTCGCTCTCTCTCTCTCTCTCTCTCTCTCTCTCTCTGTTTCTCTCTCTCCCTCTCTCTCTCTCTCTCTCTCTCTCTCTCTCTCTCTCTCTCTCGCTCTTGTATTGTATTTAGTAAAGATGATAAATTGTTGTCATATATGATATCGCTGCAATTGTTTGGTGAATAAGACTGAGACAAGTATAACAGTATACAGCAATTCTGGCTATGAATAAAGTAATGGAGATTTGTCATAAATATGATGTTCAGCAGGGTCCGAAAGAGTGTCCCGTAAGAAGATTGAATATAAGCTTGTCGACTTGGTAGTGATCTACCGTTTATGTACCCACCATGTAACAATTATCATTAAAGTACTGCCCCACAATTAATATATTATAATGTAATGGGATGTGATGCGACGATGTGACGCGACGCGACGCGACGCGACGCGACGCGACGCGACGCGACGCGACGCCACGCGACGCGACGCGACGCGACGCGACGCCACGCCACGCCACGCCACGCCACGCCACGCCACGCCACGCGACGCCACGCCACGCCACGCCACGCCACGCCACGCCACGCGACGCCACGCCACGCCACGCCACGCCACGCCACGCCACGCCACGCCACGCCACGCCACGCCACGCCACGCCACGCCACGCCACGCCACGCCACGCCACGCCACGCCACGCGACCCGACCCGACTCTAATCTAATATAACCTAATATGTGTATAACCTTTATAGGGCTGTTTGTGTGCGAGTGTGTGCCCGGTGGTCGGCTCTATTGTCAGCTGTTCGTGCAGCTGAGATCCCGTCTCTTCTACACGGTGCACTGCTCTTTGTCCATGTTTCTTTCGTCAGCTGACATCCAGATTGTATCATTTTCTCGCCATTACACTCGCTGGTTGGCTCTGATGGTACATAATAAACAGAACACGTTAGTTGAATTAGTCAAGCGCAAGCGCACAAACGTCAATCGGAACGTTTACAACGCCGAAAAAATGTAAGCGCTACACCGCAGCCCGGCATGATGATTATTTACTAAATTATGATGAACTTGCGCGCTGTGGCCAGCCAAGCAATTTATCTAGTCGATTTTCTAATGGGTGGTCGGAACTTCATATCGCGAATTTATTGTCTAACTACTAGTCCTATGTAGCGGCTTTTAAGAGAGAGGAATGTTGAGACAGGCTATATGCCTCGCAATTTTTTTGAACTGAAACGTACGGGGGACAATTCCTATGCTGTCCCCCACCCTGAAAAGTGGGGGAACGCGTCCCCCCCCCCCCCCACCCCCGTCCCCCACCGATCGACGCCCGTGCCCTAGACACTATCAATGTTTATTTTAGAAGTCTAGGTCGAGTAAGTGAAACATGGTACTCATATATAAATTGCATTTTTGTCCTTGACCTGTATATTTCCATCGAAAGTCCACCATTCACATACTTCGTTTACATTTATCAGTAGTCTCGTTTTGAGCGAAGGGTAGTTAAGTCCTCATACATTTGCTCTGAGTTCTCGTCGTTCAGAAATGTCAGTGCAATTCGTTGTTTGAAGACAATGTGTCGCGTTCTCTCGCTGCGGTAACATGTTGAAATCTCGCAACCCAGCTTTGTTCGCGCAAGTCAGACAACTCATTTGTATGTCGCAGAATATATCAACTGCAGGAGAAATGTTTTTGTTCGTTAAAGAGTGTCATCATTGGTTACTTCAGATCTTCCCCTTAATCATGTTTCACTAAATTGTTCCACTCTTAAAGTATCAGTTCAACTGAATTGTTCGTTTTCATCTATTTGCATTTCGAGTTGATCAATATTTTCCTCCAGGGTTCGAATCGTTTTTTACTAGCAGCGTTATGCAGCTTCTTTGATGTAAAGTGAACTTGTGAAATTTACTCAGGTAATTTGCTCGGAAACTACATCAATGTCATCTTCTTTAAAAGCGCCGAGCCATTGAATAGGTATATTATCCTGGTGCATGTTGATCGTCGTCAGAGTTTATCTTTTTAACACACCTGCTGTCGAGTATTACACAAGACAGACAGGGTGGTGTGCAATAGCAGAAGACCTACCAACCATCGTGTCAGTGAAGTGTAATGGAAACCAATGTACTTCCCAAGTTTCCGTTGACAATTTAAACCGGCTATATTTTGTATGCCTACCTATCCGAATAAGCTGCGAATCTTCAATATGAGGAATTATTATGTATTTTGACACTAGACCCTTACGGTTGCTTAAATAGGATTTGTTATTTTCTACTGCTTGTGTACTAGCAGTTTTACCATGGATCATTAAACATGGTGTCACTGCGGACGGTCTGACAGCGGTGGAGCCGGCTGTTGGTGGGAGAATAGCATCCATTGTATGTAGATGGTACGGGGCAGACAAGAAGTATACAGCTCCGATGCAAATTGCACCACCACAATAGAAAGCTAAATAAATATGCCATCATTTTTGATGGTTAAATACCAAAGATACACGTTAACAACCAATTCACTCAAGCGCGCTATAGATACTATAGATAGTATCTATAGTATCTATAGTCATTTGTCATGTTTTTGCGATAAACCAAACTTTATTAAGTTTTTAGCATTACGATCGCTCCATCATGTAAATACATATTATGTCTTCTAATAGGGAAATGAAACTGTTAAGGTTGGGACATGTCAATCTAGGCGTATAATTAATTAGTTAATTAGTGGGGAGTATTATAAACACACAAAACAACGCCTAAGAAAAGATACAATACAATTAAGATGAGATCAAATGAAGCAAATGAATGTAGAAAGTAACATTGGCCAACTTGTTGTAGTGGATTGGTCATGTGATCAAATGAAAGG
>OZ024855.1:20877024-20949524 GCA_964017155.1 Oasisia sp. SBJ-2009
ATTTTTAAAGTTGTACTAGCTTGGACGACAGTGGGATAGGAGCACTTTACGCCCCCCCGATCTGAGTGTTGTACATATATCACAATCTAATTCTATTTTGGCTTTATATGTTACGTGATATTTTTACATTTCATTGTGTGTATGTGTGTATCTGTGTGTGCGTGCGTGCGTGCGTCGAAGCATGTGTGTGGGTGCGTGTGTGTGTGTGTGTGTGCGTGTGCGTGTGCGTATGTGTGCGTGTGTTTGTGTGTGTTCGTGTGTGTGTGTGTGTGTGTGTGTGTGTGTTTGTTTGTGGTTGTGTGTGTTTGTATGTGTGTGTGTCTGTGTGCGTGTTTGTGTGTATGTGTGTGTGTGTATGTGTGTGTGTGTGTGTGTGTGTGTGTGTGTGTGTGTGTGTGTGTGTGTGTGTGTGGTTGTGTGTGTTTGTGTGTGTGTATGTGTATGTGTGTGTGTGTGTGTCTGTGTGCGTGTTTGTGTGTGTGTGTGTGTGTGTGTATGTGTGTGTGTGTGTGTGTGTGTGTGTTTGTGTTTGTGGTTGTGTGTGTTTGTGTGTATGTGTGTTTGTGGTTGTGTGTGTTTGTGTGTGTTTGTGTGTGTATGTATGTATGTGTGTATATGTGTCTGTGAGTGTGTGTGGTGTGGTGCGGTGGGTGTTTATTGTGTATTTACGTATATGTAGAGTTGTGATACGTTGGTCTGTGAGAGGATGTTTCCTTGGGCTCGTTCCTCTCCACCGCTCCTCTTTCGTATTCCACATACTCTCCCTCTCATCCCCCCTGTCCAAAACATTCTGCGTGTCACTCTCCCTCTCCCATACACTCTCATTCACAAGCTCCCTCTCTCACTAGGTCTCTGTCCCACACATTCTTCCACCCAACCATTCCTCCGCCTCTCCCTCTCCCCACACCCTGCCCGCCCGTCAGTCAGCCAGCCCGCCTACTTGGCAGCAGCTGTCGAAGATTTCCTATTTCTGTTCCACTCTTGTCAGTCATCGTCGAGGAAAGAGAGCGGACGGTATTGTGAAGATCGGACAATCTCCACAAGGCTGCTACGATAACACACTTCACACCAAAGATAGCCAGTAGGCTGACAATGCAATAGATGCATACTGTTCGTGGATTTGATGACTAAAGCGACATGTGTTATTGGAAAGTAATGACGTGAGACGAATAAATATGGATTTAATCAAGCAGAGATAAATTACGTTTTGCTCACAGCACCAACAAACTTGTAAACATAGTCCAGCCACATATGGGCAATGTCACCTTAGATGAGGCCACAGTGAAGCTGGGGCGGGGCTGGACACAGTCACCTCTAGGCAAGTCGCGATGCTAGAAGGCATTAATTAACGATAGCATTTTGTAATGATAAACAACCCTCATATTGACAAGTTGCCATATTTTAGATAATCTAGTTCGCATATAGCGAATTCATATCCGTACAGCCCTCATCTGATCAATAGCCTCAAACAATTACACCGACTCAGTGAGCGTCAGCCAGCAGAATAACAACTATTATCTGTATGTGGGTGACTGCGGAAGTCATCACTTTGTCCCAGATTAACGCCACATATATACATACATACAGACATATACACATACATATATATATATATACATATATATATATATATATATATATATATATATATATATATATACATATATATATACACATATATATATATACATATATATATATACATATATATATGTATATATATATATATGTATATGAATATATATATATATATATTATTTTGTGTGCTGCTACTGTTAACTGATTTGTTATTTTGACCTGTGCTGCCTCAACGACACACACTGTGGACGTCCGCGGCCATTGCACATGTAAATGGAGTTGGCGTGTTGAGAGAATAAAACGAGTGGTGTGTGTAGTTCCTATTAATAACCCGCCGCTTGCGGACACGATTTAGAGCAGTCGTTCTGGGCGTGTTGTCTCTGCGTGTGGTCTCGGACACATTCCAGCAGGGACTGACCACTGCGTCCACTGCCCATGTGTTTACTTGTCAAGACGTTTGCAGACATGTAAAATGTCCGCAGACGGTGTATTATTATGCCAACTTATTTTGAAAGTTATACTAGCTTGGACGACAGTGGGATAGGAGCACTTTGCGCCCCCCGATCTGATTGTTGTACATATATCACAATCTAATTCTATAAAGATAGCCAGTAGACAGACAATGCAATAGATGCATACTGTTCGTGGACATTATGACTAAAGCGACATGTGTTATTGGAAAGTAATGACATGAGACAATTAAACAGGGATTAAATCCAGTGAAGCTGGGGCGGGGCTGGACACAGTCACCCCTAAGCAAATCGCGATGCTAGAAGGCATTAATTAACGATAGCATTTTGCAATGATGAACAACCCTCATATTGACAAGTTGCCATATTTTAGATAATCAAGTTCACATTATAACGAATTCGTATCCGTATAGCCTTCATCTGATCAATAGCCTCAAACAATTACACCGACCCAGTGAGCGTCAGCCAGCAGAATAACAACTATTATCTGTAGGTGGGTGACCGTGGAAGTCACCACTTTGTCCCAGATTAACGCCACATACATACATACATACATACATACATACATACATACATACATACATACACACATACACACATACACACATACACACATACACATACATACATGTACTTACACACACACATACACAAACAAAATAATATATATACATATATATATACATTTATATATATATATATATATATATATATATATATACATATACACACACATATATATATACATATATATATACATATATAATATATAATTATATACATATATATATATTATTTTGTGTGCTACTACTGTTAACTGGTTTGTTATTTTGAACTGTGCTGCCTCAACGACACACACTGTGGACGTCCGCGGCCATTGCACTTGTAAACGGAGTTGGCGTGTTGAGAGAATAAAACGAGTGGTGTGTTTAGTTCCTATTAATAACCCGCCGCTTGTCTTGTTCATATTCAAATTCATATGTGTTCACCCTTCATCTGATCAGTAGCCTCAAACAATTACACCGACCCAGTGAGCGTCAGCCAGCAGAATAACAACTATATGTGGGTGACCGCGAAGGTCTCCATTTTGCCCCAGATTAACGCCACATACATACATACATACATTCATACATACATTCATACATACATACATGCATACATACATGCATACATACATACATACATACATACATTCATACATACATACATACATACATACATACATACATACATACATACACATAGATGATATACATACATACACACATGTCGCATACATAATATACATTTGTTATGCAGTAGTAACAGACAAAATATTACACACACACACATATATAAATATATATATATATATATATATATATATATATATATATATACATATATATATATATATATGTATATGTATATATATATATGTGTGTGCGTGTGCGTGTGCGTGTTAGTGTGCGTGTGCGTGTGCGTGTGTGTGTGTGTGTGTGTGTGTGTATGCAATATTTTGTCTGTTACTACTGCATAACAAATGTATATTATGTATGCGACATGTGTGCATGTATGTATCATCTATGTGTATGTATGTATGTATGTATGTATGTATGTATGTATGTATGTATGTATGTATGTATACATGTATAAATATGTATATATGTATATATATATATATATATATTTATACATGTATACATACATGCATACATACATACATACATACATACATACATACATACATACATACATACATACATACATACATACATACATACATACATACACGGTATATACATAGTTTGTTTGATTGAAGAATATATAAATCTATAAACAAAAATCGGGTGCGGCTGCGGGGGGGGGGGAGCAAGTGTCTCGCGGACACCCAGGGATTTTAGTGAAGGTTGTTTCGTAGTACAATAAATGTGCATAAACGTACAGTCGGACATACGTGTCTGAGAGGGTGGCTCTTTGCATGGTTAGCACCGTGCATAATGATTCAATGAGGGCTCCTTGCCTATAAATGTCTCTACATTCGTTTGCTGTATATAATGTATACAATACATACGTTACTTATATAGTATGGTCGAATAAGTTACTTTGATTCTGTCCGGATTTGAAATAATGTACAGCCGGGCTCAGCTACACACTCTCCCTCTGCTACACATTCTCCCTCTGCCACTCACTCTCCCTCTGCTACACACTCTCCCTCTGCCACTTACTCTCCCTCTGCTACACACTCTCCCTCTGCCACTCACTCTCCCTCTGCTACACACTCTCCCTCTGCCACTCACTCTCCCTTTGCTACACACTCTATCTGCCACTCACTCTGCCTCTGCCACTTACTCTCCCTCTGCTACACATTCTCCCTCTGCCACTCACTCTCCCTCTGCTACACACTCTCCCTCTGCCACTTACTCTCCTTCTGCTACATACTCTCCATCTGCCACTCACTCTCC
The DNA here is from genome assembly GCA_964017155.1 of Oasisia sp. SBJ-2009. Taxonomy (NCBI): domain Eukaryota; kingdom Metazoa; phylum Annelida; class Polychaeta; order Sabellida; family Siboglinidae; genus Oasisia; species Oasisia sp. SBJ-2009. Next base: position 20,881,517 of record OZ024855.1, read on the forward strand.
CTCTGCTACACACTCTCCCTCTGCCACTCACTCTCCCTTTGCTACACACTCAATCTGCCACTCACTCTGCCTCTGCTACACACTCTCCCTCTGCTACACACTCTCCCTCTGCTACATACTCTCCCTCCGCAAAACACATTCTATGGCATCACAGGCCCAATATCATCATGGACAGAAAGCTTCTTTACAGAAAGAACCCAACAGGTTGTAATAAATGGATCAGCATCCACACCCATTCAAGTCAACTCAGGGGTACCACAGGGAACTGTACTGGGGCCCCTCTTTGTCCTACTATACATAAATGACCTACCCAATAATCTCACTTCAAATGTTCGCCTTTTTGCAGATGACTGCCTACTATATCTACCAGTTAAATCCGACAAGGACACTTCTCTCCTCCAAAATGATCTACTCAAACTCGAGAAATGGCAAAACACTTGGCTTATGAAATGCAATCCCACCAAATGCTTCACAATGACATTAGCCTCAAGAAAACCGACACCAAATCACTACACCTTCTGTGGCCAACAACTTAAATCTGTTCAATCCCACTGTTATCTTGGAGTACAAATATCAAATACTTTAAATATTGGACAACACAAACTTTTATATTGGACAACACAATGCAACTCAGTCGCTAAGAAAGCAAAACAGACACTAGGAGTCATTAGGAGAAATCTAAATAAATGCCCAACCCACATTAAATCCATAGCTTACACAGCCCTTGTCCGACCAATACTTGAATATGCGTCAGCATCATGGGATCCACATTGCCTAAAACATATTAAAACCTTAGAAAGAATCCAAAGACAAGCTGCCAGATTTTGCACACAAAACTATTCTAGAGAGCCAGGAACATTAACCCAACTTCTTAAAGACCTCCAATGGGACACCCTTCAAACAAGACGAAAAATTAAAAGACTTACCATTATATACAAGATGGAACATAACCTTATAGATGTCCCGCTAGAACACTAGATCCTCACGTAAACATGGCAGTAAGTTCTTGCAAATTAGACACTCTGCAAACATATTTGGAAACAGCTTCTTCCCAACCACAGTTAAAGAATGGAATTCTTTGCCCCCAAACACTGTCTCAAGTAAATCAGTAAACTCATTTCAAACAAATTTAATCCAACATTTTAACAACTAATCCAAACGACCCACCATGCGCACTGGCGTGATGTGTCCCCAGGACATTTTGCCAGTAACATATACAGATACAGATACAGACACTCTCCCTTTGCCACGCACTCTCCCTCTGCTACACATTCTCCCTTTGCCACGCACTCTCCCTCTGCTACACATTCTCCCTCTGTCACTCACTCTCCCTCTGCCACTCACTCTCCCTCTGCTACACACTCTTCATCTGCCACTCACTCTCCCTCTGCTACACACTCTCCCTCTGCCACTCACTCTCCCTCTGCTATACACTCTCCCTCTGCTACACATTCTCCCTCTGTCACTCACTCTCCCTCTGCCACTCACTCTCCCTCTGCTACACACTCTTCATCTGCCACTCACTCTCCCTCTGCTACACACTCTCCATCTGCCACTCACTCTCCCTCTGCTATACACTCTCCCTCTGCTACAAATTCTCCCTCTGCTACACACTCTCCCTCTGCCACTCACTCTCCCTTTGCTACACACTCTCCCTCTGCTACAAATTCTCCCTCGGCTACACACTCTCCCTCTGCCACTCACTCTCCCTCTGCTACACACTCTCCCTCTGCCACTCACTCTCCCTCTGCTACACACTCTCCCTCTGTCACATTCTCCCTCTGCTACACACTCCCTCTGCTACACACTCTCCCTCTGTCACACTCTCCCTCTGCTATATATACACACTCTCCCTCTGCCACTCACTCTCCCTCTGCTACACACTCTCCCTCTGTCACACTCTCCCTCTGCTATATATACACACTCTCCCTCTGCCACACTCTCCCTCTGCCACTCACTCTCCCTCTGCTAGATACACACTCTCCCTCTGCCACTCACTCTCCCTCTGCTACACACTCTCCCTCTGTCACACTCTCCCTCTGCCACTCACTCTCCCTCTGCCACTCACTCTCCCTCTGCTAGATACACACTCTCCCTCTGCCACACTCTCCCTCTGCCACTCACTCTCCCTCTGCCACTCACTCTCCCTCTGCTAGATACACACTCTCCCTCTGCTACACACTCTCCCTCTGCCACACTCTCCCTCTGCTACACACTCTCCCTCTGCTACACACTCTCCTTTCACTCTCCGATTCCGTCGTTGTCGTCGTAGTAGCGTCTTTGTCGTCGTCGTTGGCGTATCCCAACTTTCCCACGCAATCGTGTAGACGATGGACACTGGACACTGGACACTGGACACTGGACACTGGACACTGGACACTGGACACTGGACACTGGACACTGGACACTGGACACTGGACACTGGAAACTGGACACTGAACACACTGGACACTGGACACTGGACACTGGACACTGGACACTGGACACTGGACACTGGACACTGGACACTACTCAGGCGTATTTCGATGTACATACATTTGTTTTGCACTTTTCGCTGTTTACTGGTGCAGCACTGCAGAGCGGATATAAAATGTGTGCACAGGCTCCAGTGATACAGTTGTAGAGTCGACTCTACAACACTGATAAGTCTACTCTACAATAGTATCACTGGTACAGCACTGATGGGTATACTCTACAATTGTATCACTGGTGCTGCACTGATGAGTATACTCTACAATAGTATCACTGGTACAGCACTGATGAGTATACTCTACAATAGTATCACTGGTACAGCACTGATGAGTATACTCTACAATAGTATCACTGGTACAGCACTGATGAGTCGACTCTACAACTGTATCACATTTTATATCCGCACATTATGATATCATATTAGTGTTCATGTAAATATCCGCTGAATCGAAGGGATTATGTCACCACACCAGCCGACATAGACATATAGAATAAAACTTGGAACATGGCTTGTTATAACTGTTGTCACAGTCTGGCACCTTTTATCAATCATCATTTTATTGGTATCGTCAACTTTTTAACTATATTCTTAGTAAACCATTTTTTTTATATTAAAATTGCAGAACGGTAGGTTACATTAATGTTTTGAAGAAGAGTACATTGCATCAAATAGTTTCTATTGAAATAACGGTTAAATCGTGTAATCGCTTAAACGGATGTAACCCTAAGAGTAAACTTAGCATTATTATATTTCACAGAGGCCCTTTAATTTCACCTTTCCACTCCACACGAACGCTTGTTATAAAGTAATCTGAGTATGTTTCTTTGTTATTAGTGAGGTTAGATGCTCGATAAAGTCCCTTTCAGAACGAGTTATTTTTGATTAAATAATTCGTAATACCTAGATAAAATTTATCGCAAGATATAATTGTGAACTTAGAACGTGGGTATTGGCGCTGCAAACTGACAATATTGTGTTTGTTATCACACGGATTACAAATACTTCTCTGGACAAGGAAGTCATACCAAAGTCGTTGAAGCAAGCAACTGACCATCCTCTTTTGAAGAAACCATCACTTGCGGAAGACATTCAGGGCATGCGTCAACCAGTGAATAACCAAAGTAATTGAGAAAGTGGTCGTGTTTCTGCTTAGCAAATGGTTGAGTGCTTTCAGTTGCCGTTTCGGGGAAAACGTTCGCCTGCAAGTTAGAACACCGGTCAACACAGCCATGGTCAATAAACAAGGAACCATATCAGTTCTCATTGGTTTTACTTCCGCCTTCGATACGATAAACCGTGATTGGTGAACGGAGCAAGTACTAATCGGTGACCACCAATCATCGAGTATAGCTACTCTAACGACATATGTCCCGCAAGGTTCTGTCTTGGGACAACTGCTCATTTTAGTTTACGCTCAATCTATCGTGTATGATTGGCGTTTGTATGGTTGCTGTTACAGTGACTGTATGGTTATTGTTACAGCGTTGGTGTGGTTAGTGTTACAGCGTTGGTGAGGTCACTGTTACAGCGTTGGTGTGTTTACTGTTACAACGTTGGTGTGGTTAGGTTACTGTCACAGCGTTGGCGTGGTTATGTTACTGTTACAGCGTTGGTATGGTTACTGTTACAGCGTTTGTGTAGATACTGTTACAACGTTGGTGTGGTTACTGTTACAACGTTGGCGTGGTTACTGTTACAGCGTTGGTGTGGTTACTGTTACAGCGTTGGTGTGGTTACTGTTACAGCGTTGGTGTGGTTACTGTCACAGTGTTGGTGTGGTTAGGTTAATGTTACAGCGTCCAGACGTCTTCAGAATATGGTGTTTTTATTCACAGGCACCTTGACATGAAGAAGCACGCGTCACAAACTATATATCAGCGCGTGCTCTTTCTATCTGTACCCATCACCACAAGATAGGGCCTTTTGCCATGCAAACTAGCCCTGGCAAATCCCATACGAGCAGTGCGTGATTTTAGCCGAGTCTAGTTTATTGGCGTCGCCAAACGTGACCCTTACCCATGAGAAAAGCTAATAGGCCTACGCACCCCAATCTGTAGACGAATACACAATTTATAGCAATATAGGAATACCGTCATGCTTCCAGTATAACGACCCGTCCGCTCAATCGCACGAGCAGCTGAATGGTTTTGTGTATTCGAATGTGTGCTTCTGTCAACCACTGCAGGTATCACGAGCACCGTGTGGCTGTATTCACCCAAAGCTATTACTACTGGAGATCGACCACACTCCTCGCAGGCGATCTCATTGGTTGCGTTTTCGAAAAGGAGTTTTTGAAAGGGTTATCCAATAAGTGGTAATGATGCAATCAACCGCAGCGACCCCTGGCGCGAGAGGATGCCTGCGCCACATCAGTCAGATTAGCCGCTTTCTACATACCCAGACCGACAAAGGAATGAGTTGTCAATGACATCACATCGCGCTTGACTACTGCAACGCCGTTACACTGGTCGATGCATGCAACGGACAACTGATCGATGGCAAAGCGTCCAGAATCTTTAGAAACACAAGCGATTTTTTCTTTAGAAAATGCCGTGCAGCAAATTTCTCTTTGACCAATCAGAATGTTTTCTCTGACGTAAAATTGCATCATATTACGTTGATTCTTTTATAGCGTCCTTACTGCAAATTTGCATGTGCCGTCGATAATGGTCGCGCTCTGTGTAATCGGCTCTGCTCGCAGTTGGCCGCTTTGAGTCTCGGTTTGCCGTAGCCATCGAGCACTGTAAACTGGCCCTTAAACGGCGCGTCTGCAGTTCATATCGCGCGCCAACAGCGAATACACAATCCTGCTGCTAGACGGGTTCTGCGCCGTCCGCGCAGAGACAACGCCACACCCCTGTCACGTGATCTACACCGGCTTCCCGCTGCCTTCAGAGTTGATTGCAAGACACTTGTACACACTTAGAATGCCATGCACAACGACATGTCATTATATCTGTGTGTGAATTCGTGTGCCTACTGCATATGCCAACGGGTAAAGGCAGATAATTATAACCATTAGGTTCAATAATTTTAAAACAAGACTTTGTTGTCTCTGGCAACAGCCAGTAATGTTTGCAGTGCGCTTTTCATTGTAGCTCTACTCAAACACTGGGAAGAAGTGAAGATTGGTTCTCGTGCCAACAAAGGAAATCAAACTAACTACACACCCGCAAGACCACCCAGTTGGCGCTCTACCGTGACTACACACCAACTAGATTGACCAGTTGACGTTCTACCCTGACTACACACCAACCAGACTGACCAGTTGGCAGTCTACCCTGACTACACACCAACCAGACTGACCAGTTGGTGATCTACCCTGACTACACACCAACCAGACTGACCAGTTGGGGCTCTACCCTGACTACACACCAACCAGACTGACCAGGTGGCGCTCTACCCTGACTACACACCAACCAGACTGACCAGTTGGCGCTCTACCCTGACTACACACCAACCAGACTGACCAGTTGGCGGTCTACTCTGACTACACACCAACCAGACTGAACAGTTGGTGCTCTACCCTGACTACACACCAACCAGACTGACCAGTTGGCGGTCTACTCTGACTACACACCAACCAGACTGAACAGTTGGTGCTCTACCCTGACTACACACCAACCAGACTGACCAGTTGGCGCTCTACTCTGACTACACACCAACCAGACTGACCAGTTGGCGGTCGACCGTGACTACACACCAACCAGACTGACCAGTTGGCGGTCTACCCTGACTACACACCAACCAGACTGACCAGTTGGCGGTCTACCCTGACTACACACCAACTAGACTGACCAGTTGGTGCTCTACCCTGATTATACACAAACCAGACTGACCAATTGGCGGTCTATCCTGACTACACACCAACCAGACTGACCAGTTGGTGCTCTACCCTGACTACACACCAACCAGACTGACCAGTTGGCGGTCTACCGTGACTACACACCAACCAGACTGACCAGTTGGCGGTCTACCGTGACTACACACCAACCAGACTGACCAGTTGGTGCTCTACCGTGACTACACACCAACAAGACTGACCAGTTGGCGGTCTACCCTGACTACACATCAACCAGACTGACCAGTTGGCGGTCTACCCTGACTACACACCAACCAGACTGACCAGTTAGTGCTCTACCCTGATTATATACCAACCAGACTGACCAGTTGGCGGTCTACCCTGACTACATACCAACCAGACTGACCAGTTGGTCTCTACCGTGACTACACACCAACCAGACTGACCAGTTGGCGGTCTACCCTCACTACACTAACCAGACTGACCAATCGGCGGTCTACCCTCACTACACTAACCAGACTGACCAGTCGGCGGTCTACCCTCACTACACTAACCAGACTGACCAATCGGCGGTCTACCCTCACTATACTAACCAGACTGACCAGTTGGCGGTCTACCCTCACTACACTAACCAGACTGACCAATCGGCGGTCTACCCTCACTACACTAACCAGACGCACATCTTGGCGCTCTAGCCTGTCTACGGGCGCCAAAACAACACAAAAGCAACGAGGACAATCATTGTTCCAACCATCCGAATCTAGATTATAGTTTTAACAATAATTACATCTTCGTCAAAACTCATACAATCCAAGTGCTTTCATTTTTGAAAACATATTTGAAAAATTCAAATAGATATACCAACAAATATGCAGCCGTGTTTACCCCCCCCCCTTGATCTTTCCGTTCAGTGTGTGTAACATAAACATAGTGCACACTAGACATGGGTTCCCCAAATCAGCAATTACCGTCCAACTACTGTAATATGTTGCGTACGTGCGCGTGCGAATATATGTGTTTATCTGTATCCGTGTGTTGTCGTTACGTCCGTTTGTCTGTATATTATATACATAGGCGTATATTTTTATATGAGTATTTGTGTTCGTGCGAGCTTGTGCGTGTATGTGAGCGTGTACGAGCGAAGGTGCGCTTGTTAACGTCCGCATGTGCACGGGTATGTGTTAAAAACGATGTATGTGTGGCGTGTCTCTGTTTGTTTGTGTGTGTGTGTGTGTGTGTGTGTGTGTGTGTGTGTGTGTGTGTGTGTGTGTGTGTGTGTGTGTGTGTGTGCGAGCGTGCATGGTTGCGTGCACCTGTGTGTGTCACATAGATATACCAAGAAATATGCAGCCGTGTCTAACCCCCCTTGATATTTTCCTTCAGTATGTTAAACCATACAATAAAAACACATTGCTGCATAGTAACATAAACATAGTGCACACTAAACATGGGTTCTCCAAACCTGCAATTACCGCCCAACTATACTGTAATATGTTGTGTACGTGCGCGTGCGAATATGTGTTTATCTGTATCCGTGTGTTGTCTTTACGTCCGTTTGTCTGTATAATATATACACAGGCGTATATTTTTATATGAGTATTTGTGTTCGTGCGAGCTTGTGCGTGTATGTGAGCTTACACGAGCGAAGGTGCGCTTGTTAGCGTCCGCATGCGCACGGGTGTGTGTAAAAAACGATGTATATGTGGCGTGTCTCTGTTTGTGAGTGTGTGTGTGTGTGTGTGTGTGTGTGTGTGTGTGTGTGTGTGTGTGTGTGTGTGTGTGCGAGCGAGCGTGCACGGGTGCGCGCACCTGTGTGTTTCATACCTTCGTGAACGTGTGGATGTGCAGATGAGTTCACTGCCACGTGTGTATGTGCCCGTGTATTTTCGAGTGTGGAAACAGCTACGTGTGCAAATGTACGATGGCGTGTGCGAGTGGGTGTTTGTGTGGGCACGAATGTATGTGTACGTATATATACGTGCGTGCGTGTGCAGATGTATGTCCGCCTAATTGCGTGTTTGCTTCTGTGTTTAGGTTTCATTTGGGCATGTGCGCGTCGTCATTCGTGTGCGGGCGTGGGTGCGAGTGGGTGTCAGAGGGTACGTGTCGGCGCATGGTTGTCTGTGTAGTTTAATCTTGTACGTTTGCGTAAGCGTATTCTGTCGAGTGCAAGCAAGTGTGCACATTTGGGAATCCCGTAGGTGCAGCTGCACGTGTATGTACATGAACAGATGCACGTGTATGTGCATGACCAGATGCACGTGTATGTGCATGAACAGATGCACGTGTATGTGCATGAGCAGATGCACGTGTATGTGCATGAGCAGATGCACGTGTATGTACATGAGCAGATGCACGTGTATGTGCATGAGCAGATGCACGTGTATGTACATGAGCAGATGCACGTGTATGTGCATGAACAGATGCACGTGTATGTGCATGAGCAGATGCACGTGTATGTTGGGGCAGATGAAAGAGACCAATGCTCCTCGGCAAATGCGCTGATATGTGCTGCCATCTAGTGACTCTGTTGAGAACCAACGGTTTTGCTTTGATTACGTTGTGTGAGAATAAAACTAGGCTTCGATAAAACAAAGTGGTGTGATTAGGAAGATTGGGTCATGGTCGCTGGTAGTAACAGCAACATTTAATGTAGAAAACTAATGTATCAGTAAAACGAAGTTTGTGCTTTTGCTACCTTCTATAATTTAGATGTCAGTCGTGAGTAAAATCACAGAATATTGTTTACTGAACAACATAACACAACTAATTGTCATTAGTTTGCATTAAGGCTCTGGACTGAAGCATTGGGATAAGGTGGGCAGACATGGAATTTTACTGAGGAGGCAAACATATAGTTCTACTCCCCCTAATAAATAGGAAGTTACAATAAGAGGCTGTGATAATATTTCAACAGCAGAGTTTGGTAACAATTCTGAGTCTGTTAACAAAGAAAGAAAGCACTGTGTGAATTTAAGAGTTTATTATAATCTCATGCAACGATCTGCACTGGCAGATAACTACAAACACAAATACACATGCAAATATCATGAAATGTGCAGTGTTATCCTGGTAGCAATACAGTCAAGAATATCCTCTATGCCATTAGACATCTCTCACCTGTACATTCTGTGAGATGATCCTCTATGCCATTAGATGTCTCTCACCTGTACATTCTGTGAGATGATCGTCTATGCCATTAGATGTCTCTCACCTGTACACTCTGTGAGATGATCCTCTATGCCATTAGACATCTCTCACCTGTACATTCTGTGAGATGATCCTCTATGCCATTAGACGTCTGTCAACTGTACATTCTGTGAGATGATCCTCTATGCCATTAGACATCTCTCACCTGTACACTCTGTGAGATGATCCTCTGTGCCATTAGACATCTCTCACCTGTACATTCTGTGAGATGATCCTCTATGCCATTAGACGTCTCTCAACTGTACATTCTGTGAGATGATCCTCTGTCATTAGACGTCTCTCACCTGTACATTCTGTGAGATGATCCTCTATGTCATTAGACGTCTCTCACCTGTACATTCTGTGAGATGATCCTCTATGTCATTAGACGTCTCTCACCTGTACACTGTGTGAGATGATCCTCTATCCAATTAGATGTCTATCATCTGTACAGTCACAATAGCCACTGGGGTGTAAAACACTTACGTTAAGTTCAGCCAATGATATAATTGCTTTGTGTAATTTTCAATTCAGTGTCACACTGTTTGAATCACATGTAAGATTTGGGAATAACCAGTAACTTGTGTACACAATACTGTAGAGTGGGGGTGAGAATGGGGACTGGGTCACCAAGTCACTCAGGGTACTGTGGGAGTCCCCTGTTCTCTGGGGTGTGACAGTCACAACTGGTGATTTCAAACATCAGCTGACTTTCACACAACGCGCCGGTCTGCCTCATCACCACTCTTGACTTGTGAGGATGAGGATGCACTTTGTCACTGTTGTTGTTTAGCTTCTGCAAAAGACACAAAACTACATTGTCAGACAAAAACCTCACATCTGGAGAAAATATCAACCTGCCTGCCTGTCTGTTGTATGGACAGGCACGGTGTAATAACTATATGGAGCGAGACCACATTTGCATTTTCCATAAGCGACCATTATAACGTTTCCTTCATTTCCTATTAATCTTGATCAGTTCTGTTATTGACAATTTCACAGCATATTTACCATCCATAGACAGAGGTTCAGTGAAAAATTCGTGAACTTTTAATACCTCAGGCTCCCACAAACTTCTTTCAAACCTTACACCCCTCCATTTCTGCTTGAACCTACCACGGATTGCCCCTGATTACATCATCAAGCAAAATGACAACTGTATTAATACGCAGAAATGCACCGACTGACAGCTGTCATAATTTGACAGCTCTGATGCCACGCTGCACAAAAACATCATTTATAATCACTCCACACTACATATGTGCTCACAGAAATTCACACAACCTGCATAATGCTGATTTTATAGGGAACTCTTCGGTTGGGGAATGGCGGACGTGCACCTTTTGGTGGTCTTACATCAAATAGATTCACTGAATGTCTCAAATTTTCAAAAAAATGATATAATATTGAAGCTATGCATACATCTCAAAAAATGGTCTATGGAAATTGCGAGTGATACAGCGAATATTAATTGCGATGTCTTTGAAGCAGACACCCGTCTGGTGGGCAGTAAACTCCAATGTGCCATGCGTGACGCATATCGACAAGATTTTGGACCCATGCATTAGTTGCTGTGCTACAAATATACACATTCTGATGTCGATGCCTCACTGTATACACTCCATTGACCTTGAAAGCATCTCATTCAACAGATATGGTGCATTTTTTTATTTAAAAAAAAAATATTATCCAGTACGCTCTCTTTTTGTCACAAAATCTTGACCATTTACCTGTTTTAAGATGACTTCTGTGCATAATGGGACTTCTCTACTTCACGAATTATAGACAGTGTGAAAAGAAAATGTGTATTGTTGTATTTTTTTGGTACAAAATAATTGTCACATCAAAATGTTTTCAACATCCTGGTTTCACCTTACACACAGCTACATGTCAATGAGAGCCACCAGAATACAGGCCTGTCTCATTGATTGCCCTCTAAAAGTCCTGTTCAGCTGGGCAGATGTCCCAAACGTGACTTATTTGAAAGGGTGAGTGTTGTAAATCACAATTCAGATATACACGACATTATGGTGGCAGCCAATAGCTAGCCTGGAGCAAATCATGTGCCCCCGTCTCTTAAATCTGGCATGTCCATATTGGGTTAGCAGTAGTCTGTCATTACAGCTGACATCTCTGTTGAGCCGGTTTGAATATTCTGTTGCCTCTGTAATAACTGTGATCATGAGTAATGCGTCTGGTAATGTCCAGCCACGTGTGAAACCCAAAAATTATAGAAAACGTGGTTTTAGGAAGGGCCATGCTGGATACGTCACGAGAATGCACAGCAGGGCTATGCAGGAAAGTGAAAGTGAAAGCTTGGCGACGTGGATGCCACGTCTCACTGAAGTCGAGTTCGAGGTGGGCTCATCGAAATTCCCGATGCCGAAGGCCAATGTGACGAGGCAAAGCTACTGAGGCCGAAACACTGTGTGTCCGACGATGACGAGTTACTGTCAGCCTGCCAGAAACCAGACGACAGTCGCAAGGAGGAGATGCGCCTTTATGAGAAGGGGAAAATGCAAGAGATGTATAATGATTGCATACGGCTGCATTCAGCCGAGGAAAACAAGTGTGCCATTCCTGAATTTACCATTTGCAGAGAGGTAAAGGTCGGGTTGTGTTGGCAGTGTGCGCTGCGCTGCAGAAAATGTGGATTCACATCCAGCCTATACAAGCTGTACAACGAAATCGAGACGGGAAAGCGGGGTCGGAAGCCAGCGACACCCAATGTCGGCCTGCAGGTAGGACTTCAGGAATCGACGACAGGCAATGTGAAAGGGCGTGTGATCCTGACTTGATTGAATTTACCCATCCCGAATCGCAGCGTTATGCAGAGAACCGCAAATAAAGTTGCAGCTGCAACCGCAACTATGACACTGGAGGATTTAGCGATGAGACGAGAAAGGGTTAAGCATGAGAACAGATTGCGTGGTCTTCCTGAGGATTCACCGATCAATATTGCAATGGATTCCCGTTATAACTCAGCAACCATCACAGGAGCATACCATGCAGGGCAAAATGCAAGTCAGGCCATTGCTGTTGCCGTTGAAAAACAGTCAGGTCACAGTGACATTGTTGGCATTAGCATACAGAACAAACTGTGTGCTCTGGGTGCGTCAATACGAAGACGAGGGCTAGACGTGACCTGTCCAGGTCACAAAAACTGCACTGCGACACTGCCAGCTGATCAACCACTGTCGGCGTACGTAGCAGGAATTGATATTGGGAGACAATTTGCAAAGCAAAATGTTGGCATCAGGTATGTAGTGACAGACGGGGATGCTCGCAGTGCCGAGGGCGTGAAGGCCGGCATGGCTGGTACATCGTGCGTAGTTGAGCGTCAAGCAGATACCCCACACCTGGAGCAATCTGTGTTTCGAAACAGCATGAAAGCGAAGTTCAGCCCCCGCATGTTTCCTGGATCCACTGCAGTGATCCGTAAAGAACAGAGGAAACAGTTCTCACTGGATGTGAAGACTCATTGCCACAGAATCCACAGGCAAATGCTGGATATGCACGCCGGTGACAGCAGAAAGGTTTCGGCACTCATGCCACGCGTCATCGAGACAACATTGAATTGTTATGGCGGAGACTGCACACAGTGCAGGTACTACTCAGTTGTGTGTGGAGGTGGCAAAAAAACAAGTTGGTTGCACAGATCGATGTATCTCCAGACAGCACAGATCCACTACCTGAACATGACTGATTAAGACAGAGTCACTCTGAGAAATGTCATTCGGATGAGAATAGGAGCCCAGGCACTGGCGATGACAAAACTGTGCCTGAATATGAACCGCAATGAGTCACTGAACCACGGCCTATCTGCTACCCTGCCAAAGAACGTCAAGTTGTTTGTGCAGCCATTGACCGGCTGAACTACGGAGCCGGAGCTTCGATGTTGAGAAAACTCGAATCAAACAAGGCTCCTATTAGCAAAGGCGGCCGTGTTGCAAGCACGACACGGCAAATACAGCATGAGGCTCAGTCCCACCGGGCATACATGCGTCGTCCATCAGTCAGAATGCGCCTGGCATCCAACAAACGAAAGCGATTCGATGCTGTCCGCGCTGCCAGACACTGAAGAGAGGCTACTGCTGAGACGAGGGCAGCTGCACGAAGAGAAACATATCAGAAAGGGCAGCTAGACAGACCTGTTTTAAAAGAAACCCAAACAAACACAGCAGCTGTCAACAAGAAGACCGGCAGTGATCAGCATTATTCAAACAGTGACAGATCCAGACGTGGTGACCACATGTAAGTGTGCACACTGCGTATCCATGCATCCATCCGTCCCCAACGAGGCTGTCATGTCAACAAAAAGCTGACGTTGAAGAAGTGTCAACGACAGCACACACCGGTTGATTCACCTCACCTCACCCACCCCAGCGAGCAATCAACAATGGAGAGAATGTCACACCTCACCTGCAAACACAATGAACAAGAGATGCACAGACTGACTTGAATGGAGGTAAGCATTACACAAACTCAGGCAAACAGCTTATATAATGAATGATGAGTAATGACAGTTACTTTGATTAATTAGTTAATTGATTGACGATTAATTAATTAATTAATTGCAATTACCTTTATGTCAAGTCATGTGATTTACTGATTATTTAAAAAAAAGGCAAGACAGGGCTTCATAGTGTCCGAAGCATTTCCTTGCTGTAGCACAAGACCACCTGTTACTGTTCACAAATGCATGTTCTATGGTCAGATGTTCAACATTGACACACAGACTATTGTGACAGCGATGGCTGCAGTGCATATTTTCAGGGATTTCTGCTCGCACGTGCAAAATGTATGCTAGACGATGGACACGAAACGCCTGCCACTTGTATTTGTCACCACGCAAAAATTTAACATATATTTTCCCATATAGGCACTCCCCTCTACCCTTAGCAGTACAGCCAGTCCAGATAATACATTCTCCATTGGGAGCCAGCTGTGTTTCCCTCTTTATCTTTGCCGTGTATTTTTTTATGAAATCGTCCTCCATCTTTTTCTGATGATGCGTTGGCAAGGAGATGGAATAGTAAAAATTTAAATAGGAGCGAGACCACAGTTGCATTTTCCATAGGCGACCATTATAACGTTTGCTACATTTCCTATTAATCTTGATCAGTTCTGTTATTCACAATTTCACAGCATATTTACCATCCATAGACAGAGGTTCAGTGAAAAAATCGTGAACTTTTAATACCTCAGGCTCCCACAAACGTCTTTCAAACCTTACACCCCTCCATTTCTGCTTGAACCTACCACGGATTGCCCCTGATTACATCACCAAGCAAAATGACAACTGTATTAATATGCAGAAATGCACTGACTGACAGCTGTCATAATTTGACAGCTCTGATGCCACGCTGCACAAAAACATCATTTATAATCACTCCACACTACATATGTGCTCACAGAAATTCACACAACCTGCATAATGCTGATTTTATAGGGAACTCTTTGGTAGGGTAATGGCGGACGTGCACCTATTGGTGGTCTTACATCATATGACTTAGAGTCAGTTCCTTTCAGGACATCGGGCAATCGATTTTCTCCAACTAGTTCAGTCTTTTGTAATTGCTTTGGCCTCATTCCAGGTAATTTCCATTATTGGCAGATATTAAATGTTGTGCGCCAGGTCGTAGTCAAACTTCCTGTCTTTCTGTTACCACCTTCAGACACCCACTCTAACACTACATGTGCTGTCCAATCTCTTGATAAGTGTAGTATATGTCTAGTCTATGTCATTGAGACAAACAATGTCATGCACACTAATTGTTCCTTCAGTGGGCGGTTCTCCTCCTACTAAACATTACAATCATATTTTATTCGTCTGTATTGCAGGACTTAACATTACACAAAATGCAAATGTAGAACTTGATTAGAAAAACAACATTTTCTTTAAAATAGAAAACGTTTAAAGATTTTATGCCATCAAAATGTACATATGTACTAAAGTCAAAGCCATATATTGGATGTTTTGATCACATTACACATTTAACTTAGAACTCCCAGTTTGGCTATTCTTCAGCTCGTGGTAAACGATGCATTTGTTTGTGTAAAGGCTGGTTATGATAGCAACTGACTATCTGGTTGTTGGATAACAATCTGATTCCTGACCAAGACCGACTCCTGATTTGAGACAGTCCATTCACCTCTAGTCGTGTAATATCTTCAGTGAGGACATCAACAACCTCATCAAACCTCTCAGTTTACAGCTGCATCGTACCTGGTCGCACCTGTCACAACTTCCTCCTCGTTGAGTCGATGCACTTCAAGTACCTTTCATGGTGTCCTGGTTTGTAATTGTGGATGTCTAGACAATAAGTAAAATATAACTTTGTATAAGTATTCCTCCACGTAAACAAGCTTTTATAAGAAACATACGTTATTATATACAAGCATTGCATTCATTGATCAAAGGAGTTTCACTTACGGCAGACTGCAAAAACACAGCTTAAAGGCCATATCCTACCCAAATAATTCTGATAGATATATTATAAATAAACTTGTACATGTGTGTAGTTCAATGTTGTCACAAATCTGAAGCCATATGTTAGCCAAAACATTGATAACATTTGATTTATACAGTGCCATGCCACAGAACAAACTTAGAAAATTCTGTTTTCTTGAAATTTCCAAACTCTGAAGACACAAATATGTGATGTCACTCGTGGTTCCACTTTTGTTGGCTAGAGCTTTACATGGTCCTGCAGTCTAGATTTCATTTCATTATAATTATATTTAAACTGTCTCTCTCATTAACGTGTATAACTGATGAAGATGAGTTGTGAGAAATAATAGCAATTCAGGTTTGACTTGAAATTTGGTGTGCAACTTCCCCAAAGACTCAATTCATTGGCAGAAAATTGAATATTTTGTGGGTGTAGGCTAATTGCACAGGATCAATGACTACTGCAAATATCACTATCACTTGCGCTTGTGATACAGATCTTCTCATGAATGTATCTCTTGATGTGGAAGATGGGCTTCAAAATACAGTTAAATGTCAATAAATCAACTGTTCTTAAAATGACTAAAAATGTCAGAATGCAAACGAATACGAGGCCATTGGCCTTTTCAGACTTTCATTGGTCGGTCGTCAGTTGCCGGACTCTCGACAAGTTCATGCCACGGCCTGTATAGCACAACACTGACATTATGCAAATTAACATCAGCAGAAACAATACTATCTCTCTTTGTCTTCACTATCAACAAAATATATTAGATCTCTTTATGTCTCAGTCTCAGTAATAGAAGCAACATTGTTCTCAACCCAACAGCCCCCATTTTATGAGTTGTTTCCACAACGCGTGCTGGCCCACGCCAGGTGACTGTCAATCAGTCAGGGCGACCCTGGCTGCTGGAACCATGAGTGACGTCACAGTCTCTTGCCAATGTCACTTGGCAGTTTCTGCAAAGTGACACATTTAGAAGTTCTTTTATGTTGCACTCTTATGTGATTCATAAACAGTTTTCAGTAGCACAATTAGAAAGTGCTAACATTATTTCTTATTATGGAGCATATTTTATCCCAGCATTATTACAGAAATACACATTAAAATTAACATATTTTGAATTAATTAGGACCAAAGATGAAACTTTTTCGAGATATTCAAAATCAACATCACAATTTCTATGAATTCTAAAATCTGCATCCCATGAAATCAGAATGATCATGGAATAGATGTTTGTGAACAATTAGGTCTAATATTTGAACGACTGATAGTCTAGCCTGTAAAATAAACTAAATTGTATCCAACAAAGGCGATGCTGACTTTAGATTATCTGTGTTTGCATCAGGGTGTTTATCAAAATAGACCGCAAAACTCAAAATTGATACAGTTCATCACTGTTGTGTTGTCTGACCATGACACGCCATCCTTCGTTAATGCAGAGATATATGGATTAGAACAATGGTAGACAGAAACTACAACTCACAGATTCCAGGTCTTCAGATCACGTCACGTAATAACAGACGACATCCTGGTGGGCGCAGTGTGAACTACAACATGGAATTTTTTTTAATTGTGCAGAAACTTCTAAATAATCAATTAATACAGCACTTTATCTAAACAAGGTTTGCTTAATTTTCAGCGTTGAACCATTAAACTACTTTCCGGATATAAAGAACTATATTATAAAGCATGTCAACGAAGATTAAAACTACCTACTCTTTCATATGGTCGACTTAGGGGAGGAGATATGATTGAGATTTACAAGATATTAACAGGAAAACGTGATTCTGCTGTTACATAAAAAATTTACATTGACGAAAAACTATTCTGAAATGGGAGGGCACAAGAACTGTAGTGGTTCATTAAATAAGGACTCCATACCTGGTTTGCATATAAGCTGGTTGCTACCCATCCTGAAATTCTCCGAAGTTCTCCGAAGTCTATTCCATTGGACTCTCTCCGCATTCTCCGCTAACACGGACTCTGCAGTCTGCGAACTGCAAATAGAATATGCCCATAATAGGGAGGTCAGACCGATTTGCCGCCCCTTCTGAAAACATGGGGAGACAGGGGTCCGGGTTTAGTGTCCGACTGTCCGTAGATTAAATTCACGCAACATACCTGTTCGTTTATAATTTTTCTCATGTTGATATAATGTCAGTCCATGATTCTGTGCTGATAGCTGATTTTTTGTGGTGCTTGAGAGTGGTTAATTATATTTTCCTCTCGGTGTCGTATTTTGATTTTCACTGTTTATGCTTGTGGCTATGTTGGATCACGCTGACAGGCCCCAACTTTCAAAATTATTTGCGAGATTATGTTAATGAGTATGGCCATGTTTTGTGAATATTTATTTAGATGGATTCTGCATGATTCATATGCAGAAGTGCAAAGAATTGTGTGGACGATAAAATGATTACACTGATGGCTTACTAATTGATAGCAAAAATGTGCACAAAGTCTGTTTATGGAGCCCCTGTCTCAAAAGACGTCGCCATTTTGCCTTGTTCCCCATGCGCGCGATGCATTGTGGTATACAAAGCACTCTAATATCAATGTGATCGATAGCGGGTGTCTTTGCTTAATACTATTATTAATAGTTAGCAAGTACTTATGCTTGCACATCTAAACTAATTAATTACTGCCATGTTTAATGTAGCTAATATATATTAGTTTGTTTATTTGTCTTATTGTATTATATTCCTTTTTTATCGTGCTATTCATACTTTTGTGTGTTGGTTTGGCTACATTAAATTTACTAATTAAAATTGATAATTTGTCATTCATGTTTATACAATTATATTAAAAATGACTTTTGTGTGTCGTTACTGGGGTATTCTGTGATGACAGATACATGAATTACCGGTAGTATTTAGTTTTGAGAATATATGGAATTTGTACAACATTGTTGAACAATTATAATACATTATATATTAATTGAATAAAAAAATTAGGTATGTATTGGCCTTCATCATAGTTTATGACAAAATCAGTATAATTGAAAAAAAAGTAATCTTGTGATTTAGGTACAAAATAAAATGAGAATGTTCAGAATAAAAAAAAAAATACTGCAGTTTCATTAATATTTAATCTATGTACTTCAAGGCAGCATCATTCCATTTTAATTAATTACTGTTATCAGAAGAAAAAATGAAAGCAATTATAAAGATTTATTGGCAATATCAAATCTGTCAGAACATGTTTCATAAAATTGCAGTTTCTTTAATATTTCATCTGCATACATGAAACAAACACAATTGCACTTCAATTAGTGATTATGACCAGGGAAAAACATTAATGTGTGTGTGGTTTATAAGCAAAAGTGCATATATTTGCAAACCGTCAGAAAATGTCATGAAATTTGTCAATTTAAACATCTGTAGTGGTCACTTAAATACATGAAACAACTACCATTACACTTCTCATACTGACTACTATCAAGGAACATAAAACAATCTAAAGAAAAAATTGGTCCGCCCATCGTACCCATAATACTGGCGCAGTTGGTCAGGTCATGCCTATGCCATGGCCTGGGCGATAATACAAAAAGTGACACTAGTCAAATGTACACCGGTCATTGACGTCTCAACAAAGCAATAACACAACTCTATAGTATTGTATTTCATTCTGATTTCCTTGTTGTCGTAACTATCCACATCTATGGACATAAATTGATCTTAACACACTTGATAAATTGGATGTTATTATTCCGCCGCCATAGTTGACCTTGACCTTACCTAGGGTTTTCGCTGGATTATTTTTGTTGAAAAAAAAGGTTACTCCACACGTACAAATGTACTTCGTGAAGATGACGAGTACAGTCGAATGGCTCTACTGATTAAATTCGAAACTGTTACTTACTTGTTTTATCACCGGTGTAATGTGTCCAATCACAAGGCACCTCACCACCGACCGTGACACATCTACAAAATGGCTGTTCAGAAAAGTTGGCGATTGCATGAGCATGATGATTGCTTACAGAATATTGCCTGTGTTTAATATCACAAAACAAGCATCGACCAACAAGAGTATGGGTTATGTTTAAAGTGGTATATACAAGTAGGATGGAGATTTAGATTTAGACTGCTGAGTAGCGATGGTAATAACATAACCACTTGTATTATCGCCCGGCTGTCAACTGATTGTCAGCACCTAAAAATATCTTGTCGACAAAACTCCGACAACTGACAAGACAAGCGTGCTGCCTGATAACTGTTGTTGCTATTTTTAACTCATGGCTTTTAAATTGAAGTGATCCTGCACAGTGCAGTTGTGGAAACATCTGTAATAGATTGGAAAAGAGAGGCGTGTGTCAGTGTTTTATTCAAACGTCAACAAGATATTTTTAGGTACTGATGGTGCTGCCTCCTCGCGGGTCAGCAAAATTTTGCCGTTACGAGTGGACGGTTCAATCCCATAGATTTAGACTGCTGAGTAGTGGCTCCTGTGATAGCGACTTTTTAGTCTTAGCAGGAGTCACTGACCCCAATTTCATATGTATTCTTAATTACTTATGGTGACATTTGTACATGTGCGTATTATTGCTATTATTTAATGTAATTAAAAGGGCAGGGTATACTTAGATAGATAGGTTGGACTCTCGATAAGCCAAACGGCTTCCTTGTCCACCTGCCATCTAGAGTTGATTCTCTAGGTGGCAATCTTTTTTTATCTTGTTCTTGTTCTTGTTCTTGTTCTTGTTCATACAGTGCCCCTTTAATGACAATAAATTATGACAGTAGTTATGAAACACAAATATTTCTTAATTACGAAGAATACACATTAGTAATACGTCCATAATCTCAAATAATGTATGGCAGGAATAGATAAGTATTTCATCCATTTATATGCTATATTATCGCATTTATCAACCTTTTAAGTTTAAAAAACGGATAGTAATTGTGTTTACATTCGACATATAATCAAAAGAACTTGTGTACATGTCACATATCAGACCCACTGTAGAATACGCCTGCTCAGTATGGTATCCCAATGAAATGGTAGACATGAACCAGAGTTTTCTCTGCATGTTGCCGCACCAGCTCTGTGGAATTCGTTTTCTGCCAGTGTTAAATTAGAAGGAAATGTAGTTTCATTTCATCAGCATCTAAAAACCTATCTCTTTAAAGTTGCCTATCCTCCTTAGTTTTCTAGCAGCTTCATCCATCCATCGACGATTCGCGCATTGTTATACGATTACAAGATTGCTTAATCCCTTGGTTTTGTCATGCCACTGAACTCGATCTTCAAGGATATTGGTGCATAAGAAGGCATCATTTTTATTGAAAAGACTTTAGCCATAGGTGGTTCAACATCAAGGGGCCCAATTTGTCAAACATTGTTACCAGAGCAGATCCAGAGTTACAGTACTGAGATACTCCCAAACATACAGTGGACATCACTTCAGTATAGAAGAAACATTAGTCACATCACTCCGCTCTACAAAATATCAACAACCAAGTCGCTGTCAACAAATCCAATCACCTCCAACCTGATTAATATTCATGTGTACATGTGCAGTGAATCACACCGACACCGCACAACTGTTGACTTTAAATACAGTGAACTTGTCAGATAAAACCAAATTCTGGTGAACTGAACCAAATATTCATGACAGATAATACAGGCAGAGCCTACAGAGTTTTCTGCTGTTTTATAAGGGTGATAAGTGATTAATAAAAAACATTTGTAATTAAATGTAGACATAGAATTATATGAAATAATTACATTAACAGGATTAATTTAATTGCATAGACTACAAATATGCTTTAATAAGATAATCCCTTTAAAGCTTTATGTCCCAAGTCACATCAATGTATAGAAGAGTTACTTTAAAAACCAGCCATATCCACTTTTTGAGTCGCAACAAAATAGTTATCTATGTTATGTCCCAAATATATATTAAAGTTTTTCACACTTACGTTTTAAAGCAGTCATCAGCCAATATGGTCTTTCTATTTCCTGTTTATGAGAAAGCCTACTCCTCCTTGGCCGTTGTGTGCCTTAGAATGTTATAGTAGGTGGCCGCTTTGTAAGGTAGTGAAACATTCTTCTTTCTTTTCACTTATCCAATCCCGATTACATCCCACGACCCATACCAATCTGGTTTCCCTAAGTTCTTCTTTTTGAGTTCTTGTATGTGTTCATCTCTTAGTAGAGTTCTGAAGTTGTAGATCGCTGTCTTTAGTCTACTTACCCTCTTTGGGTGGCTCTTTTTGACCCAGATATTCTTAGCACCCCTGCACATAGTCCTAGTTGACCAGAGCCGCCTCCTTGGTCATGGACACTTTGGGGCCTGGGGCCATGGCTCTGTAGTGCTTTGCATGCTGGTGTTGTTGGCCTACCCTTCCACGCTGGCCAGTGTGGTTGGAAGGGGCAGGTAAATGAAATTGCCCAACTATTGACACAGTCGGGTGACTGTATCAGTACCAAACCACTGACCTGCCAGCACCAGGGTTCAGACCCCGGTCCCTCTACTCTAGTCGGGATTATGGCACTCTAACCACTATAAGCAGTGTACTCTATATACTAGAGTATATTTTCGTGAAAATGTTCATCAAGTTGGAAGTATATCATTCAAGTACAATTTCTGATTACACAACTAATAATTGACCTAATTAATAAGTGACCACTGAACATTCAGTTCCTGAAGAAGGCCGCCGATGGCGGTTTAAACGTCGAAGTGAGTAGAAATTATTAGTTGTGTAATCAGAAATTGTACTTGGACTAGAGTATATTGTTTAATTACCCTTATTATAATCCAGCAAATAAACAAGACGTGTCATTGTCCTAATCAGATTGAGCTACCCCTGCGTTGCAGCCATCTGTCTCTGGATATCACCAGTTACATTCTTCACTCATTAATTGTAGCATGGCAGATTTTTTCCAAAGTTGAGATGGTGTTCAATTGAACAGTTCTGCCAAGAAATAAAGTGTTACTTTCTAAAGATCTGGATCTGCATAACATAGCAGCTTCCATTTAAGCTTTACTACTGTAGCAGAAGCTCTGTTATTATTCTAGTATTAGTAGTACTTAGTACTGCATTGGTGTATCACAGCAATCAGTGCAAGTTTGTGCTGTATTAGTTGTTTGATTTGTTGCGTGTACAACACGACAGCAGCAGGTCCAGGGAACTGAGAACTATTCCATCTCTGTTACTTTGAGCACTACAGCACCATATGATGTGTACTGTATAAACCAAAATTGCAGTTGTTTTGGATTTTCATAGTATCACTTAGCTCATAATATTTATCAAATATTTTTTTTTTAATACTGTTATTTTATGTATCTTCCTGCACTGTCAGTGTCTTGTGTAAGTTGCACCGAGCAGTGATAATGACGGTTCAGTGGTGTGTGGCAGGTTCAATTCCTGCTGATGTTTGCACGTTGCGGCCAAAACAGCACTGGTTGTGCACGTCCACTGGTTCCATGGGTTGCTGTAATTTGTTTAATCCATGTCCAATAGTGATTTCTCTTGTCAGAACTCGGAAGTGATATATATTTGATGATAAGATATAGTAAGATACTCTGAAGGTCAATTGTTTTCTTGTAATACAATTTTTTTCAATATTCAACAGAAGCTACACAGTGCGATGTGGGACCTACTGTCCTACAAGAGAGAAGGGAGGATCTAAACAAACAAGGGGGGGGGCAGATGCCTTCCCAGGCTACATGCTGCACTGAGGACGTCTGTTTCAAACTTGGTGAGTGTTGCCTGTTATTAATACTCTATGTCATGGCTGTTATACTTAAATGAGACACAATAATGAAAACACATTTAATTTCTATCAATAAATCAATTCAAATGATCAAAAATTCTTTATTGTCTTGTCTTAAAACAGTACATCTTAAAACAAAGAATTATGGAAAGTAATAATACTAATGCTGCTTCTATTTGAAGTCTTTGCTAACTAACTAATCAAATTAGTGAACTAACTAATCAAATTAGTGAATTAATATTTTAACAGAAAATAGAAACAACAAATATCAGCTGTAAAAACATTGTTATATACACATAAAAATGTTTTAAAATAACATGCATTGTACATAAAAGTATACAGACACTCAAAGATACATGTTTATACACATAAGTCTAACAATGTGTCATTAGCCAATTAGGTAAATGCATTAATGAAATGAAGCACACAATGATCAATAAAACATAGCTATAAAAAGTTAATGACTCATTACTAAAATAAGACGTGTTTAACGAGGTGTAATTATTTCACATAATATGTCAATATGGCAATAATATAATTAGCACATTATCAACAACATTTTGCAAGTTATAATTTTACACATAAAAAGTGTTTTAACGGTGTGAAATTAGCAAATGGTAATTTAACAATTGTCTTGTGATTTCCTGACATGTTCACAACAGTAGGCACTTGTGCAGTAAAAACTGAGGGAGTCATTTCTACTTTAATAGAAATGACCCACTGCCAGTCAACTTACCCAGGTGTTGACATAATCACAGTTCATTGTGAATGTCACATGCTGCTCCCTGGTGGACAAGACTGGCAATGTTTCTGGTGTATCTGACGCTTAGATGATGTAAGACCACCAAAAGGTGCACGTCCGCCATTCCCCAACCGAAGAGTGCCCTATAAAATCAGCATTATGCAGGTTGTGTGAATTTCTGTGAGCACATATGTAGTGTGGAGTGATTATAAATGATGTTTTTGTGCAGCGTGGCATCAGAGCTGTCAAATTATGACAGCTGTCAGTCGGTGCATTTCTGCGTATTAATACAGTTGTCATTTTGCTTGGTGATGTAATCAGGGGCAATCCGTGGTAGGTTCAAGCAGAAATGGAGGGGTGTAAGGTTTGAAAGAAGTTTGTGGGAGCCTGAGGTATTAAAAGTTCACGATTTTTTCACTGAACCTCTGTTTATGGATGGTAAATATGCTGTGAAATTGTCAATAACAGAACTGATCAAGAATAATAGGAAATGAAGGAAACGTTATAATGGTCGCCTATGGAAAATGCAAATGTGGTCTCGCTCCTATTTAAATTTTGGACTATTCCATCTCCTTGCCAACGCATCATCAGAAAAAGATGGAGGACGATTTCGTAAAAAAAAAAACGGCAAGGATAAAGAGGGAAACACAGCTGGCTCCCAATGGAGAATGTATTATCTGGACTGGCTGTACTGCTAAGGGTAGAGGGGAGTGCCTATATGGGAAAATATATGTTTTTGCGTGGTGACAAATACAAGTGGCAGGCGTTTCGTGTCCATCGTCTAGCATACATTTTGCACGTGTGAGCAGAAATCCCTGAAAATATGCACTGCAGCCATCGCTGTCACAATAGTTTGTGTGTCAATGTTGAACATCTGACCATAGAACATGCATTTGTGAACAGTTACAGTAACAGGCGGTCTTGTGCTACAGCAAGGAAATGCTTTGGACACTGTGAAGCCCCGTCTTGCCTTTTTTTTAATAATCAGTAAATGACATGACTTGACATAAATATAATTGCAATTAATTAATTAATTAATTAATTAAACATCAATCAATTAACTAATTAATCAAGGTAACTGTCATTACTCATCCTTCATAATATAAGCTGTTTGCCTGAGTTTGTGTAATGCTTACCTCCATTCAAGTCAGTCTGTGCCTCTCTTGTTCATTGTGTTTGCAGATGAGGTGTGACATTCTCTCCATTGTTGATTGCTTGCTGGGGTGAGTGAGGTGAGGTGAATCAACCAGTGTGTGCTGTTGTTGACACTTCTTCAATGTCAGCTTTCTGTTGACATGACAGCCTCGTTGCGGACGGATGGATGCATGGATACGCAGTGTGCACACTTACATGTGATATGGGTAAGTGTGGTCACCACGTCTGCATCTGTCACTGTTTGAATAATGCTGATCACTGCCGGTCTTCTTGTTGACAGCTGCTGTGTTTGTTTGGGTTTCTTTTAAAACAGGTCTGTCTAGCTGCCCTTTCTGATATGTTTCTCTTCGTGCAGCTGCCCTCGTCTCAGCAGTAGCATCTCTTCAGTGTCTGGCAGCGCGGACAGCATCGAATCGCTTTCGTTTGTTGGATGCCAGGCGCATTCTGACTGATGGACGACGCATGTATGCCCGGTGGGACTGAGCCTCATGCTGTATTTGCTGTGTCGTGCTTGCAACACGGCCGCCTTTGCTGATAGGAGCCTTGTTTGATTCCAGTTTTCTCAACATCGAAGCTCCGGCTCCGTAGTTCAGCCGGTCAATGGCTGCACATGCACGGTCCGTGACCGAGCATGAAAACTTGACGTTCTTTGGTAGGGTAGCAGATAGGCCGTGGTTCAGTGACTCATTGCGGTTCGTATTCAGGCACAGTTTTGTCATCGTCAGTGCCTGAGCTCCTATTCTCATCCGAATGACATTTCTCAGAGTGACTCTGTCTTAATCAGTCATGTTCAGGTAGTGGATCTGTGCTCTCTGGAGATACATCGATCTGTGCCACCAACTTGTTTTTTGGCCACCTCCACACACAACTGAGTAGTATCTGCACTTTGTGCAGACTACGCCATAACAATTTAATGTTGTTTCAATGACACGTGGCATCAGTGCAGAAACCTTTCTGCTGTCACCGGCGTGCATATCCAGCATTTCCCTGTGGATTCTGTGGCAACGAGTCTTCACATCCAGTGAGAACTGTTTCCTCTGTTCTTTACGGATCACTGCAGTGGATCCAGGAAACATGCAGGGGCTGAACTTCGCTTTCATGCTGTTTCGCAACACAGATTGCTCCAGGTGTGTGGTATCTGCTTGACGCTCAACTACGCACGATGTACCAGCCATGCCGGCCTTCACGCCCTCGGCACTGCGAGCATCCCCGTCTGTCACTACATACCTGATGCCAACATTTTGCTTTGCAAATTGTCTCCCAATATCAATTCCCGCTACGTATTCGGACAGTGGTTGATCAGCTGGCACTGTCGCAGTGCAGTTTATGTGACCTGGACAGGTCACGTCTAGCCCTCGTCTTCACATTGACGCACCCAGAGCACACAGTTTGTTCTGTATGCTAATGCCAACAATGTCACTGTGACCTGACTGTTTTTCAACGGCAACAGCAATGGCCTGACTTGCATTTGCCCTGCATGGTATGCTCCTGTGATGGTTGCTGAGTTATAACGGGAATCCATTGCAATATTGATCGGTGAATCCTCAGGAAGGCCACGCAATCTGTTCTCATGCTTAACCCTTTCTCGTCTCATCGCTAAATCCTCCAGTGTCATAGTTGCAGTTGCAGCTGCAACTTTATTTGCGGTTCTCTGCATAACGCTGCGATTCGGGACGGGTAAATTCAAGCAAGTAATGATCACACGCCCTTTCACATTGCCTGTCGTCGATTCCTGAAGTCCTACATGCAGGCCGACATTAGGTGTCGCTGGCTTCCGACTTCGCTTTCCCATCTCGATTTCATTGTACGGCTTGTATAGGCTGGATGTGAATCCACATTTCCTGTAGCAGAGAGCACATTGCCAACACAACCCAACCTTTACCTCTCGGCAAATGGTAAATTCAGGAATGGCACACTTGTTTTCCTCGGCTGAATGCAGCCGTATGCAATCATTATACATCTCTTGCATTTTCCCTTTCTCTTAAAGGCGCATCTCCTCCTTGCGACTGTCGTTTGGTTTCTGGTAGGCTGACAGTAACTCGTCATCGTCGGACACACATTGGCCTTCGGCATCAGGAATTTCGATGAGCCCACCTGGTATCACCTTTGCCACTCGCTCGAACTCGACTTCAGTGAGCCGTGGCATCCACGTCGCTAAGCTTTCTCTTTCTCTTTCACTTTCCTGCACAGCCCTGCTGTGCATCCTCGTCACGTATCCAGCATGGCCCTTCCTAAAACCACGTTTTCTATCATTTTTGGGTTTCACACGTGCCTGGACATTACCAGACGTATCACTCATGATCACAGTTATTACAGAGGCAACAGAATATTCAAACCGGGCTCAACAGAGATGTCAGCTGTAATGACAGACTACTGCTAACCTGATATGGACATGCCAGATTTAAGAGACAGGGGCACATGATTTGCTCCAGGCTAGTTATTGGCTGCCACCATAATGTCGTGTATATCTGAATTGTGATTTACAACCCTCACCCTTTCAAATAAGTCAGATTTGGGACATCTGCCCAGTTGAACAGGACTGTTAGAGGGCAACCAATGAGACAGGCCTGTATTATGGTGGCTCTCATTGACATGTAGCTGTGTGTAAGGTGAAACCAGGATGTTGTAAAACTGTTTGATGTGACAATTGTTTTGTACCAAAAAAATACAACAATTCACATTTTCTTTTCACACTGTCTATAATTCGTGTCCCATAACTCCCATTATGCACAGAAGTCATCTTAAAACACGCAAATGGTCAAGATTGTGTGATAAAAAGAGAGCGTACTGGATAATATTAAAAAAAAATGCACCATATCTGTTGAATGAGATGCTTTCAAGGTCAATGGAGTGTATACAGTGAGGCATCGATATCAGAATTGGTATATTTATAGCACAGTAACTAATGCATGGGTCCAAAATCTTGTCGATATGCGTCACGCATGGCACATTGGAGTTTACTGCCCACCAAATGGGTATCTGCTTCAAAGACATCGCAATTAATATTCGCTGTATCACCAATTTTTGAGATGTTTCAATATTGTATCATTTTTGTGAACATTTGAGACATTCAGTGAATCTATTTGATGTAAGACCACCAAAAGGTGCACGTCCGCCATTCCCCGACCGAAGAGTTCCCTATAAAATCAGCATTATGCAGGTTGTGTGAATTTCTGTGAGCACATATGTAGTGTGGAGTGATTATAAATGATGTTTTTGTGCAGCGTGGCATCAGAGCTGTCAAATTATGACAGCTGTCAGTCGGTGTATTTCTGCGTATTAATACAGTTGTCATTTTGCTTGGTGATGTAATCAGGGGCAATCCGTGGTAGGTTCAAGCAGAAATGGAGGGGTGTAAGGTTTGAAAGAAGTTTGTGGAGCCTGAGGTATTAAAAGTTCACGAATTTTTCACTGAATGTCTGTCTATGGATGGTAAATATGCAGAAAATTGTCAATAACAGAGCTGATCAAGATTAATAGGAAATGAAGGAAACGTTATAATGGTCGCCTGTGGAAAATGCCAATGTGGTCTCCCTCCAGATGGAGTGTATAAGTATAACACATCCAACTTAGACAACACTGGATGGAATTGATGATGGAATAGAATATTATGGAAAGTAATAATAATAGTCCTGCCTATATTTGAAATCTTTGCAACTAAGAAAACTACTATAATGGGAAAAAGAAAAGAAACAACAAATAACTTTAAACAGCCACAACAAATATTTTTCCGCATTTCGCTAATCAGTTTTGTGTGACTATACATGTACATACATTTTCCCACTCTCACTCACCATGTCAGCATTCCCACTTCATGAGTCCCAGTTGAAACGCTACTTAGCATAGCTGGGAAAGTATTCAGCCCTGAATGGTGCAGCCTGAAATTTGACAGATTCAGCCTTTGAACAACTCTTGTTCATTTGGTGCAATGGCAAATAGATGCTAAGAACCTAAGATGAAATGATCGAGTGCTAACAAAATGAGTTTCATTGTTGATGAAATAAAGATGTTTTTATTTCGTTTTTCTTCTAAATAATGATCTACACCTGTACCGAGTTATATCAATTATACTAATTAATAATTTCTAGATGTTATTTATATAAAAAGTACACGTCTTTATACTTGTTATAATGTACTTGCGCTTGTACTCATACTCAGCTTTTAGCAATATACTCATAATTGTATTCATCATTAATGGACTTGTACTTGTGCTGAAGAACACATACTCAATCTAGTTAAGGTGTGACCTGGCTATAGATGGTGGATATTTTTTGTACAAATAGTATCAATTAACTGCTACATGGCTGGATACTCCCAGAGCACTCAAGATGTTCAATTGAACAGGTCTGCCAAGGAGTAGAGTGTAAAGTGATTTGATCAGTTCGTTCGACTGGATACTATTTAGTACGAACTTACTTTACTTTGAATGTTGTCAACTGTTGAAAAAATTGTTTTGTATATACAGGTGTATATATATATATATATATATTTTATATATATATATATACATACATATATACAAAACAATTGTATATAAATATACATATATATATATACAAATATATATATATATATACAAAACAATTGTGTATATATATATAAAACAATCGTATATATATATATATATATATATATATATATACATACTTATATATATACACAAAACAATTGTATTTATTTGTATATATACAAAACAATTTTTTAACAGGCGACAACATTCAAAGTAATGTAAGTTTGTACTAAATAGTATCCAGTCTTCAGTATATATTAATATTAATTATTGGATATACCTGCTCTGCACTTATTATTGAACAATTTGGAAAGCAACCCATGGAACCAGTGGACGTGCACAACCAGTGCTGTTTTGGCCGCAACGTGCAAACATCAGCAGGAATTGAACCTGCCACACACCACTGAACCGTCATTATCACTGCTCGGTGCAACTTACACAAGACACTGACAATGCAGGAAGAAACACAAAAATAACAGTGTTCTAGAAAATTATGTAATTTTATAAATATTATGAGCCACATGCATAGATGTGAGAACAAGGGAGTGGCAGCTGCCCCTGGAATTTTTGTGGGGCCAGACATGGTTTGCCCCCCCCCCCCCCGCAGTAAATCAGAAGTTAGAATGTGACAGTGCTCAGCAAAAATGTGCCAGCAGCATGCACACGCGCACACACACACAACAGCACTTGAAAATGCTGTCATTTTAAGGATATTCGCAGGCAATGGAAGGTACTGGGAAGACGTAATTGTATGCCCAGCTCCTATGTAAAATAATAGCAACCGAGATTGAGGGTGATACGGAAAAAAATCCAACATCCCCCATCTGTCAATGTCTGTCCTTAGAGAGATCAGTGGATGGGAGCAGCCGTGGAAGCCTAATTGACAGTGAAGCACTGACAATTCTCTCAGCCCACAAATTGAAGTTCCCATGTCATACATGGGTCACACTTTCACAAGATCACCACTGAATGTACTTTGCCAGTACATGTACAGCTTAACGTTCCGATTCTATGAGAGAAAATATGCATACAAATATGAGAGCAATGTCCATACCTGTAGTACTCAGCATGAAATTGTGGAACTCACTAAATACATCAATATATATATATTATATATACAGACATATTTAAATGTCATTATGTTAATATACTCATAAGTAAATATATTATGTAAACATACAAATGCATCGATATCATGGCAAGTGAATCTTTGTTATCTATGCCATATATATAAATGTAGATTGATATCTATGTGTATACGTAACCACTAATCTTATTTTGTCTAATTTTCTTCACAGTGGTAGACACTATTAAGTGTGTAACTTCACGTCTACTCCCTTTCAAAACATATTTCTTCATGATTGTATACCATACCAAGTGACTTATTATGTACATGTTTTGTTTGTTTTTCATGTTGTGTGTTTTGAAATAAATTGATTGAATTGAACTTCTGATCAATAGTTGGAATTGGATATTAGAAGATGGGGTGGGTATAATGATACTCTGTGCATTAGTTTTAGCAGCCAAGACGAAAAGATAAATTAAGAAAAGTTAAATATGTCACAGGCTGGAGCTAGGCAACTGTTACTCTGTCCACTGGCCTTAACATAGAACGTTAGATGCTCGATGCTTATTGGTTGATGGCATGACCCCTGACACCATACACATGGAGAGGGCCAAATTATGTTGTGTAACAATGGTTTGTGGAATGAGTCATGGTGCAGGCTGTGATGCAGAAAAAAATCCCTTCATGATTCATGTTTTCATTTCTTTAGTCCATTAAATAACTTTGAATCAAATAATACTAGTGTGGGATTTTGTGATACTGACAGTCAGCAGAGCTCAAAATATCTTACTAATTAATTAATTGTTCCATAAGTACATGCCCCGGTATAATATAAAATATGTTTACAAACAAATGCTTTTAGACTTCAATGTTTGAGTTCAAAAATGTTGTCAAAATTTAACAACTGTTTTTGACAGTACAGTAACACATTTATGCTCAACCAGTAGTATGCGGACATGTACAGTGATGTGTCGTGGTGACATGTACAGTGATGTGTCGTGGTGACATGTACAGTGATGTGTCGTGGTGACATGTACAGTGATGTGTTGAGCTGACATGTACAGTGATGTGTCGTGCGGACATGTACAGTGATGTGTCGTGGTGACATGTACAGTGATGTGTTGTGCTGACATGTACAGTGATGTGTTGTGCTGACATGTACAGTGATGTGTTGTGCTGACATGTACAGTGATGTGTCGTGCTGACATGTACAGTGATGTGTTGTGCTGACATGTACAGTGATGTGTTGTGCTGACATGTACAGTGATGTGTTGAGCTGACATGTACAGTGATGTGTTGTGCTGACATGTACAGTGATGTGTTGTGCTGACATGTACAGTGATGTGTCGTGCTGACATGTACCATGATGTATCGTGCATATTTAAAATTCTGCCTTATTCAGACAGCGATATGTTTAACCACTGTGCTTTTGAGTTCTGGGCAATAGCCGAATTTTAATAACACAAAATCTGAACTATACAGGTACCATTATCACATTATGTGTGTTTGTTCTATAATACATTCACACGTAGATCACTCAAAACAACCTAATGTATAATGTTTATGACATTTGAAGGAATTACATACACATTTCTTTATAAATGGTATAAAATATTATGATGCACGGCTTTTACTAATATTTTATGTCATGACATATAGCATTAAAAGTAGCTAAATTTGTTGTACTTCAAAACTGCTCCACCAGTGTGTATTTTTTATAATAGATTTACGCTTCATAGACATAACTAAATTTTTACCAAAAATACACCATTTTTAGGCACTAATTTTGTGAGTTGTAAACATACAACTTTAGGCAGATATAAAAGTAACTAGCAGTTGACATGCCATGTATTAGTGCCATTTTTTTTTCTGTAAAAAAGTAATTGTTTTTATATGTACCAAACATGTTGTTAACCTCATCCTAATTTTTGTATTGCTGCTTCGTTTTTATCTGATGTGCACGTGATATTAAAAATAAATCAATATACCAAGTGCAGTGACTGTACCTGTATGTAGTTGTACTTGTTGGTGCTTGCCATTATTTTCTAGTCAATCTCATCAAAAGGTTTCAATAATTTTTTTTTATTTTACGTTGTTTTTACTATAGTTCACATGCGATTTCAACAATATACAATTTAACGAGTATGATAGCAAAATACTGTAATTATGACTGCATTGCATAGTCCAGAAAATTAGCGAACCCAAGATTAGTCCATAGGCTTAGCGAATACAGCCATAATGACTACAGGTAAAACAAATCAATTTGGTAGATGCAACATAATATTTACTGTCATACGACTAAAATATATGCCAATCGTAAACAGGATATACTAACTTGTCAAGCAAACACTTGGCCCTGACCATGGGTCTTGGCAAATGCTATATCATCATCAGTTTTGATGCTGGCTGTTTCTTTCATTTCTATCCATAAACTCATCACCTTTCCAATGCACAACTTTGTGGGCAGTTGATATCATCGCTTTTCTGCTCGTGCCTTTTTTTTTCTTTCATACAAAAACGAGTCAAAATTGCAAAAATAAAAGTAAATAAGAATTCCAGCCTGGATGGGGATCAAGGCCAATCTCAGGAAATCTTTGTGATCACGTGATTAAGACAAAGACAGTCTACCACACCACATAAGACCTGTATGGTAGAAATCTTCCATACGAAAAAGACTATATTATATGAAGACTCAAAGGGGACCCATCTAAACGTTTTTTATGCTAAAATGAATTAAAATATGACGTGCACAAGCAAACTAGTATGCTACGAATACGAATACATTTATTTCAGGTAAAAACCCATATACAATTGGTACATACATTAAAACATCTAAATAGCCTGTTAAAGATCCAATATGTTAAAAAATTATTAGATAAAAAAAAAATAAGGTTATAAGTTAGATAATGTAAAATTGTAGAAAAACAGATAAAATAATGAGCAATATACAGGATGTAATTGTAAAATAAATATGCAATTAGTTCATGTAAATAAACACCTTTTGAAAAGTAAGTTATATAAACAACTTATTGACTTTAAAAATATATGTATATAATAAATAAATAATAAAGTTATATGCTAGACATGATGACTATCTTACAGATTTATTGTGTACAATGAATTGGCCCAGCTAATCCACATTGGGCCATTTACTATTTCAAAGCAATTGTACATAACCCTAATCAAGTCATTATTTATGTTAAAAATGCGTCTTTTAAAACCATAAATGCTCTTACGCAATAGGGCGTCAAATGTATCAATACCATTATTAGCAAACATGCCACTCGCGCTGTCCCGTCGGCTATATCCCAAAATCCGTCTATGCATATTGTTGTAGGCAACTTTAGCTTTCAAATAAGAGCCCTTATTAAAGTTAACCCATAATTGGCAACAATAAGTTGTACAACAATACGCATGAAACAGATGTAGTCTAACACCCACGGAACAGTGGTGAAATTTTCTGATAATGCTATTTGACCTAGCATAAAAATTACGTAGATGTCTTAAAATATCTCCGTCATCTTTCAGGTCATTGCATATTATCACACCTAAATATTTTGCTTCTTTGACATATGCAAGCTTGTTTAGGTTCATATACATATCTGGACATTTCAGGTTAAAACCACGTGGTTTGAAGACCATACATAATGACTTGATAGGGTTATATTCAACATCATTTTCAAAGCCAAACTGTGCATATATGTTCAGCAAACCTTGAAGCCCACTAGGACTGGGAGCAATAACACATATGTCATCGGCATAGAACACATGGTTAGTGCAGTAGTTGTGTATATGACAACCTGTACCAGCACTATTTAGCATATTGCTCAGATCATCAATGTATACGATAAATAAATATGGGGACAAAATCCCACCTTGTCGAACACCATTCGAAACATTAAAAAACTCTGATGTTGTACAACCCCATTTGACACAGAATGTTTGGGTTCTGTACCAATACAACAGAATACGTACAAGTATAACAGGCACACCTCGGTTAAGCAATTTTCTAAAAAGCGTCCAATGGTTGACTCTGTCGAATGCTTTTGACGCGTCTAAAAAGCATGAATACACCGGGCTATTGTTACTTTTATAGTATTGAATAACATTTTTTAAAGCAAATATACAGTGGTCAGTAGAGTGTCCCTTCTTAAACCCAAATTGATTGTCGGTGGTATTAAGATATGGTGTCAACATTTCCAGCAATACAATTTCAAATATCTTAGAGGCTACAGTGACTAGCGCAATTGGTCTGTAGTTATTTACGTTGCTCGTATCACCAGACTTATTTTTTATCAATGGAATTATAATAGTTTTCATAAAGTCATCAGGTAGATGACCATGAGAAATCACTCTATTATAAAAAATGGACAACAGTATAGTTATGCGCCTATCTGAATGAATAAAGTGTTCGGCAGATAGTCCATCATTACCACATGCTTTTCCACATTTCAACTTATCGATAGCATGTTTTACCATGCAAGGAGTTATGACTAAGTTATTTCCATAACATAAATATTCTGTGTTATGTACACACTCTTTCACATTTTGCATATTTACATCTGAGGTTACATTGTTTAATAAGGATTCAAAATGTGTTTTCGGTAATAGATAATATATATAGCAATGATATACTTGGTACAAATTATCAGTCACATGGAATTATTTATACAGATATTTCCGACCATTTACCAATATTTATGCTTACTAAACAAATTAATGACACAAAGGTAGACACAGAAATAGAGACTAGAATATATAATGAACAAGCTACTACTACATTCAAAGAAAGTATTGATCAGATAACATGGGATGAAATTTATGCCTCCATAAATCCTCAAGAAAGTTATTCTAAGTTCCTTAATGAAATTTTAATTGTATACAATAAATCATTTCCACTTATTAAAAAAACTATCAGGGCAAAAAAACATAAACCGTGGATTACCATGGCATTTAGACATTCCATTAGAACCAAAAACAAATTGTATAAGTATTACTTAAATAAACCGACTGTATACAACGAAATTAATTACAAACGATATAGAAATAAACTAAATTACCTTATCAACGTAGCAGAAAAAGCATACTACCAGTACGAGCTTCATAAACATAAGGGTAACTTAAAAAACACATGGAAAACATTAAAGGGTATTATTGGAAAGAAAGAAGTAGTTACAACTATAGACCAGTTACTAATTGAAGACAAATTAACAAAAAACAAGCAACACATAGCAGATAAATTTAATGAATATTTTACGAATATAGGTCCACAGTTGGCTGAGGAGATACCATTTGTACAAGGGAGTCCTAATCAATATCTTAAAGGAATGTATAGAAATTCAATGTTTCTTTTGCCAGCCACACCAGATGAGATAAGAGGAATCATTAATAATTTAAAACATTCTAGTCCTGGATGGGATGGAATAACACCTTTCATTCTTAAGCAGGCCTTCTCCAACTTACTTGACCCACTATGTCACATTGCAAATTTATCATTTGATCAAGGATGTGTTCCAGATCAACTAAAAATAGCTGAAGTAATTCCAGTTTTTAAAGCTGGTGATACGACATCAATTGGCAACTACAGGCCGATTTCTATTTTGCCTGTGTTTTCAAAAGTGTTTGAAAGATTAATGTATACTAGATTAATGAATTATATAACTGAACATAAAATCTTGGCTAATTTCCAATTTGGATTTAGGAAAGGTTATTCCACTGAAATGGCTATTTCAGTGCTAATTGATAATATTTGTAAGGCAACTGATAACAAAGAACATGTAATTGGTGTATTTCTTGATTTTGCGAAAGCGTTTGATACTGTTAACCATAGAATTTTATTGGATAAATTAGTTCATTATGGAATTAGAGGAAACATACTTCAGTGGATACAAAATTATCTAAGTAATAGACAACAACGAGTAAAATTAAAAGGAACAACATCCACCCTTAGCAACATAACATGTGGAGTTCCACAAGGTTCAATTTTGGGACCTTTACTCTTTCTTATTTACATAAATGATCTAACTACTTTATCTGATAAAATGCTTACAATCATGTTTGCTGATGACACAAGTATCTTTATACAAGGTAACAACATACGTGAAATGGAAACTGCTATGAACTCTGAGATAAAGAGATTGTCCATATGGCTCAAAATCAATAAACTGTCTCTAAATATTAAAAAAACTCATACAATGACCTTCAGTAATACGAAAAATATAAGAGAGGGAACAAATGACATTTATATAGACGACATAAAAATTGACACTGTAAACAAGATAAAAATGTTGGGTTTAATTATAAATAACAAATTGAACTGGAGTGCTCACATTAAATATATATGTAGTAAAATATCTAAGAATATTGGCATTATGAAAAAGGTGAAGAATAAACTAGAAAAAAGATTATTGCTAAATCTATATTATATGCTTATCTACCCGTATCTAACTTACTGTAATACTATTTGGGGAAGGGCCCCGAATGTATATCTAGATAAAACATATATATTGCAAAAAACAATTGTGCGCATAATTAGTCATGTAGGATTTGTTGACCACACAGAGCCTTTATTTTCAACATTGCAGATAATGAATATCTATCAGATAAACAAATATATGTGCTGCATATTAATGTTCAAGCATAATAAGGCTATGTTACCTACCTTATTTAATGACGTATTTGTATTGTCACCCATGACACATAAATATTGCACAAGGCAGAAATTCGCATATAAAATACCGTTCTGCAGAACAAAGTGCAGACAATTATTCTTGGCGTATGTCGGACCAAAAATATGGAACACCCTTATCTTAGACAACTGTCTACAATATTCTGCCAATGTACATATCTTTAAAAAAAGTGTCAAATATTTACTTATGAAAAATCAGTAATAGGTTGTTTCTGTTCTGAATGTACTGTTATTATACGTTGTTTTTTCTATAATTATATTAAACAATTATTTAAATACAATTTTACTTGTCACACGCGTGCATCGACGTATTTAATTTTGTGGTACACTTGTAATTCACTATTTCACTATTGTAATTAACTTGTTGCACTATTATGATGCTGCTGTATAGCCATAGGTTTTTGTGTTTGTGTTCACGAATTATAATTGTTGCGAAATTGTTAAAATACATGAATAAGGAAAACAAGCACTGTTGCTTAATTCCAATTGTTACATTGTAAAATGTACTTAGACATGAAATTATTACTTTACTGTATTACTTTACTGTATGTACATGACATTATGTAACAATAAAGCTATTACTACTACTGGTGGCTGATCTGATGCTAGCTGTAGCCTGCATATCCGTGTGAATAGACTATTTTGTGAAATTGGTTGGTTTAATCGAGATGGTGTAGCCTGTAAGTGTATATGAAATGGCTTCGATTGATATGTGTTTCATTCTGATGTGGTAACATTTTGTATTGATTTGCCACTTAATTATTGGCTGCCTGGTCAGAGAGTAATATTGACAATCACGGTTTATTTACTTGCCTTACCCATACTACAGCCAGGCTTTGCCTATAGGCTATAGTACTATAGCTAGTCTGAAGTGACGGATGTTGTGACTTATGCCGGTCTTCAGATGCTTGGAGTCTGCTGCCACGAGAGCGACCAAAATGGTCTTAGTGACAGTCTCCTCGACCCCTGGTTATTTTACCTACAGTAACAATTCATAATCACTTTTACATTTCTTGGCAGTTTGCTGCACAGCGGTACTAATGTAATATTATTGTATAACTTGAGTTGTAGGTAATTTGTATGAACATTGCTTTATGTATATTTTATTGGGTCAATAAACACTTCCGATTCCGATTGGACAATGAGACCTCATGAGATCAAAACTGGCACAATATATACAGTATTACAGTCTAGTCAGTTACAAATACCCTGCAGAGTGCTGGAACCAACAAGAACATTACTGTCGTTAGGCGTTACAGTAGTTACGCCCATCCGTATTTTTCTTTTGCAAGCTATCTACTTGCACTGATTGCTGGTCTGTAATGCGCACACAAAATAATATGATAAGAACAATGCCAATGGCGCTTCTGTTACAATTGAGAGTTTTAGTCTGAATAGAAAACGACAGCTGGTGGGGCACTTGTTTTGAATTCGGGAGCACCTCAATTTTGTTGTTATAACTTATCTTTGCCAACATTTGATATTTCATTTTGTTAATTTAATCATTCAACATCGTCTCATGCGTCTCGTGCCAGGCCAACGGCAGTGCCAGTGTCTGAGTGTGTAGCCTGTGGCTGTAGGCAAATGTGTGAGGAATCTAATGTAGGCAAATATGGTCAAATATAGTTATAACGGCACACTTGAGGTGGGTCCGAATTCTACAAAAGTGCATTTGTGGTATATATTTGTTTCGTCCCTTATAAAGCATTATAAAACAACATTAACGGCCTACGATACGGCGTTCCATACGCGTTATGTTCCTGTCGTTTATCGTCTGCTGACCATAACGCCACCTGGCGAATAATATTGCATATTTATTTTATTATCCACCAGAGGGCCTGTTGTTTATTTTAAACCAATAAAATATTACCTTATTATTAATGCGTACCTGATCTTGACCTAATTAACTTTCTCCTTTGGTAGTCTCAGTTACCGAGGCCTTGATGTTTCCATTAACCAATGACAGCCATGGTTACATAATATCGTCGTACTGCAAAGAACCGGGTAAGTGCAATAACGCGCCAAAATCTGCAGAGAATCAGGTGATGTCTACAAGTTTGACGTATACGTATTTGACAAGAGTAAACATAAACGTTCGTAATGTCTATCTCTAGGTTAGTCTAACTCTATAACTTCTCAGTCAATATTAAATTTCTATGACTTAGTCGTATATTATAGAGAAAACCAAGCTTTGTCAGACATTGAACTAGTAAGTTTACGTCGACCTAGGCTAAGGCTAGGCCTGGCTAAGGCTAACCGCTAAGCCTAAGGCCAGGGTGCTTGTTCTCAGAATCAGGCTCAGTGCCGTGGTTCTTTTATATTCCTAATTGAGATGGAACTGACATTAAGATTAACGTGATTCTCCGATTCATGACGGCCATACAGTCCCCAATGCCACCACAATGGTGAGAGCCAGGTTTTAACATCAAATGTCATGCCTGCCATGACCGGGTATTGAAACCAGGCTGCCGGCGTTCCAGGCACATACATGTGCTAACCATTTCAGTCTACACTATCTGCACCTCTCAACTGTGTTACTGATAGTTTGACTTGTTGCCGAGTACATAACAACCATACACCCAGGCTAGGGAACTGAGCATTATGCCGACTATCACAATGAGTCACGTCATTTTTACAAGTATTATATAAACCAATAAGTACTGCAATTTTTTAAGGATTATACCAGTATGTGGCTCATTATAATGTTCAAAAATTACATAACATGATATAATATTTACCGCTTACATATTAGACTTAGGTTATGTACTTCTTCTTGCACAGTGCCTTTGTTTGTGTAACAATTCAGTTGTATATCTAACGGAACAGTAAATTTGCTATGGTTCTGCGGTGTGTGGCAGGTTCAAATCCTGCTGATGTTTGTTGCATCCAAAACAGTACTGGTTGTGCACATCCATTGATTCCAATCTTTACTTTCTGAACTTTTAATGCAGTTCGGTTGTGGCCAACCCATGTCGCCGTTTGTGTTACACATTATTAACAAGCATCACAAAAAATATGACAACTGTTGCCACAGTAGTTGTCAGTGCAAATGTGTTGTACCCTTCTATTGGTATGTTGTGTGAAATGAACCAGTGGTAAGACAATCTGTCCTGTAGCTCGCAATATGCACTGGTAAATGCAGTAAAACCTGTGGGAACGTTTTCTAAATAAAACAGCAACGTCCCACTGGGAGTCAACTTTCCCATCTATGTTAAAATATCACCCAGTTCATTGTGAATGTCACAATCTGCTCCCAGGACAGACTGTGGGAATGTTGCTGTGGGAGGTCATGTCTAGGTAGAATGTACAGCACATCCTTCTTACACAATAGAAAATGATTGCACATTATCCCATTCTGGGCATGTACATAGTGGTGTCAATGCGGCATGGTTACATTCTAATCCATCTAATATGTTTGGGTGCGATCCCTCACATTATAAGCCATTTAATGGAATTATAACTCTTGAGTAATATATATTATGTACAATATATATATATATAGTGTTCGTTCACTAAATTAAAATTAAATTTGGTGGATACCTATTTGTTAACCTAATAAGTTGGACGTTTATGACATGCAAACTTTTGACCTTAAAAAATCGGGATTTATTGTGATCCCAAGGGAAGGCCGGTGATGTTGTAAATATTTGTTTTTGTCAGTCTCAACATTTCAGTGATGTCAGGCTGACCATCAGACGACCACAGCCGTTCTGGGTCTGAAGTAAAGATCAGTTACATTTGCTTGACAACCTGGGCGATTTTAATTTTCACTCAATGTTTTTGTGATTTCATTCATATTTTGCAGTCCAGGAGATCCAGAGTAAATCCGTGAGAAACTGGAAGGGTTGGCAGGTGTAGGACTAGAGTCAACAAGTGGAGTACTGCTTTGTTGTTGCATGTCAAAGGTATATGACTAGAATCAACAAGTGGAGTACTGCTTTGTTGTTATATGTCAAAGGTATATGACTAGAATCAACAAGTGAAGTACTGCTTTGTTGTTGTATGTCAAAGGTATAGGACTAGAGTCAACAAGTGGAGTACTGCTTTGTTGTTGCATGTCAAAGGTATATGACTAGAATCAACAAGTGGAGTACTGCTTTGTTGTTATATGTCAAAGGTATATGACTAGAATCAACAAGTGGAGTACTGCTTTGTTGTTGTATGTCAAAGGTATATGACTAGAATCAACAAGTGAAGTACTGCTTTGTTGTTGTATGTCAAAGGTATATGACTAGAATCAACAAGTGGAGTACTGCTTTGTTGTTGTATGTCAAAGGTATATGACTAGAATCAACAAGTGGAGTACTGCTTTGTTGTTGTATGTCAAAGGTATATGACTAGAATCAACAAGTGGAGTACTGCTTTGTTGTTGTATGTCAAAGGTATATGACTAGAGTCAACAAGTGAAGTACTGCTTTGTTGTTGTATGTCAAAGGTATATGACTAGAATCAACAAGTGAAGTACTGCTTTGTTGTTGTATGTCAAAGGTATATGACTAGAATCAACAAGTGGAGTACTGCTTTGTTGTTGTATGTCAAAGGTATATGACTAGAATCAACAAGTGGAGTACTGCTTTGTTGTTGTATGTCAAAGGTATATGACTAGAGTCAACAAGTGAAGTACTGCTTTGTTGTTGTATGTCAAAGGTATATGACTAGAATCAACAAGTGAAGTACTGCTTTGTTGTTGTATGTCAAAGGTATATGACTAGAATCAACAAGTGAAGTACTGCTTTGTTGTTGTATGTCAAAGGTATATGACTAGAATCAACAAGTGGAGTACTGCTTTGTTGTTGCATGTCAAAGGTATATGACTAGAGTCAACAAGTGAAGTACTGCTTTGTTGTTGTATGTCAAAGGTATATGACTAGAGTCAACAAGTGGAGTACTGCTTTGTTGTTGTATGTCAAAGGTATATGACTAGAGTCAACAAGTGAAGTACTGCTTTGTTGTTGCATGTCAAAGGTATATGACTAGAGTCAACAAGTGGAGTACTGCTTTGTTGTTGCATGTCAAAGGTATATGACTAGAGTCAACAAGTGGAGTACTGCTTTGTTGTTGCATGTCAAAGGTATATGACTAGAGTCAACAAGTGGAGTACTGCTTTGTTGTTGCATGTCAAAGGTATATGACTAGAATCAACAAGTGGAGTACTGCTTTGTTGTTGCATGTCAAAGGTATATGACTAGAATCAACAAGTGGAGTACTGCTTTGTTGTTGCATGTCAAAGGTATATGACTAGAATCAACAAGTGGAGTACTGCTTTGTTGTTGCATGTCAAAGGTATATGACTAGAATCAACAAGTGGAGTACTGCTTTGTTGTTGCATGTCAAAGGTATATGACTAGAATCAACAAGTGGAGTACTGCTTTGTTGTTGCATGTCAAAGGTATATGACTAGAGTCAACAAGTGGAGTACTGCTTTGTTGTTGCATGTCAAAGGTATATGACTAGAGTCAACAAGTGGAGTACTGCTTTGTTGTTGCATGTCAAAGGTATATGACTAGAATCAACAAGTGGAGTACTGCTTTGTTGTTGTATGTCAAAGGTATATGACTAGAGTCAACAAGTGGAGTACTGCTTTGTTGTTGCATGTCAAAGGTATATGACTAGAATCAACAAGTGGAGTACTGCTTTGTTGTTGCATGTCAAAGGTATATGACTAGAATCAACAAGTGGAGTACTGCTTTGTTGTTGCATGTCAAAGGTATATGACTAGAATCAACAAGTGGAGTACTGCTTTGTTGTTGCATGTCAAAGGTATATGACTAGAGTCAACAAGTGAAGTACTGCTTTGTTGTTGTATGTCAAAGGTATATGACTAGAATCAACAAGTGGAGTACTGCTTTGTTGTTGTATGTCAAAGGTATATGACTAGAGTCAACAAGTGGAGTACTGCTTTGTTGTTGCATGTCAAAGGTATATGACTAGAATCAACAAGTGGAGTACTGCTTTGTTGTTGCATGTCAAAGGTATATGACTAGAATCAACAAGTGGAGTACTGCTTTGTTGTTGCATGTCAAAGGTATATGACTAGAATCAACAAGTGGAGTACTGCTTTGTTGTTGCATGTCAAAGGTATATGACTAGAATCAACAAGTGGAGTACTGCTTTGTTGTTGCATGTCAAAGGTATATGACTAGAGTCAACAAGTGGAGTACTGCTTTGTTGTTGCATGTCAAAGGTATATGACTAGAGTCAACAAGTGGAGTACTGCTTTGTTGTTGCATGTCAAAGGTATATGACTAGAGTCAACAAGTGGAGTACTGCTTTGTTGTTGCATGTCAAAGGTATATGACTAGAGTCAACAAGTGGAGTACTGCTTTGTTGTTGCATGTCAAAGGTATATGACTAGAATCAACAAGTGGAGTACTGCTTTGTTGTTGCATGTCAAAGGTATATGACTAGAATCAACAAGTGGAGTACTGCTTTGTTGTTGTATGTCAAAGGTATATGACTAGAATCAACAAGTGGAGTACTGCTTTGTTGTTGCATGTCAAAGGTATATGACTAGAATCAACAAGTGGAGTACTGCTTTGTTGTTGTATGTCAAATGTATATGACTAGAATCAACAAGTGGAGTACTGCTTTGTTGTTGTATGTCAAATGTATATGACTAGAATCAACAAGTGGAGTACTGCTTTGTTGTTGTATGTCAAAGGTATATGACTAGAATCAACAAGTGGAGTACTGCTTTGTTGTTGCATGTCAAAGGTATATGACTAGAATCAACAAGTGGAGTACTGCTTTGTTGTTGTATGTCAAATGTATATGACTAGAATCAACAAGTGGAGTACTGCTTTGTTGTTGTATGTCAAATGTATATGACTAGAATCAACAAGTGGAGTACTGCTTTGTTGTTGCATGTCAAAGGTATATGACTAGAATCAACAAGTGGAGTACTGCTTTGTTGTTGTATGTCAAAGGTATATGACTAGAATCAACAAGTGGAGTACTGCTTTGTTGTTGTATGTCAAAGGTATATGACTAGAATCAACAAGTGGAGTACTGCTTTGTTGTTGTATGTCAAAGGTATATGACTAGAGTCAACAAGTGGAGTACTGCTTTGTTGTTGTATGTCAAAGGTATATGACTAGAGTCAACAAGTGAAGTACTGCTTTGTTGTTGTATGTC
This sequence comes from Oasisia sp. SBJ-2009, assembly GCA_964017155.1. Classification (NCBI taxonomy): domain Eukaryota; kingdom Metazoa; phylum Annelida; class Polychaeta; order Sabellida; family Siboglinidae; genus Oasisia; species Oasisia sp. SBJ-2009. Next base: position 20,926,453 of record OZ024855.1, read on the forward strand.
AAAGGTATATGACTAGAATCAACAAGTGAAGTACTGCTTTGTTGTTGTATGTCAAAGGTATATGACTAGAATCAACAAGTGGAGTACTGCTTTGTTGTTGTATGTCAAAGGTATATGACTAGAGTCAACAAGTGGAGTACTGCTTTGTTGTTGCATGTCAAAGGTATATGACTAGAGTCAACAAGTGGAGTACTGCTTTGTTGTTATATGTCAAAGGTATATGACTAGAGTCAACAAGTGGAGTACTGCTTTGTTGTTGTATGTCAAAGGTATATGACTAGAGTCAACAAGTGAAGTACTGCTTTGTTGTTGCATGTCAAAGGTATATGACTAGAGTCAACAAGTGGAGTACTGCTTTGTTGTTGTATGTCAAAGGTATATGACTAGAATCAACAAGTGGAGTACTGCTTTGTTGTTGCATGTCAAAGGTATATGACTAGAATCAACAAGTGGAGTACTGCTTTGTTGTTGCATGTCAAAGGTATATGACTAGAATCAACAAGTGGAGTACTGCTTTGTTGTTGCATGTCAAAGGTATATGACTAGAATCAACAAGTGGAGTACTGCTTTGTTGTTGCATGTCAAAGGTATATGACTAGAATCAACAAGTGGAGTACTGCTTTGTTGTTGCATGTCAAAGGTATATGACTAGAGTCAACAAGTGGAGTACTGCTTTGTTGTTGCATGTCAAAGGTATATGACTAGAGTCAACAAGTGGAGTACTGCTTTGTTGTTGCATGTCAAAGGTATATGACTAGAATCAACAAGTGGAGTACTGCTTTGTTGTTGCATGTCAAAGGTATATGACTAGAATCAACAAGTGGAGTACTGCTTTGTTGTTGCATGTCAAAGGTATATGACTAGAATCAACAAGTGGAGTACTGCTTTGTTGTTGCATGTCAAAGGTATATGACTAGAGTCAACAAGTGAAGTACTGCTTTGTTGTTGCATGTCAAAGGTATATGACTAGAATCAACAAGTGGAGTACTGCTTTGTTGTTGTATGTCAAAGGTATATGACTAGAGTCAACAAGTGGAGTACTGCTTTGTTGTTGCATGTCAAAGGTATATGACTAGAATCAACAAGTGGAGTACTGCTTTGTTGTTGCATGTCAAAGGTATATGACTAGAATCAACAAGTGGAGTACTGCTTTGTTGTTGCATGTCAAAGGTATATGACTAGAATCAACAAGTGGAGTACTGCTTTGTTGTTGCATGTCAAAGGTATATGACTAGAATCAACAAGTGGAGTACTGCTTTGTTGTTGCATGTCAAAGGTATATGACTAGAGTCAACAAGTGGAGTACTGCTTTGTTGTTGCATGTCAAAGGTATATGACTAGAATCAACAAGTGGAGTACTGCTTTGTTGTTGCATGTCAAAGGTATATGACTAGAATCAACAAGTGGAGTACTGCTTTGTTGTTGCATGTCAAAGGTATATGACTAGAATCAACAAGTGGAGTACTGCTTTGTTGTTGCATGTCAAAGGTATATGACTAGAATCAACAAGTGGAGTACTGCTTTGTTGTTGCATGTCAAAGGTATATGACTAGAGTCAACAAGTGGAGTACTGCTTTGTTGTTGCATGTCAAAGGTATATGACTAGAGTCAACAAGTGGAGTACTGCTTTGTTGTTGCATGTCAAAGGTATATGACTAGAGTCAACAAGTGGAGTACTGCTTTGTTGTTGCATGTCAAAGGTATATGACTAGAGTCAACAAGTGGAGTACTGCTTTGTTGTTGCATGTCAAAGGTATATGACTAGAGTCAACAAGTGGAGTACTGCTTTGTTGTTGCATGTCAAAGGTATATGACTAGAATCAACAAGTGGAGTACTGCTTTGTTGTTGCATGTCAAAGGTATATGACTAGAATCAACAAGTGGAGTACTGCTTTGTTGTTGTATGTCAAAGGTATATGACTAGAATCAACAAGTGGAGTACTGCTTTGTTGTTGCATGTCAAAGGTATATGACTAGAATCAACAAGTGGAGTACTGCTTTGTTGTTGTATGTCAAATGTATATGACTAGAATCAACAAGTGGAGTACTGCTTTGTTGTTGTATGTCAAATGTATATGACTAGAATCAACAAGTGGAGTACTGCTTTGTTGTTGTATGTCAAAGGTATATGACTAGAATCAACAAGTGGAGTACTGCTTTGTTGTTGCATGTCAAAGGTATATGACTAGAATCAACAAGTGGAGTACTGCTTTGTTGTTGTATGTCAAATGTATATGACTAGAATCAACAAGTGGAGTACTGCTTTGTTGTTGTATGTCAAATGTATATGACTAGAATCAACAAGTGGAGTACTGCTTTGTTGTTGCATGTCAAAGGTATATGACTAGAATCAACAAGTGGAGTACTGCTTTGTTGTTGTATGTCAAAGGTATATGACTAGAATCAACAAGTGGAGTACTGCTTTGTTGTTGTATGTCAAAGGTATATGACTAGAATCAACAAGTGGAGTACTGCTTTGTTGTTGTATGTCAAAGGTATATGACTAGAATCAACAAGTGGAGTACTGCTTTGTTGTTGCATGTCAAAGGTATATGACTAGAATCAACAAGTGGAGTACTGCTTTGTCGTTGTATGTCAAATGTATATGACTAGAATCAACAAGTGGAGTACTGCTTTGTTGTTGTATGTCAAATGTATATGACTAGAATCAACAAGTGGAGTACTGCTTTGTTGTTGTATGTCAAAGGTATATGACTAGAATCAACAAGTGGAGTACTGCTTTGTTGTTGCATGTCAAAGGTATATGACTAGAATCAACAAGTGGAGTACTGCTTTGTTGTTGTATGTCAAATGTATATGACTAGAATCAACAAGTGGAGTACTGCTTTGTTGTTGTATGTCAAATGTATATGACTAGAATCAACAAGTGGAGTACTGCTTTGTTGTTGCATGTCAAAGGTATATGACTAGAATCAACAAGTGGAGTACTGCTTTGTTGTTGCATGTCAAAGGTATATGACTAGAATCAACAAGTGGAGTACTGCTTTGTTGTTGTATGTCAAATGTATATGACTAGAATCAACAAGTGGAGTACTGCTTTGTTGTTGTATGTCAAATGTATATGACTAGAATCAACAAGTGGAGTACTGCTTTGTTGTTGTATGTCAAATGTATATGACTAGAATCAACAAGTGGAGTACTGCTTTGTTGTTGTATGTCAAATGTATATGACTAGAATCAACAAGTGGAGTACTGCTTTGTTGTTGTATGTCAAAGCTGTCTACCATTGCCAGCTGTCATGTCACAACAGTTCAATCACACTGTGCCTCACAATGAGTATTTATTGAATCAGACATCTGTCTCTACACAGCACATTACATACAGCATTTATTATTTAATTAATTACAATCAACTGACTGCACCAAACAGCTTGCAATCTACTATAAGCATTCTCAAAAGAAATCTTTAAATCAACCATGTATCCTTATTCATCCTGGCAATAACGACATGATTTGATATCATATATGTGTCAACATTTCATTGATAGTCCAGCATGTCTCTGGGTGTATTGGAAGAAATTGCCTAAGTAGCTGTGTACACGAGGTGCTCCAAACATTGGTGGATATGAGCCACTGGAAGGTCACATCTTCATGGACGCCATCACCCGGGGATACTCTTCAAACAGGGCCTGCAACACAAACACTTGGCCGTCCTCATCACAGACAAGTCTTACAAGGTCTGACTTCAAGTGATACTCCTATCAGTGAGAGATTCACACCTTTTACATATATCTGTATAATATATTGGTTGTGAATAGTAAGTGTGCACAAAGATCATTAATAAGCAATTAATTAAAGTATAATTGTATCAGAAATACTCCATGTTGGGTTCAGGCCGCTGCCATCTTGAGACTTATGCGCCAGTGATGTAAGTTTTTTTTTTGGATCTGAGCAGGTTGCCATATACACAACTGCTGCATTAATCACGTGTTCTATGCTGATGACATATGTGTTATTGCTCCTAGTCCTAGTGGGCTTCAGGGTTTACTGAACATTTGTGCAAAGTTCGGCCTTGAAAATGATGTTGAATATAACCCTATCAAGTCGTTATGTATGGTCTTCAAACCACGTGGTTTTAACCTGAAATGTCCAGATATATATATGAATGTAAACAAGCTTGCATATGTCAAAGAAGCAAAATATTTAAGTGTGATAATATGCAATGACCTGAAAGATGACGGTGATATTTTGAGACATCTACGTAATTTTTATGCTAGGTCAAATAGCATTATCAGAAAATTTCACCACTTTTCCGTGGGTGTTAAACTACATCTGTTTCATGCGTATTGTTGTACAACTTATTGCTGCCAATTATGGGTTAACTTTAATAAGGGCACTTATTTAAAAGCTAAAGTTGCCTACAACAATATGCATAGACGGATTTTGGGATATAGCCGACGGGACAGCGCGAGTGGCATGTTTGCTAGTAATGCTATAGATACATTTGACGCCCTATTGCGTAAGAACATTTATGGTTTTAAAAAACGCATTTTTAACATAATAACGACTTGATTAGGGTTACGTACAATTGTTTTGAAATAGTAAATGGCCCAATGTGGATTAGCTGGGCCAATTCGTTATACACGGTTAATCTGTAAGATAGTCATCATGTCTCGCATATAACTTTATTATTATTTATTTATTATTATTATTATATATATTTTTAAAGTCAGTAAGTTGTTTATATAATTTACTTTCCAAACGGCGCTTATTTACCTGAATTAATTGCATATTTATTATACAATCACATCCTGTATATTGCTAATTATTTTATTTGTTTTTTTTTATACAATTTTACACTTATCTAACTTATAACTTTATATATTTTTATCTATTCATTTTTTAACATATCTGAAGTGTTATATCTACGTAGATGTGCTAATGTATGTACCAATTGTATATGGGTTTTTACCTGAAATAAATGTATTCGTATTCGTATTCGTAAATGATGTGAATCTCTCACTGATTGGAGTATCCCTTTAATAGGTTACAACTGGCTCAAGTTACCAATTGCACCTGATGCAAACATCATTAAGGAACGCATTAAATGGTGGTTCAACATATTGTACATTTTATAATGAACTCCTGCTAGTGATGTGCATCTTACACAAGAGACATTCATGATTGCTCTTTGCACACAATTACTGTAAAAATGAAAACAATATTTCAAAAACCACTACAGAGTTCACAAGACTATTTCCTCACCTCATGGATGTGTGACACACGGAGAGTGACTGAGTCACTGGATGTGTGACACACGGAGAATGACTGAGTCACTGGATGTGTGACACACGGAGAGTGATCAAGTCACTGGATGTGTGACACACGGAGAGTGACTGAGTCACTGGATGAGTGACACACGGAGAGTGACCAAGTCACTGGATGTGTGACACACGGAGAGTGACCAAGTCACTGGATGTGTGACACATGGAGAGTGACCAAGTCACTGGATGTGTGACACACGGAGAGTGACCGAGTCACTGGATGTGTGACACACGGAGAGTGACCAAGTCACTGGATGTGTGACACACGGAGAGTGACCAAGTCACTGGATGTGTGACACACGGAGAGTGACCGAGTCATTGGATGAGTGACAACAGATGAGAACACAATGAAAGACTGAGTAAGAGAGTTAGTTGATCCGTGAGTGAGAGACTGGGGGAGAAACTCAGTGAGTGCAAGGCTGAGGTAGTCGGAGAGTGAGAGACTCGGCTTGAGTGAGACTGATGAGTGATAAACTATGACCTTAAAGGGCGGTGGTGTGGTTCTGACATTAGAGAGGGCGATGGTGTGGTACTGACCTTAGAGAGGGCGATGGTGTGGTACTGACCTTAAAGAGGGTGGTGGTGTGGTTCTGACCTTAAAGAGGGTGGTGGTGTGGTTCTGACCTTAAAGAGGGTGGTGGTGTGGTACTGACCTTAAAGAGGGCGGTGGTGTGGTACTGACCTTAAAGAGGGTGGTGGTGTGGTACTGACCTTAGAGAGGGCAATGGTGTGGTTCTGACCTTAAAGAGGGTGGTGGTGTGGTTCTGACCTTAAAGAGGGTGGTGGTGTGGTTCTGACCTTAAAGAGGGTGGTGGTGTGGTACTGACCTTAAAGAGGGCGGTGGTGTGGTACTGACCTTAAAGAGGGTGGTGGTGTGGTACTGACCTTAGAGAGGGCAATGGTGTGGTTCTGACCTTAAAGAGGGCGGTGGTGTGGTACTGACCTTAAAGAGGGTGGTGGTGTGGTACTGACCTTAAAGAGGGCAATGGTGTGGTTCTGACCTTAAAGAGGGCGGTGGTGTGGTACTGACCTTAGAGAGGGCAATGGTGTGTGATCTTAAAGAGGGCGGTGGTGTGGTACTGACCTTAAAGTGGGCGGTGGTGTGTGATCTTAAAGAAGGCGGTGGTGTGGTACTGACCTTAAAGAGGGAGGTGGTGTGATACTGACCTTAAAGAGGGCGGTGGTGTGTGATCTTAAAGAAGGCGGTGGTGTGGTACTGACCTTAAAGAGGGTGGTGGTGTGGTACTGACCTTAAAGAGGGCGGTGGTGTGGTACTGACCTTAAAGAGAGCGGTGGTGTGGTACTGACCTTAAAGAGGGCGGTGGTGTGGTACTGACCTTAAAGAGGGCGGTGGTGTGGTACTGACCTTAAAGAGGGCGGTGGTGTGGTACTGACCTTAAAGAGGGCGGTGGTGTGGTACTGACCTTAAAGAGGGCGGTGGTGTGGTACTGACCTTAAAGAGGGCGGTGGTGTGGTACTGACCTTAAAGAGGGTGGTGGTGTGGTACTGACCTTAAAGAGGGCGGTGGTGTGGTACTGACCTTAAAGAGGGCGGTGGTGTGGTACTGACCTTAGAGAGGGCAATGGTGTGGTACCGACCTTAAAGAGGGCGGTGGTGTGGTACTGACCTTAAAGAGGGCGTTGGTGTGGTATTGACCTTAAAGAGGGCGGTGGTGTGGTACAGACCTTAAAGAGGGCGGTGGTGTGGTACAGACCTTAAAGAGGGCGGTGGTGTGGTACAGACCTTAAAGAGGGCGGTGGTGTGGTACAGACCTTAAAGAGGGCGGTGGTGTGGTACTGACCTTAAAGAGGGCGGTTGTGTGGTACTGACCTTAAAGAGGGCGGTGGTGTGTGATCTTAAAGAGGGCGGTTGTGTGGTACTGACCTTAAGGAGGGCGGTGGTGTGGTACTGACCTTAAAGAGAGCGGTGGTGTGGCACTGACCTTAAAGAGGGCGGTGGTGTGGTACTGACCTTAAAGAGGGCGGTGGTGTGGTACTGACCTTAAAGAGGGCGGTGGTGTGGTACTGACCTTAAAGAGGGCGGTGGTGTGGTACTGACCTTAAAGAGGGCGGTGGTGTGGTACTGACCTTAAAGAGGGCGGTGGTGTGGTACAGACCTTAAAGAGGGCGGTGGTGTGGTACTGACCTTAAAGAGGGTGGTGGTGTGGTACTGACCTTAAAGAGGGCGGTGGTGTGGTACTGACCTTAAAGAGGGCGGTGGTGTGGTACTGACCTTAGAGAGGGCAATGGTGTGGTACCGACCTTAAAGAGGGCGGTGGTGTGGTACTGACCTTAAAGAGGGCGTTGGTGTGGTATTGACCTTAAAGAGGGCGGTGGTGTGGTACAGACCTTAAAGAGGGCGGTGGTGTGGTACAGACCTTAAAGAGGGCGGTGGTGTGGTACAGACCTTAAAGAGGGCGGTGGTGTGGTACAGACCTTAAAGAGGGCGGTGGTGTGGTACTGACCTTAAAGAGGGCGGTTGTGTGGTACTGACCTTAAAGAGGGCGGTGGTGTGTGATCTTAAAGAGGGCGGTTGTGTGGTACTGACCTTAAGGAGGGCGGTGGTGTGTGATCTTAAAGAGGGCGGTTGTGTGGTACTGACCTTAAAGAGGGCGGTGGTGTGGTACTGACCTTAAAGAGGGCGGTGGTGTGGTACTGACCTTAAAGAGGGCGGTGGTGTGGTACTGACCTTAAAGAGGGCGGTGGTGTGGTACTGACCTTAAAGAGGGCGGTGGTGTGGTACTGACCTTAAAGAGGGCGGTGGTGTGTGATCTTAAAGAGGGCGGTGGTGTGGTACTGACCTTAAAGAGGGCGGTGGTGTGTGATCTTAAAGAGGGCGGTGGTGTGGTACTGACCTTAAAGAGGGCGGTGGTGTGGTACTGACCTTAAAGAGGGCGGTGGTGTGTGATCTTAAAGAAGGCGGTGGTGTGGTACTGACCTTAAAGAGGGCGGTGGTGTGGTACTGACCTTAAAGAGGGCGGTGGTGTGTGATCTTAAAGAGGGCGGTGGTGTGTGATCTTAAATAAGGCGGTGGTGTGGTACTGACCTTAAAGAGGGCGGTGGTGTGGTACTGACCTTAAAGAGGGCGGTGGTGTGGTACTGACCTTAAAGAGGGCGGTGGTGTGGTACTGACCTTAAAGAGGGCGGTGGTGTGGTACTGACCTTAAAGAGGGCGGTGGTGTGGTACTGACCTTAAAGAGGGCGGTGGTGTGGTACTGACCTTAAAGAGGGCGGTGGTGTGGTACAGACCTTAAAGAGGGCGGTGGTGTGGTACAGACCTTAAAGAGGGCGGTGGTGTGGTACAGACCTTAAAGAGGGCGGTGGTGTGGTACTGACCTTAAAGAGGGCGGTTGTGTGGTACTGACCTTAAAGAGGGCGGTGGTGTGTGATCTTAAAGAGGGCGGTTGTGTGGTACTGACCTTAAGGAGGGCGGTGGTGTGGTACTGACCTTAAAGAGAGCGGTGGTGTGGTACTGACCTTAAAGAGGGCGGTGGTGTGGTACTGACCTTAAAGAGGGCGGTGGTGTGGTACTGACCTTAAAGAGGGCGGTGGTGTGGTACTGACCTTAAAGAGGGCGGTGGTGTGGTACCGACCTTAAAGAGGGCGGTGGTGTGGTACTGACCTTAAAGAGGGCGTTGGTGTGGTATTGACCTTAAAGAGGGCGGTGGTGTGGTACAGACCTTAAAGAGGGCGGTGGTGTGGTACAGACCTTAAAGAGGGCGGTGGTGTGGTACAGACCTTAAAGAGGGCGGTGGTGTGGTACAGACCTTAAAGAGGGCGGTGGTGTGGTACTGACCTTAAAGAGGGCGGTTGTGTGGTACTGACCTTAAAGAGGGCGGTGGTGTGTGATCTTAAAGAGGGCGGTTGTGTGGTACTGACCTTAAGGAGGGCGGTGGTGTGTGATCTTAAAGAGGGCGGTTGTGTGGTACTGACCTTAAAGAGGGCGGTGGTGTGGTACTGACCTTAAAGAGGACGGTGGTGTGGTACTGACCTTAAAGAGGGCGGTGGTGTGGTACTGACCTTAAAGAGGGCGGTGGTGTGGTACTGACCTTAAAGAGGGCGGTGGTGTGGTACTGACCTTAAAGAGGGCGGTGGTGTGTGATCTTAAAGAGGGCGGTGGTGTGGTACTGACCTTAAAGAGGGCGGTGGTGTGTGATCTTAAAGAGGGCGGTGGTGTGGTACTGACCTTAAAGAGGGCGGTGGTGTGGTACTGACCTTAAAGAGGGCGGTGGTGTGTGATCTTAAAGAAGGCGGTGGTGTGGTACTGACCTTAAAGAGGGCGGTGGTGTGGTACTGACCTTAAAGAGGGCGGTGGTGTGTGATCTTAAAGAGGGCGGTGGTGTGTGATCTTAAATAAGGCGGTGGTGTGGTACTGACCTTAAAGAGGGCGGTGGTGTGGTACTGACCTTAAAGAGGGCGGTGGTGTGGTACTGACCTTAAAGAGGGCGGTGGTGTGGTACTGACCTTAAAGAGGGCGGTGGTGTGGTACTGACCTTAAAGAGGGCGGTGGTGTGGTACTGACCTTAAAGAGGGCGGTGGTGTGGTACTGACCTTAAAGAGGGCGGTGGTATGGTACTGACCTTAAAGAGGGCGGTGGTGTGATACTGACCTTAAAGAGGGCGGTGGTGTGGTACTGACCTTAAAGAGGGTGGTGGTGTGGTACTGACCTTAAAGAGGGCGGTGGTGTGGTACCGACCTTAAAGAGGGCGGTGGTGTGGTAGACGGAGGTGGTCTCACACATCTGGCGGATGCAGTGCATGCTGAGCTTGCGGCCCCCAGGTCGGTGGTGGGGATGCCGAGCTTGGCGGACATGATGGGGCCAATGGTGGAGCCACACGGAGAGTCGTTCTTCACCACAAAGTCCTGCACAGAGACAGTTGTAACAGAAAGAACCCACAGAGTGAGCATATGTGTGGTGGGCCCACAAATGAATTGTAAAAGGTGTTTTGGGGTCATTTGGTCCATTTTGACCTTTCATTTTGATGTTTTTGCTAACACACTTATGTGTAAGTTCACCAAGTAGTTTCCTGATTATCCAAGTGTAAGTTGCATGTTTTTGTGTTTTTGTAACTGCGAAGTTCGTTCTACATTGTAACATTTAAAAATTAAACTTGCACTATATTGCAAACGTTTACAACCTAGGACAGAAGTTTCCATGTCCATATGTGGCATACCGTTTGAAAGCTATTTTCAGCACGTAGTTCCCTTGCAGCAACGACCATGAAAACATTTTGAGATATTTGAGTGTGCAGCGAGGTTAACAGATTTTTATTTGTAAGTTGTAGTTGAGTTGTTTTAGTAGTTCGATTGGTTTTTGTTTAGTTTTATGTTGCTGTAGTTTGTGTCTGTACATATTTCTTAACTGTTTAACATGTTAATTGAGTGAAATTCGTTGGAAACACATACTTTGAGGCAAATTTCGTTTTGTGTTTACGATCTTTGAAAATTCCAAGATGGCGGCACCCATGGTTGGACCAATGCCGCTGTGTGAATGTGAATGTTTCTCCTGCAGTCAAGTTTGTTTCTCCTGCAGTCAAGTTTGTTTCTCCTGCAGTGAAGTTTGTTTCTCCAGCAGTCAAGTTTGTTTCTCCTGCAGTGAAGTTTGTTTCTCCAGCAGTCAAGTTTGTTTCTCCAGCAGTCAAGTTTGTTTCTCCAGCAGTCAAGTTTGTTTCTCCAGCAGTCAAGTTTGTTTCTCCTGCAGTCAAGTTTGTTTCTCCTGCAGTCAAGTTTGTTTCTCCTGCAGGGAAGTTTGTTTCTCCAGCAGTCAAGTTTGTTTCTCCAGCAGTCAAGTTTGTTCCTCCAGCAGTCAAGTTTGTTTCTCCAGCAGTCAAGTTTGTTTCTCCTGCAGTCAAGTTTGTTTCTCCTGCAGTGAAGTTTGTTTCTCCAGCAGTCAAGTTTGTTTCTCCAGCAGTCAAGTTTGTTTCTCCAGCAGTCAAGTTTGTTTCTCCAGCAGTCAAGTTTGTTTCTCCAGCAGTCTAGTTTGTTTCTCCAGCAGTCACGTTTTTGCCGGCACGCGAAAAATGAAATCGGCCGGGCATCATGGGAACATCGGGCCGTCAGCCGGTTTGGTCATTTTGGAACTCACAGAACCGGCCGACTGGCCGGCCGTTGTCCACCTGATGCTATTATTTCTCGAACATACACAGCCGACAGCCAACCAGCCGATTTCATAATTTAAGCGCTATTAATTTAAATTCAAATTAGTTTGATTTTTTTGTCCATAGAGAGATTCAATATGCTCGCCCAGGTGACCTACATCCCAAAGTTCATCATGGCGAACTCAGAGGATGAGTTCATGCTGATTTTTTGGTGCTGCAAATGCCGCTTTTGTGGCAAATAACCCAAAACATCTGCCGGCCGACATCGTGCGGGCATCGGCTCAACGCACAAAGCCCGATGCCACGATTTTTGGAACTTACATAACCGATGCCCGGCCAATGCCCCACAACGTCCCACGATGACCGGCTGATGCAAAATCGGCTGGCCGGCCGGCTTAGTGAGTTCCCGCCTGTAGTTGGTGTATGTGACACCTGTAGTTCTGACCTGTAGTTGGGTGTGTGTGACACCTGTAGTTGGGTGTATGTGACACCTGTAGTTGGGGTATATGTGACACCTGTAGTTGGGTGTATGTGACACCTGTAGTTGGGTGTATGTGACACCTGTAGTTGGGGTATATGTGACACCTGTAGTTGGGGTATATGTGACACCTGTAGTTGGGTGTATGTGACACCTGTAGTTGGGTGTATGTGGCACCTGTAGTTGGGGTATATGTGACACCTGTAGTTGGGGTATATGTGACACCTGTAGTTGGGTGTATGAGACACCTGTAGTTGGGTGTATGTGACACCTGTAGTTGGGTGTATGTGGCACCTGTAGTTGGGTGTATGTGACACCTGTAGTTGGGTGTATGTGACATCTGTAGTTCTCACCTGTAGTTGGGTGTATGTGACACCTGTAGTTCTCACCTGTAGTTGGGTGTATGTAACACCTGTAGTTTGGTGTATGTGACACCTGTAGTTTGGTGTATGTGACACCTGTAGTTCTCACCTGTAGTTGGGTGTGTGTGACACCTGTAGTTTGGTGTATGTGACACCTGTAGTTCTCACCTGTAGTTGGGTGTATGTGACACCTGTAGTTTGGTGTATGTGACACCTGTAGTTCTCACCTGTAGTTGGGTGTATGTGACACCTGTAGTTTGGTGTATGTGACACCTGTAGTTTGGTGTATGTGACACCTGTAGTTCTCACCTGTAGTTGGGTGTATGTGACACCTGTAGTTTGGTGTATGTGACACCTGTAGTTTGGTGTATGTGACACCTGTAGTTCTCACCTGTAGTTTGGTGTATGTGACACCTGTAGTTTGGTGTATGTGACACCTGTAGTTCTCACCTGTAGTTGGGTGTGTGTGACACCTGTAGTTCTCACCTGTAGTTGTCTCACCTGTAGTTGGGTGTGTGTGACACCTGTAGTTCTCACCTGTAGTTGTCTCACCTGTAGTTGGTGTGTGTGACACCTGTAGTTCTCACCTGTAGTTGGGGTGGACGGCGTGGGCCATGTCTGCACTGACCATGAGAGACTTGGGCGTGGCCTCCTCAAAGGCCGTCTGAGACCCACCAGCACTGAGGCGCTTCAGGATCAGCTCCAGCAGCTTGGAGCCAGCTCCAGCTGCTGTCTGGGAGCCTGTCTGGAGCAACACGTCATTGACATGACACACACAGTACTACACCTAGTCTGTCTGGAGCAATACATCATTGACATAACACAGACAGTACTACACCTAGTCTGTCTGGAGCAACACATCATTGACATGACACACACAGTACTACACCTAGTCTGTCTGGAGCAACACGTCATTGACATGACACACACAGTACTACACCTAGTCTGTCTGGAGCAACACATCATTGACATGACACACACAGTACTACACCTAGTCTGTCTGGAGCAACACATCATTGACATGACACACACAGTACTACACCTAGTCTGTCTGGAGCAACACATCATTGACATGACACACACAGTACTACACCTAGTCTGTCTGGAGCAACACATCATTGACATGACACACACAGTACTACACCTAGTCTGTCTGGAGCAACACATCATTGACATGACACACACAGTACTACACCTAGTCTGTCTGGAGCAACACATCATTGACATGACACACACAGTACTACACCTAGTCTGTCTGGAGCAACACATCATTGACATGACACACACAGTACTACACCTAGTCTGTCTGGAGCAACACATCATTGACATGACACACACAGTACTACACCTAGTCTGTCTGGAGCAACACATCATTGACATGACACACACAGTACTACACCTAGTCTGTCTGGAGCAACACATCATTGACATGACACACACAGTACTACACCTAGTCTGTCTGGAGCAACACATCATTGACATGACACACACAGTACTACACCTAGTCTGTCTGGAGCAACACATCATTGACATGACACACACAGTACTACACCTAGTCTGTCTGGAGCAACACATCATTGACATGACATACACAGTACTACACCTAGTCTATCTGGAGCAATACATCACTGGTATGACATACACAGTACTACACCTAGTCTATCTGGACCAATACATCACTGGTATGACATACACAGTACTACACCTAGTCTATCTGGAGCAATACATCACTGGTATGACACACACAGTACTACACCTAGTCTATCTGGAGCAATACATCACTGGTATGACATACACAGTACTACACCTAGTCTATCTGGAGCAATACATCACTGGTATGACATACACAGTACTACACCTAGTCTATCTGGACCAATACATCACTGGTATGACATACACAGTACTACACCTAGTCTATCTGGAGCAATACATCACTGGTATGACACACACAGTACTACACCTAGTCTATCTGGAGCAATACATCACTGGTATGACATACACAGTACTACACCTAGTCTATCTGGAGCAATACATCACTGGTATGACACACACAGTACTACACCTAGTCTATCTGGAGCAATACATCACTGGTATGACATACACAGTACTACACCTAGTCTATCTGGAGCAATACATCACTGGTATGACATACACAGTACTACACCTAGTCTATCTGGAGCAATACATCACTGGTATGACACACACAGTACTACACCTAGTCTATCTGGAGCAATACATCACTGGTATGACATACACAGTACTACACCTAGTCTATCTGGAGCAATACATCACTGGTATGACATACACAGTACTACACCTAGTCTATCTGGAGCAATACATCATTGACATGACATACACAGTACTACACCTAGTCTGTCTGGAGCAATACATCACTGGTATGACACACAGAACTAGATGTAGCACTCAGCAGTAGAACTCTACACTTGGTCATCAAGTGGCACTACCCACAAAATTATGTTCCAGATTAATACAGTTTTACGATATATCTGGGCACTTTGTCAACTGAGTAGATTAAAAATTAACCAAAAACAGAAAGTTTACATTTTATCGCTTTAGATATATTATGTGAAGTTTGTTATTACATGAAACTGAGCCATTTTTCCAAACACAAATTATATCAAATGATCCCAACTGAGCAATGTAGTTTGGATTTACTGCAGAACGTTTGCCTCAAATCACTTCTGGCCAATGTCCACTACGTCCTACAGTTGTAAGACCCAAAACACAAGGAGGACATAATAATAGGGACATCAAACAGATTACTGTTGTCCATGTATCTTAGGTACCTAAGGTACAAACTGTCCTGAAGAAACAAATTAGCAAACCTACATTTACAGAAACATAAATACACTGGCTAAAATGTAATGCGATTGTGTGACAGACAGTACCTCTTCGTTGTCAAAGAGGGCTATCATGCGGATGTTGGGTTCACTGTCCAGAGAGTCTGTCTCACTGCACGCTCGAGTCAGACCCTGAAATGAGGTGGACACTTTACGAGTCAAAGAGCGGTTTTATTTGGTCTCACTTTTGGTACAGCTATGCATGAGATAATATGTAACGAAAACCATGACTAAATCGGTGACATAATGATTTATTTTCTGTGTAGTATGACACTCATAACTGTCAAACACATGGGTAAAACTAACGGATTTAAAAAAATATGTATATTAATTTAACACTCTTGTCAATTAATATGCCAAGACGAAGTATGTTCCTTGTGAATTTAGTACCTCAGGGTAACACAAGACTGTCGCTGTCACTAGCAGTCTGCAACACACCACAGGGTAACACAAGACTGTCGCTATCACTGGCAGTCTGCAACACAACACAGGGTAACACAAGACTGTCTCTATCACTGGCAGTCTGCAACACACCACAGGGTAACACAAGACTGTCGCAATCACTGGCAGTCTGTAACACACCACAGGGTAACACAAGACTGTTGCAATCACTGGCAGTCTGCAACACACCACAGGTGTAACACAAGACTGTCGCTATCACTGGCAGTCTGTAGCACACCACAGAGGTAACACAAGACTGTCGCTGTCACTGGCAGTCTGCAACACACCACAGGGGTAACACAAGACTGTCGCTATCACTGGCAGTCTGTAACACACCACAGAGGTAACACAAGACTGTCACTACCACTGGCAGTCTGCAACACACCACAGGGTAACACAAGACTGTCGCTGTCACTGGCAGTCTGCAACACACCACAGGGTAACACAAGACTGTCACTGTCACTGGCAGTCTGCAACACACCACAGGGTAACACAAGACTGTCGCTATCACTGGCAGTCTGCAACACACCACAGGGGTAACACAAGACTGTCGCTGTCACTGGCAGTCTGCAACACACCACAGGGTAACACAAGACTGTCGCTATCACTGGCAGTCTGCAACACACCACAGGGTAACACAAGACTGTCGCTATCACTGGCAGTCTGCAACACACCACAGGGTAACACAAGACTGTCACTGTCACTGGCAGTCTGCAACACACCACAGGGTAACACAAGACTGTCGCTATCACTGGCAGTCTGTAACACACCACAGGGTAACACAAGACTGTCACTACCACTGGCAGTCTGCAACCCACCACAGGGTAACACAAGACTGTCACTGTCACTGGCAGTCTGCAACACACCACAGGGTAACACAAGACTGTCACTATCACTGGCAGTCTGCAACACACCACAGGGTAACACAAGACTGTCGCTATCACTGGCAGTCTGCAACACACCACAGGGTAACACAAGACTGTCGCTATCACTGGCAGTCTGCAACACACCACAGAGGTAACACAAGACTGTCACTATCACTGGCAGTCTGCAACACACCACAAGGGTAACACAAGACTGTCGCAATCACTGGCAGTCTCTAACACACCACAGGGTAACACAAGACTGTCGCTATCACTGGCAGTCTGCAACACACCACAGGGGTAACACAAGACTGTCGCAATCACTGGCAGTCTGCAACACACCACAGGGTAACACAAGACTGTCGCTATCACTGGCAGTCTGCAAAACACCACAGGGTAACACAAGACTGTCGCAATCACTGGCAGTCTGCAACACATTACAGGGGTAACACAAGACTGTCGCAATCACTGGCAGTCTGCAACACATTACAGGGGTAACACAAGACTGTCGCAATCACTGGCAGTCTGCAACACACCACAGGGGTAACACAAGACTGTCGGTATCACTGGCAGTCTGCAACACATTACAGGGGCAACACTTTAACACTGTCAAGTCATTCATTAACTTCATTATTTAGAGACTGGTTCATTATTTAGAGACTGGTTCACTAGAGAAACCTGCATCAAGGTCTAAAAGATGGTTGGCATGACGACTATCATAGCAATAATACAAGCATACATCTTTCTAAGTAGCACTGATATCACACTGATATAAACTAATTAAATACTTCTGATATTGGTGCAAAATGTCATTTGGGATCACTTAAGTTTCTTGTTAGAGAATTCCAGAACTTTGGTATAGTTGAGGAGACAACTCACAGGTGCGTCTCCTTGTTGAACTCAAACTTGGAGGTCATCTCGCGCTGGAAGTGGATGCAGATGTTGGGGACGCGCAGGATGGGTCGTTCGACGTGGAGGAGATGCGACTCAATCAGGGACCCCTTCTGTTGTCACACAACAACCCACAATGTCAGGTGTCATGTGTGTTTTACAAGTAACCTTTTAACAACAACTACAGATGCAAATATTTTATATAAATAAAAAATCTTTCTTACTGTTAAACTTGCATACATGATCTGTAAACTGAAATGAAACTGTGATTTCAACTGGACATAAGTAGTTTTAAAAGGTATTTGAACATTTATTTTAAGAATTTAATTTGCATATGATCATATTTAAGAATTATTAGTATAAAATTAACTATTCATCTTCCAACACCAGTAAAATAAGTCAAGTCATTAGCTCGTGTCTGCAGCAGCAAATCAGTTTCACTTCCAGTGACTGCCATCTTAACATAACTCGAGAGTCGAGATGTAACAAACCCTGACACTGAGGGGTGGAGGGTGATGAGATGTAACAGACACTGACACTGAGGGGTGGAGGGTGATGAGATGTAACAGACACTGACACTGAGGGGTGGAGGGTGATGAGATGTAACAGACACTGACACTGAGGGGTGGAGGGTGATGAGATGTAACAGACCCTGACACTGAGGGGTGGAGGGTGATGAGATGTAACAGACCCTGACACTGAGGGATGGAGGGTGATGAGATGTAACAGACACTGACACTGAGGGGTGGAGGGTGATGAGATGTAACAGACCCTGACACTGAGGGGTGGAGGGTGATGAGATGTAACAGACCCTGACACTGAGGGGTGGAGGGTGATGAGATGTAACAGACACTGACACTGAGGGGTGGAGGGTGATGAGATGTAACAGACCCTGACACTGAGGGGTGGAGGGTGATGAGATGTAACAAACCCTGACACTGAGGGGTGGAGGGTGATGAGATGTAACAAACCCTGACACTGAGGGGTGGAGGGTGATGAGATGTAACAGACACTGACACTGAGGGGTGGAGGGTGATAAGATGTAACACACCCTAATGAAGACCCGGCCGGCCAGCTTGAGGTCCCGGTCGAGCCAACTGTGCCACATTCCGCCCCCGTAGCATTCCACCCCAACCTGCACGTAGCCGTGTTTCTCTTGTGTAGAGACTGGCTTCACCTGCGGACAGCAGCTGACATTAGAGACTGGCTTCACCTGCGGACAGCAGCTGACATTAGAGACTGGCTTCACCTGCGGGCAGCAACTGACATTAGAGACTGGCTTCACCTGCGGGCAGCAACTGACATTAGAGACTGGCTTCACCTGCGGACAGCAGCTGACATTAGAGACTGGCTTCACCTGCGGGCAGCAACTGACATTAGAGACTGGCTTCACCTGCGGGCAGCAACTGACATTAGAGACTGGCTTCACCTGCGGACAGCAGCTGACATTAGAGACTGGCTTCACCTGCGGACAGCAACTGACATTAGAGACTGGCTTCACCTGCGGACAGCAACTGACATTAGAGACTGGCTTCACCTGCGGACATTAGAGACTGGCTTCACCTGCGGACATTAGAGACTGGCTTCATCTTCGGACAGCAACTGACATTAGAGACTGGCTTCACCTGCGGACATTAGAGACTGGCTTCACCTTCGGACAGCAACTGACATTAGAGACTGGCTTCACCTGCGGACAGCAGCTGACATTAGAGACAAACACAACCTCGGCATTAAGCAATTATACAAACAAATATTGGTTTTAGGCAATTATGACTTTGACCTCTAAAGAGATACAATAAATTTCATATTTTAATTACAGACCCGATAAGTTGTTGCCATAGGCAAAGTTTACTGCCAGTGGTGTTTTGCGTAGACTGTACCTTCAGCACTGGGCTGTCTGTGTGAGCTCCAATGATGCTGAAGCCGTTGCCAGGGCGATACTGACCACCAAGAGCAAATGCCACACTGGCCGACTGATTCCTTGTGACAAAACACTGAAACATAAGGAAATACCAAACAACCTGTCGTGTGTACAAAAACACCAAACACTGTTACTGAATCGAAATCACAAGTTACGTAAATTTCACCATTACTTTCATTACAATAACCGAGGGAGGGAGAGGGAGAGGCAGAGGGGGTACCTTATCCTTGGGCTTCACGTTCCAAGCCTCAGTCTCCTTGATCTCACTGAAGCCAGCGGCCACGAGTCGTGCCTTGCACTCTTCCACAACTAAACATAACACTTTGTTAGTATATCTTGCAGTGCCACACATGTGTGACAACAGGCACGCAGGCAACATACTAACACTGACAACACACTAACACTGACAAGTGACAACATACTCATTCTGCATCCGTAGATCACTGGATCCTCAGATCACTGGATCCCCTGATTACTGGACCCCATAGCTTTGTGCAGAGACCCGTCCACCCGTCATTTGGATGGGTAAAAACCATAGTGGACGGGTAGAAATATGGGTGGACGGGTAAAAAAATGACGCAGCAAAAAAGGTGTTCCAAACCAGAGATATAGTCCATTATGCCTTAGAAGTGAGTGTAAAATGGTGTCACATGTGTGTTTGTTGTCGGATTATTATACAAGTGTCAGCCGAACTCATGACCATCATATATGACTGTGCAGTACACTTTATCGGTTGTTTTGATGTGAGGACAAAACCCTAGCTGACAAAACCCAAACATACAAAACATCAGCTGTGTTTTATGCTAGTCGTGTGATGTTTGTGTTTACCCAGGGTAGCAATGGTTGCGTCTAGCTGAAGTCATTTTACTTGGGACATATATGTTAATTTGTTCACTAGGGATTTTAGGCCGGTTTTGAGTGACTGTCATTATGTCATATCTCTTCAACAGGACAACCTGTTGAAAATGTGTCTAGGAATGATGTCATTGATGACACTACTTTCACTTTGGTGGCTTCTGCCTTTCTTTCTGTTAAGTTTGATTTTGACTTAGTCAGTTAGTGCGTGTGATGGTGGCTGTGCCTGTGGGCTGTGGTGGATTGCTCGGTAAGTTCGAACTACTTGCGCTCGCCTGAGCCGAATCTTCCGTTGGACTCGTTTTGAACCCGCATAATCCAGGACTGTTACCGAGTGGTGGGGATATGCCGACGCATAAAAGCTTCTCGTCTGTTGACTTGCGACTTGTTACTTTTGCTTTGTTAGATTTTACGATAAACTCGGACGTCTCACTCATGATGACAGTGTCATTGACAGCGTAAAATGGCTCAAAACATTGCCGTTTCGTAAATTAGTGCTCTTTCTAATTGTGATTACAAAGAGAGGTATGCAAGCTTGACAGAGGCTATAACACTCACCATTTCGACACGAATCCGAACAATTTCAAACCGAGATTACGAGAGAAGCTCAGAAGAAGGGGATGGTCACCAAGTGCGGCGTTGCGAGGAAACCTGGCGAATGAATGTAAACTCATGTTAGATTGTCAAACTCCGCAATGTGGCGCCACAGTATATCACTCACGCTCGAACGTCGAGCGTCGAGCGTTCCTAGCGCTGGGAAACTAGTAGTAGTATATATTTTTTCTGCAGGGGTGTGCAGGGTTAACAAAAACAAAAATGGTTTAAGATTGAGATAAACATGTTTCAAATGTCATTATTCATAATGGATGGAATAATACTTATAATTAAAAGGATATATATATATATATATATATATATATATATATATATATATATATATATATATATATATATATATATAGTTCTCCAGGGGGACGTGAAGACAGAGAGGGACTGGGCTGTGCATGAGTCGTCTGGGGAGAGGGAATTCCAGATATAGATGGCATGCTGACCACGGGTGTTTTTGGAGATTGCCAAAGCCAAATAGCCAAAGAAGTGGATGCAGGTTGACTAGGCTGTGTTTGAGTTTGTACACCAAGGTGGCCTTGTGAACAGTTCTCCCGAGCTCCAGTTCTAAAGGTTCAACTGCTCTGCCAGGGCTGAATCGCTGGCTTTGAATGATACGACATGCGGCACGTCGTTGGACCTTCTCCAGCGTGAGCTGCAGGTGTTGCTGATTGGAATCCTACGGCTGTCGGGCTAGGCCTTTGAAGCAGTGAGTCTGGACGGAGCTGGAACATCCTTTCAGTTTTCAGTAGTCAAACGTGCTCATTCTGATTGCCTTTGCAGCTGCCGAGTCTACTTGTTTGTCCCTGTGAAGAGTCGCTGTGAATTGACGTCGGGGTACTTAGCAATAGCGACTTTCTCCTCCGGTTATTGAGAGAGTAGCTGGTCAGGTTCCTAGTCTTTGTCTTGTTTTTTTCTTCGTGCAGGTCTTCCTGTAGATCATACGCATCAGATGGGGTCTTGATGTGGACATAAAGGACACTGCCGTCGGCGAAGAGTCGTAGTCTGACACTGACGCCATCTCTACGCTCGTTGAAGTAGACCAGGAACAGAGGTGACCCCAGAACTGAGTGTGAGAGCTTTCTCCCTCGGTTACAAGCTGGTGAGTGCGAACGGAGAGGAAAGTTATCAGTTCCTCTGATGCCGCAGCAGACAAACGTCACGAGCAATCTCTTGTGAGGCACTTTATCGTAGCCCTGAGAGAAATCCACGAATATTGCATCAATCTGTCTGCCCTTGTCTATTTCCGCTGTAAAGTCTTCTACCGTGAGAAGTTGTGTTTCGAGTGTCGTGAGAGCCGTGCTGGGCGTCAGCGATGAGTAGTTTTGGTTGCGTTCTAGGTAGGCTGCTATTTCAGATTTTACGATGTGTTCTAGACGCGTGCAGCAGGCACAGTTCAGGGAGATAGGTATGTTCGATTGCTTGGTTCCTATGTCCTTTCTTGAACATGCGATGGACTATAGCATATGTTTCCAAATCGCTGGGATCTGGCCTGTGACTTTGCAGCGGAAACATTAACGGGATCTCCAAGTCACTCAGGGTTTCGAGAGCCAAAGCACTTACCACATATCAAAATCTGAAGTCAATGCGCTGACATGCCGAAACTTTTTTGAAGAAAAAAGTTGTTATGAACATCGACTTACCTTGATAAGAATGAATATAATGTGCTTAAGTATAAAGAGAATCTCAGTTACAGAGCTAAGGCGATCGGCTCTAGTCAAATACGAATGAAGCCAGTCTGAGTCGTCAGCCACAAACCACCATCTGCTCAACGTTGAAGTGCTTAAAACTAGGTGAAACCAGTGTGTGTGTGTGTGTGTGTGTGTGTGTGTGTGTGTGTGTGTGTGTGTGTGTGCGTGCATGCGTGCGTGCGTGCGCGTGCGTGCGTGTGTGCGTGCGTGCGTGTGTGCGTGCGTGCGTGCGTGCGTGTGTGCGTGCGTGTGTGCGTGCGTGCGTGTGTGCGTGTGTGTGTGTGCGTCCGAGTATGTACGGTACGAACGAATGAAGCACATACGTGATCACTGTGGCCTCTGTCCCAACATGGGGAGGGGTAATAAGAAATCTACAAATCTGCGGCTTGTCCTGGCTGATAGCTGGCATCATACTGTAATAACGCTTACATTGTTGGTGAATGTTTGTAGGAATGGCATGCATGCACCGTGTGGAATTCTTAGTTTCGGCAATGTTGCATGTCGACCACGTGGTGAATAGGCGTCCTGTATACCCATCATGTTGCCCGGGCTCTCACGACTCTCTATTTAAGTTTATATAGTGGCAACAAATATGCCACTCTTTACCCAATTTTTATTGATAGAACGCAAGATCTCGTGAAGTTAGGCAGGCATAACGTATAACTTTTGTTGGACAGAAAATAACGTCTGATAGACAGAAAGTAGTCCACTAGACAGAACAA
>OZ024855.1:20952024-20972024 GCA_964017155.1 Oasisia sp. SBJ-2009
GGCCTAATGCTTGGATACACTGCATATTATACAGTATACATCATACATAATACATACACCTATAATGCGAATGTTGGTTAAGTTTACGTGAATTTTACCTGTTTACGAACGTAACAAATTTTACTTACGAATATTACGCAGACGTCATAGATGCAACTCTTGTAGGCGTTCATTGCCTCTTTTGGCTGCAAAATCGACCGTGATACATTATTTATATTAATAACGTATGAGTTGAGTATTTACTCAATAAACTTGTTAACATACGTAACGTGTTAAATTGTAGACGCGTTGTTTCTCTAACCATTCTGATAACTAACGTCGTTCTCATACACACTATTCCTTCCTTTCTTCCTTCCTTTCTTCCTTTCTTCCTTTCTTCCTTTCTTCCTTTCTTCCTTTCTTCCTTCCTTCCTTCCTTCCTTTCTTTCTCTCTTATTTATTGATTTATTTCCTATGTTGCATATTACATTTCTGCTAGTGTAAATTAAGTATTCAGTATAATGTTTTGGTCGTTGTCATATGATTTCATTTCAACATATGTAAACTATTATCACCGTATATAATCGTATGTCATTATTGCTACGAATACTCGACACGTCACGTACTATTGCTGCTACGAATACTCTACTCGTCACGTACTATTGTTGCTACGAGCATTGGGTACTTGGTCGATATGAGCACTTCATATGTCACATGCTACTATTGCTATGATTATCACACATGTCACGTACCGTGGCCATGATGAACATCTTCCATGTTACGTACCATGTTATATATGCAGTCGGCAAATGGCCCGTGTTTCATCTTGAGGGTGCCGCAGTGACTGATGCGGTCGTACGTTGGTTTCATGCTCTTTTTGCACTCCAGGTTCACCGCATCCCTCGTCCTAAACATATGTCACGTTGCTTCCATAAACGAAACAATAGTCACACTGATATACGAAGCCACATCTAGGCCATTATCCAGGAAACAACATTTGGACTAACGGTACAATTTCTAGACTAATTCTCGCAGTGAATGTTTTTTGATAAAAACTTAGCCGTAGATAGAAGGAAAATAGATGATAGCATTGCAAGTTTTCTGTGAAAATGAGTATTTTTAACACTATCTCCCTTTCCGCGACAACAAGTGTTCTATTGAAAAGAGTTGAAGACATGGTCATACACAGAAAATTCATGGAATAATTATTTTGTATCTCAGGAGTACGACAACTTGATACACTGTGCAATATGCATATTTTTTCAGCACTGTTACAGGAGGCTGTGACGGCATTTTACCTTCAACAAATAAGAAAAATGTAATCCTCGCCATTCTGGTTTTCAAATCCATAGATGTTTATTGATAAACATACCAGGTGAGGCTAATCATATTACATGGCGAACATTTTGCTGTTACGTTGTGCTGATTCATAATATCATAGTTTGTATTTGAAAACATTTAGTTAGAGTTCAACGAGAATATATTCCGTAAACGCCTGACACGTCGGAGGGGCTAATTGAGGTTGGAGAACTGACAATATGATTGACCCACATCCCCCAATATTTAGTGAAGATAGTGTATTTGTGTAATTTGAATTTTTTTGATAGCGTGAAGGTGTTTTATCGTGAACCTGGGGGGTGCAAATCGAGGTTCTAAAGGTGGGAAACGAACGTCTCCGAAAATTGTTCACCGATACGTCCCTTCCTCCATCATCCGATCTCCTACTGAGGTGGGAGCTGGATATAGGATTATCCCTCACCCATGCGTATGGAAGGGGTGTGTATTGTTGGGTATAAGAAGGAGAGCCTGAATGTGTTTTGTCGTTCCTATATTAATTAAGTTTTGATGCCACTGTCTTCTAACCATGATACACACGACATAACTATACCATATGCCGAGAGAGAGATGGATGGACTCACTGTTCGTGGGCTCTCGGCCCTCCCACGCGGTAACTGTTGCCGATCAACCAGAAGCGTTCTCCCCGCGGGCGTGCCGAGACTGTCTTCCCATTCTTCGTACGGTAGTCGTTCCTCTTATTGTCGTCCGCGTTTCCGCAAAGACCTGGTCACACATTGAATTACATCGAGTATTCTAAGCCTGTGTCATCTGCAAATCACTAAATAGGCGCCTAGGAATAAATACAGGTAACTTAGACACAGGCAGGTTCCCGTAATTCATGCGGTGGGGACGGGGGTCTGGTTAGTGTTACAAGTTGAACCCCGCTGTAGCCCGTCTAGGGGTGCGCAAAGACACCATACACACGTCCACGTACCCTTCAAATGTTGCAGGCACTGTTACAAATAGCGACCACGGTAATACCTAAGACAATATCCTTCTGCGAGTCAGGTCACTACGGTGTGTCGCCCGTGTAGACTTGATTATGTGTTTTCACTATATTTTAACAGCGATATTTACACCATATTCTCAAGCCCGTTACAGAAGACGACGGGGTCGTCTAAACATATTATCCATTCTGTCACAAAATACTATGGGGTCATCTAAACATGTTCTTCAGTCTATAACAGAAGACGGTGGGGTCGTCTAAACATATTCTCTTGTCCGTCACAGAAGACGGTAAGGTGTTCTAAATATGTTCCCGATCTCGTCATAGAAGTCGGTGGGGTCGTCTAAACATGTTCCCTAGCTCGTCATAGAAGACGATGGGGTCGTCTAAACATGTTCCCTAGCTCGTCATAGAAGACGATGGGGTCGTCTAAACATGTGCCCTAGCTCGTCATAGAAGTCGATGGGGTCGTCTAAACATGTTCCCTAGCTCGTCATAGAAGACGATGG
Source organism: Oasisia sp. SBJ-2009 (assembly GCA_964017155.1). NCBI lineage: Eukaryota > Metazoa > Annelida > Polychaeta > Sabellida > Siboglinidae > Oasisia > Oasisia sp. SBJ-2009. Next base: position 20,954,797 of record OZ024855.1, read on the forward strand.
GGTCGTCTAAACATGTTCCCTAGCTCGTCATAGAAGACGATGGGGTCGTCTAAACACATTCTTCTGCCATTCGTACAAGATGGCGGGGCTGTCAGTTGTGCAGGTACACACTCCTTACCTGAGACACAGCCTCGGTAGGCGAGAGGGATCCATATACGTGCGGTGCTAATGCCGTCGAACTGCACGACGACGCCTATGGAGGTGACGATGATCCCGGTCAATGGGTCGATGGACACGAGGCCTGGAGCCGACACAGGCGGTGTGTACGGGTTGCCGTTCACCTGCAGACGGACAACACATCGATATGATTTGTTGCATTTTAATTATCATTGTTTGTTGCATTTTATTATAATTATTTAATGTGTTTTATTGTCGTTACATAGTCTCAATATTATTATTATTATTGTTACTTTTTATTCGAAATAAGAGCACTTTTGTGTGCTTTTATGTGTTGCCTTTAGTATTACCCAAAACAATTCCTTGTGCATTTTTAATGTTAATAAACTGTATTACTTACTTACGTACATACTTACTTGCTTACTTACTTACCGTTATTGTATATGTTACGACCCACTACTGTTATTAATATTTGTTTGTTTGTTTGTTTGTTTAACATATGTTAACATAATTATGTTTTGGAGATCATTAATCGGTGCAAATAGAGATATTTAAGAAACTTAGTTTAAAAATAGCCATTACGTCAACGCAAAATTATTTCTAGAAGAACACATAAGAACTCACGGAAACGCCGCCGTATTTTTCTATTTTCACTGTAGTAGCCGACGAGGTCAACGTAAATCGGATGGCTCTAATGAAGGCGACGTTCGGCCATCGGGGTCGTTTCTCCTGCTCAACCAACAGTTCGAACCCCTTCAGGTGTTGACACTCGTCGAGCTGACCGAGGGAGGACATGATGAACCAACCGACGCCCTGGTAGTCGATGACGGCGCCGTCGTGTGTGTGGTAATGAGGGTCGCCACTGCCGTAGCACAGCGACTTGGCTGTGGACACATTGACGTGGAAACAATTTAAGGGTGAGGGACGAATCAGAATGGAGAAGGGACAGGGAGGTACATAACTGTGGGTGGTGGGTTGGTGTCTGGATGGGTGTCTGGATGGGTGGGTGGGTGTCTGGATGGGTGGGTGGGTGGGTGGGTGGGTGACTGAGCGAGAGAGTTCTTAGGTCGTTTCCTCCATACAGCCCAAACTTGGGCTAACGCAGGAGTTCTTCTCTAGAATTAGTGAGTCCACTACAGGTCACACATTTACCCCCTGTGTGGGATCTTTTACTTCCCCTGGCATAGACACCAGATAGAAGGGACCACCGGCTTTTAGTGTCTCTTCCGCAAGACACAGGCAAATGTGGGGTGAACGAAATTGCCTAAGTTTCGAAACGGCGGCAGGTGGGATTGAACCACCGTCCCCTCGATTGACAGTCTGGTGTTCTACCGCGCGACCACCGCTCCCCAGAGGGGAAGGAAGGAAAGGAGCGAAGTAGATGTCCATACTATGGTGCGAATACAATGGACGGTGGAGCTAGGGTGCGACGTGGAGTGATACGAAGTAGGCTTAGACGGGGACCGAAGTAAACTTATGTTTGCAATAAGGTGCGAGGGAGAGATGTTTGTTTTGCAACAGGGTGTGGACGACCGACCGAGTACTCACGCACACACACCGCCTTCACGCAACCGTCGCTCACACTCGTCGTACACTCCTGCGTGGGCGGGCAGTGGACGGTCTACAAACAATTAGAACAGTCGACAGGCGCGGTAGCAAGGTGAGTAGAACGCCCGCTTTACGTGCCATAGTCATGGGTTCACAACAGTAACGACCGCATTCTGATAACCACAACGCACGTATTTACGCACGCACGCACGCACACACACATGCACGCACGCACGCATCACTCATGCACGCGCAAGAGTGTCAAAATACGTTTGGAATGTATATATATATATATATATATATATATATATATATATGCATACAAACATACATACATACATACATACATACATACATACATACATACATACATACATACATACATACATACATACATACATACATACATACATACATACATACATACATACATACATACATACATACTACATCATCATCACTCGTCTCACCTCACATGGGTCGTAACACTGGCACGTTTGACATCCGGCTGCGTCAAGTTTATGGATCATTCCCGCCGCGCAATTCGCACATCTCACTAGCGGACAAGTAGTGACCGGTAGCGCTAAACAGTAGTAAACATAGTGCTATTTAAATATGCAGTCACCTCACAAAATATTTGTTTACTACTTCATAGCTTGACAAGCAGTTACGTTACGAAAATATATACTATCATGGACTGAAATGTATCATATGTATATGTATATATGTATGTATGTGTATGTAAATATATATATATATATATATATATATATATATATATATATATATATATATATATGTGTGTGTGTGTGTGTGTGTGTGTGTGTGTGTGTGTGTGTGTGTGTGTGTGTGTGTGTGTGTGTGTGCGCGCATCTTTGTGTGTCTCCGCGCGCGCGTGTGTGTGTGTGTGAGTGTGTGTTTGTGTGCATGTGTGTGTAGTACGTGAGTGCGAGTGCGAGTGCGAGTGCGAGTGCGAGTGCGAGTGCGAGTGCGAGTGCGAGTGCGAGTGCGAGTGCGAGTGCGAGTGCGAGTGCGAGTGCGAGTGCGTGTGCGTGTGCGTGTGCGTGTGCGTGTGTGTGTGTAATTATTAGTAGTATATACACATGTGTATATGTAAGTACTGTAACTATACACACATTATATAAATATATATATATATATATATATATATATATATATATATATATATATATATATATATATATATATATATAATTACATTACATTACATTACATTATGTATTATCGTTGTGATTGTTCACGTATGGAGACTGGCGGAATAATAAATCTTAGGCAGTACATATTAAGGGTGTTTTAACATTTTTATCAAACAAAACGAAATCGTCAAATTCACGGAACTGAAAATAATGCCAGATTGTGTTGTTGACGTCCTACCTTTAGCCACGCAGACAGCCAGCCGCGGGCACGGCAGATCCTCACACGGCTGAGTCGCCGAGACGCAAAATGTGCCTGTGGGACAGTTCTTTGACTGATCGCAAGGAAAGAATGATTATTATTATTTTGTTATACAGAATTTATAACATTGATTTACGTTTTCTTTTAATAATAATAATAATAATAACAGTAATAATAATAATAATAACAGTAATAATAATAATAATAATATTAATAACTTCATGAAGGCTCTCGTGGTGTACGTTCCTAATGTTGTTAGGCCACATGTCATTACGTACGTTCCCAGTATGATATGTAAATTGTTATGTTATTATGCTTATTATTATTATTATTTTGTGTAAGTTAAACAGGAAATAAAATTATTGCATTGCAAGAAAATAATACTAAGTGGAAGACGTAGACATACTTGTGTCATTTACGACAAACATACCAACAAAACAGATAACAATGTTTTAATCTGTTTCAGATAGGAAGACAGATGTTAGCTGAACAATGTCCCCAGCATGTATTCTACAAGACCCAGATCGTACCTGGCACGGGTCCACTGACATGGACATTTCCACCAAAAACAAAATGGCGACTGTCAGCAGTGCGTTGCGTGGCTTCATAATGTCTTCACGTGTGAGTCAGTCTGACCTGATGAAATGAAATTTGCACTTTATGCTGGTCGGTGTTTATGAAAGAATTTTGGTCAAATTACGATTTTGCAACTAGCGTATCGACTGGTGCTTATAAACAGTTATTGCTATAAGTGAAAATATGAAACAAGAACAATTATTACACATATTTGCCGAACGGCTTAAAAACCATACACTTATGAATAATAAGTTAAGATTGGCGTCCAAGTGTGAAGAATTCACCACATGAATGCATGTTTTCGTTATCGTTTAAAGAATATTACTCTAATATATTTCATACTGATGGTTATATGGAAGTGTACATTCCAAATGACAAACAGGCCTTATAATATGACTGAACCTACATATTAAATCGCTACTTATTTACGAAAGTCCACGAAATGTTTCGTCACAATATTATCGGGTCTAGTCGCCTGGGCGGTCCTGTCGCCATGCCGAAATATATAGTTTCCCTTCTGAGACGGCGGCCTGAGACACTGTTTCTTGCCAAGTGGAGCGACGGTCACTTACCTGGATAGTGTTGGTGCTCGACAACTTGTCGTTTCTCGGTCGGTTGCGGCAGTTGTCCCTGTCGATGGCGTCTTGTCGTCTTCTATGCGACATGGCGCACTTTATACACATCTCTCGCAACCACGTGACCACGACACGTACGCACCCCACCGCCTTGATCGACTGGAATGTTTGCGAGACTTACAGACGAGACAAAACATGTCAGCGTGACCTCAACTGTGACGTCTACGCGTCGTGTGTTTACGGGCATGACATCGCGACATCGCGGTGACGTGTGTTGATGTATAACTACAATTTATTGTTTCATTTTAGGCATTTGGGAAAATCCACAACAAATCTACAGCGAAAAAACTAACAAATGATGGGAAATGTTTCAGGCTTCGTGAAATGTTTGAAATATACGTCTTGTTATGTCTTTGTAATGCTACATAATCCAAGGATGTGCGAGTTACACGAATACACTAGGACGTCGTTTACAGTCACTTCAGTCAGACGTCCATCTCACACTTACGTTCACCCCAGGACACTCCCAACTTATTTCTCGTAGAGTAACATTGTAAACATCGTACTTGAGCTAAGTTGAGATAATGCACGGCGAATGCGCATGCGGGCGGGTGTGAGTGATGACGACGATGATGATGATAGTGGCGATGATGAGGAGGAGGGGGACAGATAGATAGATCGATGGATAGATGGATAGATGGATAGATGGATAGATGGATAGATGGATAGATGGATAGATGGATAGATGGATAGATGGATAGATGGATAGATGGATAGATGGATAGATGGATAGATGGATAGATGGATAGATGGATAGATGGATAGATGGATAGATGGATAGATGGATAGATGGATAGATGGATAGATGGATAGATGGATAGATGGATAGATGGATAGATGGATAGATGGATAGATGGATAGATGGATAGATGGATAGATGGATAGATGGATAGATGAATAGATGGATAGATGGATAGAGGGATAGAAGGATAGAAGGATAGAGGGATAGATGGATGTATGGATGTATGGATAGATGGACAGGTAGACAGGTAGACAGGTAGACAGGTAGACTGGTAGACTGGTAGACAGATAGGCAGATAGGTAGATAGGTAGATAGAAAGTTTATTTTCGGAATGAAGAAGAGAGATCAACATGATAAACTGTTGGGAGAAGGTAGTGTCGAGCAGACGTAGTTGGCAAGACGGGCATTGCCTGTTTACACAAATAAACACTTTATTGCAATTCAAAGGCGTGAAACAAGTATTAATGCGTTTTTTCTTCAACTGAATGATATTTATTTTTGTTACACTATAAAACTGCATGTGTTATCTACGTTATGAGGGAAAATCAATTGCCGATTATCCTCATTATAGAAACCAAGACAATGCCTTTACAGAAGTGTGGTTATCAGAAGCAGGCAAGGAAGGCTACACTCGGCAAGCATGGCAGGATGATAAGTTGAAAGAGCAGATGCGAACAGTGGAGTGTGACAGAACGCTGCAAGTCAGGGCCGGGAGGAGACGGGTGTTTGATAGGACAGAATGAACTGACGACATGGAGTCCCGCATGGCATCACGGGAAGACGACAACAGACAGTTCAGTTCGAACAAATCAAGCGCGCTACAAATAATATACTTGTATTATTGAGATCCAGATTAATTAAATATCTGAATAAATGAGATCCAAATTATTAAGGTTACAACACTACTAACATTCAAATTAACGACGTATCTACAGCTGGGATTAACAAGATGTCTGTATTTAGGCCCTGATTGACGAAGCATGTGTATATTATTGAGGTCCAGATTACCGAGGTATCTATATTGTTGAGGTCCAGATTAACGAGCTGTCTGTATTCACTGTAAAAAGGTACGATACGGACTCCCGCGTCCGCATTTATGCGTGTGTGTGCGTAGGCGTGCGTGCGCGAGAGTGTGTGTGCGTGCGCGCGTGTCCGTGTGTGCGTGCGTTTGCATGCGTGTGCGAGCGCTCGTGCTCATGGATAAGAGCGCGGACGTATGATTGGATACATATTCATCCATATGATTAAAAATACAATAAATGACGTGAACAAAACAGGATCATTTTGCGACATTCTTCACTTCGACAAATTTTGTAAAATCAATCATTGCAGTGCTGCGACATCGCCGTGTGTGACAAGGCTGTCAGGTCGTCGCGACAAATGTCACTCACTCAACTTTGGCCTTCACCGCACACTTACAGGGTGACAGGCTGACACAACAGTGACAATGCACCGGGAAACCCGGGGCGGCAAATTACAGTTGTATGCACCTTCGCAGTGTCCATTAATGTAGCTTGTTGATGTATGAGAGCGCCGTCCTTAGCAGGGAGTGGAGATCCACGCCAACGCTGTGCAGGTCCTCGTAATGGTGTGTACACACACGCCCTGGGAACCGCATGTAACAGTTGACAACATAAAATTATTATATTATTTTATCAGCGTTTATTAAATATTCAAAGAAAACGGGTTTGCACTTATGCATACTATTATGCACCTTGTACAATGTCCCTAATATAATAATAATAATCTTTATTTTATATAGCGCATGCATTCATACTGTTCCCACCCCTTTAGTCGGTGTAGATCTTAATAAATAGGTGCATTTCTGATGCGGCCATGAACGATTTCAATGTGTTTTTGAACGTCACAGTTGTTGGTGAGTTATTCCAAACTGTTTCAGCTGCGTCGACGAATTAACGACGTATCTTCACCAGCTTTGTTTCGGGCTCTCGCAGCGAAAAGAGCGTTGCCCTCGGTGGAACGTAGATGTCTGGGTGGATTAATCGTGTCTGTGTGTATAGACCCGCCAATACGAGTTGGTCCCGGAACAACTCGACAATAAACTATTTAGTTACATGAAACAATATTTTATGGGCATTTATGCATTCAACTTTCTAAACAAAATTGTTACATCTACTGAAATCAAACAAACGTCCGTGTATAGTTATTACATCAATTAATTAATCAATCCAATTTACTTACCATTTTCTTGCGGATTCAGATAGTATATTGCGATGATTGATTGTAATTTCCGAAATTGAAACTAAACTATGCAACCACTATTTATTTCAGATGGGACGTGATCAACAACAGCGAATATATGGTGAGGCAGATTTATAAGACGCCCTCTTTGCTCTTCAACGTGGCGAATCATTTAGAATCAATACGAATCCCAAGGCGAGTTCTTCAAAGACACCATAAAAGCCAGGTCATGTTTATGTACTTTAACAAACAATTATCTGAAAACAAGATTTTCATAACTCACTAGTCATAGTTACAATAATTATTACCATTGCAATAAAATGGGTTGCAACTCGGTCAATATGTTATGCGTTCGAATAATATTACAAGTAATTTATTATAAAAACAACACGCTATATAGCTAAATTTAAATTGCCATGGTGTGGTATTACCTTAATACTGTGTTGTGTCAAACGTTTTGCAAAAAGCCTTAAATTATTCTTACAAATTCGACTCTGTCGTACACTGATAGAATTATTGTTGACCATACTATCAGTGTAGGTCAACAATCAACAATGAGTCAATTGTGGCTAGACTATAGGCCTAGTAGTAGAATTTTTATTTTATTTTAACAAGCCTAATTATGTTCTAAATATAGTACAATAATCCAATTTTGTTGTTTACATAAATGGACTGAACAAAAGTTACCACACTGTAATGTCGTCTGTAATTGTTTTTACCTGCACGTAGCAATACAGGTTTAGCCTAGTCTACAGTTTAGTTGGATTCCATATGTGATTGACAGTATTTGGTGACCATGACACCGGAGGTGGGCTTTGGGGAGAGGCGATGGGGCGTGTTGGGGGCATGAGTCCCCAGAGCGCCCTATTTTTGTATGTGCAATATTTTTTTTAAATAAAATATGACGTTTACTATATATCTAGTGACGAAATATTGTTAGCGCGTCGACCAGTACAAATAAATCGATTTTGTGACAAATATATTTCAAAATAATAGCAGATAATGCTTAGGCGGTGCACTTAAGGACTTTCTCCTACTCTGCATGGAACATTTCCCCGTGCAGCTACAGTAACTGTCCACTGTGACGTGTACAGCTGGCCACCCCCCACGGCGTCTTAGTGGGTCGTGGTGAGGTGTACCTATTGCGTCAAGGTAACCCAAGAACCGCACCTCCTAACGTATGTATTATTGTGTCACAAAACTGTCTGAATTAATGCGTGACATGTTGACAAATAGCATTTCGTGTCAAAACAGAATGCCTCTCAAGGTCTGCGTAACTTTCCAATTACAAGTTGGACCACACAGGTGTCACGGTGACCCAGACAATTCAAAGACATTTTATTGCCGGGAAAATCCAAGAGTTCTGAAGAAAACAAATAGTGAATGATTTTCTATGTAACCTGTATGCCATTTCTCATTTTAAAGGTGCTTAATGTGCAAGAAATGTCAAGACGGGTGTTGGACGTGTACTGGATTGTTGTACCATCGGGTATCTTATGATTGCGCTTACTTCTGCCATTAGGTACCCAGCACGTCAGAATAGTGGAATCACGGGTCGACGCAGTAGTTTGTAGTTGGCAAAACAGGAACATTGTGCTACTCTCTGGGGATGTTTGAATAAAATAATAATAACATAATACAGTGATATCACTTTATAGCAACTCTGCTATAACTCAATACAACCAAAGTTTACCCGGTGTTTGCACGTTCCTCTATCATTACGTATCTCATGACTGCGTTTATTCCTGCCTTTGCCTGTCGTATGACTGCAATTTCTGCCATTTGGTGTCTTATGGTTGCGCTTACATTTGCCTTTCCGTATCTTATTATTGTCACAATTCTGCCATTATGGAATATCTCGTGATTACGCGAACTTATGCTAGTGAGTATCGTGTGACTGCGCTTACTTCTACCATTGGGTACCCAGTGACTGCGCTTACTTCTGCCATTAGGTACCCAGTGATTTCATTTACTTCTGCCATTGGGTATCTTGTGACTGCGCTTATTTCTACCATTAGGTACCCAGTGACTGCGTTTACTTCTACCATTGGGTATCTTGTGATTGCGATTACTTCTGCCATTAGGTACCCAGTGACTGCGTTTACTTCTACCATTGGGTATCTTGTGATTGCGATTACTTCTTCTATATGTGGTCCTGTAGAATCAGGTGTACTAATCCGTGCATATAATACAAATAATACAAATAGAACTATTCCACGGACATGCTAGTGACAAAATGGTCGAAGTGCTCCAGGTGTTCTTTAATGACCACGATCAAATGAAAGTTTCTCGAGTGAAGAACAATGTAATAATATCAAATTATCAACAAAAACAATCTTTTTTAAACAGACTATCAAAAAAGTTTGTAAAATCGAAGAATCCCGGAGACAAAATTTCGTTTGATGTTTTATGATGACCGCAATCCAATAGATGGCGACACTATCACGGTTCGTGGTATATCATTAGGTGACGCGTCAGTTGGCGCCACTACTACTAAAATTCCTTTAAAATGTTAAAGAATACATAATAATAAATAATTGTAAATTATTTTGAAAATTGTGCCGTTTTGTTAGGCAACTACAAACATCGAACTAAGTGCAAGGCTTGAGTGCCCCTTTTGTTATCTATTCTCTTTAACATAACGTGGTGTTATCGTTCGTTTCAAAAACCTGGACCTTTCAAAATTAAATCGCATATTATTCGAACGGTTTATTAATAGGTGTAATCGTTGTCTTAGTTAATTGTTACGCGAAAGGGTTTCTCGGAGTGTGATCTAAAAGTAAGGAGTTCACCACCAGGTATGGGCACTGAACCATATCAAGGAGGGAGATGGCATCCTCCCAGAGGTGTTTTGAGGCCGGGAGATTGTCGTATGACAATTTGTGTACGCGTGTCGCGGAGGATACCGGAAATCTGCCTGTCCTATTTTTATGATTTTTAGTTCCTGGTTTTGAAAACCTTATGCCTTATGCATCCGCTATGTTGTTTTAATGTTATTATTAATTTAGCTCTCAATTGTACTTCCCTAAAAACAAATGTTATCACGGGAATGAGTGCAGAATATTTGATTTTCTTTTAGAACCAGGCATCCTCGTCTTCTGTTGTCATTACAATACAATCCGATACAGGCGCGACATTAAGCGGAAGCGACAGTTTATCGCGAATAACAAGACTATAACAGATATTAAAAGTAGGCCTGAGTATTCTACTCTCTCTCTCTGTCTCTCTGTCTCTCTGTCTCTCTGTCTCTCTGTCTCTCTGTCTCTCTGTCTCTCTGTCTCTCTGTCTCTCTGTCTCTCTGTCTCTCTGTCTCTCTGTCTCTCTGTCTCTCTGTCTCTCTGTCTCTCTGTCTCTCTGTCTCTCTGTCTCTCTGTCTCTCTGTCTCTCTGTCTCTCTGTCTCTCTGTCTCTCTGTCTCTCTGTCTCTCTGTCTCTCTGTCTCTCTGTCTCTCTGTCTCTCTGTCTCTCTGTCTCTCTGTCTCTCTGTCTCTCTGTCTCTCTGTCTCTCTGTCTCTCTGTCTCTCTGTCTCTCTGTCTCTCTGTCTCTCTGTCTCTCTGTCTCTCTGTCTCTCTGTCTCTCTGTCTCTCTGTCTCTCTGTCTCTCTGTCTCTCTGTCTCTCTGTCTCTCTGTCTCTCTGTCTCTCTGTCTCTCTGTCTCTCTGTCTCTCTGTCTCTCTGTCTCTCTGTCTCTCTGTCTCTCTGTCTCTCTGTCTCTCTGTCTCTCTGTCTCTCTGTCTCTCTGTCTCTCTGTCTCTCTGTCTCTCTGTCTCTCTGTCTCTCTGTCTCTCTGTCTCTCTGTCTCTCTGTCTCTCTGTCTCTCTGTCTCTCTGTCTCTCTGTCTCTCTGTCTCTCTGTCTCTCTGTCTCTCTGTCTCTCTGTCTCTGTCTCTGTCTCTCTGTCTCTCTGTCTCTGTCTCTGTCTCTGTCTCTGTCTCTGTCTCTGTCTCTGTCTCTGTCTCTGTCTCTGTCTCTGTCTCTGTCTCTGTCTCTGTCTCTGTCTCTGTCTCTGTCTCTGTCTCTGTCTCTGTCTCTGTCTCTGTCTCTGTCTCTGTCTCTGTCTCTGTCTCTGTCTCTGTCTCTGTCTCTGTCTCTGTCTCTGTCTCTGTCTCTGTCTCTGTCTCTGTCTCTGTCTCTGTCTCTGTCTCTGTCTCTGTCTCTGTCTCTGTCTCTGTCTCTGTCTCTGTCTCTGTCTCTGTCTCTGTCTCTGTCTCTGTCTCTGTCTCTGTCTCTGTCTCTGTCTCTGTCTCTGTCTCTGTCTCTGTCTCTGTCTCTGTCTCTGTCTCTGTCTCTGTCTCTGTCTCTGTCTCTGTCTCTGTCTCTGTCTCTCTGTCTCTCTCTGTCTCTGTCTCTCTCTTTCTCTCTCTCTCTCTCTCTCTCTCTCTGTCTCTATGTTTCTCTGTCTCTCTGTCTCTCTGTCTCTCTGCCTCTCTGTCTCTGTCTCTGTCTCTGTCTCTGTCTCTGTCTCTCTGTCTCTCTCTCTCTCTCTCTCTCTCTCTCTCACACACACACACTTTTTTGTCTCTCTCTCTCTCTCTCTCTCTCTCTCTCTCTCTCTCTGTTGTCTATACAGCGGGAGTCGTATGTAATCCAGGACATGTGTAACTGTATAGAGGTCTGCGCATAAGTCCAAAGACCTAGCTAATCAGCGATCTGGCTCTGCAACGGAAGCGGTTGGCCTCGTAGGTTGTATAGCCACCAAAAAGCTACGGAAGGGTGTGTATTCCTGGAGTAATTTTATTTGGCCACATATTCTTGGAATACTTTTAGTTTTTTAGACAACCTAGAATGTGGGTTTTATAGGAGTACCTCAATAGGTGATGTTTACAAATTGAGGTTTGGGAAGCTCGTCAAGAACTTAATGAGTTGTGTCGACGCGACTGAGTTGTGTCTTTACACGGGTCAGCGACGATGATGTGTTACGTGTATATCCCCCTCCCCTTGCATGCGATGGGACGGTTGTCTTGAGAACAATATTTGTCTATTTTACTGCGTGCGTATATATATGTATATATATATATATATATATATATATATATATATATATATATATATATATATATATATATATATATATATATATATATATATATAATGGTTTATATCGTCATTGTCAATTAATAAGCTACTTGCATAGCCTAAAAGATATCTATAGAGAGAGAAATTGTAAGAGAAATCTGTCGGTTACGAAACCCAATCGCAATCCTGAATTATGTGGTTTTTGCTACAACTAGCCCCGGTATCCCCTATGTATGTATGTATGTATGTATGTATGTATGTATGTATGTATGTATGTATGTGTGTGTGTGTGTGTGTGTGTGTGTGTGTGTGTGTGTGTGTGTGTGTTGTGTGTGTGTGTGTGTGTGTGTGTGTGTGTGTGTGTGTGTGTGTGTGTGTGTGTGTGTGTATGTATGTATTTATGGATATGTGTGCGCATGCATGTACGTATGTAAGATCCTATGTATATATGTAAGTATGTATATATATATATATATATATATATATATATATATATATACATACATATATATATATATATATATATATATATATATATATATATATATATATATATATATATATATATATATATATATATACTTACATATATGCATATACATGCATGCGCGCACACACACACACACACACACACACACACACACACACACACACACACACACACACACACACATAATATTCAAAAGCTGGCAATGTCACCAGACTGTCTTGTCGGCGTAGTTACGCAGCTACCGACAGTTGGTTAAGCGAGACTAAGCAGAAACCTAGAAACCACGCCTACATCTGTTTGCGTATGACCGTGGGAACATTCCAACACCTGCCTCTGTACATCGGGGACCAAGCCCAAGCTACGGTTGTTCTTATAACGATGCAAACTGGCCCTCAAAATAATTTCAATTTTGCATAGCAATTGCGGCTGACACACTAATTTAACAAGTTGTGTCGAAACCACTTATTTTGTACAGTTTTGTAACGAAACGTGCAATTTCATGGGTGGTGGAATAAAGCGAGAAGCAAAAATGTAATTTGAACCACGAAATAAATTACTGTTATAATGACTAACATCCAGACCCTAGACCGCTTAGGCAGACATCTTAACATAAAAGACGTTAACACGCGTCCATGCACACACGAGCGAATTATATGCACAGGTAACAGTTTTCTATTTTTATACATATCGAAGACTTACGGCAGAAACGGCGCAAGAAACAAACCAGGAACATACGAGCAGTACAACATGCAACTGAAAACTATGTGAAAGGGAAATATCTGATTACACAACTAATAATTTCCTCTCACTCCAACGTTTCAGCCACCATCGGCGGCCTTCTTGCAGTTCCTGAAAAAGGCCGCCGATGGTGGTTGAAACGTTGAAGTGAGTAGAAAATATTAGTTGTGTAATTAGACATTTTACTTGAATAATATACTTCCAACTTGATGAGCTTTTTCACGAATATGTTAAATGAGAGTATAGTATAGTGTGGTAACATGTCGTGTAGAAACAGGACGTTCAGAACGTAACAAACCTTCCACTGAAGACAGCCCATGTTACAGGTACAAAGACTCAACAATACATGAGACAGTTTCACGTTTTAATGAAGTGACCATGGTTGTTAATTTCAGTTCGTATTAACTTACACGACAAATAGGCATTCGACTTTCACCAACATGAATACCAAGATAAATATGATATTTACTGAGCAATGGTAAAGTAATTGGTTAAACTGATTGCTGTACATTTATACAAATAGTGCACATTTGGGTTATTGTCTATATCTACATTTATATTGTACCTTACTTGTATTGCAATTTCACAAGCTCTTTGTTACAAGTAGCTACCACAAGCAGTGCGATCCAAGTGCCACAGATTACGTCACGCTGGTCACTAGTCTACACACGATGTGACCATTTTATCACCTTTTCCGGTTTGTAACGTGTGACATTTCAATATTACGTGCTCTATATTAAAATTACTCGTAGTTGCATGATACACACACACTCATTGCGATTTAAAGCAACCGTAGAACAATACGTCTACGAAACAATGAAACTGTACCCTGAACAGTTACACATTTTGATAACAACTGCATTTACAATCACAGTAATACATGATATAAATGTGATAATACAAGATAAAACATTTTATACTAATTATACAGTATTTACAAGTGCATAGCAAACACATGCCTGTCAACGCAACCTGATATGTGTGCACTTGCATGTAACCCAGGAGCGAGGCGTTAACATTTGTATTGAAGCAACTGAATGATTTGCATTCACATCAGATGAGGTCCATTTGTTAGTAAGCCTGATCAGTTATGATTATACAATTAAGGCAACTATGTCGTATTATTCAAATGTGTATAATGCACCGTCCTCCAGTCCGGTGTAGCTCCGTCCTCTAGTCCGGTGTAACTCCGTCCTCTAGTCCGGTGTAGCTCCGTCCTCCAGTCCGGTGTAACTCCGTCCTCCAGTCCGGTGTAACTCCGTCCTCCATTCCGGTGTAGCTCCGTCCTCCAGTTCGGTGTAGCTCCGTCCTCCAGTCCGGTGTAGCTCCGTCCTCCAGGCCCGGTGTAACTTCGTCCTCCAGTCCGGTATAGCTCCGTCCTCCAGTCCGGTGTAGCTCCGTCCTCCAGTCCGGTGTAGCTCCGTCCTTCAGTCTGGTGTAGCTCCGTCCTCCAGTCCGGTGTAACTCCGTCCTCCAGTCCGGTGTAACTTCATCCTCCAGTCCGGTGTAACTCCGTCCTCCAGTCCGGTGTAGCTCCGTCCTCCAGTCCGGTGTAACTCCGTCCTCCAGTCCGGTGTAACTTCATCCTCCAGTCCGGTGTAACTCCGTCCTCCAGTTCGGTGTAGCTCCGTCCTCCAGTCCGGTGTAGCTCCGTCCTCTAGTCCGGTGTAACTACGTCCTCTAGTCCGGTGTAACTCCGTCCTCAAGTCCGGTGTAACTCCGTCCTCCAGTCCGGTGTAACTCCGTCCTCTAGTCCGGTGTAGTTCCGTCCTCCAGTCCGGTGTAGTTCTGTCCTCCAATCCGGTGTAGTTCCGTCCTCCAGTCCGGTGTAGTTCCGTCTTCCAGTCCGGTGTAACTCCGTCCTCCAGTCCGGTGTAGTTCCGTCCTCCAGTCCGGTGTAGTTCCGTCCTCCAATCCGGTGTAGTTCCGTCCTCCAGTCCGGTGTAGTTCCGTCTTCCAGTCCGGTGTAACTCCGTCCTTCAGTCCGGTGTAGTTCCGTCCTCCAGTCCGGTGTAGTTCCGTCCTCCAGTCCGGTGTAGTTCCGTCCTCCAGTCCGGTGTAGTTCCGTCCTCCAGTCCGATGTAGCTCCGTCCTCCACTCCGGTGTAACTCCGTCCTCCAGTCCGGTGTAACTCCGTCCTCCAGTCCGGTGTAACTCCGTCCTCTAGTCCGGTGTAACTCCGTTCTCCAGTCCGGTGTAACTCCGTCCTTCAGTCCGGTGTAGTTCCGTCCTCCAGTCCGGTGTAGTTCCGTCCTCCAATCCGGTGTAGTTCGGTCCTCCAGTCCGGTGTAGCTCCGTCCTCCAGTCCGGTGTAGCTCTGTCCATTCGTCGTCACTTGTGCTTTCGCAGCAGTTTCAGTTTGAGAACTGGTTCTCCATAGACCTGTAAGGTGGACAAGATGAAAAATCTGTGGCACAATTTAGAAGTGAAGCCTTCAACACAGACGCGTCACTGGTTACGTCGACGCATCTAAACACCGTCTTGCTATATAAGTAAATAAGCATATGTTTCAGAAGACAATCTAGGGCCACACTGGATAATGAGGGCATCATTCGGTGACCTGTTCGCCATGCACACTGCATAAGACGTAAGTGAATGTCACAAATATTGATCGATTTCATCAGCTTTGCCATCCTCGGTCGATTCGTCCGTGTCACGAAGGTCTTGGTAGTCCTCGTCGGCCGACTGCCGTTGAGTCTGACTCGATCTGACGTCTGAAGCCCTCGTAGAGAAGGCAGCGTTGTCGTACTCCGTCTCATTTCTAGTTGGCGCTTGTCGCCGGCTGTGGACAACATACACGACGACAAGGACAGCGACAAGGACAGCGACAAGGACAGCGACAAGGACAGCGACAAGGACAGCGACAAGGACAGCGACAAGGACAGCGACAAGGACAGCGACAAGGACAGCGACAAGGACAGCGACAAGGACAGCGACAAGGACAGCGACAAGGACAGCGACAAGGACAGCGACAAGGACAGCGACAAGGACAGCGACAAGGACAGCGACAAGGACAGCGACAAGGACAGCGACAAGGACAGCGACAAGGACAGCGACAAGGACAGCGACAAGGACAGCGACAAGGACAGCGACAAGGACAGCGACAAGGACAGCGACAAGGACAGCGACAAGGACAGCGACAAGGACAGCGACAAGGACAGCGACAAGGACAGCGACAAGGACAGCGACAAGGACAGCGACAAGGACAGCGACAAGGACAGCGACAAGGACAGCGACAAGGACAGCGACAAGGACAGCGACAAGGACAGCGACAAGGACAGCGACAAGGACAGCGACAAGGACAGCGACAAGGACAGCGACAAGGACAGCGACAAGGACAGCGACAAGGACAGCGACAAGGACAGCGACAAGGACAGCGACAAGGACAGCGACAAGGACAGCGACAAGGACAGCGACAAGGACAGCGACAAGGACAGCGACAAGGACAGCGACAAGGACAGCGACAAGGACAGCGACAAGGACAGCGACAAGGACAGCGACAAGGACAGCGACAAGGACAGCGACAAGGACAGCGACAAGGACAGCGACAAGGACAGCGACAAGGACAGCGACAAGGACAGCGACAAGGACAGCGACACCGGAGGCGATACCGAGTACAATGGTCAATGAGAACCGGCCGAACCTGCAACACCGAAAGGGAACCGCATGAACACGGTTCGACTCACATTGTGAGTTTATTGTGAAGTCCTCATGGGAATAAGCTGCAGGTGGCAACAACGTGATCTTACG
>OZ024855.1:20977024-20979524 GCA_964017155.1 Oasisia sp. SBJ-2009
TGTTCAACGCGACGTTTGCTTACAGGTTGTATGGTGGTTTAACGCGTGGACATTCACGGCAAATGGTTGTGCTTAATGTGTACAAATAGTCTCAAGTCATACATTGTGCAATGTAAGCGTGTTTTATTTATTGTTTTTCTTTATATATTTTAATGTTACCATTGGTGGAGTCAATTAATTATACAATTAAACAGCCAAATGATGAGCTTGACGACAACCTTCTGTCCTGAGATTTATTTGTACTATTTTAAGACAGACAATGAAGTATTCGTATTTGATTTCAGCACGAGTATTTATAATCAATTAGCAATATTATTTGTATTGTTTCAAGACAGAAAATACAGTATTTTGTATTTGATTTCAGCACAAATATTAATAATGAGTTAGCAATAATGTATCAATTATTTCCTTAATATCTTCACGATCAGCATGTTATAATATCTAAATTTATAATAACAAACATATAATACCTTTTCTGTGATGTGCACAAATTCGAAGCGTCTGTTACCAGGTTGTGTGAAGTCTGTGTGGTACACGAGGAATCCATTTGTGTCAACAATAAAGCACCTGAAACCAGAGATAGACTTAAATAAGCACTAAATCTAAAATAAGCACTAAATCTAAAATAAAGCATTGTGGGTCTGCAAGAGTGTTCGAAGTGGACCCACGAAATACAGCGGCGGTATGTTTACGACCGGTTTATATTTTGAACATTTATAAGCAAACATTGAACGTCATAACGCAAACATTTTGAAAATCTCTTAATCTTGTAAGCTGTGCAATAGCATACATGTTGAACGAACCTTAAAACAAACAAAAAGTGGGATATCAAATTGAAGCAATTGCATTATAATACCGTGATTGATATCAACGAAACAGGTGAATATTCCGGAAACAGTGCTTACGAAAGTGACGCTTACAATAATACAATAATACATTCATATCATTTGAAAATTATGACATCGCAAATCAATCTTGATAAGAAGGGTCAAATTAAACATCAACACTGTTGATGGTGCACAAGCGTATAATTCGCGTCGCATTACTCATCACAAATTAAGAGCAAGATTAAAATCAGCATCTTACGATTTGTCGACCTCGTCGCAGGACGGAAATAATTTCGACAGTAAGTGTTTGACTTTGCTGAGCTTGATGTCCATCCCCATCACGCCAAGAACCATATCACTGGTTAAGTGTGTCTTGTCAGGTCTGTAATTAACATGAAACAGTGATTAATTTGATGCCTTACAAATGTGTCTTTTGTGCATTGCAATCTATCGTTATACATGAGAAAACGTTTTAGTTTGTATGCCTTTTCGTTAATGAAGCTAAATTTAATATTTGACCGGTTTAGGCTGAAAATGACACTACACAACTATGGTATTTGCAACAACAAACATGTATTTCAAACCAGCAACAAAAAATAAATATTATTATTATTATTATTATTATTATTATTATTATTATTATTATTATTATTATTATTATTATTATTATTATTATTATTATTATTATTATCATCATCATCATCATCATCATCATCATCATCATCATCATCATCATCATCATCATCATCATCATCATCATCATCATCATCATCATCATCATCATCATCATCATCATCATCATCATCATCATCATCATCATCATCATCATCATCATCATCATCATCATCATCATCATCATCATCATCATTATTATTATTATTATTATTATTATTATTATTATTATTGAAATTGGATCGCTCAATGAATTTAAAAACATGGTTCATATGCCCATTGACACGTACGATGGCAGTGTTTAAGTCATGACGTGTAGATGGTAACATCGTATCGGGAGCGGAACAAAGCAGTATAGTGTATATTGGATTAATTGGTGCCCTTACAACATATTTGTGTTTTCTTTTATAATATGTGTAATTTTGCCACCGAAATAAATGAATGCGTTATATTTGCATAGTTCTCGTCGTGTTGGTAATTTGCCGCGACTATTTATTTTCCGGTGTAGAACTGTTGTGTAGCACAACGAAAAAGCTGAATGAGTTGCGTCTACACGCACCAACCTGCTTTCGACGAGTGTCTTGCATGTCTTGCAGAGAGTAAGTACAACTCCGTTGCCGAACGCATCCATGTAGGGCGGCGTGAGAACAAGTTTCCCCTTCTGAGTCACGGCACTTTGATACCTAGCGCAAGAAGCAGCAGTTGTGGGCTACGAGGGAGATACACGGCTGACGGGTGGACGCCGGACGACCTGGGCGCGGTCACGGGCCGGGTAGCTGCATACGGCAGACACTGGCAACGTACTGTCCCTTATGGGAAGGAATCGAAGAATACGAAGAATAAAAACAATAATTAGAGAATAAGATTACAGACACGACATCGGCGCGAGAATTGGCAGTATGCACCATGTTTTATCGACGACGAATACTGCAAGACGACAGCTGTATCATTGTTTGACCACACCCGTATCATTGATTGACCACAGCCATGTCATTGTTGGA
>OZ024855.1:20987024-21074524 GCA_964017155.1 Oasisia sp. SBJ-2009
CGGGCGCCTTATATTAATTTTAATAAGCCTTCTTTATATACACTATTTCTTGCATTATATGTCAAATCCTGACAAAATGCAATCTTCTACGATGATGCAGGTTTATGAACGGTTTTCTATACTCACGTCGTTTCTTGCCACTTTCAATCTCGGGACTCTTCTTCAGCAGGTCGAAGGCTGTTTCCAGGGCGTCGACGTAGTTGGTGCCGCCCTCGGCTGCCACCGTCTCCAGGTACTCGCTCATCACCTTCTTGTTGGCGGCCGTCGCAAACGCCAGCTCCTCGGCATAGCAGCCCGGCGGGGTGTCGGCCACGCCAGAGAACGTCACGACGCCAATCTGAACACAGACTACAATCAGTGTTATCACCAAGGTTTGCTGACCAACGCACAGGGGCCGATTGATCGTGCATTAAGAGCGCATACGCACGCACACGTATGCATATGCACACACACACGAAAACGCAAACACACACACACACACACACACACACACACATATATATATATATATATATATATATATATATATATATATATATATATATATATATATATATATATAATTATATTGTATATATATATATATATATATATATATATATATATTGTATATATATATATATATTGTATATATATATATTATATATATATTGTATATATATATATATATATATATATATATATATATATATATATGTATATATATATATATATATATATTGTATATATATATATATATATATATATATATATATATATATAGTATAGTATGTTATATTACAGACACACACAAACGTAACGTACATCAAACAAGAGTAAACTCTCATTCAAACAAGACCCTCTAAGTGAGTTTCTCTCTACACAAATGTACCCTATCGCCTGGACTGAGGGTTCCGATCGCTGTCTTGGCCGCATCGCGAGCTGTTTGCATTCGCTGTCGGTTCATGGACTGAGAGCGGTCGAAGACGATCACCATATCCTTGGGTAGCGGTGTCGACGTTTCTACGTACCACGGTCTGAAAATAGTACGTAGCCAAGCTCCAACGAATACCAAATGCTACAACTCGACCAGTGGTCTACTGCCCGCTGCCAGCTGGCCGCTGCATGCTGCCCGCTGCCCGCTGCCCGCTGCCCGCTGCCCGCTGCCCGCTGCCCGCTGCCCGCTGCCCGCTGCCCGCTGCCCGCTGCCCGCTGCCCGCTGCCCGCTGCCCGCTGCCCGCTGCCCGCTGCCCGGTGCCCGCTGCCCGCTGCCCGCTGCCCGCTGTCCGCTGCCCGCTGCCCGCTGCCCGCTGCCCATACGACACCTCACACTCATAGCACCGGTTGCCAAGAAGCTGCACTGGTTGCTCGTGAAGTAACGCATTCATTACGCCATTCTGTTACAAGTACGAGATGCTCGACAAAGTCTGGCATCACCTCACACCACCGACCTACTCCACGGCTCCTCGAGTGTAGGCATCACCTCACACCACCGACCTACTCCACGGCTCCTCGAGTGTAGGCATCACCTCACACCACCGACCTACTCCACGGCTCCTCGAGTGTAGGCATCACCTCACACCACCGACCTACTCGAGTGTAGGGTCCCGTTACATACAATGATTAATTTGTATGTGCCACCATCTAGTAGTCGATACGGCGACAGACCTTTCTTGATTTTGATTCACGGCTATCGGCAGGTCAACGTGCTAATTGTAATAACAAAACCAATTGTCACAACACTATCGTCACTGTGCATCGTTCGGGCAAGAATATTCGCACGTAGCATTACCATTTATCCTTGTGCTTAGGGATATAAATAACTGAACTTATTTTATTATATGTTATATTGAAGTCTTCATAATTACAGCAAGTGGAAACTGTTGTTTTCCAGGTTTACTTGACTTGAATAATTGATGTTAATATGTATTGTTTATAGCATATATAAATAAATCGTCTTGGTACAACAAAGACGATTTATTTGGTTGATTTATGTTAATATTTATTTATAAAGTAAACAAATGTATTTGTTTTAATCAAACATAAAACAAATAATTTGGTTTAATCTATTGACACTTATTATTTCACATTGTGTATTCTTGTGTTGTGTACCTACATCAACCGACAATTCGAAATCATCCGAAGTTCAGTAGAATGACAACACCCTAGTAGAGAACATGTCATTTTAAAAGGTACCTGAATCGTGGGTCGTACGCTCCACAGGCGCCCATATTTTGAGTGGGATACATCACAAACACGCCGTCGTCAGTGCCGTAGTATTGCCACTGGAGAAAATAACAGTCAAAGGTATGCATTGTGCAAAGAGAAGTTGTCATTAGACAATCCCACACCCCTGCTCTAGGTGTATGTATTGTGTATAGCTAAGGCAAGGATGAGTTCAAGTACTCTAGTACTTGAGGTATTACAGCAAGATACAGCAAGTACTATACTTTGACTTGTACTTGTCGTTTTGTTGAGTGCAGTACTTGGCCTTGCATTTGTAATTCACCGTCAAAGTACCTCTGCTATTTTAGAACCTCACAAAATGTTATGGCGCAAGGCATGAATGAATTGAACAAAATGTAATTGCAGTGAACATGAGTGTACATTTACTCTCATTTTGCCATAAAGGATTCATAACATGAACCATAATGCATTATTACCTGTTGATTATATTATTTTCATAAAGGAGAGGTGAAGCACAGGCACACACAACAAGTTAGATGCTTGGTTAGATGTTTGAAGCCATGAGACACTACAGCCTTGTGTAAGTGACTGATTGTGTAAATAGGGAAACCTGTGGACTGAAAGCTAAGCTTTTTAAAATGGGGTCAATTCGAGTGATTGAAAGTTCCTACTCTACGCAAAGTGAATTAGTAGGAAGGTAGTTGACATTGTTTGTAAATAAATATGTCTACCAAGGAATGCAATGAGATGAGATCTGACTTGTCTGAATTTGATATCTACGTGAATAGACAACCCAGTTCCTGAATGACATTTGTAACCGCTTGACAAATCCTCATACATATTGATTCACAGAAATTCGAATGTATTGTTCCAAACCTTGATGTATTTTTGCTTGCTGAAATTGTTGCTGAAGGTGTTCAGCAACGTGGTCGACGTGGGAATCTTACTGCGCGTCAGTGTCTCGTCAGGCAGCAGGTAACACGGCTGTCTCGAGTTCACCTGACAATAAACAACAGGCACTGGCAACATTTAGTCACGTGTTCGGTTATGGTTCGTCAAACGTCACATTTTGTATTGCGTATTTATTCCATGATGCAGATGTCCGTATCCCACGAGTTCCGATGTCCAGTCACCCGGTCACCAGCCAGCTACTGGTTCGCCTACACATCTAGACAAACGACCATGACATCGTGCTATCATTCACATGTCTAGCCAGTAATTTAGTTGCATGGTCATTTAACCCACAACCATTGTCACATTCGCCACGCATGGCACGCGGATATTTTAAAATCACAGTCAATAGCAATCCGTCAATATTATTCGCTAATTAGAGGAAGGTTTTTTCTGGCTCTGAACATTGCCTGGTGACTGTGCTAAAGTTGTGGACACCGTAACTTTCGACATATGCGGAGTATATTTTTTTGGAGAGAGAGAGAGAGAGAGCAACATTAACAAATGGCCTCTTCTTTCCCATGTCAGTGTTTTTTTCTGAATCAGAAAGAGGTGCAAAGAAAAACTAGAAGCATGCTTTTCAGATAACAGTCAATGTTTAACAGCACATGTGTCGTAGTTACAAAACACCATTTGTCCCAATAGTGTGCCACTCGACAATTCGAACCAGGGATCTGTCGACAGACAGTCCTTTGTTCTAACTACTGCGCCACCGCGACCTACTATATATAAACTGCACCCAGCAGCATACATACCTTCTTTTTGAACAGGAAGTTGTATTCCATTCCACTCTCGTCCAGTTTGCAGCAACTCTTTAGCCCAGTTGCGTCGAACGCATTTCTGCTGTAGTCCACTTCCAACGTGTCCGTTATCTTACTGACGGCTTCAAACGCTGCTCTAAATTTAATCGACAGCGCTTCCGCCACCTGCAACCATAACAAAAGCAATCAAACACTTCGACTACCTCGTATCATCGTCTAGTCAACAACAAGTATCGTATACGACATGTCAAATACGGTCTTGGGGAAATACCTATTACACTAACAAGTGTGGTTTATCAACCAAGAGAAGAGGGGATGTGTGCAGACTAGTGGTGTCTACCTACCGTGATGACGGCGTGGGTGCCGTTGATCGCTTCAACCTTGTAATGGCCATGTGTGTCTATGATGTTCTGAAAGAAAGGTTATATCATTATAATTCCAGAGTTCCTGCACGCATTCTGTAATTATAAGACGGTGTGGAACATGATTGTAGACATTGATCAAGACTGTGAAGAACACGTAAAACATCTGAACAGTAATAAATTGATAATGGTAAAACAGTGGTCTACAAAGGTATGTCTTTATATCAATTTTAATACTAATACGTTTATGAAGAACACGTGTGGTAGTAATAATGTATGGACGTTAGTCACGATATGTGTCCATTTGTATAATGTATGGACGTTAGTCACGATATGTGTCCATTTGCGTCTCCAGGTTCAAAGAGAAATTTACACAAACCCCAAATTCAATACCATTGTCAACTGTTGTACGCACTGAGACTGCCCCCAGCCACTCACTTGCATCGTGTCATGGCCGAGGACGTCATCGGTCAAGTGGGCCAGTGTGTCATAAAACGTCCGGCCATTCAAGCTGCTGCCACACACAACGACAAAGTGTAGACTCGTTGCTGTACACATCAGTAGGAGGTCAAGTCGGAGGTTGGTCATTGTCATTGTTTTATCATCAGCTGTTATTTGTCTGAAATTGACACACAGGTACACAGACACAGACACAGACACAGACACAGACACAGACACAGACACAGACACAGACACAGACACAGACACAGACACAGACACAGACACAGACACAGACACAGACACAGACACAGACACAGACACAGACACAGACACAGACACATACACAGACACAGACACAGACACAGACACAGACACAGACACAGACACAGACACAGACACAGACACAGACACAGACACAGACACAGACACAGACACAGACACAGACACAGACACAGACACAGACACAGACACAGACACAGACACAGACACAGACACAGACACAGACACAGACACAGACACAGACACAGACACAGACACAGACACAGACACAGACACAGACACAGACACAGACACAGACACAGACACAGACACAGACACAGACACAGACACAGACACAGACACAGACACAGACACAGACACAGACACAGACACAGACACAGACACAGACACAGACACAGACACAGACACAGACACAGACACAGACACAGACACAGACACAGACACAGACACAGACACAGACACAGACACAGACACAGACACAGACACAGACACAGACACAGACACAGACACAGACACAGACACAGACACAGACACAGACACGGATAATATATATATATATATATATATATATATATATATATATATATATATATATATATATATATATATATATATATATATATATATATATATATATATGCCATGATATAACTGTGCTGTATACGGCAAACGACTACTCTCGAAAGGATTATATCGATAGTGTGTAATCTTACAATACTTTATAAATCGCATGACTTCACCTATGTCTTCAGTGTCAGCTGCAGCAACAGTGTGAAGTAAGAGTGTGAAGTAAGAGTGTGAAGTAAGAGTGTGAAGTAAGAGTGTGAAGTAAGAGTGTGAAGAAAGAGTGTGAAGTAAGAGTGTGAAGAAAGAGTGTGAAGTAAGAGTGTGAAGTAAGAGTGTGAAGTAAGAGTGTGAAGTAAGAGTGTGAAGTAAGAGTGTGAAGTAAGAGTGTGAAGTAAGGCAGCACTGCTGCAGACACTTGTCTAGTCAACTGCCCGTAGTTCTTACAATTTCACCCACGGGAATAAACGAGTCTGTCGAAAATGTGGACGTTAAAATGTCATTTAATTTTGGGATTTTTGGAAATATATGGAGCGCGCAGCTATCTAAGGAATGTTATAATGAAACGTCAATTATTTAACTACTGTGTGAAATGTGTAAAATGTGTGGACCAGCACTTTGAAACAGTCTTAATATCTTAGAAACAATATCCAATATTTTAACTACTTGGTATACATATGTACTTACATATATTTCTAACTTCTTTTTTAGAACTTTTTCTTTTAAACTGTTGTATGATTTTGTGTACGTTTTATTGTAATGTTTGTACGCGCCTATGAACGGCCTGGTCCCGGAGATACGGCGCTTTATAAAATTTGCTTGTAATAATAATAATAATGTGTACATCGATGTCTCCCCAAAACAAGCACATTTTTGCTACAAATTGTTAATACCCCACCCCTCCCTCAGTCTTCCGACGTTAAGGTCCAAAGGGCACGACATGGAAGGCATACTGAACCGTTAATACATCTCCTGGATTCATCAGCGGTTCTTAGACGTATGCGCCTGTTTGGTCCCAAAATAGCAACGATTATTTTTACCGTCGTTCGGCTTACTGAACTGTAAAAATAGGTCAGGTATAGGTCTAACCGCATTATCCGTATCATGGAAAACACGACTGCGTCAATTGACATTCTAAATGCTGTTCGATCGATTTCTGATGTGTGTGTGTGTGTGTGTGTGTGTGTGTGTGTGCGTGCGTGCGTGCGTGCGTGCGTGCGTGCGTGTGTCCGTGTGTCCGTGTGTCCGTGTGTCCGTGTCCGTGTCCGTGTCCGTGTCCGTGTCCGTGTCCGTGTCCGTGTCCGTGTCCGTGTCCGTGTCCGTGTCCGTGTCCGTGTCCGTGTCCGTGTCCGTGTCCGTGTCCGTGTCCGTGTCCGTGTCCGTGTCCGTGTCCGTGTCCGTGTCCGTGTCCGTGTCCGTGTCCGTGTCCGTGTCCGTGTCCGTGTCCGTGTCCGTGTCCGTGTCCGTGTCCGTGTCCGTGTCCGTGTCCGTGTCCGTGTCCGTGTCCGTGTCCGTGTCCGTGTCCGTGTCCGTGTCCGTGTCCGTGTCCGTGTCCGTGTCCGTGTCCGTGTCCGTGTCCGTGTCCGTGTCCGTGTCCGTGTCCGTGTCCGTGTCCGTGTCCGTGTCCGTGTCCGTGTCCGTGTCCGTGTCCGTGGCCGTGGCCGTGGCCGTGGCCGTGGCCGTGGCCGTGTCCGTGTCCGTGGCCGTGTCCGTGTCCGTGTCCGTGTCCGTGTCCGTGTCCGTGTCCGTGTCCGTGTCCGTGTCCGTGTCCGTGTCCGTGTCCGTGTCCGTGTCCGTGTCCGTGTCCGTGTCCGTGTCCGTGTCCGTGTGCGAGTGCGAGTGCGAGTGCGAGTGCGAGTGCGAGTGCGAGTGCGAGTGCGAGTGCGAGTGCGAGTGCGAGTGCGAGTGCGAGTGTATATGTACGTGCGTGTTCTTGTTCGTGAAGTGTCTTGTCTAACACTGGCAAACAAATCAGTGTGGTTGAATGTGTATCAGAGAAGTGAGATGGTGTTCGATTGAAGGCATGCTGAACCTGACAGGAAGTGTAGTGTTTTGAACAGTTAGAAGAAGTGCGTAATGCGGTATAAAATAACTTACTTTTTACTTTTGGAGAGTGGGATTTTGGCCAGTTTTTTTGTATTACTCTCTCTCTCTTTCTCTTCGAGAGAAACAAACACTATGTTTAACAGCATAATTAATATGTCCAATCTACACACACAAATGCATATGAATTCAAAGTACAACAATCATAAATTTAATACACATTTAAGTAGAAGTTCACGGTGGAAGAATTCATGTCGAGGTCTCAAAGATAGGTTCAGTTTGATTAACCCCGATAGACCATATGCTACCTATTTGTTCATCTGCCATGTATTGCTACTATTGATCTGTGTAGCAAGTCGTAAAGGGTTAAACCTTTGTCCAGTGCAGTGTGCGGTATCAGTGCAAAGATCTAAAGTCGTAATGCAAGTACAGGTACTGCCAGCTGAACAACTGCACGGCTCGTTCTGTAGACGCCGTCAGTTGACATAACATGCTGTGGGCGGGGTTTCTGTTGGGGGGAAATACCCTATTTATATAACTATTTAGTGAGTGTGTGCTCCTTCCTCGTCTGACGTGGTCAAGTAAAGAATCACACTTGTTAGTGTTAATACACCAAGTGTGTGAAGTAGAACACATCTAAGCGTGTACGAGCCGGCGCTGGGTATTTGGTTTGTGGAACCCAGGAAACCTCCACTCCTTTCCATTTGCCGACTCTCCTTCCTCGCTTATAAATGTCACCAACAATGTGTGTGTATGTCTTAATTTTCAATATCGGACGAATATGATATTAGATTAATCGTCTTCGTCTTATGGTAGGTCTTCAGTTGCCTTCGAAAAGAGGCGTGTGCATCGCACCACAGCAATGCACAGCGCAGTGATAAGAAATGTCACTGAATGTGTTCACAGAGGCTGCTTAAATATAGCTGATTCTTTGTATAATATTACAATGCCTCCGTCGCGATCACTAGACTTTGGATGGCGAGTTAAATTGTATATGCCATCGGGTTTTTAAGAGATCACAGTCTTTGTTATGATGCTGTGAACGTTGCTATAAATGAATACAAACGAACTTCAATCGCGCCCAGCAGTTGCCGGTGACAAGTTCCTCGATGTGGTGTAATGACACCACCTCGCCAAAGGTTGAGAGCCGACCCACGAGTCTGTCGCTTGCGTCGACACAAGTCAGTTATTCAGCACTGAAATTTCGCACAAAAAGAATTCGATATTTGTACTGATAAGTGATAATGAACACTGCCAGAGACAAGCGCTCAGCGACGTTAACCCTTTTGGTCTCATCACACACGCCAGTATTAGTAAAAAAAAAAGGCAGTTCTTATATAGCGCAATATCCAATCCTCAGGACCGTTCAAAGCGCTTTACACTTTACTTCCCTGACAGACCTGTTCACTCATACACCATCTCGGCTTCTCTGGGAAGCATCCAGCCATATGCTACAATTAATGCGCGAAGGCTGCTCGTACACATATCCACCACTGTCTATAGCCAGGTACTCATTTAATTCAGCTGAGTGAACTGGAGCAATGTAGAGTGAAAAAACTTGCCCAAGGTTTTAACGCCGCAGCCAGGATTCGAACCCGGGTTCTCGTAGTCGAGAGTCCGAAGCTCTACCCCTGAGCCACTGCGCTCTACAAATTATTAGCACTACGTGATACGTGAAGGGACAGGTATAGGTCTAGTGTAGGGTTAACCGCAAACACTCGCCATAACTAAGTTATCGTCTACAGACATACAACCGGGTACGATCCCCGTGTCAGCCGCTCTCAACACCCCACCCTTTCAAGACACTACAGTCATAGTTTCACCACAGGTCTGCTACCCTGGGTCTCAGGCCAAGATAACATTAGGTCAGCAGTCTGAGCCAGCTCGCATTTGAACACAATGCTGATAAGACCGCTCATTGATGGAGTTGACACATCGTGATTTGTGGATAAAAGACCAAGATTTAATGATATGTGAACATGGTCGTTAGTTAGTGTTTAGCCTATAGGTAAAGCACCGCGGGATAAACACAGCGAACACACAACACTGTGCTGCCGGGAGGGAGGCCGCGCGACACAGGGGGCAATGTGAGCAGCTGTAAATTGTAAATCCCCCAGTAAATGGTAAGTTAGGGCGCGTCCGCAAAATTGTTCAACCCAGCCGACCACCAACACCCCACCACACACACCTCCTCCCACCCTCAAATTCAGCTGTCTGTTACCAGTAGAGCCTGGACGAGACACGACGAGACAACGAAAATTATTAAATTATGGCGCCGCAGCGGTGACATAATTTTTATTGTCAACAGCACTACCCAATGTCCCTGATCCGAGCAGCGGAACCGGCGTGATGCCGAGGCTCCGGTTTTCATGTCCCCCATAACTATTTCGTTCCCAGTCCCGTTATCAACTTAAATTCTTTATCATTCATTCACGGATTTAATTTTATATATCATAGTTTGTTGCCGTAAGTCAAAAGTCACACATCCAGTTAGACTACAAAACATGAATTACAGAAAACTTTCAGGATTGCATCTGACGAACGAGTAACTCAGCATGCTTTGAGTGCCTCGTGCGTCTATACACGCGCGAGGCTTTAGGCTAAGAAAGCAAGATCATCATCATCATCATCATCATCATCCTTTTGGTGGCAATCATGTTGCTGATTATTCTGTCGCACAACATATCGTTGACGTAAAGCGAGTTCATTGCATTTGCATTCTCTGAACACTGGGACGTCGACTGTGTTTGTCCATTTGTGTGCACTAGCAATAACAGCGGCGTGCTGGTATTTGTGTGAACTAGCAATAACAGCGGCGTGCTGATATTTGTGTGAACTAGCAATAACAGCGGCGTGCTGATATTTGTGTGAACTAGCAATAACAGCGGCGTGCTGGTATTTGTGTGAACTAGCAATAACAGCGGCGTGCTGATATTTGTGTGAACTAGCAATAACAGCGGCGTGCTGATATTTGTGTGAACTAGCAATAACAGCGGCGTGCTGGTATTTGTGTGAACTAGCAATAACAGCGGCGTGCTGATATTTGCCTTCATCTGATTTGTACGTATTATAAAGCCTCAATAAATTTCATAAACCAGCCAAACATACTGTACAATTCGTAAGCCTGGTGCGGTTTTCTTCCCACATGGCTGTGGCGTATGTTGTGTACTTTATTTTAACAGAACGTTGGCTAATTTATAATATCTCACAGTACAACGTACACAACTGTCTGTGTTTCTGGTGCCTGTAGCTGACTGTCGATCCTTACTATGTTACAAACCGATATCATTTGCCCACATTGCCGCGCGAGTTATAAAGCACGTCGACAGGTCAACGTGCCCTACTCTGTCCTCCCTGCTAAACCAGCGCGCAGCGTCGATGACAATCTGTGAGCATTGACACTGACCAACAGATATACGCATCAAAAGAAGACACAGTTTGGCCAAGTGGCCGTATCACCTTACCTCTGTTGTCTGCGTGTGTCCCGTAGTTCAACAACTGTCACAGGGAAGTAACGACGTCAAGGAAGCCTTAGCCTCGATTTGATCACATTTAGCTTAAGGAAAAGGGTATTTCCATATTCGTGACGCCATCAACGTACACATCGGGTCAATGCACTTCTGAAACGTACACGCTATTGAGAGGTTATCTACTATCAGCACAGGTATATTATTATATAGACGGCTGCCAGTTGCTGATATATTAGTCTAGTCGGAACAAGGGGATACCGTGCACCCCCTGGAAATATACTTTTAATGGGTGTCACTAGACCGGAATAAATACGCAGAAAACGGTTTGCTATGTTAGCAAGTCAGCAAAATGTCCCACGTATCATGTTTATGCAAATTAGTGCCGCCATTATTGAAAAATCTTTTTTTCACTATAGCTCAGCCAATATTGCACGAAACTGCACATATAAGGTGTCCAGACCCATGTTTTCATGGTAAAGGGTCATTAGAAAACTATTCCTGGATAAACTACGTGTGTCCTTGACAAGTTATGCATATTGTTATGCAAGTTGTGCAAAGTGCCAGCATTATCGAAAATAGGCCTTTTCGCTGTATCTCAGCCAATATTGCAGGTAAGTTGAGAGGTTTTTTTAGGGCATGAACTTCAGAAATCGTGTTGTTTTTACGAGTAAATGTTAAGCTGTATATCAACTCAAGGTATTGTGAATACATAAATTCCACTAAGTTAATTTGGCAACTCATTTACTGATCTAGTTAAATAGCATCGCAGAATTATCTTTTCTGAGCTGCCGTGCTTCAATCTCTCATGGGCTTCAAGATGATAATTGTCAGAACATAATTCACAATCGCTTTCACTGAAGTCATCAAAGTCAAACTCGTCCTCGTCTTCCTTCTCCTCGTCGTATTCACGACCACCAGTGTTCAAGAGGTCAACCAGTGAGTTTGGTAGGACAGGACCGCAGGACGACACCGGTTTCAACACTCTATCGTCATTACTTATCCACCATTGCCCCTCATCGTATATTTTCGGCTTTTCTAGGATGGGATCGTCTGATCGCTCCTACAACGCCATGCTGGACATGCAGCTTCAAAGCAGAGTGGCAAGGAGAAAAGCGAGCCAGGTCGAAATTAGACTTGGAAGTGAGTTTTTCGACCTCCCCCGCCATCTTGCGCAGCAGTTTGGCTCGGACGACGTCCACCGAAGACTCGTGAGAGAGGAGGTGAAGAGAGCTGAGGCAGAAGGACAGCGCCGTGAAAGAGGAGGTGAAGAGAGCGGAGGCAGAACGACAGCGCCTCATGAGAGAGGAGGTGAAGAGAGCGGAGGCAGAACGACAGCGCTTCGTGAGAGAGGAGGTGAAGAGAGCGGAGGCAGAACGACAGCGCCTCGTGAGAGAGGAGGTGAAGAGAGCGGAGGCAGAACGACAGCGCCTCATGAGAGAGGAGGTTAAAAGAGCGGAGGCAGAAGGACAGCGCCCTGCAAGAGGAGGTGAAGAGAGCGGAGACAGAACGACAGCGCCTCGTGGGAGAGGAGGTGAAGAGAGCGGAGGCAGAACGACAGCGCCTCGTGAGCGAGGAGGTGAAGAGAGCAGAGGAGGAACGACAGCGCCTCGTGAGAGAGGAGGTGAAGAGAGCGGAGGCAGAAGGACAGCGCCATGAAAGAGGAGGTGAAGAGAGCGGAGGCAGAACGACAGCGCCTCGTGAGAGAGGAGGTGAAGAGAGCGGAGGCAGAACGACAGCGCCTCGTGAGAGATGAGGTGAAGAGAGCGGAGGCAGAACGACAGCGCCTCGTGAGAGAGGAGGTGAAGAGAGCGGAGGCAGAACGACAGCGCCTCGTGAGAGAGGAGGTGAAGAGAGCGGAGACAGAACGACAGCGCCTCGTGGGAGAGGAGGTGAAGAGAGCGGAGGCAGAAGGACAGCGCCTCGTGAGAGAGGAGGTGAAGAGAGCGGAGGCAGAAGGACAGCGTCTCCTGAGAGAGGAGGTGAAGAGAGCGGAGGCAGAAGGACAGCGCCTCGTGATAGAAGAGGAGGTGAAGAGAGCGGAGGCAGAACGACAGCGCCTCGTGAGAGAGGAGGTGAAGAGAGCGGAGGCAGAAGGACAGCGCCATGAAAGAGGAGGTGAAGAGGGCGGAGGCAGAACGACAGCGCCTCGTGAGAGAGGTGGTGAAGAGAGCGGAGACAGAAGGACAGCGCCTCGTGAAAGAGGAGGTGAAGAGAGCGGAGGCAGAAGGACAGTGCCTCGTGAGAGAGGAGGTGAAGAGAGCGGAGGCAGAACGACAGCGCCTCGTGAGAGAGGAGGTGAAGAGAGCGGAGGCAGAACGACAGTGCCTCGTGAGAGAGGAGGTGAAGAGAGCGCAGGCAGAAGGACAGCGCCGTGAAAGGGAGGTGAAGAGAGCGGAGGCAGAAGGACAGCGCCTCGTGAGAGAGAAGGTGAAGAGAGCGGAGGCAGAAGGACAGCGCCTCGTGAGAGAGGAGGTGAAGAGAGCGGAGGCAGAAGGACAGCGCCTCTTTAGAGAGGAGGTGAAGAGAGCGGAGGCAGAAGGACAGTGCCTCGTGAGAGAGGAGGTGAAGAGAGCGGAGGCAGAAGGACAGTGCCTCGTGAGAGAGGAGGTGAAGAGAGCGGAGGCAGAAGGACAGCGCCTCTTTAGAGAGGAGGTGAAGAGAGCGGAGGCAGAAGGACAGCGCCTCTTTAGAGAGGAGGTGAAGAGAGCGGAGGCAGAAGGACAGTGCCTCGTGAGAGAGGAGGTGAAGAGAGCGGAGGCAGAAGGACAGTGCCTCGTGAGAGAGGAGGTGAAGAGAGCGGAGGCAGAAGGACAGCGCCTCTTTAGAGAGGAGGTGAAGAGAGCGGAGGCAGAAGGACAGCGCCTCGTGAGAGAGGAGGTGAAGAGAGCGGAGGCAGAACGACATCGCCTAATGAGAGAGGATGTGAAAAGAGCGGAGGCAGAACGACCGCGTATCGTGAAAGATGAGGTGAAGAGAGCGGAAGCAGAAGGACAGCGCCTCGTGATAGAGGAGGTGAAGAGAGCGGAGGCAGAACGACAGCGCCTCGTGAGAGAGGAGGTGAAGGGAGCGGAGGCAGAAGGACAGCGCCTCGTGAGAGATGAGGTGAAGAGAGCGGAGGCAGAAGGACAGCGCCTCGTGAGAGATGAGGTGAAGAGAGCGGAGGCAGAAGGACAGCGCCTCGTGAGAGAGGAGGTGAAGAGAGCGGAGGAAGAAGGACAGCGCCTCGTGAGAGATGAGGTGAAGAGAGCGGAGGCAGAAGAACAGCATCGTCAAAGAAGAGGTGAAGAGAGCGGAGGCAGAACGATAGCGCCTCATGAGAGAGGAGGTGAAGAGAGCGGAGGCAGAACGACAGCGCCTCGTGGGAGAGGTGAAGAGAGCGGAGGCAGAAGGATAGCGCCTCGTAAGAGAGGAGGTGAAGAGAGCGAAGGCAGAAGGACAGCGCCTCGTGAGAGAGAGGAGGTGAAGAGAGCGAAGGCAGAAGGACAAGGACAGCGCCTTGTGAGAGAGGAGGTGAAGTGAGCGAAGGCAGAAGGACAGCGTGTCATGAGAGATGAGGTGAAGAGAGCGGAGGCAGAAGGACAGCGCCTCATGAGAGAGGAGGTGAAGAGAGCGGAGGCAGAAGGACAGCGCCTCGTGAGAGAGGAGGTGAAGAGAGCGGAGGCAGAAGGACAGCGCCTCTTGAGAGAGGAGGTGAAGAGAGCGGAGGCAGAAGGACAGCGCCTCGTGAAAGAAGAGGAGGTGAAGAGAGCGGAGGCAGAAGGACA
Organism: Oasisia sp. SBJ-2009; assembly: GCA_964017155.1. Taxonomy (NCBI): domain Eukaryota; kingdom Metazoa; phylum Annelida; class Polychaeta; order Sabellida; family Siboglinidae; genus Oasisia; species Oasisia sp. SBJ-2009. Next base: position 21,001,826 of record OZ024855.1, read on the forward strand.
GCGCCGTGAAAGAGGAGGTGAAGAGAGCGGAGGCAGAAGGACAGCGCCTCGTGACAGAGGAGGTGAAGAGAGCGGGGGCAGAAGGACAGCGCCTCGTGACAGAGGAGGTGAAGAGAGCGGGGGCAGAAGGACAGCGCCTCGTGAGAGAGGAGGTGAAGAGAGCGGGGGCAGAAGGACAGCGCCTCGTGAGAGAGGGGGAGAAGAGAGCGGAGACAGAAGGACAGCGCCTCGTGAAAAAAGAGGAGGTGAAGAGGGCGGAGGCAGAAGGACAGCGCCTCGTGAAAGAAGAGGAGGTGAAGAGGGCGGAGGCAGAAGGACAGCGCCTCGTGAAAGAAGAGGAGGTGAAGAGAGCGGAGGCAGAAGGACAGCGCCTCGTGAAAGAAGAGGAGGTGGAGAGGGCGGAGGCAGAAGGACAGCGCCTCGTGAAAGAAGAGGAGGTGAAGAAATCGGAGGCAGAAGGACAGCGCCTCGTGAAAGAAGAGGAGGTGGAGAGGGCGGAGGCAGAAGGACAGCGCCTCGTGAAAGAAGAGGAGGTGAAGAAATCGGAGGCAGAAGGACAGCGCCTCGTGAAAGAAGAGGAGGTGGAGAGGGCGGAGGCAGAAGGACAGCGCCTCGTGAAAGAAGAGGAGGTGAAGAGATCGGAGGCAGAAGGACAGCGCCTCGTGAGAGCGGACGACGCAGCCACACGAGGAGCCCAACGCGTCGCCGAGGAGCTGGAGAAGCGAAAAGACGAAACTGAAGACGAAGTCCTGCGGCGGTTGGACGAGACAAAACAGGAACTGGAGGCGCATTATGGTGCACGAGGAGTCACGGAACTTCCCTGACTGACACGAGAACAGGTCGGCCGTATACGGCATCCAGAAACTCATCGACGTGACGCCGCCGGTGTCGAGAGCGCCTGTCCACAGCCACGCTCCTGTCACGTCGAATCGTCCAACGGAAGAATTCTAGGCGATGGCTATTTGCTACCCCTCCACGTCCAAAAGCCCTTTTATGGCTGTTCCGATGTACAAACATATTTATGTTTAGGGTTGGTTTTAGGGTTAATATTAGGGTTAAGTTAGATTCTATTCGATTAGATTAAGTTAGATTGAAGGTACTTTTGACAAGACAGACATCAGGCGTTTACATGCATTTGCACGTGGAGGGGTAGCAAGTAACCTCCAGAATTCTGCGATGTACTCGACGGGACATCCGCGAAACAACAGACCACAACGTGTTGATACACGCTCTACACGGTGACGACGACAACCCCCGGCACGACGAGTGTTGATACACGATGACGACGACAACCCCCGACACGACGAGTGTTGATACACGGTGACGACGATAACCCCCGGCTCGACGAGTGTTGATACACGGTGACGACGATAACCCCCGGCACGACGAGTGTTGATACACGGTGACGACGATAACCCCCGATACGACGAGTGTTGATACACGGTGACGACGATAACCCCCGGCACGACGAGTGTTGATACACGGTGACGACGATAACCCTCGACACGACGAGTGTTGATACACGGTGACGACGATAACCCCCGATACGACGAGTGTTGATACACGGTGACGACGATAACCCCCGACACGACGAGTGTTGATACACGGTGACGACGATAACCCTCGACACGACGAGTGTTGATACACGGTGACGACGATAACCCCCGACACGACGAGTGTTGATACACGGTGACGACGATAACCCTCGACACGACGAGTGTTGATACACGGTGACGACGATAACCCTCGACACGACGAGTGTTGATACACGGTGACGACGATAACCCCCGACACGACGAGTGTTGATACACGGTGACGACGATAACCCCCGACACGACGAGTGTTGATACACGGTGACGACGATAACCCCCGACACGACGAGTGTTGATACACGGTGATGACGATAACCCCCGACACGACGAGTGTTGATACACGGTGATGACGATAACCCCCGACACGACGAGTGTTGATACACGGTGATGACGATAACCCCCGACACGACGAGTGTTGATACACGGTGACGACGATAACCCCCGACACGACGAGTGTTGATACACGGTGACGACGATAACCCCCGACACGACGAGTGTTGATACACGGTGATGACGATAACCCCCGACACGACGAGTGTTGATACACGGTGATGACGATAACCCCCGACACGACGAGTGTTGATACACGGTGACGACGATAACCCCCGACACGACGAGTGTTGATACACGGTGATGACGATAACCCCCGACACGACGAGTGTTGATACACGGTGATGACGATAACCCCCGACACGACGAGTGTTGATACACGGTGACGACGATAACCCCCGACACGACGAGTGTTGATACACGGTGATGACGATAACCCCCGACACGACGAGTGTTGATACACGGTGACGACGATAACCCCCGACACGACGAGTGTTGATACACGGTGACGACGATAACCCCCGACACGACGAGTGTTGATACACGGTGACGACGATAACCCCCGACACGATGAGTGTTGATACACGGTGACGACGATAACCCCCGACACGACGAGTGTTGATACACGGTGATGACGATAACCCCCGACACGACGAGTGTTGATACACGGTGACGACGATAACCCCCGACACGACGAGTGTTGATACACGGTGACGACGATAACCCCCGACACGACGAGAAAAACTCATCGACGCCACAACGTCAGACAACAGTTCGTTTTGTGGAGCCGACCCTTACCACTCTGATCGAATTGTTCGAGTTGCAATAAGAATCGATCTGCGATTACTGCTATATTACACCAGTATGTAGTAATAAGAGTGTGCGTGGACTGTGTAGCCAAGCAATGCCAGTAATAACAGTGATTGTGGCGTCTATATACACTGTTCTGTCTATATATGTATATTCCTATGTACTAATCTTTGTTCGGGAAGAGATGTTACATTATTGCACACAATACATGGGGAGTGACACCGACAGGCCAGGTTCACCTTTACCGTCTGGGAGCCGTGCTCCGGGCTGGGGTGTGTGCATAAAGACCTGTCTACATACACATGGTTTTGTCTCTGGTCTAACATACCTATATATGGCTGTACTTTAATGATATGAACAACCGGATGTCATTACAGTTGCTTGTAGTTGCTCATGGTTAGATTGTGACTCGTTTACTGTTTATGTGTGTGGGCCGACGTACAGTGGAACATCGCTATGAAGGACACCCACGGGACTGGGCCTAAGTGGTCGCACTAGCGAGGTAACCTTAATACCGAATGTATGGACTGACGCATCACGGGAATTGGGACACCGCGATAGGTTTACATATGCTTGTCATTTTTAGAGCATAGTAATTGCATTTTCTCTCCTATTAATTAAGTTCGTGTATGCGCATGTGGTGTTACTGTGAAACACGTACGGATGGTGTACACATAATTACAATAACTTTATAAACGATTGATTAAATAGAACCTTTATTAAATATATCATAAAGCAAACATTCCCGCTTCTCTTGAATTGTGTCTCATGTTTTTGCCACAAAGAAACCGTTTTGGCAGTTCCAATGTCGACCAAATGCACGACAGATTTTCGAACGAACTACGTGTTCAAACTCAGTTGTTTTATGTCTTGACTGGACTTTTGCTAAGTAATAGTTCAGTGCGGATAAGTTTACAGTCCGGTACATTGTCAACGTAGGTCTAGTGTCCAACGGACGTTTCGCACGAATTTGTGTCGCACGATAACGTACGTGGACGTGGGAAGAAGGTACGCGGTGACGGGAGTCGGCGAAGCAGGTCGATGTCGTTCGCATGTCCGACAGTGTACATCGACGTCAACGTCAGAATTGGGCGTTACGTCACGTTCGTGTCCGTTCGTATTCGGAAGTGTTCATCGGCGTTCATCGCAGCAGACCGTCGAATATAGACAACGAAGACGCTTTTTTGTTTTGTCGCTGCCACGATGGCAATCACGGCTTTAGCAACTGGCGTTTGTGAACCATTCGTCTCGCTCCCTGTCGGTTTCCCTGTAACACGACCAAAACAGTGTAAGTTCATTCTATCATTACATACAGATATTAAACTATTATTACATGTGGTTCCCAGAGTTAGCGTGTTCCAACTCAACGGGTACGGTGCGCCAGATTGAACTAGATTCAGTTTCATTGTACGTGGCCCCAGACGTTGCTAGATTCACTCCACGGATATGGTCCCCCGGCTTCACCCCAGAGCACCGAGCATTTACTACCAATCTACTTTGCAGCATAAATAAGTGGTCAAATGTGATCAGAATCATATTAAGGGTGTGATTAGCCTTAACTTAGTGAACATGATGAGTGAATATTCGTTAGTCAGTGAGATTTATAACTGATTGGTTCAGAAATCAGTTCAGAAATGTATATCGAATGCTTGAAAATGGTTAAGTGAACAAGACGAGTGAATGGCCGTGAGTAAATGCACAAGGAATTAACACCATTACTTTTTTAAATATAAATATTAATTTTATTTGTATAAATAATACTAATATAAAAATGTGCGTTAAAACATTCTTTGAATGGGTTCACTTAATAAAGCCTTAGCCCAATATCACAAGTGAACAGCCATAGTCCAGTAGGTCTTATCACATGTGAGTGACCATAACCCAGTATCACAAGTGAACAACCATAGTCCAGTAGGTCTTGTCACATGCGAGTGACCATAACCCAGTATCACAAGTAAACAACCACAGTCCAGTAGGTCTTATCACATGTGAGTGACCATAACCCTGTATCACAAGTGAACAACCATAGTCCAATAGTTCTTTTCACTTGTGAGTGACCATAACCCAGTATCACAAGTGAACGACCATAGTCCAGTAGGTCTTGTCACATGCGAGTGACCATAACCCAGTATCACAAGTAAACAACCACAGTCCAGTAGGTCTTATCACATGTGAGTGACCATAACCCTGTATCACAAGTGAACAACCATAGTCCAGTAGGTCTTATCACATGTGAGTGACCATAGCCCAGTATCACAAGTGAACAACCATAGACCAGTACGTATTGTCACATGTGAGTGACCATAACCCAGAATCACAAGTGAATAACCATACTCCAGTAGGTCTTATCATATGTGAGTGACCAAAATCCAGTATCACAAGTGAACAACCATAGTCCAGTACGTATTATCACATGTGAGTGACCATAACGCAGTATTACAAGTGAAAGACCGTAGTCCAGTACGTATTATCACATGTGAGTGACCATAACGCAGTATCACAAGTGAACAACCACAGTTCAGTACCTGTTATCACAAGTGAGTGACCATAACCCAGTACCACAAGTGAACAACCATAGACCAGTACGTATTGTCACATGTGAGTGACCATAACCCAGTATTACAAGTGAACAACCATAGACCAGTACATATTGTCACATGTGAGTGACCATAGCCCAGTATCACAAGTGAACAACCATAGTCCAGTAGGTCTTGTCACATGTGAGTGATCACAACCCAGTATCACAAGTGAACAACCATAGTCCAGTAGGTCTTATCACATGTCAGTGACCATAGCCCAGTATCACAAATGAACAACCTTAGTCCAGTAGGTCTTGTCACAAGTGAGTGACCATAGCCCAGTACCGCAAGTTAACAACCATAGTCCAGCAGATCTAATCACATGTGAGTGACCATATCCCAGTATCAAAAGTGAACAACCATAGTCCAGTAGGTATTGTCACATGTGAGTGACCATATCCCGGTATCACAAGTGAACAACCATAGTCCAGTAGGTCTTATCACATGCGAGTGACCATAACCCAGTATCACAAGTGAACAACCGTAGTCCAGTAGGTGTTGTCATATGTGAGTAACCATAACCCAGTATCACAAGTGAATAACCATAGTCCAGTAGGTCTTGTGACATGTGAGTGACCATAGCCCAGTATCACAAGTGAACAACCATAGTCCAGAAGGTATTATGACAAGTAAGTGACCACTACCCAGTATCACTATTGAACAACCATAGTCTAGTAGGCCTTGCTACCTGTGATTGGCCATAACCCAGTATCACAAGTGAACAACCACAATCCAGTACGTATTGTCACATGTGAGTGACCATAACCCAGTATCACAAGTAAACAACCATAGTCCATTACGAATTGTCACACGTGAGTGACCATAACCTAGTATCACAAGTGAACAACCGTAGTCCAGTAGGTCTTATCACATGTGAGTGACCATAACGAACAACCATAATCCAGTACGTATTGTCACATGTGAGTGACCATAGCCCAGTATCACAAGTAAACAACCATAGAGCAGTACGTATTGTCACACGTGATTGACCATAACCCAGTATCACAAGTGAACAACCGTAGTTCAGTAGGTGTTGTCATATGTGGGTAACCATAACCCAGCATCACAAGTGAATAACCATAGTCCAGTAGGTCTTGTCACATGTGAGTGACCATAGCCCAGTATCACAAGTGAATAACCATAGTCCAGTAGGTCTTGTCATATGTGAGTGACCATAACCCAGTATCACAAGTGAACAAACATAGTCTAGTAGGCCTTACCACATGTGAGTGACCATAACCCAGTATCACAAGTGAACAACCATAGTCCAGTACGTAGTATCACATGTGAATGACCATAGCCTAGTATCACAAGTGAACAACCATAGTTCAGTACGTATTATCACAAGTGAGTGACCATAACCCAGTATCACAAGTGAACAACCATAGTCCAGTAAGTAGTATCACACATGAGTGACCATAACCCAGTATCACAAGTGAACAACCACAGTCCAGTACGTATTATCACAAGTGAGTGACCATATCCCAGTATCACAAGTGAACAACCATAGTCCACTAGGTCTTATCACATGTGAGTGACCATATCCCAGTATCACAAGTGACCAACCATAGTGCAGTACGTATTATCACATGTGAGTGACCATAACCCAGTATCACAAATGAACAACCTTAGTCCAGTAGGTCTTGTCACAAGTGAGTGACCATAGCCCAGTACCGCAAGTTAACAACCATAGTCCAGCAGATCTAATCACATGTGAGTGACCATATCCCAGTATCAAAAGTGAACAACCATAGTCCAGTAGGTATTGTCACATGTGAGTGACCTTATCCCGGTATCACAAGTGAACAACCATAGTCCAGTAGGTCTTATCACATGTGAGTGACCATAACCCAGTATCACAAGTGAATAACCATAGTCCAGTAGGTCTTGTCATATGTGAGTGACCATAACCCAGTATCACAAGTGAACAACCATAGTCCAGTGGGGCTTATCACATGTGAGTGACCATAACCCAGTATCACAAGTGAACAACCATGTACAGTACGTATTGTCACAAGTGATTGACCATAACCCAGTATCACAAATGAACAGCCATAGTCCAGTAAGTAGTATCACACATGAGTGACCATAACCCAGTATCACAAGTGAACAACTACAGTCCAGTACGTATTATCACAAGTGAGTGACCATAGCCCAGTATCACAAGTGAACAACCATAGTCCAGTACATATTATCACAAGTGAGTGACCATAGCCCAGTATCATAAGTGAACAACCATAGTTCAGTAGGTATTATCACATGTGAGTGACCATAACCCAGTATCACATGTGAAAACCCATAGTCCAGTAGGTCTCGTCACATGTGAGTGACCATAACCCAGTATCACAAGTGACCAACCATAGTCCAGTAGGTCTTATCACATGTGAGTGACCATAACCCAGTATCACAAGTGACCAACCATAGTCCAGTAGGTCTTGTCATATGTGAGTGATCATAACCCAGTATCACAGGTGAACAACCATCGTCCAGTAGGTACCGAATCGCCATCTAGCGGAGTCAGTCTGGTTAATAAAAAAAAAACAGCTGGACACATTGAAACATTAGAAGGAAGCTAAAGGAAATTTCGCTGTACAAAATTAAAAAGAGGTGGGATAATATTAAGCTAAATCAAATAAAAAATCTACTGCTCGTGTACAATGGGGAGAAACCGTATTATCTGCTCGGAGGCAGGGGTATCGCTACCTCCAGGTCGGTCATGTCGCCACTGCTGGAGGAATCTAGAAAGAGAAAGGATGTTAAGTTAAAGTTACTACGTAGATCCAATGTACGTCTTGCATCCCGGGGACGGGTTATTTGTGACAATAACTAACATACGAAATTTGCGGGTTGAAATAAAATTAGAATATATATATATATATATATATATATATATATATATATATATATATATATATATATATATATATATATATATATGTATATATATATATACAGTGCCGGTAAAAAGTCATGGGACCACGCAAGATATCAGGCATATTTTCACAATTTAATTCATATAAAAATACTAACTAATACAAAAGTCCAACCAAATTGATTATACACTATTACAAACTAATTATAGATAATATTTATACAGTTCTCATGTACAAACAACACCAATATTTTGTGCAGTATCTCTTGGCAGCAATCCCTGCAGCACATCTCCTCGGCATTGAACGTACCAGGTTTTGGACAGTGTCCACTGGGATGGCCTGCCATGCAACTGCCACAGAGCCTCCAGACTACCTGGCTTGCTTCTCTCTACCTTCCTGAAGATGACGTCCCATAAATGTTCTATGTGATTCAAAGTCTGGGCTCTGGGCCGGCCAATGCAGGACCTCGACGTGAGAGCGCTCGAGGAACCTCGTCACCTTGTTCGGTTTATGGCAAGGAGCATTGTCTTGCTGGAAGACAAATGCTTCACCCTCGCCATAAAGTGAAGAAGCTGAAGGCAGCATGTGGTTCCTCAGCACCCTCACGTATTAGTCCTCACGTATTAGTGCCTTCATACCGGTAGAGTTGACCGACCCCTCGCTCAGACGATCAGGGAGCCCCCTCCATGCTTTATTGTGGGGACAATGCACTGTGGGCTGTACCTCTCATCAACCCTCCTCCGCACAATAGCCTGCTTTGCCCCACAGAAAAGCAGAAAGGCACTCTCTTCTGACCACAGCTCTGTCTCCCACTGCTGGACTGTCCAGTTTTTATGGCGTCGAGCAAAGTCGAGCCAACTTTTAATGTTCGCAGGCCGCAACAATGGCTTCTTCACCGCCACACAACCATGAAGCCCAACTGAATTCAGGCGTTTCCTTATTGTCGAGGAAGATACAGTCACTCCCTCTGACTCAGCTCTGACTCCATCCTCAGTGCTGGTTTTTCTGTAAGGTGGCATCACTGAAAATTAGCAAATAAGTTATTTATTATTTTTAAATTAAATTTATATGCATAATTTATTACAAATATATAATAAATATTATTATGGAATAATAAAAACAATTTTTTTACCATATAATTAGCTCTTATTGTATTGAAAATTGGATTTAATCACTACTTTTCTTAATAAAGATTGATAATTAATAATAATTAATTAATATTGACACTTTATACCAAATATTGCTCCGGTAATATACCAAAGTACCCTATTATTGCCCACATACAGTTTAGACAGTCAATTGTGATGCATTAGCCCATAGAAAGCAGATAACACTTAGTGATGTAATTGAGGCCTACCTTGATCTTTGGACGGCAATCTTGGGGTGTTCTTATGAAATTAGGCAAAAATGGCAAAAACAGAGGCAAAGCAACACTCAAAACAGGATATAAACTTAGGCGCATCCAATAGGTGGCAGCACGTCGTTTGCCAAGTTGATTTTAATGCTGCCACAGAGCTTAACAATAGAGAAACAACAGTAAAATCCAATGGTCCCATGACTTTTTACCGGCACTGTATCTATCTAACCTCACTCAGCAACACATCGGTACTCCGACACGTGTGGTGACTCGATATCTAGCCTCACTGGGCAACACATCGACAGTCTGACGCGTGGTGACTCGATATCTAGCCTCACTCAGCAACACGTCGACACTCTGACGTGTGGTGACTCGATATCTAGCCTCACTCAGCAACACGTCGACACTCTGACGTGTGGTGACTCGATATCTAGCCTCACTGAGCACCACATCGACAGTCTGACGTGTGGTGACTCGATATCTAGCCTCACTCAGCAACACGTCGACACTCTGACGTGTGGTGACTCGATATCTACCCTCACTCAGCAACACGTCGACACTCTGACGTGTGGTGACTCGATATCTAGCCTCACTCAGCAACACGTCGACACTCTGACGTGGTGACTCGATATCTAGCCTCACTCAGCAACATGTCGGTAACACTACTCTTGGTTGTTTGGCGTACGGCCTCAGTTGTACACCGGTATTGCGAGTTCCGGTGTCCCGGCGTCACCGCTGCCTCGGCCATACACTGTTAATCGACATTACGGCTGCGTCAGCTGTAGGCCTATCAAGCAACACGACTTCCTGTTACTCGGCATCGCCGCTGCATCAGCGATATGTCGCCATCTTTGATTCCCGTTAATCGACATTACCGTTGGATCAGCGATACATCGGTATCCCGATTTATGGTTACTGTGCATTACCGCAGCATCAGTCAAATTGGTATCCCGACTTCCGGTTAATTGGCGTAATCGCTAAAGCGGCATCGCGACGTCCTGTTATTTGGCATCACTCCTGCGTGACCGATACATTGAAATCCCGAAACCCCACCTTCGCGTTGTATAGGTAATACATCACCATCGCGACTTCCGGTTATTCGGCGACGTTAATGTTGCTTCAGCGGAACATAAGCTTTCCGACCGCAGATTTTCCAAACGACTGTTAATTAGTCAGCATCTACGTAGACATTCTGGCCGCCGACTGTCTGGTTGGAATTAGTACAATTGCCTGACATTACGTTATTCTGTTAGTATTCTGTGCAAAATAACGTATGTTTGCGCTAGGTAATCAGATAACAAACCCCGCCGGATGCTGGAAACAACTAGAAAAAAGATTGAAATGTAAAACAAATCGCTACAAAAAGGACAATAAGTACAATGATGAGAAAAGTAGCAAAAATGTACATATATGCATGTTAAATGTTTCCCAATAGATTATGATGACTAAATGATTAGTACAGCGATTCAACGAAGAGGTACCACTGGAAACGTAAACAATACACTCACGCACATTAAACATGCTGCAAGAACTTATCATTCACACATAATTCATTCGTTTTATTTCACCTACTATTATAACTAAGCTTTTCCATTTACACCGTCCTTGCGGTAGCAAATACGTTACTCAATGGTAACGCTACTTCGGTTAAAGATCGGCGTCACTACACTCGGTTGCAAGGCATTTGAGGCCTACCACTGCTTCAGCGATATACATTTCCATCACGACTTTCGGTTGTTCAGCGTTACCCCTGCTTTGTGTGATACAGCATCAGTCCGATTCCCGGTTATTCGGGTATACCGGTGTCACAGCTATACATCGGCTCCACGTCTCGTGGTTAATCAGAGTTACTGTATAACGACTTCCAGTTTCTCGGTATTATCGCTGTCTCAGCCATACGTCGATGGGTATCGCGACTTCCGATTAATCGGCGTTATCCCTACGTGGGCGATACATCGACATCCCGATTTTCTGTTAATCAGCGTTGCCGCTTGATCAGCGCGATACATCGGCATCCCGACTTCCGGTTACTCGATCGTAACACAGCACTAGCAATACATCGGCATTCCGACTTCCGTTTTAATCGATCGTAACACTGCACTAGCAATACATCGACGTTTCGACTTCCGGTTACTCGATCGTAACGCTGCACCACCGTTACACGGGCATCCCGATTTCCGATTACACGATCGTAGCGCTGCACCAGCGATACATCGCCATCCCGACTTCCGGTTACTCGATCGTAACGCTGCAACAGCGATACATCGGCATCCCGTCTTCCGGTTACTCGATCGTAACGCTGCACCATCGATATATCGACATCCCGACTTCCGGTTACTCGATCGTAACACAGCACTAGCAATACGTCGGTATTCCAACTTCCGGTTACTCGATCGTAACGCTGCACCAGTGACACATCGACCTCCCGACTTCCGGTTACACGCTCGTAACGCTGCACCAGCGATACATCGACATCCCGACTTCCGGTTATTCGATCGTAACCCAGCACTAGCAATACATCGGCATTCCGACTTCCGGTTACTAGATCGTAACGCTGCACCAGTGACACATCGACCTCCCGACTTCCGGTTACACGCTCGTAACGCTGCACCAGCGATACATCGACATCCCGACTTCCGGTTATTCGATCGTAATTCAGCACTAGCAATACATCGGCATTCCGACTTCCGGTTATTCGATCGTAACGCTGCACTAGCAATACATCGGCATTCCGACTTCTGGTTATTCGATCGTAACGCTGCACCAGCGATACATCGGCATCCCGATTTCCGGTTACTCGATCGTAGCGTTGCACCAGCGATACATCGGCATCATGATTTCCGGTTACCCGATTGTAACGCTGCACAGGCGATACATCGACATCCCAACTTCCGGTTACTCGATCGTAACGCTGCACCATCAATACATCGGCAAATCCGACTTCCGGTTACTCGATCGTAACGCTGCACCAGCGATACATCGACATCGCGACTTCCGGTTACTCGATCGTAACGGTGCACCAGCGATACATCGGCATTCCGACTTCCGGTTACTCGATCGTAACGCTGCACCAGCGATACATCGGCATCCCGACTTCCGGTTACTCGATCGTAACGCTGCACCAGCGATACATCGGCATCCCGACTTCCGGTTACTCGATCGTAACGCTGCACCAGCGATACATCGGCATCCGGACTTCCGGTTACTCGATCGTAATGCTGCACCAGCGATACATCGGCATTCCGACTTCCGATTACTCGATCGTAACGCTGCACCAGCGAAACATCGGCATCATGACTTCCGGTTACTCGATCGTAACGCTGCACCAGCGATACATCGGCATCACGACTTCCGGTTACTCGCTCGATCGTAACGCTGCACAAGCGATACATCGGCATCCCGACTTCTGGTTACTCGATCGTAACGGTGCACCAGCGATACATCGGCATCCCGACTTCCGGTTACTCGAGATCGTAACGCTGCACCAGCAATGCATCGGCATCACGACTTCTGTTTGTTCGACGACGTTAACGACAAATCTGTAGAACAGCTGTCCGACCGCAGGTTTCTCAATGTTCTAGGAATTCTTTTGAATCCAATTTTCTTTCTTAGCCAACGGTAAGCTATAATATTACAGGCATTCCAGCCGCCGACTGTCTGACTGTAATTCGTACACTTTTTTTGACGCTGTAGCCATTTTGTGCAAACTACTGAGTTTTACGCTAGGTAAGTCGACCTGGTCAACGAGTATCACTGTCCGGTTCTTATAGTCGTAAATGTGATTACTAACTCTACAGGCATGGGGCCAGTTTCATGAAGCCGTGTAACTTTACGCGCAATTACGCGGTCTACTGGTCGTAGCTAACAGCGAATAGACAATGCAGCGTACGGCCGGTTTCATGAAACCAATTTAGGGCACAGAGCACTGTTGATTTTCCCATTGGCGGCCATGTTAACGTTTTGTCAGATTATAAGGAAACTGGACCTGAGAAAAAATTAAAATTTTAACACAATCACTGCAGTCATGTCACTGATATGCTGATTTCGTCCAAAAAGCATATCTCAGGCTCTCTTAAAATGCATGCATGTGTTCTGACCATCAATATTGACCAAACTGAGCACGCTTTTCTGCATTTGCAGGGTCATGTAAGAAAAAATGGCTAAAAATCACTACGCCAACTACACTCTGCCTAACATGCGTCATTGCACTGCAGATATATCATAGCACTTAACCTACTGGTATGCCTGTCCTACGGTACTCATTTCACATTAATTTCTTTTGTCAAAATCTCAAATGACACAATTATTAAGGTACTACATTCCTATGGGTTAGACCAGGAAGTCTAACTGTGCTCTGACCCCTTTAGCATTCGCGCCAGTAGCATTGACCCCCTTACGTCGCGGTGGGGAATCCTTGTATTTGTGATGTGTCTGAGCATCCTTTTTTCTTTCTAGCTGTGCATTTGTCGTTCGTATAGCAAATGGGAAGCTATGGTGAATGTAAAGGATATCCAGTGTATACATTAAAAATAATAATTTTGAGAGTGGGCGTGTCGGGAGCATACCGTACATTTTCAACTTCGGGAGCATACCGTAAATATTTCAACCAGCGTAAAGTTACGCCTACTAAATACATGGTGCAGCTAAGTGCAACTATGGAGCAGACTCATGAAACTCAACTAGTGTAACTTGACGACGTCTTAGGCTTACGACGGGTTATCGCCCGCTACGACGTCGTAAGTAGCCGCTATGAAACTGGCCCATGGTTACTAACTCTACAGGCATGGTTACTAACTCTACAGGCATTGTTACTAACTCTACAGGCAGGGTCAGTAACTCTACAGGCAGGGTAAGTAACTCTACAAGCAGGGCTAGTAACTCTACGTTGCTGAATACGTCGTCCGACGTAAACTGCCAGAAAACGTCGTCTTCCGGAAGTGTAGGACAATCGCAGATCTCTCTGGATTTGCGTGAACTAAACATTCGTTGACGCTTCAAACAACGCCAGACAAGTGTAAATCTGCTTAAATTCGCCCTCGGGTGACGTTTTCGTTAAATTTTCCTGTGCATTTCGGATAAGTTATCGAGTAACCCAAACCGTTTTCTATGGCGCTGCAATTAAATAAATTGTTAATATAAAAATACATACATCATATTTTACATACCCACACTGCAAGAATTCGTGTCTAGAAATACCTGTGGGTAGGCCTATTCAACACTGCTTGACTCGGCAAATAATGGTATATATTATACATCATATGTGCATCTAAACTAGATAATAAAAGAAGATTAAAATAGCATTTGATGTGTTTTGGAAGGTTTCATATATTCGATCAGCATCAGGTAGCCCTACATAAGCCTAGCTTGCAATGGGGTAAGCCAGCTACCGAAGTCTAATCGTGAGAATTGTAGCTGTAGTTATATCATCTATTGTATCTGACAAATCACTATGAACAATGTATATCGACTTATCTGATAGGCGGCGACTCCGTTGTCCTGTTCACAGCGACCTCCACGTGGACGACCGTCTCCCAGTCCCCGTTGACATGTGGACGACCGTCTCCCAGTCCCCGTTGACATGTGGACGACCGTCTCCCAGTCCCCGTTGACATGTGGACGACCGTCTCCCAGTCCCCGTTGACATGTGGACGACCGTCTCCCAATCCCCGTTGACACGTAGGCACTACGTGGTTTGTGTTCTGCAAGATGTCGGAACTCTCAAAGTCTGAATAGTAACCATGATTTGGTACACATTGAAGTAATGAAGTAACAACAATGAAGTAACTAACAATAATATATTATAATGACGATGACGTTTGCCGTACATTTATATTAGCTGCGATTATGTATTTAGATAAGCTACTGAAAAGCTCTAATCACGGTAATAAACACAGCAACTGAATGTACATTTTATTTTAAATATATAGCCTTATGACTTTATTATGTTATACGCCAACTATTGTTACAACAAACACGGGGTTCCTGTGATTAGACTCTAATCCTTTCGGTTCAACATTACGCGAAGCATCGAAATATATGGCAACTTAATACGACCATCTAATTTATATTTATTTTCTATTACGACATTAGTGTGAATAAACTTACCAGAACATGTATTTATTGTCTGACCAACAGCGGCGTTGTTGTGTTTCCCGCTGTCTCCTGTGTTATCGCGGCCAGTCGACCATGACGTACGAGTTGCGTTGTCTAGATATGGTCTATGACGTCACTCAACGGCATTCACATGACTGTCTAGAATAAACTTTAAATTATCATAATTTAAACCTATATATATATATATATATATATATATATATATATATATATATATATATATATATATATATATATATATATATGAGCATGGTTAGAAAGGATTCAGGGAACATGGGTAAACAAATGTTAGTGCGATATTGTTATTAAATCACGAAACAGTTCTCGAAAGTTGTCCAGTAGGCTATGCACGTATCGTTTTGATTCACCCGGTGGGTTCCACAAAGGGAAATGTTTCTGTCACGTGGACATCCACTGTTTTACGGTAGGCCTATACGTGACCATGTGGTTCTGTATGTGCTTATATTGTACATATGGTGAAAACAAGTACTTGTTTCTATTTTGTTAAAACAAGACGCAGCTATTTCGACTTCGTGTTTTACAGGCAGCCCTTACAAGAAAGACGTCGAGGCCACGGCAAAACTGGTAACGTGCCTACAACCAACCGGTTCAAAGAAGAGAGGGCACCCACGCTGGTAACATGTCAAAACGACATACAAGGAAGACAGTGACACTTCGCCTTGTCTGTGTTCTGATTTTTATATTCCAACAGCAGAACCTTCGAAAGCTGGATGTATTCTGGGGAGTGTGGCCTGTGGACACATCATGCATGTGCCGGGTATGAGCGTGGCGGGTTTATGTGCGAGATTTGCGCCAACGATTAAGTGACATCGCATAGCGTTGTGAGGGGGCACACTTTGGCCTGCGCGTTTTACAAAATAATAAAATGGGTGTCTTTTTAAAACTCGTCTAACGTACTATATTTATTAAGCTAGAGTAACAAGACTGTGAATGTATTTAGTCAATATATATATATATATATATATATATATATATATATATATATATATATATATATATATATATATATATATATACACAAATATATATATATATATATATATATATATATATACACAAATATATATATATATATATATATATATATACACAAATATATATATATAGCTAGGTAGTGTAAAACAAATTTACCATTTTGTACATAAATGTGAAATGAAGGTCGATCGGCGCTTAAGGGGCCCACTTTGCCCGCCCTTCCCCTACAGCGGCGTTTCATTCCGGAAGTGTGTGTCAGTAGTCCTCTGTCTGGACTGAGGTTGATGACGCGTCTTTGAAATGTCGTGCATGGTGTAACTCGTCATAGGTTGAGGAAACTGGTCAATCTGTGACAAAACGTCAACATCATCATCAGTGTCATGTGCAGCAATATCGCAATAATTATATAATTATAATCTCTAGTAGGTTTTATACTGAAAATTGCAGACATCCAAGCCGATACAGTGGGCTAATATATATATGATTTCAATTTATTTACGATGCACCAATGAACACGTGACATTTTAAAATAGTAGTAATATTTTAAGAAAAGAATGGTGGATACTACTTGGGCTTACCTGTTTGGCGTTCCCGACTTATATTCAGCAGTACCCATTTGTGAGCAACTATGAAGTGACAATACACAATGTACTGCTATGTAATACACTATCTTAATGCGAAACGGGTAGGGCTCGTATTGGGCAAGGGGCCAGTTTTGAACTACGTAAAACAATATTGGATGTTTCCGTTCCAGATCTACAGCTCCACAAAGAGAAATAAACGTGCAGCTTTAAATCCAAATGATAATGGCGAATGAGACCGAATCGCGCTCATGAATGTAAACTCACGCGGAAAAAGGCAAAGCTAAAATATTATCACACGTAAGTATGAGGTCCGAACTATTTGCGCGCATAGAACATATAAAAATGGGTAAAGCTTTTGCTTTTATAGTTATATAAACGTACTACATGCTATCACTACTGCTACACAAAGGTGGCGTTAATATCTACTGTTTGCCTACGGCTATCGGTGAGCCGTTGTATCGTCCTGGCCCTAGTAATGCATGCATTTAGCCACGGAAATAAACTGCAATATTTGATATAAGACATGACATACAATACATACATACAAGATCAAAATTAATATCAACGTTGAAGTTGGCGTAATCTAGACATGTACAGCCTAAGTAAAACCCCTATATTTGTTGACAAGTACGTATAACATCTATGAATTACGTCTTATCTAGCATGTAGTTTACGATATTAATGCGAATAAACTTATGTAGCCGATTATCTGATCATTGGCCATTGGCGTCTGTCTCACTCGGCTTCAGTTATAACCGTTCTGCGCCACCATCAAAAACCTGTAAGATGTCGTGGATTTTTTAGAAAGGATTCTCGGACGTCGGCAAAATAAATTTAATACGATTTGCTATATTATTACCAATTCGTTCTCTGTTTTAATGTTTTGTCAGATTTCTCGCCAGACAACCAGGCGGAGTCTGCTGATTCCCAGTACGGCGGCTTGCTCTCTAGGTGGTGCGTCAGTGTCTTTTTGTCGCAGCTTTTGTGTTATGTCCTGTGGGGACGTATTCAAAGCATAGCGTCAGGTTTCGAGTTCTTCTATACCAGTGATTCTCACACTTGTTTAACTTTCCAAAGCGGTCTCTATTATTTCCACAACACCTGTCAGACTTTAAAAGTGACTACTGGAAAGAAAACGTCTATATTCGAAGTATTGCAGGTTAACAACGAAATAAACATCTCAGGCGACACGTCTATACCTGCAAAGGAAGACGGTTTATCGCTAAATGAAGAAACTTAGTGGGAACTAGGGAAAACAGATGTGTGTGTGTGTGTGTGTGTGTGTGTGTGTGTGTGTGTGTGTGTGTGTGTGTGTGTGTGTGTTTTGGGTGGGTGGGTGGGTGTGGTGTGAGTCTTACGTCATCCTCTTGGGTACTGCCATCTTGCTGTTGATGTTTGTGTGTGTCTACATATATTAAACACAGAACAAAATTCAAAAGTCGCCGCCCTGTTACGGATATTTCATTGATCAATACACCAACATAAATATTCCATTTCTGCCTAACAGAGGCGAATCTAAGATTTGAACAACAGGAATAGAGATGCAACACCCTCCTATTAAAAAAAAATACATCCGCCTTGGGTGCCGACTAGAAAGTTTCCAGTCAGCACTCAAAGCGAGTGTAGTTTTTTAATCATGTCACACGGCACAGCATGGATAGGATAGCCCCTATAATCTCTTAAATTACGCCTCGTGGATTCACTAATAATAGTATTTGGTACATGCCTAGGCTACTATTGTACTTTACGTGTAGAAGTTCATGCACTTGTTAAAGACTGTATTTTGTTTTGTAGACACAATGAACGTCCCTTTAGCGGCGTCCCTACGACTGTAGCGGCAACGTGTGTAATGTTGTGTATCGTCCCTCGCCAGCCCGAGCGTGTGCTGTGTGTGTTTACTGTTTGCCTAGACCGCTCAGGTAACCCGACACCGCCTCCAACCTCGGCCGCGGACTGAGGTGCCGACGCTCGCGTTTATCTTGCCGAGCCGAGTAGGCCTCTATCGGCCGAGTATTGCGGGCGATCTTCACCGTGGAGCGGACTTCGGACTTCTTGGCCGCGAGACTACATAATAAGCGTGCGATAACACCTGCGCACGTCGAGTTGAACTTGAAGCCATCTCCGGTCGTCTGTAGAAAGATGGGACGCTGTCGACGAAATAGGCGAGGTATGTTCACAGAAACGACGTTATATCTACATCGAGGCCAGTCCTGCGGTTGCTATGTATAATGTACGCCTAGTGTGTTACAACGTGACTTGAGTTAGCGGTGTTTGTAAGTGACTTCTCGTGCGTGAGTGAACGACGAGTCCAGTTATCGGTTGGATGCCCGCTATAGCTGTCTTCACCTAGCCGCATTACACACATGCGGATATGACGCAAGGCGTGGTAGACTATGATGTCGTATGTACCGTGCTAGCCTATGTATGTTTGTTTAATGGATCTGTCAAACTAGTTCCGCCATAAAAAGAGTCGTGAAAATTATCAGCGATTTCTGGGAAGGCGGCACGGCACGGCGCCATACGTGTTGTATCATAATAAATACAACAGCCAATGCGTTTATCAACACTTCACGGTCGTCGGAGAGAGTATAGCAAACCTAGATGTATTAAACACTCTGTATGTGAGTTGTCAGTGTTGGGATATAGTTATGTTTGCCATCTAAATATCCTAATTGAAAATCTTTGCAGATTACGCAGGAAACTGTTTGCAAAGGACACTACAATTGTAGTTATTCAACCGCATTGTCCAAGACAATGTGCAGTTATTTCGAAAAACGCAACTGTCGAGTCAGGTAAATACGAGCACAATACGATATTGGTTTAACGGGGATCAGTTCTGGCTGGCACAAAGCTATCACTTTCGCTCGGCTGTAACAGGGGAATGCATTGGCGTCACGGTTGAGCGGAAACGAAATTCGGAAATGACACATCCCTTCTAGCCGCCAAACACGCGTGTGTGCGCTGACCAAACTTGGCCAAGTAGCGACTCGATTAAAGGTCGTGTTACACGGCTGTTTCTGGCCGAGTGTCAGCGGCAGTGATTACGAATAAATCTAGAGTAAACGGGAAATACACGTGGCCATAACCCACTGTCAGTAGGCATTCGTCATAGACAGCCTAGTTCCTGAGATGTATGCATTAATTTGCCCGCGATATTAGATTGTTTTCGAGCGAATGCACAAACATTTCAATATCAGTCATCGAGCGGGTAGAAATTTAGGATTGTGGTGGTCACCCTTCAGTTTGTTTGGGTTGGGTCTTTAAAATGACATGACCTGTTCGCGAATCACCCACACGTGGTCGGTTTAAAACACGATGTTTGACAGGGAAAGTCTACGTACGACGGCGAAGGCCGGACAACGCTTTGTTTGGAGGATTTGCCTGAAAGCCACACCAGTGACAAGAACAACGACGCATATTACATTTGGTGTTGCTGCTGTCCGCCAGGTCTTTAGCCCCAACATCCCACACTGGATTCACCCCGTCTGTATATTCCCACACGCAAGAGGACGCTGCGGCTATTCACGTTAGTACCAGTCATTATCAACCCTGGCACGTGTCTTTGAAAAATCCTCTTTTAGCGCAGCGACTGGTGATGTCAACTGTTGTAATTCGGATAGTTCGAGTCCGTCCGCTTCCACGTCTCACGTACGTAGAGCAGCACCACGACCCCTGGCCGCAGTGGCCACCTGGCCGCAACGACCCCTGAGTTGTGAGGACGCTTCTGTACTGATGCACTTGATACACTCACAGAGTTAGATCTATGATACACTGTAACACAAGCACTTGATACACTCACAGAGCTAGATATATGATACACTGTAACACAATCACTTGATACACTCACAGAGTTAGATCCATGGTACACTGTAACACAAGCACTTGATACACTCACAGAGTTAGATCTATGATACACTGTAACACAAGCACTTGATACACTCACAGAGTTAGATCTGTGATACACTGTAACACAAGCACTTGATACACTCACAGAGTTAGATATGTGATACACTGTAACACAATCACTTGATACACTCACAGAGTTAGATATATGATACATTGTAACACAAGCACTTGATACACTCACAGAGTTAGATATGTGATACATTGTAACACATGCACTTGATACACTCACAGAGTTAGATCTATGATACACTGTAACACATGCACTTGATACACTCACATAATTAGATCTATGATACACTGTAACACATGCACTTGATACACTCACAGAGTTAGATCTATGATACATTGTAACACAAGCACTTGATACACTCACAGAGTTAGATATGTGATACATTGTAACACATGCACTTGATACACTCACAGAGTTAGATCTATGATACATTGTAACACAAGCACTTGATACACTCACAGAGTTAGATCTATGATACATTGTAACACATGCACTTGATACACTCACAGAGTTATATCTGTGATACATTGTAACACTAGCACTTGATACACTCACAGAGTTAGATCTATGATACATTGTAACACATGCACTTGATACACTCACAGAGTTATATCTGTGATACATTGTAACACTAGCACTTGATACACTCACAGAGTTAGATCTATGATACACTGTAACACATGCACCAGGCGACGAATGTCTGCACGACACCAGGAGGCTAGTCTCTGTAGGAGTCTCTCATGAGTCTAGTCTCTCAGGAGTCTAGTCTCCCATCTGTAAAACATGTCCCCTGGAAATCTACAGAAGCACCAATATGTAAACAAGTGCTGCCACCCTACACGGGGTATTAATAGCGTCTACTCTAGACTGGCCGTGACACACGCTGGGTTCGGGACATGCTGGTATGATAAGTTCACATCCCCCGACAAGAGTGAAGACGCTAGTTTATGTTCTAACACGGGCTATATCGCAATAGGTGATACTATAGTGTTGTGCGTAATTAGTATCACATTTACTGAAGTATATTGTACCCGGGGGCTTTAACGTGTTATCAGTGGAGGCGCAACCGTCATCATATCTGACGCTCACCGTAAACTACCAACTGTAATCACTCGAGTATCTACTTCAACAACCCCAACATTGGCCCTCACAGGACACCTCCACCTACAACAACCCCAACTGTACCACCCTTGACTCTCACAGGACACCTCCACCTACAACAACCCCAACGGTACCACCCTTGACCCTCACAGGACACCTCCACCTACAACAACCCCAACTGTACCACCCTTGACCCTCACATGACACCTACACCCACAACAACCCCAACTGTACCACCCTTGACCCTCACATGACACCTACACCCACAACAACCCCAACTGTACCACCCTTGACCCTCACATGACACCTCCACCCACAACAACCCCAACTGTACCACCCTTGACCCTCACATGACACCTACACCCACAACAACCCCAACTGTACCACCCTTGACCCTCACATGACACCTACACCAACAACAACCCCAACTGTACCACCCTTGACCCTCACATGACACCTACACCCACAACAACCCCAACTGTACCACCCTTGACCCTCACATGACACCTCCACCCACAACAACCCCAACTGTACCACCCTTGACCCTCACATGACACCTCCACCTACAACAACCCCAACGGTACCACCCTTGACCCTCACATGACACCTCCACCCACGCCCCGGGTGGCCAGACTGGGAGGGCATGCACTTACAAATAAAACAAGTCGTTGTAGAGGGCGGTATCCAGGCCGTGCGACTGCTCAAAGGACGTTACACTTTACTCTACGACACCTGTTCATTCGATCACAGTCCGACCTTTGTAACGTTTCAGTCACGCTGTAATTACTACGCGAATAATATTTATATACACCGTTTAGATATACTGCCAAGTTATTATTATACACTGTCAAATTGTAGCTGAGTGAACTGGACTCGAGTAGTGGCCGGTTGAGTGAAACTGGTCAAGCTTCGAAAAGGTAACGAGAAGAAATGCATGCGGATTACCCCGACCAGCGCAATTACTACCACCACTACCACTACCAGTACCAGTACTACTACTATGTTCTATTTGTAATCAGTCACGTGTCTGTCCTCCAGGTGACGGCGCCGTCCGGTGTGACACGATGGTGTAAGATGAAGCCACTACACATGTACACGTTCGTGGGGGCGCTCATGTCCGCCACGCTCTTCTTCTTTCTCTACACCGTGCCCTTCTTACGTCACTTCCAGGACGCCCACAGCCTGCTAGAGCGCCGCTCGGGTCTTGTTGTCACTAGTCATCGCGGCCAGGTTGTGACAGACGTCCACAGTTCCTCCAGCCACCAAGTTATTGTCAACACAGAGTCGACACATGCCATCGCAACGAAGAGCCTACTCGACATACGTGGTGCACACCGTAGTGAAGAACGAAGCGTAACGTCAAAGTCGATTGGTAACACCGGAAATGCATTTGCGACAAAGCGTATCGGCGCCGGTGCGACGCGGGACATGACGTCATGGCCACTACAACCCCGGGTGGCCTGCGATGCTCGGACGATGCTCGTCTTTCTAGTCTGCTCGGCCGTGCATCGCTTCGAGCTGCGCGCCGCCATCCGAGCCACGTGGGGCGGAGCGGCGCATTCGGTTCGCCTCTTTTTCGTGCTCGGCCAACCGGAAGCGCGATACCGCCACCTGGAGGGGGCGATCGTGAACGAGAGCCGCGTGCACGGCGACGTCTTGCAGAGCAATATCGTCGATAGTTACGCCAACCTGTCATTGAAGACACGCGCGGCGCTCGCGTGGACCGTGACGTCATGCAGCGCCACCTATTTCGTCGCGAAGACTGACGATGACGTGTACGTGAACGTGCGAGACTTGCTGCAGGAGCTCGCCCGGATGATGCGCGCCGGTGCACGTCGGTTCATGATGGGGCGGCTGATCCGCGACGCGAAGCCCGACACCGACCGGAAGTCGAAGTGGTACACGCCGCGGGCGATATACGCCAACCGGACGTACCCGCCGTATCTCTCAGGCAGTGCTTACGTCATCTCCACCGATCTCGTTAACGCGCTGCTCGGCGCGGCAACTCGCCGGAAGTTGTTCTGGTTGGAGGACATCTACATAACGGGACTACTTTCTAGGGACGTCGGTGCACAGCTCATCGATAATGCTCGCTTCGCCTACACCAAGGTTCCGTTGTCGGACCCTTGTCATTACACGTCACTGTTCGCAGCTCACGAGCTGACGCCGACGGAACTGAGGACAGTGTGGGCCCAGATACACAGACCCGACTCGAACTGCGCCGGAAGTAGCAAGGAACATTTCCGGGCGTCGCACTCATTCCGTTAGCCCAGATGCCTTCACGGTCGGTCACTGTACTTCAGTGATGCTTCGTGCAATTGTTATGATACACTGCTATTAGGCTTACGTAGCAACCCACGAAATCAAATCTCACGTTTTATTGTCTCAGAACCAATTCCCGTCCGTCCATTCTCGTGTCCGGGGCAATGTGAATTCCATATTTATATGATGAATGCAATGCAATGTATGTGTGGGTCAGGATGTGAAGTATTTAATTAGAAAGTCAAGTCAAGGCACCGTGACAATTGCTACTGTGATATTTATCTGTATTCTGTAATATGCAAATATACCTTTTTCAGGTACAACGCTGTTGCAGCTTTGTGACCACTTGTGTGTACTTCGCTTGTCTGATGTAGCTGGGTATTTATGTTCTGTTTACCACAAGTAAATAAACTGCGTCAACACATTGATACCTTGATACCGCTGTGATCTAAGCTGCAGCTTCAAAACATTCACACCACACTACAGTAGTTAAAACAGTCTATAGGGTATTTTCAACTTAACGTGAAAACAATCAATTACCCAAGTTCACAACGTTATGGTTAATTAGGCAACAACCACAACGCGACGATTGACAATAATACAATTAGTCTGACACTCAGCAGGTTCAATATGATCTTGTTAATGTCTATGTAACTACTATCCACTATATGACAGGTTCAATATGATCTTGTTAATGTCTATGTAACTACTATCCACTACATGACAGGTTCAATATGATCTTGTTAATATCTATGTAACTACTATCCACTATATGAAATTTTCAAATTGATCACGACTTTCACAAATACAATAAAATTGTCCGTTGCTAAGGACAAATGTGCCACCAACCGTTGCTAAGGGCTGCACCTGAAATTGTATTCTTGTCTGACGATGACCTATATAAAACGTTGTTATATACAGTCTGTACTATGCCAGTTTTCATCACAAACTGTGTGATACTCATACTTTTCTCTAGGACAAGAAATAGTTTTATGGAAACAGTTTGTATATTTTAGAAACAAGTCCTCAATTTAAACAGTGTGCAATGGTTTCTATACAGAATTTAGGAATAACATAAAGATTGCGAATAACATTAAGACGATTAACTCCTGGTGGGATGTCGAATGTCCACAAGGAAATAAATTGTGGTGTTTATGTTAACTGTAGCAGTATGAGTCTATTTAAAATAGAACTGGCAGATATCTGATAAGGGTGAGTTATACGTAGGTTGAACACTGTTGGGCGTTTGATTGGTCAAAGGCTTCCTTGTCCATATGCCATCTGGAACTTGCACGTGTGATTTAGATGACAATCTGGTTGTTCAAAATACAATTTCAGTCCAGACAAAAAAGGATTACTGCCTAATGATGTGATAAGCTCATGTTCATCTCATATGTTCACACAAATATAAGAAGGCGAAATTAAATAAAAATGAAAGACGCTAAGGTACACCTCTCAGGCACATATTTATACATCGTGGTCATTCACAACTTATGTATACCCATACAAATATTGACGTTTGATAGGTTTTACTATAATAACCCAAAAGGGATAAATTGCAGTGTATCAATTAAGCACTGTAAATTACAGGTGAGTCATGAACGCTATATGATTAACTTGCTTTGAACGTAACTTTCAGCAATAATAACTGTTGTATAGTATACACTATTCATACATGCATTATATAAAATATTAATATATAGGCTACAAAAATGTATCATCAACATATATTCATATACAATCATGTATATACTGTACATAAAATTATCTATATGCTCACACATTTCTGGTTTATTAGAGCTGTAGTCACTAATCATATTAGTGGTAAAAACAACTGAGATTTAACGATAACTAAAACAACATCATGATCGCTCAATACCTGATTAGAAACAGCAACATGTGAGATTGCACAAATCCACAAGAGGTTAATATATAAAATAATTCTAGAACCTTATCATGTGAAATATAAAAATATAAAGGTTTCGCTAAAACACTGCTAGAGTTAGTCGGTGACATTGAATGGTGATTCAACACGAACGACGCTGCCAACAGAGAGGTAGTGTCCACCTTCACAACTGTCCTTGTCATGGTGAAGAAGAATGCCAAACTCAAGCTGAAATGGAAACAGATGCAATTCAGTATCATGTAAACATTTCTAGAATGGACATATTTACCATTGGCTTCAAATATATAAAACAACATATTAGTGGGTCTGCCAATTTGATTACCTGGGTAATAATTATAATCCATACATTTCAGTGAAGACCATATTGCAAAATCTAGTAACATGCCTTCAAACTAACTGATCGATCATCGGTGCCGACCAAGGCTGACGTAGACACAGTCTGAAAGATCGATCAAATATGTACGATAGTGTTAAGTTATTTTTATGTATTCTCACTTTTCTTTCTGCGAACGTGCTCAGTCCATGAAGCGGTTCCTTGCTGCGTATGCCGGATGACTGGTTGACACAGATCACCTGACATCGCACACAAGGGCCTTCGCTCTACAAGTGTAGAGACACAGAGACTGACGTGGCAATTATTCCAAACTGGCGTTACACCACACACCTACAGAAATGTTCATACTTTCCTTGTGTGAACTGCGGGTAACTGGGGTGAATTTGATATAGATAGCATCCACTAATTATCTTACGGTTAAATTGAACACATTTTTAACTAGTAGATTATTTATGGTGTCTCGAAATACGTCAAAAATTCTTTCTTATTACAAATAAAGTTGGCGTAAATACATCGATCAAATATGTACAAAATACAATATTTTATAATTGCATGGAAAGTTGCCTCAAAGTCTGTATCAAGTCATGACTGCACATATCTCCCTGTTACTTAGGTGACACGACACCATTAAGAAATGACAAATGCATTTTAAAACAGGACAATAATGCATGTCCTTATGACATCGATCGGCAGTGTCACCAACAACCTGCAATGACACTGAATGTTGTGACAAGACATGGACCATGTCCCCTACGTGTGACGTCATGTGTGGACACGTACAGTGAACCAGTGATGTCCGATGTGCAGTCTTCTCCACTCTGTCTCCTGCAGTGGGCTGAAGCCATCGACCACGAGGTTGGCCCGGAACCGACTGACCAGTTCACCTGCATCTGCAATACAGGATATTTATTGTAATGAATAAACCTATTATAAACAAATCAACATATGTGTTTGGCATTGTGTTAATGTTTCCCCCCACCAGACGGTTGACATCATGTCCGCCAAACATTCACGGCTTCTGTTACATCACTTCAAACGGAAAATAATGCTTACACTTTACTGAAATTCCTCCAAACAATGCGCCTACTACAAAGCCTCCAGCAAACAGATGACTGGAAGAAATAACTTGGACTCACTAAGAGTGTCGTGTGTGTGAGAAGAGTTGATGTGTTCAGTGAGAGTTCTCACACTAGACTCAGAGATGAGCAGATACTGAGCCTGGTTGGCCAAGGACAGACACTGTGATTCCCCTGCAACAAGGCATCATAATAATATATAGTATAGATGATCTTTCACATGCACACTACGTCATTCCAGGCATATGAAACTGTACTGAAATTAAACGAAAAACTTGACAAGAATAAACTGAACAGGAATACTAACCAGGGAAGTAATGTTCACTCTTCTCAACACATAGATAAAAGAAAATCTCTTCTTGTATATGACCTGGGGGTGGTGGTGGTGGGGGGGGGGGTATATATCACAATGTAGGCCTGGGGGTGGGGGGTATATATCACAATGTAGGCCTGGGGTGGGGGGTATATTTCACAATGTAGGCCTGGGGTGGGGGGTAAATTTCACAATGTAGGTATCAAAACCTGGTGCTGCTATCAATCATAAAATCAAGAGTTTGACCGATCAACGAACCTATGAATCAATTGACAAACCAATCAATCAGGACATTTGAAACTTCACATCTCTGATGAGAAATAATTCTGATACTAGAAACAGAAGGAATAACAAAGGAAAAGTTAAGTGAGGTGAAGGTAAATGGATTTGGGATGTTAGGACACGGACAAATCGAAAACAAGTCATGGATCAAAAGATATAAATGCTATGTAGCTGAAGACTTTACACAAATATATGTTTTTTTTTATGCAAATCATAAATCAGTCAAGTGTTATGATATTAAACCTACCTGTTTTACTTTTCTTGCTTCTCCTGACGCGAGATGCCGACTGCCTGACAAGTCTCAGGTCTGGCTGGTGGAGAGCATCACCCAGCCACTGGGACACGTCACTGCCGTACTCACACACGCCCACCCTGCACACACAAGTACACAGCCACTGGGACACGTCACTGCCGTACTCACACACGCCCACCCTGTACACACAAGTACACAGCCACTGGGACACGTCACTGCCGTACTCACACACTCCCACCCTGCACACACAAGTACACAGCCACTGGGACACGTCACTGCCGTACTCACACACTCCCACCTTGACACACACAAGTACACAGCCACTGGGACACGTCACTGCCGTACTCACACACGCCCACCCTGTACACACAAGTACACAGCCACTGGGACACGTCACTGCCGTACTCACACACGCCCACCCTGTACACACAAGTACACAACCACTGGGACATGTCACTGCCGTACTCACACACTCCCACCCTGCACACACAGCCACTGGGACACGTCACTGCCGTACTCACACACGCCCACCCTGTACACACAAGTACACAGCCACTGGGACACGTCACTGCCGTACTCACACACTCCCACCTTGACACAAACAAGTACACAGCCACTGGAACACGTCACTGCCGTACTCACACACTCCCACCTTGACACAAACAAGTACACAGCCACTGGGACACGTCACTGCCGTACTCACACACTCCCACCTTGACACACACAAGTACACAACACAGCTGTCTCTTAGCTCTGGGTGTATCAGTTCATATAAGGTTTCCTTTATCAGTCATGATAGTAAAGGGA
Organism: Oasisia sp. SBJ-2009; assembly: GCA_964017155.1. Lineage (NCBI taxonomy): Eukaryota > Metazoa > Annelida > Polychaeta > Sabellida > Siboglinidae > Oasisia > Oasisia sp. SBJ-2009. Next base: position 21,031,311 of record OZ024855.1, read on the forward strand.
CAATACAAAGTAAGTCTTACTCTTGTTTAGTTTGAATTTATTTAAAATTAAGAATCATTTTTCTTCTGCAATGTGGTTATTATTAATCCAGCACAACAATAAAGGATTGGCATGGCATGGCATGGCATGGCATGGCATGGCATGGCATGGCATGGCATGGCATGGCATGGCATGGCATGGCATGGCATGGCATGGCATGGCATGGCATGGCATGCGAAGGTAGGGTCCCACCTGTCCCCACAGACCCGACTGTTGCATGTTGTCACATCAGTGCTGCCCTCTGTTGGCTCAGTCAGAGGCACTTCAATGTCGTCCAAACCTGAAAGCATTGTTCTGTCCTACATTTCCTGTGTCCCCTCCCGACACGCAAATCTACCAGAAGGCACCATCTAGCAAATTCTAGATACATCAAACTGCAGTATATTAGTGGTGCTATCTGGTGAATAATAAACCATATTGAACAGAAATGAATGTAGGTGGCAAAATAACCAACAACAATAATTCTACCTCAACTTCACAGGAAGTAGAAACTAAAATTGGTGCCTTTGCTGACAGTGTATTTGTTTATCTTGCACCAGCATTTTAAAGATTACAAATCTTTTTGATATGTATAACATATACATCCTAGCTGATACATCGATAGATTAGAGTAATGTTAAATATCCTGCAACATACGTCTACACAATAGTACACATGCAGAAGAACAGTTGCAGAGTATCCAAGCATGCAAAATAGAGGTGCTCCCTGGAGACTTGAAGAGAGACCACTGCAAGAGTGTCCACACAGCAAGACGTTACCTGGAAACGAGAGAACCATCACGCCTCTCTCACAGTCCAGCAGGGGCTGCAGCAGACACATACGTGGCTCCCTCTTCTGACTGACACACACACCAGACTGGTTGACAATCATCCACTGTCTGTCATAGCGCAGGCCGCGCGGTTCCAGGGCCCAACGTGTCACCTAGACACCACAGACAGGTGGTGGTCTCATACTTCATTTTATATGCTTTCATTAATCTTACATACAACTCACTAATGGAGAGTAGTAGCAATAATAAATATTACTAAGTAATAAAAGAAACTGTTCCTAGTTTGTGCAATAACACATTTTTTTTTTTTATTACTAATAATTCTTGTTCTAAAATTAGTTGTGACAATTAGGAATATGCCAGTACAATGTAGGTATATCTACTGATTTATTGAGACAGGAAGATAACATCAGGAGTTCTTGTTAATTGTAAAGAAGTAATATATTAATAATCACTCAATTTAATAACTATTTCAGTAATAACATTTCTAGTTTAGGGCAGTCATTAGGTTTCCAAGAATGGTCTGGAAGGATTAGAGAACACACACTGATTTGAAACCAACATGAATCAACCATTGTGCACTGAAATCACATCTCCCTGATGAGTCAACAGATGAACGAACACAACTGGAAATTAGCTGACTCAAAGAATCTGGTCTAACCCCAAATTCAGTGCATAAAAAAAGGAAACTACCCTGGATAAATTAAAACTGCTCCCTATACCCAAAGAAATGCTATCAAGATAAGGCATTTGTGTGAGTTCTTATCATAAACACTGTAAATAATTATACAAACCTTGAACGCAGCACATGATTTGATTGGATACAGGCGTATGCTGGTGAGAGTCCCAGTTGGCTGAGTTGTGGTCAGCTCTCTCTGTAGCTGGACTGTGGTAAACTTTGTAGATTCCAATTGTTCTGTGAGCTTGACTAGAGATGTATGGCTAAGGCTGGCCTTAACATCATCTATGTGGAACAAACACATGACAGTGAATCACGCATCAGTATCAGACATATCACAGGAAGTTGTACCAAATGCATAAGGGCATAAGAAGGCATGTAAGCACTAACTCGTTCCTTCCAGCTGGTTGTGCGACATAAATTGTTAAGTCACTCATTACATCTACAAGTTAACGACATGTAGTATCCGATCAGATGGAATATTTTTGAAAGATTAATTGGCTTTAAGTTTAAACAAACTGCAGACAACAAACTATCCCATTTAGTAACACCAACTATACAGGCCAGGACACAAACTATCCCATTTAGTAACACCAACTATACAGGCCAGGACACAAACTATGCCATTTAGTAACACCAACTATACAGGCCAGGACACAAACTATCCCATTTAGTAACACCAACTATACAGGCCAGGACACAAACTATGCCATTTAGTAACACCAACTATACAGGCCAGGACACAAACTATCCCATTTAGTAACACCAACTATACAGGCCAGGACACAAACTATCCCATTTAGTAACACCAACTATACAGGCCAGGACACAAACTATCCCATTTAGTAACACCAACTATACAGGCCAGGACACAAACTATCCCATTTAGTAACACCAACTATATAGGCCAGGACACAGCCATGCCTTTCCCTGCTGCAGACACATTTTACTTAAATGTTATATTTTTGGGTTAATAACAGACGACAATAAAACCAAACACACTTGATACTAATAACAATACATCTTCAAATGGCGCATCTACCAGGATGGTTATAACAGTGGCATCATAACACATCTTTGTCTTTATGTAAAACTACACACAGGAAGAAGGACTGATATAAACCTGATCTGATTTCACAAGTCTGTATGCTAAAAACAATTATGCCTTTAAGTTTTACAAGGTAGAATCAAATCAGACGAGCCTTACGTGACTGATTTTCTGTAGGACTGTCAGACTGTGGCGCCATCTGGTGATCAACAAAGCAGTCGTTGATGAAGTGCAGGAGTGTGTTGGCGTCAGCCAGGGTGGACGTGTAGCCAAACGACACCCGTACCGCTCCCGTTGGACTCCCATCAACCATGTCCATGTTGTCTCCACATACGTGACCATGCTATGGGTGAGACACATAATGTCACCTGTCACATGACTGGGTGCAACTGATGAATACAACTGACAAAGAACTCTTACAGATTACTGGACATTCTTTGTGATAGAGTCTTAATTTAACGTCGCATTCTGAGATTGTCCAATTCAATGAAACAACATGCTCCAAACAATGCACAATTCCATATTATAAACATTTGTTCATATTATATGCAATTTTAAGAAACAATATGGGTGCTAGATGTATCATAATTGTAGCAGAAGCATAATTTATTAAATAACATCTCGCCAAAGTAAATTATAAACAAACTGTAATAAGTAAATATTATATAAGTACATATTGTGTATAAGAAAATATTGCTCATGTTGTACATACGTTTGTAAAAACACTCATTCAAGGTTCTTACAAGTACACACATTTTATATGGCAGTATAATTTACCTTTAAAATATTATTCTAGTTCTATGAACTTTCAAGTTGTCACATGCATGGCAAAAAATCTCCAAAATATTTATTATGGTATCATGAACTTTAACTAAAACATAAGGTTCTGGTGCAAATATTGAGTGGTTGGCTCTGTAAAAGATAGTAAGCATAATATTGTCACTGCACCTCACCTCGAAGTTGTCCTTGACCTGTGCAGAGGTCAGCTGAAGGTGACCTTGGCAAGCGCCCATATTGCAGAAGCAACCGGTGCGAAGATGAATACTATGGAGCTGGGCCAACTGGTCAACCTGTGGAGACAGGATCAGTCGTCACAAGACCATCCCATGCCTGGTTTAGATATGCCACATTTTCATATCTGAAATCTGTATTTCGATGCGAGATTAATTTTGGTTGGCACAAGACACAACTGCACTACCCGGGTACATTATAACAGTTCATTGACTGCGTGTCCCTCTCAGTTCTCTATCAGGTTATCAAGTATGTTGAAACAAATTTGGGGGATTTTATCAGAAATCTACCAAACCACCACTGTACGTTTTAAAATTTATGCTTGTGTCATGTTTTGCATACAAAGAATATAATTTTCTCACAATTTGTACATGGGAATGGTAAACATCACAGGTATATTCTGATTAATGGAATCGCATATTGTTAATACCTGTTTTGTAATAAACCTGATATGTTATAAGCCAGTAGAAGAGAGGCATCTGGTTGCCAGGCAAGGACAGGCGTGGTGGCGTCTGGTGAAGAGGTTCTCATACCTGGGCGTAACCAATGAAGGACAAGTCCGGGCGTTTCAAGTTGAAGGTCACAATGGCCCCCTGCACAGCTTCATCTTCAAAGTCATTGTCACAATAAATGGTTGCTACGGCAACCCCGTTGCTATGGTGCAGTGATGCCAGCGAGTGGTGGACATAGCGTGCCAGCTGAAAGGTATGCTGGGATATCTGTGTCATGGATCCTGAAACAAGTAGAATCACGCACAAACATAGTAGTTTGTGTGTGTGTGTGTGCGTGCGTGTGCGTGTGTGTGCATGTGTGTGCGTGTGTGTGTTTCATGCATGTGTATCATAGCCATACTGTACAGTGATTTTATCTTTCCAGTTACATTTAATGTTTGGCGCTTTAAGAAAGTTCCCACATTCATGAAACTTTCTTTAGACGTCAGTTGTTTCTTGAAAAGTCCCAGTTTCTTAACTTATTTGACACAAAACATGAAAATAATAAAACAATTATGTCTATACATACATCGTTTCTAATGTGCATTCAGAATTGTCCGCCAGATGGCATCACTGCATAATGTAGTACTACAGTTTATTTTGGGCTGGGTTTGGTTGAATTGAAGTGTCAACCTGTGGACACATTTAGCAGTTTTGAAGTCTAAAGGGTTACCACAAGTTGTGGCTTTTCATAAAGCAGAAATATTTATGACAACCTGAAACTTCTCAATAAATTAGTCGTGCACCTAAAACGAAAGAAATTATGTTAATTTATTTTGCTAACTACAGAGGCTACTTCCCTGATGGTGTGTTCTGAACCTTCTCTCAAGGTTGTCATTAAACAGGAATAAATTTCTGGCTTTTGTTAATCATTTCCTTATTATTTGCATCACCAGAAACTGATTGACTCAGTATTTGAGGCCCATATATGTGAACCTGATTGAACAGAGAAGACATCTATTACCAGTCATGAGAATTTTATGGGCAAAAATGGGTAATAATATTATCTTGGCTTAATTAGGGAAAGACATCAGCAAATACATGAAAATCAGCGTAACATGGACACAACCAATGACAGGATAGATCAGGATTCAAAGGAATGTTGTTTACAAGAGACCATTGTAGTGAGGTGTTTACTGACTGCAATATATTATGAATTTATGATACAGGTCATTATTTAGAATTAATTAGATACATCAAATCTGAATGAGTAGTTTGGAGGAAATATTTTGCAAAGGTTCTTTATAATTTGCAGACATTTGAGGCACCTGAAGAACGAGAAATCACCTGGACATAAAAAGCTTTAATAATGACTAATTGGCGTTGTGACACTTATACCTGGAGAAGGACACTGAGGTCTCACAGAGTGACGGTCTCTGATTCCAGGTCACTAATGGTGCAAATCAGCTAGTGTTTCAGCGTGACAATACACAAGGCACCTTATTTAACTAGAACCCAGCCATGATCTGTAACAGATGATGAGACACACTACTGGCTACTTGTAAGATCTTTCATGAACAGTCACTAAATCAGACATACACTGATCACAACTCTAGAAACCATGTGGCTGCATGGCTTTTATGCAGTAGTTGTAAAATAGCTGAATGCTTCCACGAGAAATCGTGTTGGTGTAGCACTGAATGGGTCAGCTGTGCGAGAGTGTTAAATACCAAGTGCTTACTGGTGTGTTAAGAGGCATGAGAGTGGAGTTCTAGACTGGATACATTCATTACTTAGAATGATCACCTGGATGGAATGCTCATCTACATAGAATGACCACATGGATGAAATGACCACCTGGATGGAACGACCACCTGGATGGAACGACCACCTGGATGGAACGACCACCTGGATGGAGTGACCACTTGTATGGAATGACCACTTGTATGGAATGACCACATGGAAGGAGTGACCACTTGTATGGAATGATCACCTGGGTGAAATGACCAACTGGATGGAGTGACCACCTGGTTGGAATGATCACCTGTAAGGGATGGCCATTTGGATGAAATGATCATCTGGATGGAATGGAACAATCTGGGTGGAATGACCACCTGTATGGAATGTCCATTTAGACGGAATGATCACCTGGAAGGGATGATGATTTGAATGAAATGATCACCTGAATGGAATAACTGCCAGGATGAAATAACTACCAGGATAGAATGACCAGTTGGATGAAATGATAACCCAGACGGAATGAACATCTGAATGGGATGACCATCTGATTGGAGAGATTACCTCAACAATATGATCAGATATATGGAATGACCACTTCGATGAAACAATCACCTGAATGGGTTGACCACCTGGTTGGAATGACCATCTCGGTGGAAGGAACACAACCAACCGGGTTGAATGACCATCTGTGTGGAATGAATCTGTTACCAAGGCTCAATAAAACTGACCTCAGGGCAGAAAACTGACCGTAGGGCAGCGTAAATAACCAGTGAGCGCATCCTGCCCACTCACCTTGTCCACTACTTAGACACACAACACTGACCACGCCTCTCACTTAGCGCCATGTCTGACCATTAACGCTGACCACACACTGCATAATCAACTATTTGCAGGAACATTTACCAGTTCTACTGGCGAGATAATTGCTGACCAGTTGCCATGGTTACTGCTACTAGGTTACTGGAATTGCTGTTTTCTGATGGACAGTGGCTGTGACACATCAGTGCAGTGTTTCTAGGAATTGTAGGACTTCTAGGAAGTGCAGCACAGGTATGAGATGGATAGAGGATGCCATCCACTGCCACTCTTGCCTTGCTTTTAACTGCCACTCTTGCCTTGTTTTTAACTGCCACTCTTGCCTTGTTTTTAACTGCCACTCTTGCCTTGTTTTTAACTGCCACTCTTGCCTTGCTTTTAACTGCCACTCTTGCCTTGTTTTTAACTGCCACTCTTGCCTTGTTTTTAACTGCCACTCTTGCCTTGTTTTTAACTGCCACTCTTGCCTTGTTTTTTAACTGCCACTCTTGCCTTGTATTTAACTGCCACTCTTGCCTTGTTTTTAACTGCCACTCTTGCCTTGTTTTTAACTGCCACTCTTGCTTTGTTTTTAACTGCCACTCTTGCCTTGTTTTTAATTTGCCAATAACTAGACACATTGTGATTTCACCTGCAATCGTCTGTAGGGCCTCGAACCCATGCCACAGGGCGACTATGTCAAGGAATGAAACTGTGCCGTCTTCAAATCTGAAACATATAATATCCTTTCTCTGTAAATATGTTCACTCCTTTTTTCTTTGTGTAATATTAGTAACAAAAATTGCTCAGACAAATTCTTAGATCTAAGGTGCAAAAAAACAAAACAAAACTTTTTTTACAGACATTCACATACATACATGTTACATGTACCTAGATATTGTATAATTATTTTGCTTTTGATTAGAAATTCAGAGGCAAATAAAACATTTTGAAATACATTAAATGGATTGGCACAATGTCAGCAAGTATAAAATGAGAACATCTGAAACAATAAAACGCGCTCAGAGAAGCACCCAACTGACAGCAGTGTGACAAGGCCACTGAGATCTAGCAGGGTCAGAAAACATCAGAAAACCATTAAATGCCATGGGAGGAAAGTTGTGAAATGGTGATACTAGAAAGTCTTTGTGTTGATCAGAATTGAATTACGTATGATTTTGGGACTGTTTCCTCTTTTGTCTCAAATATATCACCAGGAGCCAATTTATGTAATGAGAGAAAAACATAAATGTGTGGTTAAAATAAAAACCTATAAATGTGCACATATTTCAAACACGTGATTCACGGTGAAGAATCAGAAACCACCTGGGCAGAAAGGGACTTTAGAAGGAGACAATGACTGCCATATGATACCTCCACTACTTGTTCCTAGAGTCCAAGTCTTGAACAGTTCAACATGGGGGGGGGGGGGGTAAATGAGTAACTTGTTGAGGACTAACTGAGTGATGGTGTCTATTTCTAAGTCATTCATGGATCGAACCATCTAGTATTTCAGCTTGATGATATATTGATATGCTAGGCAGATAATATAACACATCACTGAGCTGTAGCAAAAGACTAATGATACTAACTTAAACCTTTATTATGCCCCATGTAAAACATTTGCTCAAATGAGCTGCTAATGTAAAATATAGGTCATGATAAATTGAAATAATTATAGTCTTTGTAGCATTACTACGGTTATTATCAGAACTAGTTTGACTAACAAATCCAAGAATGTGTACATAACAAAGACTAACAATATTCTCAGTAGTCACTTGTGATTCCCTGTCTTTCTCTGTCTCTGCCAGAACATGCGTGCGCATGCATGCATGCACAGTTATGATTGATTGAGTGGAATACTGTGTGGCTTTGACATGTTCGCCTGATGTGTTCCACGTGTGTGCGTGACAGACACAAATCACACGGGGCCAGTCATCTTTCATTGTCACTGTACGTCAATGAAATGTCACATTTGACCATCCACACACATTCAGGCAATCACATTCAGGCATTTCCATTGTTTATTTTCAGAATATGATTTAGATTGTTTATTTCCAGAATATGATTTAGATTGTTTATTTTCAGAATATCATTTAGACTGTTTATTTCCAGAATATAATTTAGATTGTTTATTTCCAGAATATCATTTAGATTGTTTATTTTCAGAGGGATACAACCGTATCTGTTCTCAATGGATTTACTTAAATAATTGTTTACACTTCCAGTCTTTACCACTCATTACATCCTTGCACACGACCCCAGGACACATGGATGACTCATGACAAAAAGTGACACAGTAATTGGGAAGATTATTAGACCAATACTCAAAAAATCAAAAAGCAGATTTGGTTTTGGATTTATGTTTGGTAACCTGATAGACAATGGCATGTTATAACTTCCTGTGAAAAGGCAGATTTGTATCTAGGTGTTTACAGGAGTAGCACGGGAACAGTGGACATTTGGCCAATGCAAAGTATCATAGCCACAGGGACTGAAGGAGTCTTGGTTGCAGAAGCTCTGGTGTGTTATCATTTATAACACTGTTTCCAGTCAAATATGTGAATTTGAACTAAAGCAAAGGCACGTGGGACTCTAAGGAGGGAGAGATCCCCAGACTATGGAGCAACAGGGACACTATGATAGCTTTCCACAGGGTTTCATAACATAACATTTATTTCCCAGAATTCACCTGCAATGACGTGACATTAACAGTGACCACATCAGGATGACAATTTTTTTACGACATTTAATTGCACCAAACTCTAATTGGACCCAGACAGTCTGCTGTGTTATTCCAGGCCTGGGCCAAGTCTCCACACAATGGTCCACACAGCAGCAATTTACAGTGATTTTTATCAGGCCTGCCAATTACTGTCACACAGTAGTTGGCCCCATATAATGATTTTGCAGGGATTTTGTTACTACCATTAGTATTCTCCCTGTTATGGTTTATTTAGCTGCACAATTTTTATTTTCTATTTGTCTAAGTCTGTCATCAATATATACATAAACAAGCTATTAAATATAGGCAAACATATGTGCATATATATGGATGTATAATTAGGATATATATCTATATTCTGGAATTATAGTTAATTTCAGTCTTTAATCAATTTAATTCAAGACTCAATAACAATTCAGTTGCACTGATCTTCACATTTTGTTTGGGAACTATCTTGATACATTGTAATAAGTTGTCTCGCTAATCTGCATGTTTCATTTACCTGAGCAAAACCTTGGGAACCAAAAACAAGTGAGACATGACTGTATCTACATGTGTATATATGTATATATATATATATATATGTATATATATATATATATATATATATATATATATATATATATTATGATATTGTATCTAAATTCTGGAATGTGTAAATGTTATGTAATTGAAGACATCCAGTGCAGACAGCAAGGCAGGCCCTCACCTCTCACTGATGTCTTTCCTGTTGACATGGAAGAGTTCCTGCGCCAGGGCGACCTGCACTGTGCCACCCCCAAAGTAGGTCTTCTCCAGGACTCTCTCACTGCCACACCTCACTAGCAGAGCTCCTGCAACCAAGACTTCTTCAAGTACACCAAACTCCTGCAACCAAGACTTCTTCAAGTACACCAAACTCCTGCAACCAAGACTTCTCCAAGTACACCAAACTCCTGCAACCAAGACTTCTTCAAGTACACCAAACTCCTGCAACCAAGACTTCTTCAAGTACCAAGACTTGTTCACCAACAAAACAAGGCAGGTAATCAAGACTTCAAGTTAAAAAACATCACAAAACAATAAATCCTTACATGTAGAGTGTTCCTAACTAAGACTTCTTTAACTCACATAACCAAGAGTTTTTCAAGTACACCAATAGAACAAGATATGTGTATCACAAGATGGCCGAGTTTAATTAAATTACTGCTTCTACTAGTAATGTGTTACTTGATACGATGTAATCATAATAAAATCTGATCCACTGCTGGATGAACTACAACTGTCACCAGTGTCATTTCCTGGAGTTGTACCCAAGATGTTATGTTGGGTTGGTTGGCCTATTGAGAAGATATGTAAGAGCCTATGCATGTGTGTACATGAATATATGTGTATTGGGAGTATAACATATACATAAGTACATAACATGCCTCCATGCACATATGTGGGCATGTAGCATAAAAAACAAATAAAAATTATACAGAGAGATAACATCTTCCCTAAACACATTGGAAAGTTATTTAGAAAACACACCCTTGATACACAAGAAACAAAAACATTTTAACATCAATAACAAGTTTTAGTGCTAGCCTCTAGGTGCAAGTGTATATAAAAATCATTACCTAGCCCAGTTGGAAAGCCAAACATTTTGTAGAAGGACAGGCAGACAAAGTCAGGTTGATAGGGTCCAAGGTCAAGAGGTGATGTTGCAACGAGGCCAGCAGCATCAAGAAGAACATAGCACTTTGACAATTCATTTGACAGACTCGTTCTTGCTCTGTCGATCCATGACAATGGGTACTTCTGTCCTGAGAAGTTGCTCTGTGCAGGAAAAGCAAAGAGACTGTTGCCATGGTGATGTCTTGAGGTGTCTGGAGAGGTTAGCAATGACTCAACCTCATCACATGTGACACACTGACCATTACACCCTCTACTGTTGACCACTTGTCTAATTCCCAGCACTGATGTGTGATTGTCCACCAGATAGAAGAAGCAGCCCCCCTCGTCCGTGGCAGTCTTCTCATTGTTGTTTTGGTGGTCCGTGAAGCAGAAGGTTTGTGCAACCATCTGCAGCGCTGCAGTGGCCCCACTCGTGAAGATCACATGATACTCTTGAGCAGACACGCCAAACTGCTGCAATATCCTGCAGGACAGACACTCTTTAAATGTATACAACATACATAATATATACAATAACACATACATACATACGTATATAATATATATATATACACACATGTATATACATAAATAAATATATATATATTATATATATATTATATATATTATATATATATTATATATATTATATATATATATATAAAATATATATATATAATATCTTATCTTATCAGCATATATATATATATATATATGCTGGTGAATGCAACTTAGACAGATCTCTCCATTGTTCCATTTGTGAAAGATATAATCTATAAAAACAGTGCTCTTAAAGACACAACAATTATTTTATGTTACATGTAGTACAAATAGTTATTCATATTGTTATATTTATGGTTGTACTACATATAGAAAGTTTATTTTTTATTTATTATTCACCCAAGCTGAGGTCAAAATTGTAATGCAGTCTGACCTTGGTCTGCTTAAAGCAGCGGTATCCTTTTAGGAGTGTACATATATATATATATATATATATATATACCCGGATAGTTGTTACTTATCATAATGCATGACTTTTTCTATTCTTCCACACTGCATATCTGTATACATCATTCATCATTATTTATGATGTTGGTGCACATATTTTGTAAATGCACATAGCAAACACCTACTAACTGCAGAGGAATAAGCATGTAAAATTTTAAACGAAAATTAATTTAATTCATGTAAATATATATACCGGGGTATATATATATATATATATATATATATACACCCCGGTATGTTGGGATGTATATATATATATATATATATACATCCCAACTCCTGTAACTGTGGTCAGTAACTACATTAACATTTGATTACTACAATGGATAAAACATTTTATATTAGCACCAGCTTGTACGACTGCAACTCTGCAAGTCATTACACCAGTGCTATTCCAAGGCTATATTTAAGACAGCACAGTGATGTAACACTGCAAACCAATTAACCTTGACTGGCTGCAGGTGTAATATTATTTAATATTAACCAAACAATGCTATACAACTTATGTCATGGACAAGTGGTTTCGACTACACAATACAACAATCAGCATTTCACCAAATACAAGAACATTATTAGAATGCTTCAGCTTGTATAATGCATCAAATGTTCTTAAGCAATGGAGCAGCAAAACACATACCAACAAAGTCAGTGTAATTAAAGACATTTAAATATACTATATGCTAAATTTTAAATACACCGAAACATTGTTTTGTAGTCATAAGGTTGCCTATTAAAATGGCTGACAAACTACTAAATAATAAAACTTTCATAAGCTGCAAATTATAAGTTTATAAACCATGAGTGCATTAACAATTGGAGCATTATTGTATCAATATGATATTTATCACGTTACAACTCCAGCATACTTGCATTGCTAATGGAACCACCCATTAAAACAGTATCTGATTTACAGAATCAAACACTGTTTAGGACTTTAGGTATATGGAAGTTGTGTCTTGGTTTCCTCCCTGCGAACACATTTCATCTTTTTTATAAATCAATTATTTAAGAAGAGGTTTTTCTTGCCAAACATGAAATCAGGTGATCTTCTCCGCCCACCAGGTACGCTAGTATTGTACGGCAGTTGTTCATTGATTAGAACATCAGATTTTAATCAAGAGAAGCTGAGGTTAAACCCTCTGCTGCCATGTCAAACAATATAGTTTACTCTACATTGGTCCATTTCACTCAGTTGTAGGATGACTACATGGTTATAGAGTCATGGGTATTTGTGTATAGTAATATTTGCACAATAATAGCAGCATGGCTAAATGCCTCCCATAGAAGCTGCGAATGCCTGCGATGGTGCTCAACTGAACAGATCTGCCAGGGCACAGGGAGTAAAGTGCAAAGGGCCTTGATCAGTCCTAACTGGACAAGAAAATCCCAAAAGTGACGTCATTACTTCTGTGCAGGGTCCTGAACATATGAAATCCTAGCCAACAAGATGACATTGGTGTAAAAGTGTGCATTGGGGGTGGGACGGAGCACTGTGTCTGTCACCTGTGTCGAGTCTTCTCTATGATGTCCCCAGACCGTTGACTGCTCTCACAGTGACTATGAGGGTTGCCGTAGACGTTCCGACTTAGGTCGCCATAGAAAGCATCCAGGTGGCGCTGTGAGTAGAGCGTTGTGCCGGCGTGGTCCAGGTAGGTAACACCTAGACATAGGTGGCAACATGACATCTAATTAGACTGATAAAAATGCAACATTTTGCATGACTTTGTGAACGTCAGATCTGCATAATTGTCAGAAATCAATATATATATATTGTGTGATATGACACTATGGAAATCAAGACTGAGGTTGTGAACTTTATTCAGTGCATGCTTTCTGTTAATAAAATGAATGCAATGCATATACTAAAATTCTACTTGCATTGTAGATTTAACATGGAAATAAACACAGAAACTTAGAAAGATGATGATGATGCTGTGATAAATCATACATCCACTAAAGACAACTTGGCTTTAGTGGATGATTTATGGTAACTGAATAAATAAATATCCCTCATGTCATGGGAGTACTCATGTTGCATAGTAGTTGTCATATTTATAGAAAGTGACACTAACATTGAGTTGTCATTTAAAAACGGAAAGTTTTTATCATGTATAGAGGCTGAGCCTGAGGCAGGGATAGGATTCGAGGAGTTTACCGAGGCGAATCAGTAAAAATGGTCAGGTAGCATCAATGTTACCGTCACCTTTTAATCGTTTAAAATATGTCAGCTTAGCTTTCTCTATATCATCATCGTATGACTTGAGAAACTCGTTGCCTAAGTTGTTTTCAAAACCGCCTCTTCCCTGAGATGACGGCGACATCGCCATTTTGACCAAAACAAATATCACATGACTTACATGTGCGCGAATCCTTCACAATTTAGCATGCAAACAATGTGTTACTACGCAACAAAAAGAATTTGTAAGTTCAAACATCCGTTGGTTGAAACAATTGTCTATATATACCTGCCATCGAAGACATACTAATTGCGTGATTTACACATTTATAAACACTTCGGTGCAATATATATTAAATACGAAATGTGGGACTACGTTGCTAGTAAATCGATAGGCGGAGGCGTCTGAATGCGTGACGCGTCGCCGGGACGAAACAAGGTTTGCGCGCGCCTCGCTCTGCACTGTAGCTTCGCTATTTAACTTGCATCCACAGTACCCTGTTTGTTGTGCACCCTTAGAGACCGCACCCCGCTATTCCTAGCCCAGACCCCCTCTACACTCACCAAGGTATGTTTTTCTTTACTTTATACAACCTGTACGTGTCTAACATATCCACAGCGTCGGCTGTCTCCGCCTGATCTTGGTCGGTGTCTTCCGTTCATCGTAGCTGCTCCGTCCGTCCGTGTGCTCCGTCTATGATTTGCTGCGGCAGCTGCGGCCGTCGCTCGCTCGGCGGGCGGCGCGTCCAGCAGCCGCGGCCTTTCGTTCGCTTTGCCTAAACAGTTCTTTACACGCATGTCACCGTGTTTACTACCAGTCCGAGTCTCCGTCCATCCTACGCTTGAGGTGTCGACATGTTCCGAAACCGTGTTAACACGCATTAACATGAACTAGTGTCGTCCTACTGGTTCCCCCCCCCCCCCCACCCGCGACGTGCTCCCACCCCCCGGGCCGCTGGCACCCGTCCACGATACACACTGAACACACATCCGTTCTCCCCTGCACGTGTTCCCCGCCCACAGAACCCCCTCCCCTCTATCAACGCGCATCTTCTCGGAGTACGGCCGTGGTCAGCGGTACAGTTTGCATAAGAAAGAAGACATGATTTTCCACATCGTCAAGTTGTCGACTGCACGTCAAGAGATGAGAATTCGCGGGGACAAGACGCAGATAAGAAACACCCTTGGACTTGTTGACATCAGGTTTACAGTGCGTGTGGGCAGTGTCACTGCCTATCAGTGCCTAACAACATGATTATAGCCTTGGAGACTTGTACAATATTGACCAGACGGCTCAGAGTCAGACAGTGGTCACTGCCTGGATGGACTCATCAATGTATGTTTCTAACACCTGCTTACTGGCCGGTGGACTGGGCAGTTATGTTCACAAGATGCAGAGAACAGGTAATTTATTAACTGGTGTGATTAATATGAAAGACCACAATGCAAACATTGTCTACATCAGACAATGATGATGTCTTAATTGCCACTGGGAAGCCTTGACATTTATTGGTAGGTGTTCATTATGTCTTTTCATTAAGCACCTCATTAAGGCTGGACACTCCTGTAAAGAAATGTTTGTTGTCTTATATAGTCACCTATCTGCTGCAACAAAGACAGTGCGAAAACTGCAATTAGATACTTCGTGAATACAAACAGACCACCTGAAGGCTGAATCTTCGGAGAAAGAGGGGTATGTGTTCCTTCCATGATTCGTTAGCAGATATTGGTTAAATTCCTTGCTGATGCATTCACCTGTATGATTGAAAATAGTTTGGTCTTTGTAATAATAAATGCCTTAAAATAACATTACATGCTGGTTGTTTTTTATTACATTTTATTTAATGTGTTATTAATATTTTGGAACTACCATCCCTTGAGCGTGATTTCGTAAGCAATGTTGAAATAGTGCCTAGACATTTGTATAATAAGAGAGAAGTTGTTTAACTGTGATGTAATGCTGCTGCTGTGCAACATTCCTAGGACCTGGTTCTAGGGGCAGGAATGTGAGTCTGAGTTTCTGACAGTATTGTTGACTTTGTGTGTGTTGTTTCCTTTGTCTCGGAACAACTGGCAAACAAAAGGATAGGGCTATGTTTGCACTACAAAACAACCTTGCATACTAACCGTAGATATACTTATCAGAAAACCTGTCCACTGTGTATAAATATGTTTAGTACAAAATGTTTCTTTATGGTCAGGTCAAGGGGTTTGTAGGAATTTGTTTTGATAACATTTTTAATGTTATCGAGATCGTTTTTATTTATTAATTTAAAGTTCTTGTGATTATAATTGTGTGTGTGTGTTAAAAACCAGGTCTGCTACACTCAGATTTAGTTTAGTTACATTAGTAATCCTGTTTGCCGTGTTCACAGTATGAATTATATGACACAATACAGGGAGCCCATTCAAATGGTAAACAGTCCATTCACCTTCAAAATAAGTTTGATTGGCAGTGTCCCCAAAGCCTGTACTATGCTATTATTATGTTTTAAGTACACGCTTTATTTGACCAAAGTGAGCTCATTCTCATTGCTATGCCTCATGTAACAGTGCCACAGAATCGCTTAGTATAATATCACTATAATCATTTATTATCATTTACTGCAGTGACACCCCTGTGTACAATTTCTTGTGAGATACACTGTGCCAATACCCAAGGGCCTTCTGGCTGCCTGAAACCACAAGAATTTCCAAGAAAATGTCTTCCTCGTCATTTGCTTATTAAATCATAGAATCCCTCGGTATTTAGGCATCCTGTGTAATGTGAAATAAACACCGTGTCATATCAGGGATGGTATAACACACCCAAAGATACATTGCAGCTGCTTCATCAGTCACAGTCCTGTCCCTTCGATCACTAATGTGACCACTGATGCTGTCCCTTACATATTCTATTGCATATTACCATAGTCTGCTCTCAGCTAGCCAAGGCCAAACTGAATGGGTAATGAAAGCAACTGGGTAATGGAAGAGATTCCTATCTCATATTCTCCTGCATATTTAGAGTTGGTTTCGGTTTGCAGTTTCCAGAGCTACACGTTTGTATGTCTGGTACTTTATAGCATGTGTTTGTTCTTTTCATGTGAAAACCTGGCCTGCTTTGTATTTTCTGTAGAATTGTGGTGATTAATTGAGCAGACCTTTGGGAGGCGTGTAAGTCCTTGGGCGTGCACTAAGTTGTGTGTGTGTGTGTGTGCCTCTGGGGCTGGCTGTTAGCCCTGGTTGGTTGGAGTGGGCCCCTGGGTGTGTCGGGGCAGGATACATTTGCTCACACGTGTGTGTTTGGAAGACTTGACCATGGTTAGTACAGGAAGTGACTGCCATGGTGTAGAATTATTATTGAGAGAGTGTTACTGGTAGAATACTTCAGAAGCAGTGGTTGGGTTGTTATGTTGCCCTAGTGGATCATTCACGGAGGATTTCTGCTGCTGCACCAATAATTTAAACCTATGCCATGATTGTATACTAAGTTATGGTTTGGCATTGAATCTGTTAGCTGAGCCAATAACTGATATTTGAGTAATACAATGCATGTCAGTTTGCATTTGGGACAGAGTTCCAAGCTATATCTGATGCTTTGCATCAAAAACAATGTGTTGACCATTATGTGGAATTGTGAATGCATATATGCAAAGCTGCTAGTTTAATTATATTGAAAGCTAAACATGCGTGTGTTGTTGTGACAACGCATGGTCATGGTTTTAAAATAGATGTGCGTTCTACAGTATCCACAACTGGTTGCTGGAGATGTTAAATACAAACACATCTGTGTATATACTACATAGGATTCGTAATAAAGTTACCAAAATTGGACACAACTTTTGTACAGTCAAATGACTTGTTGTGGTAATACACAATGTGGGAATGAAATGCTGTTATAATTACTTATTCAAAGGGTATGTTACTTGTGTGTTTGTGCTCTTGGTGGTGGGGGCTGTTGTGGCTAAATTGGACCTTAAGTTTAGCTTGTCTGCATGTGCCATCTGTTTGCTCCTAGCAAGCTGCCCTAGATGTTAATGCATCCAGCAATTATCTGTTACTTCACATCAGATAAGATAAGAAAGGCCACACTGGGTTGCCTCCCATGGAAATTGGAATATGCCAGGACAGTTCTTGCTGACAACCACCTGAGGAAAGTCTGCTCATTGTGACAGCTGTGGAAGATCACAATAACACATTCATGCTGAAATTAGCTGGGGAAGACACAGTGTCATGTTCATGCAAACAGAATGGTGACATGAGTACGTTCGTAGTGATGTGATGACGAAAGAAGGTACAACCAGTTTCTTCGATAAATATCCTGAGTAAGAATTAACAGTTCTTCATTTTCATTTGCCCTGAGTTGTGTGTCCGGTGCATCAATCCCTTGTGTCACTGTGGCAGAGCCTGGTGCATTCTGTTCACTCCCTGTTGCTTAGTTCACTCAGCTGTATCAATGAGGCCCTGCCTTGTGTGTTTAACAACAGGGGAAGTAGGAAGTGGTGGGCCTATGAATGTCCCAAGGAAGGCAAGATTATGATCGGATGAACACACACAGGTCTTCCCAGTTCCAAGGAGTGACACGTACTGTGTCTTGGGCACATCGTGGACTGGATTCTGTGCTATATCAAGAAGTTACCTTTTTATTGACTTCTAAGAATTGATCGTCTTTCTGATGTGAGTTGAGGGCTTCAGTCTGTGGTCCCTGTCTGTTGGTTGTAGATGCAGCCTCGGTGGTCTGACACTGCACCGGATGTCTCGGCCAGCTACATAAGTCTGTGTACTTTGTTAGCCAATCCCAACCCATATGGGACGTCTCAAACCTGTCCTAAGCAGAGTCCTCATCAGTCCTACACACTAAGGCCCCATCATTTCAAACTGTTAGTATAAGCCTGTCTGTGATACCAGGGCTAATCTCCATGTGTTACTTAGCTAGTGGTTTAGTTGGCTGCGATGTTGTGTAGTGTGAACGCCTCTTCATTTTGCTAATGGGCTGGGAGCCACAGAACCCAACTGGGAGAGATTTCAATTGGTGTGAGGAGAATCTCTCCTCCCTCTGACTACCGAGCCTCATTGCTATGACAACCCCTGGGCCTGTCACTGGTGTCAGCTGGACTAACAGGCTTTATCCATGTACAATTCTGGCTAACCTGATTAGATTACTCATTTATGAAATCATTCATTCCCAGCACTGGTCCCCCCCCCCACACACACACAGCTTGTGACAACAGCTTTGTGACATGACTGTTTACAAACATCTGACAGTGTGGTCCCATATAATCAGCCAACAGGGCAGAGTCCAGTTACTGTGGCCCAGCAAGCTGGCCTGAGTAAATGATGTGAGTCAGGGTTGACATGAATGGCTTGTCTCAATTTGGGTCTTTCAGGACACACTAGATTGAATGTAGACATTGACACGTCTAAGTATTAGTGATATGTTTTCCTTGTAAGCCTTCTGAATATTGTTGACAGTGTTACTGACTTATTGTATCACGCAATGTCGTGACTACACCGTAATACACCGGTACTTGTTATTGGGAAATGTGCCATTTGATGTTTACTTGGATCATAAATTTATATTTCTACTACTTTTTTAGAGTTAATCTGTTGGCAAGTCAAATTATCTCTTCAATGATTTTGTATAATTTGACTTTATCGGTTTATAAATATTCACCTTGTTTTTCAAATATCCATACACAATTACATACAGCTAGCTGTCAGGGGTTTCTGATACTGCTTAGTTACCGTCAAGCATTCAGTTACAACATGACATGGCATATCATTAACAGCCATGACAGGATATTCTAATGATTAGACCTATTTGGCATTTAAACTAATTCAAATGTCGGCTGTTAAAAACATGTGGTATCTGTATATAGTCATCACAGTATTACCTCATTCTATGCAGCGTAGCCATGGTAGGCAAAGGTAATAAATGTTAGTTAAATAATTGAAAGATATTTAATTAATTAAATATCATAAAATATAATTTCAATAAGTATCCTAAATAGTTTGATCGTTATATTACCAAAAACATCATGTTTTACACTATTTATGAAACACAAATAAAAAAAATTACAAAAATATGTTTGTATAACATGCTGTTTTATAATACCATTATCAGCAAGGTTACCTATTGTAAATTGCAAAAGTGTGTTTAAACTATAATTTGTTTGCCATGTAAGTAGTCACCAGTCATGTGTGTTCATCTGACTCCACTGATAACATGATTTATTACATCACTAGAAGCACATAAAGAATGGTATAATTAGCATTTTATTGTTATTTTATTACTGTTAAAATGTACTTTTCTCTTCCTATGAACCGAGTGACCTGGTACGGAGATGACTTGGTCATTCTGTCTGTCCTCACGTTTTGTGTAGATCACAATCCAGTTTTCCATTTTGTTGCTATCAGATTAGGACAGCAAATGTGACCTTTCTTATCAGCAAAAATCTTTTGTGAGCTGTAGTTGTGACCTTGTTGTATTTTTGTAGATTCACAAAATATCCGGCAATTACAATTAAAAATATGTTCCTGGTTATTACCTGATAAATCTTGCAATTGTCTGTCGGAGCAGACATGTTATTGCATGTGGAAAAACATGGACCGGCTGGTATAATTTAAACATAGTTGTAACAGCAGCTACATAATTTGTACATCAGTCCCTGTGTAAATCATTCGGACATTGGTGTGTGTACAGGAAAGTATTGATTCGCGTGAAACTAACTGACGTTTTACACGTGACCTTGTACCATACATGATCATTGCCCCTATTGTGATGGAGATGATGTAAAATGCTGCTTTGAGCTGTGATTCGTCTGCATGACAACCGCCAATGTCCGAGGCTGCCAGCGCACTTGTTGGGTAATAGACAGAGATATTAGATTGTGCTGAAATCAGTGTCATTATGCACGGACCAAACCGGCCATGCGCATACTATGCGCCTATTGATTTTTACGCGACACTGCCACGTTCGGATCCGTGCTGCCTCACAATGTCAACCTCGCCATGACAGCTGAGTGACCACCTTCATTATGTCATGCCAGTGTCTTGATGCTGTTAGAAGAGAGAGGGCTGGTCGGTCACCGGCTGGTCACATGTGTTAATCCATACTGGTAGACAGCGGCTGGCTGCATTCACCAGAGAACAGCAGTTTGAATGCTGTCAATGGTTTCTGTGGGGGGCGGGCGGAGTTGAAAGGTCTCCATTGTGGGGCAGGGAAACTGGCAGGGGCTGGGGGCAACTAGTGTTCTGTGACATACAGTTATGTTACACTTGTGTTATTATCCAAATTAAGATGTTATATGTAGTAGGATTTGTAATTGAATTAAAATGTATTCATATCATGGATTGGTAAAATGTTGATAACAATTAATTTTATTTTTACATGTGCAAGTCGGAGAAATATTAGTCAGTAGTCTGTGCTTACTACAGAGTAAACGGATAATTCAAATATGCCTGCATCTATTCTGTGTGTAGAATTATACCATTATGGCACTCAATAAAAACTGCATTGATTTGCATCCTATCGCATGTGCAGTAGAGCACATGTAGCTGTTGTAGTGGCAGCCACTTCCCCATTCACTGCCTCAGTCAGTAGGAACCGCACTCACAGCACGTGGGCCTGTACAATATGCCCAGCCATGCTCCTATCTTACTCCAAGATATCCCGGGTCAGCCCCATTTTCTTCCCCATTAACTAGTCCGTTATGACCAATAATAGTGCCATCTGTGAAGACGTTAGTGAAACGTAAATATGCCCATCCTCAGACTCCATCACTGGTTAGCCTTGTGCAGATGAACATGTCACCCAGGAAACCTGCTCAGCATCTGTGGGAATGTGATATCACGTGTGTGGCTTGGTAGTAGATTGTGAAGGATCTTTGAATGCGGCAGATGAAATCAGTGTGAGCCACTACTGCAGTGAGTACAGAGAGGCTGGCATAGCATCAGATACTGCAGTGAGTACAGAGAGGCTGGCATAGCATCAGATACTGCAGTGAGTACAGAGAGGCTGGCATAGCATCAGATACTGCAGTGAGTACAGAGAGGCTGGCATAGCATCAGATACTGCAGTGAGTACAGAGAGGCTGGCATAGCATCAGATACTGCAGTGAGTACAGAGAGGCTGGCATAGCATCAGATACTGCAGTGAGTACAGAGAGGCTGGCATAGCATCAGATACTGCAGTGAGTACAGAGAGGCTGGCGTAACAGATACTGCCTCCATGGCTTTATAAGATGCAGAATGTGTCTTTGTAGATTGACTTTAATTTGGAATAAAACAGCTAACATATACATGTTAAATTAACAGGTAAATACGATTATATTTTGTTAGAAAGAACACGGAGGTTATATTACTTTAAACCTCCTCAGTGTGTCTCTGGTGCACATTTTAACAAAGCAGTAATGTATTAGCATTTTTTTTTATTAATTTATTAATTTTACTATTATTATTATTTTAACTTAATTAGGAATACTCATTGTAAAATGCCTCAGAACAATTATTTGGATGAGGCGCCATGTAAGAAATAAATTATTATTATTACTGAATTTTAACATGAAAAAATTCTGTTCAGAAATGTTAAAACATACACGTACATGTGTAAATATTGGTGATGTAAATTTAGCAAATGAATAGGCTCTAATTAATATCCCGTACAGTTCACTGTACTTAATAGAATGGTACCAATAGAATCACTTTGAGAAAGTGCAAGTTGATTGTCTTAAGTAGTCAGATCCACTTAGTCTGTGCATTGTAATCCAGCAGCAATAGGGCATGCCTCGATCCCAGGCCAACATATTTGATTTGACAAAATATAAGATTATATTGTCTGCAATTATGTTAAGGTTAGTTCACTAATAAATAACTATTATAGACACAAACATGTTGGGAAATAGATGTATAGTTGCACTGCCATCTATGGACAACACTGGTTAATTAAATCACTTTACCATCCACCATTACTCTGCTAATTAAAACCCAATGCTTTATGAGTTAGCACTCTCATCAGATTCACTCTGTGTCTGAATGTCTAATATGGTACGGAGGCTGCTGTATGCCTCTCTATGGAAATGGCAAATTATATTTAACATCATACACATCATCCTCCTATGTTTGATATCATATTGTAGGGTGATACGAAAATATCATGCGTCAATGTAACTGATAAACAAGTGATACCACTGTGTAAACTGATATGCTTCCATTAGATATATTGTGACATACTGCCAATATCTGGTTGGGACTTTATATAAACCTTGCAATGACATTGCAGGGTCAGTTAATTTAGAATGAACCATGTCTTCTGATAAACTTTATGGGCTAACTGCTCTGGCCAGGAATCTCTGTTTGCTGCCTGCACCCAATCTGTGCTAGTGGTCCCACTAACTTGAGGTTACATGCCGATTAGTGTAAATGAAGTCATGTATGTTAGCAGTATTCCACCTGTAATACACAAATTCTCAGCATGTAATGCTGAACTAATGTTCACTCCATCTTCTGCCTTGAGCTGTATTTGCATCAGAGTCTTCACTGCTGAATGCCCTGCCATGCTACACTGTTTCCTTTGTACCTATTGATTAGGTGAAATTGCACAGTTAATGAGTGAGGTCTGCTGTGAGGGTGTGAGGAACTGAGCCAGGCTGGGTAATGAGCTTACACAGTTGCAGGAGCCGCCAGGTAATGCCACACACAAGGAGCTCAGCAGGAGCTCTACAGACCCAGCTCTCAGCTCCTCTAACTCTGACTCCTCCAGTGATCCAATCAATAAACCACTGCTGACAAAGACTGCTAATTCAAGTACCTTTCTGTATAACTGTGTTTATTTAACGCCTTAATTAATACCTTATAACAACTGGTGTGATTTAATTACCAGTCCAGTGGGTGGCAGTTTTAATGTGTAATGTTTTAGTTTTACACAGTTGTCACTACCATTTTATATGTGTTGATATCTGTCAAATAACAACATTTAAGAAAATAACGCTTTTAATGATTACCTTATAACAATTGGCAACATTTTTTTTATGGCTGGCAATTTTAATGTGTATAGTTTTACCTGGATATATTTTTATGTGTTGATATCTGTCCAATAACAATGTTTAACAATACAATAACATATTGTTGTCTGGATCGACGTGGTTAGTCAAACAAGTATAAGAGAAGTAAATTAAGCATTTTGTATTAAACCTTTCTTATTGTGGGTCCACATCCAAGCACAGCGTGTGCCTAGCTGATTGAATAGTAATTATTGTGTTGGATACCAGTAAACATAGCACCCTCCTTGTACAGGAAGTGTCTCATATTGAATTTAATAATTAGCTGTGCCTAATTAACACTTGATGCATCACTTGTGTAGAGGCAAGAGGTACACAGAAGTGTTGATTTGATTCAACTAGAAACTGATCAATAAGCCAGGAGGTGTTGGTCTGTAGTGTTTATCTCAAGGCACATGCACGTTAAATAGAAGACTTTACTGTAGTTGTAAGAAATATCAGTTATTTGTCAGTAAGGATGTCCAGAGACGTAATTTAAATGCTGCCTTACAGTCATGTTGTAGCTCTTCTAGTCCTATACAGGTTCCTTGGTATTCCGGCCTGATAAATGAAAACATTGGATTGGCGAAACACTATTAATGCTGAGGAATGCATGTCATTGAGACATAATAAAACAATGTGTGAACTTGACACAAGTAATCCTTTCTTTATTGGAAGCCAGTGAACCCACTTTGCTGTCTGTTACAACATATAATAGACACAAATGTAATTGTTCACTCTGATCCAAAAACTGGCAGCAGAACAAAACTGGTGTGAGAGAACTCTGTCTGTCTGTCTGTCTGTCTGTCTGTCTGTCTGTCTGTCTGTCTGTCTGTCTGTCACACACACACACACACACACACACACACACACACACACACACACACACACACACACACACACACACACACACCAGAGAAGGAGGGAGAGTGAGAGAGAGAGAGAGAGAGAGACAGAGCTAGCGAGGAAAGAGAGAGTGGAGAAAGCAGCGAGGAGAGAGACAAGGTGTGTGGGGGCTGGTTAGTGACATGTAATCACAGTCATGTTAGTGGACCAGTTCTTTCATTAATTATGAAGGCCCAACATGCCATGTCTCCCCAGTGGTCGCTGCAGCAACAGTTTGGCATTTCCCATCAGTACAGCCCCTCACAGAGCTCCTGCACTGATAGTCTATTGCCTGTAGCCATGCATCAAGTGCATTGTCATTTTTCAATCTGACTTGTCTCTTCATCGAGTTGAGCCTGCAGTACAGCCATCTTTGATCCTGGTGGTGTTGAGATTGAGGTGAGCCTGGGGGAGGCTGGGCATGTGTTCTGTTTGCCACGTCACGTTTGAACTTGTAACTAGACCTATTTCCTTCAGTTTTTTCCGCCTCTTTTCCACCTCTCACTGTCAGGGTGGAGTGGGAGGCAACGACCAGCACCGGTGGTATCCACACCTTTACTCTCAACAACATCCATCCTGATATCTGCAGGATTATAGATAAATGTTGGTTGGCAAATTGAAATTGAAGACCAGTTGTTTTTTATCAAGTCACATTCTTTCAATGGTCTGGTGTGTCTGGCCTGCATTGGAAGGCTGTTTTAGCCATTTAGTAGGTGACTATGGTTATATCACAACAAGTATATAAGTTTGTAGTTGTGGGTAATTGTTTTTGCTTTGACTGAGGCCTGGGTATTCAGTAATTGCAGCCCTGATGGTTTATTGCCTAAGTGCAGGTGGACATGTGTTCTTGTCTGTTCTGCCGCAGAGCTTAGGCAGTGGCAGGTATATGTACTGTAGACTGTAGAGGTACCTTAATTCACAAGAAGTTGACTCCCACATTAGTGAAGCAGTTCTGCACCAATGAACTCATTGCATACAACAGTTATGCTGTATTGCAGTCTTCAGTACAGTACACATATTACACTATTTTACAACACTGTTACAAACACATCTACTGTACCAGATTACACCAATATTACCACATAGTATCACTCTATGCTTCAACAACATTTGAAGCATCACCATTCTACTCTTGCTGGAGAATGAATTGTCATAAAATTCACCAAAGCAACAATGTCTGTGCACTGTTACCATCTCCATCTACCGGCTGTGCATCACTGCAGACTTATCTACATTGTGGATGAATGCTCACAGCCTGGCCAGGGACCTAGCCAGCTCTGACTTGCTAGGATATCACCAACATTTGTAACAAGGTTGAACTGCAATTGAAAGTGACTGTGTATGCAGCATGCTGGGTCTGTGTGCGTCTGTGTGCGTCTGTGCATCTGTGCCTAGCCTTGAGATCCTCCCACACATGTCCTGGAATAGACCCAGTGATTATCTCACTAACCCTATCATACCTAAGTGCTCTGCCTCTGCCTACGTCACTGCACAGCCACGCTGCTAACAAACCTATTACAAATGTCGGGGTAAGATGGACATCACAGAGTGTGCGAATGATGGACACTGCAGAGTGTGTGAATGATACCCGATGATCTCAAAGCTTGGACGCAGTGGTCCTGTTAACCATGCACTGGATGTGAGATGTCGAAACATTTCTTCAGTGCTAGTGTCACCACAGCGAGGGAAGATGTCAGCCGTGTCAGGTGAGTGATTGTTGGAGAACTCACAGTCGTGTACATCAGTCTTACCACACAGGGACTGACCCTTGTCATATCACTGTATTATCACCCAGCCTCCATCTGGGTGCTTGCTAGAGAGAGAGGGCCGTACGATCTGGACTGGTTTATAACATTACAGTTACGTAACAGTTCATGTTGCAAAAATACTGATCACAGTTGCACGCTGTTCATTGTCAACTATTCAAAATTCTTGTCAGGGACTTAGACCCAACAACAACAATTTGTTTTGAAATTACAAACAAATCCAACCAGAAAATAGTAGGTGTCATGAACTGGCAATCTGGGAGGTGTCGCAGGAAGAAATGAAAATTGTTCTAATAATTGTATGATATCTTTCTATGGGTACGACAAGTTTGGGAATTATATGAAAGATGTTAGTGATGGCTCCATGGTTTCACATTTCAAATAATGATGCACCAAAGTACGTGTCAGTTCTTGCAATCCAACATACTCCAGCTCATGGAAGACAACCAGACAGACAGATTTCTTTCAGATATCTTTCTACAGAAATGAATGACCAGAACTGACAATGAGTGAACGGGTGTCCAGTAGTTTTCTCGTGTAGTCCGTAATGTGAGAGCTTCTCTTGGATGAAGACCACCTGTGTGTGTGGGTCCACCTGTGTGTGTGGGTCCACCTGTGTGTGGGTCCATCTGTGTGTGGGTCCACCTGTGTGTGTGGGTCCACCTGTGTGTGTGGGTCCACCTGTGTGTGTGTGGGTCCACCTGTGTGTGCTGGGTCCACCTGTGTGTGCTGGGTCCAACATGTTTTGTCTGACCAACACTTCACATCGCCTCTGACCCCACCAAACACGTGTCAGCATCTCACTGAGGTGTTGGCAACAGGAAGACAGTGATGTCATTGTCAGTCATGTCCCCATGGCAACAGAACAGCCAGGCTAACAGATTATTCCCTCAAGGTCAAGTTTTTAGTTGCATGCAGGCGTGTGCTGAAATTAAATACTTTTTGGAATAAACGTGTTGCATTTTTAATTTGAAACCAAAATAGATGCTGTTAGGTCAAATACAGGTAAAATATATTCTATAAAATTATAGTAAACAAGGTTAACAACTCTGTATGATTTAGATAGTGCAACAAGTTAGAGTTTATAGAAAGTAATGAAATAAACGGTAACAAATTACATTAGATAGTGTAAATTTGCCAATATTTGAGATCTTAAAAATGCATTTTGAAGCAGATTAAATAAACCGAATACCAATTGCAATATTCCGAAGTGTAGTTGATTAAATCACTAACTCACAAACAATTGATACTAGCTTCTGGGAAAATCAGATACACCCAGTACAGTGTATTCACCTTAAGTTATAGAGACTGTACAGATATGTAAACTTAGACAGTAGATACTGGGCTGTAGACATGACTAGCATACTTTCTTGTTGTACTCCCAACAACATTTTGACAACAGCCTTGCATTGCTCAAACCACCTTTGAGCCGGTGCTATTTTTGGTAAATTGCTAGTTGTTTTTATGCCACTTCTTCAGTGTCTCCCCCTGTTTTATGTTTCCACCAGCGTTGTTCTGGCTCACCTTGTTAGAATGCATCGTCTGTCAGTCATGTACACGTCTCCCATCAGTCAGGCAATTCTTGTCATTCCATATGTTTTGCAATTTGCAGCAGAGGTAATTTTCAAATATTTGCATCTTCGTGTCTTGTTTCGGTTTCGAAATCGGTGAATTTATATATTGATGGAATGAATGGCAAAGAAAACTAAATCTTCTTTCATTGACATGTATGCTAATATAGTCACAAAATATCCTCAGTCTTCAAGTATTTACTGTTTAAAAGTGATATTTCACTATCCTGCAGTTGTGATTAAAATAATGTGCGCTAAAATAATAAATTAATAAAATAAATATGACAATAGATAAATCCAGATAACTGTACATTAAGTGTACATTAAAACAATGAATAAATTAATAAGATAAATATAATAACTAGATAAATAAATTATTTGTACATTGAATTTCACGGTCATGCAATGTAAAGGATACGACACTGAGCTAAAATAGTAAGTTAATAAAGTCTTATCAGTTACTTTAAATACTTAAATCTTTATTTATATAATTGCATTAATAGTTATTTAGTAATAGTTATATTTTTTATGTAACTTGTTGTAATTGTTATGTATTATGTACATTTTATTACATTTACATAGAGATATCTGTTAAAATATTATTTGTAGCTATTTACTCTATAATGTATACTTTGAACATCATGCCGAAACTTGCACTGGGAAAAAATAAAATGTTATCTTTCTGTTTCAGTCCCAGTTATTTCAGGTCAGAATGTCCCGACCTTCTTCAGTTAACATAATTAGTAATAAAAACTCCCAGGACTATGCAATAGTGAAAACTACTTTCATAATTGGTGACCTTATTAACAGCCTTTACTCTATCAGTGGAGATAATATGATTCAGTTGGAGGCAGTGCCTGGTCCTCTGTTGAACCTTTTCATCTGCCAGCCCCCATCACTGGAGGCTGCTGACATGATGGTAATTGTTCCATCAGTTCACCACCTGCCTGTCCTCCAAGTCCCCTTGACATTTATGTCTCTCCACTCACTGCCATTTTCTTCATATCTCTGCAACTGCAAACTTAAGAGTCTTCTATCTTTCCACGAATTGCAAGACGCTTCATTCCGCTATTCTCAATATCATATCTTGGTCAATTGCCTTGGCATGATCTTCGTTGATAAGCATGTGTATTACCTTGAGTCATTTGCTCAGATTTGCCGGCTGCGGCTAGGATTTTGACAGGTTCTTAAAGGTGAAACTGCAGCTGTGACAGATATTGACTTGACAGAGGGACGGGGGATAAGCTACATCTCGGCTGGGCGAGTTCAAGGATCTTGTAGTGTCTCTTACAACAGCTTATGTTTGTTGTGTATGGCATACGTGGCGTTTCCATAACATATGGTTAAACTAAAATGGCCAAATTCTGTATGAGTTACAGAAAATGGTTCAGGCTTGTAGGAATACTTTGTAATTGCTAAAACCAGTGATTTGTGCATGATGACTAAACGATTATGAAAAGTATCACAAGTTTTAATTAGGAAATATGGCTAGACAATAAAAGCCAATTACACAAAAAGTGTCTTCTAAGGTCAATGACTTAAGAAAGATCACTACAGACAATGACTTATGAAAGATGGCAAAAGGCATAAATCACATGAAAGATGGCAAAGGCCAACCATTTATAAAAGACAACTTGGGTGAATGACTTATTAAGTAGCATAGCTAAGGCCAATGACTTATGAGAGATGGCAAAAGCCAGTGACTTAAATAAGGTAACTTACGTCAGTGACTTATGAAATATGGTTAAAGCCAATGACTTATGAAAGCTAGTAATGTCAATGGCTTCTTGTGACAGATGGATATGTTCAATAGCTGATATATTTGGAAAATGGCCAAGATTGATGGAACTGGGTCTGTAGTCTATGAATCCAAGACATGAGGTAAAGAAGTACCAGTTTCAGCTGTGCAAGAGGTGGCATCATGGAATGGGGTGAAGTAAATGATATTACACAGAGTAGCCCATGGTAATGGATCTACAACAAATTTCTGGAAAGAGCACTTTGGTTGATCAACTTTGAACTTTTTACGTAATCACAATGCGATGCCAGTCAGCATTCCACTTCTAGAACTCAAAGCATGTTGACTATATACATGCCACTGTTCAGCTTTGCTAAGTAAGCAATAATGTCACAGTTCTCATGCCATGATTGATTTCCTGTCACTATTACCACCGTACCACGCAATCCAACATCTGACAATGTCTGTTTTGTAAAAGGTCTTGTCGCCCAACACATAGTTCTAAGATATTGTTGGATGATCGAGATGCAGAGTTCTGACTGTTGCGTCTGTGGCAGAAGTGAAGGTCTTACTCTGAATGTGACTCAAGTATGTGTGGTATGAAAGCTTCACCTAATCTTTTTAAACAGTCAACTTATGCCAACTGACACACACTTGCAAGAAACACAGATGCATGCGTGTGTAACATGGAAGAAAGCTGCTGCGTCAATATTTTGAAGGTGTTGCCTTTGTTAGTTTTGTATCCAGTGAATGGTTAGAGACATTGTGAAACATTCAGAAGTAAAGGAAGCTTGTTGAAAGTAATGAAATGGAATTGATCGGATGGAAATTAGTGAGGCAGTGGTGGTCATTGGTGCCTGGTCACCTCAGACAGAGCTCTCATAGTGAAATGCAGGAACACAAAACCTGTCAAATTGTCTTACCAGTAATGGTATAAAGTGTAAGTTGTGGTGGTTGCCAGTATGTACAGTTTGCACAGCCTTGTTGTGGAGCCAGGAGCTAGCACTCACCCAGTCTGTCAGCAAGGAAGCTGCATCTGTCTTCTCATCATGCCTTGTCTGCCCAGTTTGTGAGACACCACAAGGTAATTATATGTTCAAGCAAAACCAAATGTGCTGTTGTGTTGTTGACACAGGTGCATTCTTTGAATTAAGTATTTTAGTTGACATCAAAGTATCAGTGAAACTCAATATTAAAAAGTTGACACATCATTGTTATGGTGGAAGAACATTGGTAGATTTGACAGTTTGACAATAGCGTGGGGTGATATTTTGTCAAAGGGAGTTGCGGATTGCAGTTTTCCAGTCAAATTCATTATTTGTTGCTCAGCCAGCAAATGTGCTAAATGTGGTGAGTGGGTGCACTCGATGTTAAATGTTGTTAATGAAGATCTTCAAGCGAGTTATTGATTCCCTAGAAATACTGAAACAAGGCACTTCTGCCATGATACATTGACTGCCATTCTGTCTGTCTGTCTGTCCCACACTCACACAAGCTGTGTGGGGGGTCGACTCAGACAGCAGAGGGAAGAGTTGATTACTGAAAGTTCCAGGTAACTGACGCACAGACCACCTACCTCGCCGCACACTGTGGCATTGTTCTCAAGAAATACTTGTTCCTGTAAGTCTATTAATCATCTGAAGTTTCTGCCTTGACAATATGGTGTATTTACATCACAATGAAACACTGTATACAAAGTTATGTCACATACTGGGTAGGAATGAAATATAATATATATATATATATATATATATATATATATAATATATGCAAGTAACGAAGCAATATTTTTCTGACAAATAATTATAGAATCAAACAATAACACACAGTCACAGATAACACACATAAAAACATATGCATCAAAAAGTGGATAATATTCTCTGGTAGTATTAAATGTTTATTTCAATCTATAAGATGTAACT
Source organism: Oasisia sp. SBJ-2009 (assembly GCA_964017155.1). Classification (NCBI taxonomy): domain Eukaryota; kingdom Metazoa; phylum Annelida; class Polychaeta; order Sabellida; family Siboglinidae; genus Oasisia; species Oasisia sp. SBJ-2009. The sequence continues at coordinate 21,063,271 of OZ024855.1, forward strand.
CAGACATACGTGTTTCTTGGAAAGAACGGGTCTTTTTAATGTTACTACTAAGTCGTCAATTAACACTATAAATAAGTAATATAGAATACAACTTCTCAGAAATGTTTTTTATTCTACAAATTTGGTCTCAATTGCAAAAATCAGTGAAAGTATTATTTTATTTTAAATTTATTTATTATTGTACTTGTACAACAATTTGTATTAATTGCTATACAAGTAAAATAACAAATAAATTAAAAATAATACTTTCATTGATATTTTAGAAAAGAAGTTTTAGAGTGTTCAAAGGTAATTTCTCGTATTAATGTTATCAATTACAAAAGTGATTTTTTTAATTGAGACCAAATTTGCTTTGACTGGAGTATCCCTCTATTTGTAAGTAACCACCAGCCCGCAGTCAGCAGGTAGACAGTGCTAACAGCGGATCCAAAAAACTGCACACCTGTTGCACCAGGAAAGAGTATCAGTCTTACTGAGAGTTCTAAGTTGCTCACTAAGTGATTGACTCCAGCAGTGTCAGTGGCTCCTGGTGGCAGCCTGTGAGGGTCTTGCAAGGGCTCCTGTTACACCTCCAGGCTCCTCTGTTACACCTCCATTGTCCAGTGATTTTCTGCAACACTGCACAGTGACACAGGGCAGATAATGGGGTAGATAGTGCAGGGTAAGTGACTGGGTAACTACCCTAATGTGCCAGCTGATGAGTTCTGCACCAGCAGTCAAAGCAAGGGGTGATTATGTTTAGCTCCACACCACATGGTCATTATCTTGTGGTCTGACTCTGAGTGACCACTTGAGGGGGAGGAGCATCTTCTGTGTCCAGGCACAGACTTGCTTGCCTCAGTCAGCAGCCTGCCTCAGTCAGCAGGCTTTGAACTGACCAGAAGCAGCAGTCTACTGGTCAGAACACTGACAGGTCAGCTGTGTGCTGATGTCCAGCTGCTTGGGGCCAGATATGTTGTTTCTTGTGTGGTCAAGCTGAAGCTGACCACTGGTTGGCTGGAGTCTCTGAACCTCCCAGTACGCATCCTGACTGACCAGCTGCCCTGACGCCCACAGGGGCCGTTGTGGGTTCTTGGGAAAAGATCAGCTGACATTATGTAGTGGTCAGTACTGATTTGTCCCTCTTGATGTAGATGTAACACGTAAAGAACGTATGCAAAGACTGGTGTCAAGATTGCAAGAACCTTCAGTCTGTATTGTTCAAGCACATGAGACTGTTTGATAACTTGTAGAAGGTGTAAGTAAATGTACAAGTTTAGAGATATTTAATGTGTATACGTCTGAGTCTATTGTTCAGGCACACAAGACTTTTTATAAGTATAATTTTTAAAGATATATTTTTGAATAAACACAAGAACCTATGAAAAGACCAACAGCTTTACTTGTGTGTAACATTTGTTGTCTATGTATAGACTTATATGTGTACGTGTACACACAGTAAGTCTAGACACTCCTGCATCTAGAGTCAGCGGAGGCTCGTGTTCTCAAGTAGTCCATGTAATGTTTACTGCGTGTGTAAGCTGTGCGTGGTAGCATTCAGGATCCTGCCAGCCTTGCTAGTAGTGCTGTGTTTCACTACTTTGCTACCAAAATCTTAAGCACTGCTCTTGTTACAGTGTTTTGTAAACAAGTGAAAAGGTGCATTCTTACACATGACACAGCGTCAAGTCCTTGCTGCTGATGTCTTTTACACTTGGCTCCCTGGCAGACCTGTTCAGTCAAACACCATCACGACTCCTCCAGATAATTCGGCCATGCAGCAATTAATGCATAAAAGCTATTCATACACAAATATCCACCACGGTGTATAGCCAGGTACTCTTCCATGCTGCTGACTGTACAGGAGCAACGGTGATTGAATGCACTTGCCCAAGGTTCGCTACAGAGCACAGGATTCAAATCTGGGTTCTCTTCTTGATTGTGAGTCAAATACTACAGATTAGTGATTGCGCCACTGCGCTCCACAAAAAGTCATTTAAATGCAGGTGACCCAGACATTATTTGAGCTACAATACACACTGTGCAAATCATTTGAGAATTCTATATTTATATTAATTTGGCTGACAGCAGCCAAGAAAAGACAGCCAATCTAAAAGATCACAAAGAAAGTAATATTCAGTAGAAAAGGTAATGGATAAAAAAGTGACCTCATTGAAGACCAGCGACGGCTGACCGGTCTCTGACTGTCTGGTTGTAATGATCAGTGCAGGAGTGGCACTGCACAGTGCAAGTGCCACTTTGAAGACGCAGTTTGGTTATTTATAGTTTGCACTCTGTTGTAAGGTTTGTAAAACGAGGGCAGTTACTGTGGAAAATACTGGAAATGCTATATTTAGGAAATGTAGTTGTTTTTGCTGTAAGCACCCAACCCACCCCCAGCAGTGGGAATGAGCACTGGTTCACGTGGGTATGGAACCCTCAAGGAATCCAGTTTTTGTCCACCTGAACCAAGGAAAGTGATATCAGAAACTTGTTCTAAGGGTCTTTGGTGTAGAAACATGTTTTTAACTGATGTAGTTGGCAGGAGAACAAAGACATTGGTTTTATCTCAAAAGAATCCTGTCTATCAGCTCTCATCCTGTAAATATTCTATGTAGGGTTGCTGGGTGGACATTAGTGGATTTGTTTTGCTGAGACAGTTGGGTCATGACAGGAGTCATCTACACATTAAAGACTGTTGGGTCATGACAGGAGTCATCTACACATTAAAGACTGTTGGGTCATGACTGGAGTCATCTACACATTAAAGACTGTTTGGTCATGACAGGAGTCATCTACACATTAAAGACTGTTGGGTCATGACAGGAGTCATCTACTTAAAGACTGTTGGGTCATGACAGGAGTCATCTACACATTAAAGACTGTTGGGTCACGACAGGAGTCATCTACACATTAAAGACTGTTGGGTCATGACAGGAGTCATCTACACATTAAAGACTGTTGGGTCATGACTGGAGTCATCTACACATTAAAGTCACATTTTAAAATACACATTTCAAATTATCTGTAAGCTGTGCATAATGTTACATGATATTATTACTAAGTGTTGTTGTATGGGGTCAAAACAACATGGCAGTCTTTGGGTGTACGTTGTTGATGCATAATAATTATTCAAATATTAATGCGGTGGAGTGGTGCTGTTGGAATCAGGTGTACTGATTGTCAGTTCCACAGCCCAAATTGTCTTGTGGGTGGGTGGGAGATTAAACATGTGTAGAGAAGGAAAGAATCCGTGCTGGAGACATTGGCTATTAGCACTGACAGTGTTCACGTAGACTTGGCCTTCAGGCAAGACACTGCCTACTTCCGTGGGCTGTATTACGTTAACAAGGCTGGGTTTCACAAGGTCTACCAATGGCCGACACCTGGCTATGTAAAGCATGCTGCTGATGGCGCAGTGTTACCTGTTTCTGTACCTGTGTACCTGACAACCACACATTCTGAAGTGGGTCACTGTTTGGTGAGTATTTCTTACAATCAGTCGGTGAGTATATCTTACCTGCATTCACGTATTCAGACATGAGTGAATTTTGCGTAATATGGTAAAAGAGAAACTGCTTTCTGTCTGCCTGTTGGTGTTATGATACTTACCATCTCTACCTGTCATTGAATATGACTTACCTTTAGTCTATCTGTCACTGTCAGTCAGTACTACTTATCACCTGTCTACTCATTGGTATTGCCATCATCTACCTGTGGGTGAGTCTAACTTACCAACTGCCTGCAGCAACACATTGTCACTTGGGTGAGTACAACTTACCATCCGTCTGTCTACCTTTGCTCTAACACCGGCAACTAAATCGGTCAGAGTTTCTCAACAAGCAACTTGCATGACGATAATAGATGAGCCAAGTGCAGATGATAACATGGGGAAGTAAGTTGTGAGTCATTTCAAGTGATTGATGCTGTTTCCTTTACAGGGTATTTTTGTTTTTGGTAGGGGAAAAAGGCAATGGATTTAGGGTCTGCTTTGTTAGTAGCCAGGCATTAATCAGTGTCAAGTTGTCTGTACCGTGGGTCCCATGTAGATTATCTCTTCATCTCCTTTCCATGACGCAGACTTGTGTCATTGTTACACAGTTCATGTCATTGTTAGTTTGTCACAGTGTCATTGACAAGGCTTTGTGGTTCTGCATGTCATGAATATATTTGCTGGTCTTCTCTGTATGTCTGGTGTGGCTCACTTTGAGACAGCTCATTGTTTTGTTTCTGTTTCATCACCCTCACCGTTCTGTTACCCTCACAGTCCTGTCACCCTCTCCGTCCTGTAACCCTCACCATTATATCACCCTCACCATCCTGTCACCCTCACCATTATATCACCCTCACCGTCATGTCACCCTCGCTGTCCTGATCTTTTCCCTGTGGACTGATCCTTTCCCTATGGACTGATCCTTTCCCTGTGGACTAATCCTTTCCCTATGGACTGATCCTTTCCCTGTGGATTGATCCTTTCCCTGTGGACTGATCCTTTCCCTGTGGATTGATCCTTTCCCTGTGGATTGATCCTTTCCCTGTGGACTGATCCTTTCCCTGTGGACTAATCCTTTCCCTGTGGACTGATCCTTTCCCTGTGGACCGATCCTTTCCCTGTGGACTGATCCTTTCCCTGTGGATTGATCCTTTCCCTGTGGACTGATCCTTTCCCCGTGGACTGATCCTTTCCCCGTGGACTGATCCTTTCCCCGTGGACTGATCCTTTCCCCGTGGACTGATCCTTTCCCCGTGGACTGATCCTTTCCCATTCCACATGTCCAGGTGGGTTCAGCTGACTTCAGCCAACTCCTCACCAACGTCTTAGTAGTCTCTTATACCTCAGTCTCCGGTCTCTGCTCCAGTCCTGGCTCATGTAGTCTCTTATACCTCAGTCTCCGGTCTCTGCTCCAGTCCTGGCTCATGTAGTCTCTTATACCTCAGTCTCCTGGCTCATGTAGTCTCTTATACCTCAGTCTCCTGTCTCTACTCCAGTCCTGGCTCATGTAGTCTCTTATACCTCAGTCTCCGGTCTCTGCTCCAGTCCTGGCTCATGTAGTCTCTTATACCTCAGTCTCCCGTCTCTGCTCCAGTCCTGGCTCATGTAGTCTCTTATACCTCAGTCTCCGGTCTCTGCTCCAGTCCTGGCTCATGTAGTCTCTTATACCTCAGTCTCCGGTCTCTGCTCCAGTCCTGGCTCATGTAGTCTCTTATACCTCAGTCTCCCGTCTCTGCTCCAGTCCTGGCTCATGTAGTCTCTTATACCTCAGTCTCCGGTCTCTGCTTCAGTCCTGGCTCATGTAGTCTCTTATACCTCAGTCTCCCGTCTCTGCTCCAGTCCTGGCTCATGTAGTCTCTTCAGTTACATCCTGTAAAGTCTCTGATTCACTGGGACTAGATTCCACAGTGTTGTCACCATTAATGTGGGAATTGCTTATTCCAAACACCCCTCTCTTCCCAGGGCCAATTGGGGTGTATCAGCTTCTGCCCCAGCACCCTGCACATTGATCAGCTACAACAATCTGGAATTAGCCTCTAATTAAAAGTGCAATCCGGTGAAATTAATCGTGGCATTATAATCCACTGCACTGGCTGACTCCAAGATAATTCTGTCCACTTCAGTCTAAGATATAATCTGATGCAAGTTGTTTTTGAAGGGATTGGATTCTTCTTGAGGGAAATTTAAGTGTTGTGGAATTTGGCTTAATTCCGTTGCACTGAAGTATGAGATTGAATGGTGCTGTGTAGTGCCAGTCCTGACGATGTTATGTCACTGAACAGGCTTGATGCAGTGTTTTATTGCACTGTACATGTAACACATTTTCTGTTTTATGGGGTAAGGTGAAAGATTCCTGGTTTGCTACACTGTAATTAAATTTAATTTTTTATAGCAGTCATGTTTACATAAACATTTACTTTTTAGAAACCCAGAAATATTATAAGTAGGTGAACTCCCAAGATGAAAAACATCCATTTTATGATATCCTGCCTTTTATGGCATTGTTCTAGAGTTAGTAAATCACTTTATGATATAAAAGTAAATTTATGTTGTATGAGATACTAATTATACAGCCTAGACAGTGTTTTTAGACATCCAAACCAAAATATTTTCGTTATAAAAACGTAATTGCCCTTAATTTAGCTTTATGGTAAACACATTGTGATTATGTCATCATTTACCCATAACTCTGACATGTTCACAATATTTAACAGATTTATAACATAAAATGGTTATACCTTGCATAGCATAGAAGTCCTCCAACATATATTTTATGGATGCAAATCTTTCTCTTTGTCATGAAACTGCTCTGGTGGCTGACCTTGCTGCATCTACAGTTGTTGGATGTGTTCTTTACTCATTAAACAGGCTGGTGTTTGTTTCTGGGTTAAACTACAAACAGTAACTAGTGAAAGTCATAGAACAGATAATATGGATAGTTGTGTGTCATTTTTCTCTATGATTTGGTAACATGGCAGTTTAATTTTGTATGTTACAGATGTTTTTGGTTTTTACTAAAAAAAATTACAATTATAAAACAAGAAATCAAGCAAACAAGATGTTTCCTGTCCCAAGATATAATACAGATATGCATAGGTAAATGTCATTCACTCTAGCGTTTTAGCAAACAGTTTAATGTTATATTACACATGTCTAGTCTTACTAAGTGTATTACAGGCAAAGAAAATGTTTGTTATTCTCAGGGATAAAGATGCTGGACCCCTGCCCAAAGGGATGTTTAGAGTCACAGATTGTTCAAATGATTTATTAGTCACCCGTGCTTTAAAACAGTCATTTGAACACATACACACACACATGCACACATGCGCGCACACACACACGCTTACCACATACAAACATGCGCACACACACACACACACACACACACACGCATACCACATACAAACATGTACACACACACACACACGCACGCATGCACGCATGCGCGCACACACACGCATACCACATACAAACATGTACACACACACACACACACACACACACACACACACACACACACACACACACACACACACACACACACACACACACACACACACACACACACACACACACACACACACACACACACACACACACACACACACACACACACACACACATTTACTTTTATAAAGTATCAGTACCAACAAAATAAAAAGCAGTTTCTCCCTGCAGAATGTCACACAAATGCAGTTTGTCAAAACACCGAGCTGCTATTTGTGTTTGTCACATGATCAACGCATCCACATAAAAACCAGGTAATACAAATCAGGAATCGGAACTGAATCCGAATCATGTGACACGGTGGGTTACAAGGTTAGTGTAGCCTTTAAGTCAGGGTGCTCTTTGCACATAATCCTATTTCCCCAAATGTAGACATGCAAGCACTCACTGCACTGGTAGCTAAGTCTCTTAATGTGGCTGAGTCAGGCATGTCACCAACACCTTGTCCACACTAGGAACAATCAGCTTGGGCAAAGTCCAACAAGCTCTGTCATTGAAACCCAGACCTCACAGAAGCTATTGTTTCCTGTCCGGACAGTTAGGATAATGGAAATCAGGTGGGTAGAGATAGTGCAGTGCTTGGCAGACTGGCTGTGTTCATTAATTTGGCTCCTGTATGTAATGTGCTGTGCTCCTGTAATGTGTAGACAATACAACAGAAAGGTCACTGATGATGTCACCGGAGTGTGTAACTGGGTGGTTATTGGTGGCCACACCTCTCTGCCTGGTCAGATTTGATACCAGATGGTTCTGATGTTCATTATGGGACCGCATTTTAGGAATTCCCAAAATAATTCAAACCTGGCGTTTGACCAAGAGTTTGGCATTTATATCATTGCCAATTGACCAGTGAAATTTCGAACACAAAAAGTGTGTTAGCAGTGTGTGTTCATGCACACGCGTGCGTGAACACAGATGCATCCCAGCGCACACACCCAGGGAGGAGGAAGAAGAGGTTGTGGGGGCCACTAAGGAACTGGCGGTTGTCATGGCAACCACTAATTGAGACTTGCCCTTCAGGTAATGGGGCTCTAATCATGTGAGCAGAGAGACCCTTTGAGGAGACATTTTCAATCTGTTGTGATTAGGTTGGAGGGTGTCTGGGAGCTGTCTCCCTGTGTGGCTCCCGGGCACTGCCTGGGGACAGCTTCCCACTCATATCTAGGAGAATGCCTCCAGTGATAGGTCTTGTCAAAAAGTGAGTTAGTCTATGGCTTAACATGTTCACTAATGGTTATTGAAACTTGGCTGTGGCTGTCAGAGCTGAAGCTAATCTGTTTGTCTAGGATGAAACTGAACTGTGGTACTCAGACATGGCAGGGTGGACCTGGTGACAGACTGGCACATGGGAGTCCACACTTGGGGACAGTCACAATAGGTCAAGACCTGTCAGGGGTTGTGAGTGTCAATAAGTACCCATTTCTGACAGTGTGGACTCATTTTCAGAGTCTTTCCTTCCCACTGAATTACTACATCAAAATGTTAACTATCTGGATTAAAAAGTTGAAATTCCTAAATTACCACACAGTCAATTGCCATATTGAAATAATATATGATCAGAGGAAACGTACATTATTGATTAATGAACAAGACAAAAACTTTTTTAGGGTTTTTTAACACAACATTTCAGATATAATCTTTCATTAAAATAATTGATTAAAAGTATTGAAAATGGTTTGTATTAGATGTACGTGTGATTTAATTCTAAAAGTAAAACAAATACTCTGCAGTTGCATGTATTTCAGTTACAAATGTGAACTTGTTGCTGACATTGTTATGTAAATTAGATTGCACAATGAGAATGTAACTGACCCCCAAGTGAGGGGGATCATGCCCCCTTACTGGGTGTCATTGACACAGCTTGCATGTCATGTCAGTGAGCTGACATGCAAGTCATGACAATCTCTCCTGACATGTCATGTGACTCGGCTGTCAGTACAACATCATTAGTGTCCCAAGACAAGAGTGGAGACATTGAGAGTTGGTCTACTCACCCAGGCTCTAACATGTTGAGTTACTGGTGGCTGATTGATCCTATGTACAGTGGAATATACACTGGCAACACTCATCTAGAATACTATACCAGCTTGGAGGCAATTTTATAAGGATGGATATATATTATGTACACACACATACACACCTGTATACGTGTACACATATGCACACACATCTGCGCACACACATGCACGCACACTCATACACACACTCATACATACACTCAGATACACATACATACACACACACACACACACACACACACACACACACACACACACACACACACACACACACACACACACACACACACACACACACACACACACATACATACACACACATACATACACTGGCAACACTCATCTAGAATACTATACCAGCTTGGAGGCAATTTTATAAGGATGGATATATATTATGTACACACACACACCTGTATACGTGTACACATATGCGCACACATCTGCGCACACACATGCACGCACACTCATACACACACTCATACATACACTCAGATACACATACACACACACACACACACATACATACATACATACATACACAGACGCACACACGCACACACGCACACACACACACACACACACACACACAGACGCACACACGCACACATGCACGCAGACACGCACTCGCACACGCACGCACACACACACACACACACACACACACTTATATAATTAAGCAGTGTTTCTGCACACACTGGTAATGCCACCTCCCACAGACACAGGCAGTAGACACTGCACTCCACGGTACAATTTGTTTTAAATTGCCAAGATAATTTCTGAGTTAAACTTGAATGGTCATGTCAGCTAGAGTTTGCTGGTTAAAAGCACATGTTGTGACTGGATCACACACATGCTTAGGGACTGCTTACCACCTCAGTAACATAACATTTTAATTATTTAACTCACTTGAGAATCTGTTTATAGCAAAATGTAAGTTTTTTATAGGAATGTCGGCAGCATTTCATAGTGTAATCAACTGCCACCATTTTGGCTGTGATTCCTCTCTAGTGCCAGGCACTAAATTTGAGTTTTTGACAGACTACATTACATACTATCACACTTTATTTTTTATTTTAGTCTGCTTAGTAAGTTTACAATTGTATATAATTGGGAAGCTAAGTTCTATAGTAATCTGTCTTATGTTTAGCATCATTATGTTAAACAATATTACAACTGGGCCATATGTTCAATATTATAAATGTAAAGGCACGAGAATATTTAAGAACAAATGTTGAAATGGTACACCATAGATACCCTACAAGAGCAACTTGACATGTCATTCCAGGAGTGAAGAGTTCTGAGCAAACTTCCTTCTTTTATACATGCATATGTCACCGGAACAACCTGTCTATCAAAATAAAACAATGTCAATTTAAAAACAGTTTTAGAAAAAGGGTAATGCCACTTCTATATACACTGTAGTAGATTGGTGGTTCATGAATTACAATCTTAAAATGCCAATTAAGTATATTTGTGTTAACTTAATCTTACTATATATTATATTATTATATATCTTATATATTATCTTATCATATTTTAGTAGAGTACTTTTATATTAGCACATTGTCTTATGTATTTATGTTTTTCTTTTCTTGAATTGTTAGTATTTTGTCGTTGTTGAGGACCTCATTGGAAATAAGAGTGTGTTATCCTCAGTGATATTAAAAAACCATTATATGCTTATTCTTTATTTGCATCAACACTTGTTTATTTGCATGTTTAAAATTTTTGCCAAATATACTCACTTACTCACATGTGCATTCTGTTTGTTTACAAGTGTCATGTACCGTGATTTTAACTTTAGGCTAGCTGTATTTTTTAGAGAAGCTAATCTGCAGCCTCTGAGGTAATATGTGTCTGCTCAGCTTGGTGCCTGTGTGTCCCATCTTGAGGCCTTTCAAGTGGCACGCACACACAGTGGGAGATCTCCCTCACTTGGCTCAGCAGCAGTTTTTTCAGCGAACCTTTTTCAATGAAGTTTAACGGAAAAAATAGTTGGTGGCGCCATCTACTTAAACACAACTTCTCCTCCCAGACGAGTGGATTGAATTGCAGACTGTTGCGACTCTGGGGTAAAATGAGTATGCATATGTATGGATTTATGCGTGCATGTATATGGATATATTTGTCTAGCTCACGGCATTTCGAGTGCACAGTGCATCGGACTGCTAGATATTGTGCCACAGTACTGTTCAGAAGCACGTTTTATTTAGTGGAAAGGCACTGGTAAGTTATGATTATATGGTACAGTAGCATC
>OZ024855.1:21077024-21179524 GCA_964017155.1 Oasisia sp. SBJ-2009
TCTATTCCTTCTGCCTCCCCTGACACATCCGCTGTCACACGGACAGTACCAGACACACACCTCCCCTGCCCCACGGTATGGTATGGTTCCTGTCAGACACAAAATGCCATGACTCGCTGATGTAATCCCGATCAATCAATCTACACAGATTCTCTGATCACACCCGCAGTGAAAGGTTTGATACTCGGGAAGGCAAAGGGCATGGCAAAAACAGTTTCCCAATCTGCAGGCTGTAGTATTTATAATCTCAGTTGTCAGTAGGTTAATATGCGGTGTGTACACATTATACAAACTTCACATTGCCAGCGAGCTGTGTGTGTCTGCAGTGTGGTATATCCCTGCAGTGTATAACTTCAACAGGATGCATGACTGTTGAGAAAGGATGCTGTTTAGGTAATTTTCACATCAGAATATAATTAAAGGAACTATTTAAATACACTGTTTCTTTCTATGTTCACAATTTCACAATCACCATACAACACATACTTACTTATGTTTACATGTTTCCTACAAAACATAACTGATTAATTTTATTTGATTAGAAACAAGTAATGAAATAACAAGACCTCCCTCATTGCCAGTTAAAGGGAGGGTGATGGCGCCATTGTTCTTGTCATTGCTACCATTGTGTTAGTTGCCTCCATTTGCCTTCACATTTCAGCACCACACCTTTGACATGTCGACCAAACATTCCCAACAGTAATTTCATTAGGGTATCTTTTGTACCCCCAGGTATTATTTGATGTCTCTTAATGTATTCTTTCTTTCTTTGATTCCGATGTTCTCAAGTTTAACAAATTACATTGTTCCATCAAGTGCGAAGGGAAACCTTTATCTAATCCCTTCCAGTTACTAGATAAAAACAGCAGTTTCTGGATCACTCCATATCGTTTGACCCTGGACTGATTCAGCTAGTTGAGTGTTTTACTGCCATCTCTGGACCCTGTGAAATGAGACACCAGATCTCCTTGCTGTGTCACAGGTTTAGTTCCCCCAGTTAAGCACAAGCATGCTCAGCCATGCAGGTGCATGTGCCTATCTCAGATGACGTATCATTACAGGAAACTGTCATTTATCATTTCCACAAGTTTTTCACAGTCACCTTAGGCGTGAATTTAGAATCACATGCTGGCCACTCCACTTAGCTCTCGTGGTCAATACTTCCACTGTTCGCTGGCCATTGTGATGCAAACATATCAGGTCATTAATGCATGTTATTATTCTCTCTGATTTATCCAGATGTAGATTCACGTGCCAAGTCTAGTATGCATGTCCTGGAAATTTATAAGTTTTTTTTGATATTATTCATGATGGTTTAACGTGCTCCAGCTGAAATTATCCATGAATAGATATTTCGGTTTAATAGCTTCGATTAGTAGGGAGCAAGCACACATTCTTCCAGCCATGTGGCGTCTCAGGTAAATTGATGTAAGGCCTTGTCCTGATATTGGTCCAGTTATTATTAACATATGCCTATAACTTATATATTATTATTAACATCTACTTATAACTTGTAGTTATTTATAATCAAACTAAATACCTGTAATAACAGTAAACATGGCACTGACATTAACCATGAACTCACAAACTGGCTGTGACAACACAGAGGCCCTGGGAAGAGGGGAGGGCAGTGAATCCTAGGAGGCCACCCCCTGTGGACCAAAGAAGCAGTAAATGTCAGGGTCAAAGGGCCCTAGTTGATGACTTTCATCTTGTACATGATGAGGTCAGTGGTTCTGGTTTGTTGGGTGCCTCCCTCCCTCTCCCCTCCTTGGCTCCCTCCTCCCTTGAACAGCCCAACCTGTCATGGTCTAGCACCAAGAGAAGATGAGAACAGGCGCCTAGAACAGGCTGCCGTCCGTCATAAGTCCAAAAGGAAAGTAGCCTGTACCAAGACAAGAACCTGACTAAGGCTGTGTTATTTGGTAAACATTAAGAGGAAAAAGTTACGTATTTAAACAGTTCCACATTATCTCAAATAAGGTGGCATAATTAATAGAATATATTTTGTAACGAGTGTCACAAATGTTAAGTAATATAACATTATTGAGTTGCATTTTGTGTGTGTTTGTGTGTGAGCGCGCGCCCATTTCATGACAATATTTTTATTTTTTTTATTTTTCCTTCCAGGTTTTGTCAATGTACATTAATTGAACAAAAAGTTGTGATTTTGCCTACTGCTTATGTATTTTAAAACACACAATATTATAACACAAAAGCACAGAATAAAGCAGTGTGTAAAACAATAATCGTAATAACCATTTACTTTTTACTTACTTTTTGGTGTTATGTTTTGCTAAGTATATACCACGGTCTAGATTAATAATAACAACAATAACAATAACATAACTTCTTCACAACAACTCAAAAGGATTGATCAATTTCAAAATGCAACCACACGAGGAGCTCCCTCTCCACAGACGACCTTGTCTCTCCACAGACGACCTTGTCTCTCCACAGACGACCTTGTCTCTCCACAGACGACCTTGTCTCTCCACAGACGACCTTGTCTCTCCACAGACGACCTTGTCTCTCCACAGACGACCTTGTCTCTCCACAGGCGACCTTGTCTCCCACAGGCGACCTTGTCTCTCCACAGGCGACCTTGTCTCTCCACAGGCGACCTTGTCTCCCACAGTTGACCTTGTCTCCCACAGGCGACCTTGTCTCTCACAGTTGACCTTGTCTTTCCACAGGCGACCTTGTCTCCCCACAGTTGACCTTGTCTCCCACAGGCGACCTTGTCTCCCACAGTTGACCTTGTCTCCCACAGGCGACCTTGTCTCCCACAGTTGACCTTGTCTCCCACAGTTGACCTTGTCTCCCACAGTTGACCTTGTCTCCCACAGTTGACCTTGTCTCCCACAGTTGACCTTGTCTCTCCTCCTCTCACAGGGAGGCTACTGGACCATGCACTGACAGCAGCCATGCTGTGAAGTCACTGCATCATGTGGATTGCTCATTCCTGTCATGTCGCTGTCTAACAAGCGTTTTTGTGCACGTATTGATCCTCCACCAAGATGGTAACAAAGGTCCTAGGGGAATTGATTCAGTGCCTCAATAGCATTGATGTTATTCCACAGATGTGGGTCCTAATCTTGCCCTTTATGGATGTCCACAGTTCTCAGTAGCCATGTAATGGTGCAGCAGTGCACTAGTCTCCTGCTAGTTGGGTAATCAATGCAGATAGGTGTATTTATAGACATCTATCATTTGATCAATTAACACACTTTGCTGTGGTGGACCTGAAGATTGTCCAGTCGCCACAAGGATGACAGGAGTTTATCATGCAAACGTTTTGTGACATGAAATTGTTATGAATGATATCATAAGTTTAAGTGGATGAAACCAGCAGGATGTTGTGAGATGTGTGACAGCTGTAGATGGACAGTTAGTGAACTAGTGAATTGTTATGATCCATGAAAGATTTGAAGACTTGTGATGAGTGAGAAGGTGCCTGTGTCAATAACCAGTTTGTCAGAATGTGTTAAGAACTAGGCCTCATCCCCAGCCAGCCACCAGGTAGAGGCTGGCCTGGTGGTACAGGTCAGCCGCAGTCAGCGGCAGTGACTGAAGTGTACAGTACAGAGAACTGGGTTGTAAATCAGAATAATGCCCTGGTTCCTGCAATAAATCATTACAGGCCATAATGATAATCACATGTAACAACTTGTCCAGTCTCAGGTGTACTTGGAAACTCCTCGTAACCCGGTACGCAATCTGCTACAATTTCTGATGGTATACTGCATCCGAGACTTGTGAATCACACGCCACGCATACTGCACACCACTGATGGTTGTTTATGACGACAGTTCATACTGTGTGGTTTGTAATGACTCTGAAGGATTAAGGTCATGCAAATAATACGACGACGTGTCTAATGACTTCACAGAGAATCAGCATTTTTATTTATCTGATCATATAAAAACGGTATAATAGTATGTACAGATTTAGTTAATTAATAATCTCCAGTGCATATGATAACTATTTATATTGATATTGATCTGCAACATACAGCTGTTGTACTATGTCAAATCATATTGATTTATAACATTAATTCACTTAAGTTAATAAAACTTATTATGTATAATAAATAATAATATGAACATTTATATAACACCCTTATCAGCCTAAGCTGCTCAAAGGCACCAAACAGATTTGATCATTAAAACATGTCACAAATACTACAGGTGTATGTAAAATTGGTATTTAGATCAATAATAAATCTTGACCACTTTGTAATGCCTTGACGTCACCCATATGCCTCTGTGGAATCTGTATGGGCAATATGTATCCCACTGTCGGAGTTCACTGAAGTCTATGGATCTAACTCATCATTGCAATTTACCGCCAATAAATATATCGTCTGCGATTTTCACTCAGTAAAATGCATCGCTGGTGTGACTTAATGGCTCTAGGTGCCACTGATGCACGTGACCTTTGACCCAAGCTCCTGAATCTTGTGTTATAGAGATTGTGTGTAGGAGAGTATAAGCAGGTGTACACTATGGTGTCCTATTCCGATGTTGCGGTGCAGTGGAGTCTTGGTTTCAATGTTGATGTCAGATGCCGGATATATTCGGAATTGCTGGAAGCTGCATGTATCTGAGATGGGTGGAAATGAACCGTGGGTGAAGGATTATATACTGTTATATTATGTAACTTTATCCTGTACAGGATGATACATTTGAGGCGATGTACAATGGAACCTCCCATTAGGGTCACCTCAATAATGTAGTCACCTGTCAATTAAGATCAGGCCAGAATACGCCCAGGTTATTTCTGTAATTGTAAAAAGGGGGACATTCATTAGTATTGTCACGTTACCATTCAGGCCAGTTGTGGCAGACCTTAATAGTGTCATTTCTCTGTGTGTACTAACTAAACTAACTCATGGGTTGAAAATATGAAGTGAAAATGTGAAGTTTATGAAATATGCAGCATGCAATTTACAAAAAAGTTTTGTAGATAATACTAGATTTATCTGAGCATCTTCTGCATGGGACCTTCTCCATTGCAATACAGTATATCCAGACTGACATGAACCTTGTGACACACGGCTGGGTCTAAGGTTACCAGCGTCTATGGCCAGAGTCGTTGGTGAACAGATTCCTCCCAAATCAGGGCTGCAGATTAGCTGCAGATTAGTTGGAATGCCACAGCCACCAGATTAGACTGAGATAATCTACTTAGTACATGTCTCTGAAGGTTGATACTAATCCAAGTAGAAGGGGCTGAATGCAGTGGACTTGAACTAATCACATGTTCAAGTGCAGCTTCTTTGCTCATCCAGTTGTCCATTGTGCCAATCTCCCTGCTGAGGGAGATTTATGACGGTGGGTTTGGGGGTCTGGGAAGGCAGATTTATACGGAGCAATTGGTCAGCATTATCTTCTGGCTGAACGGATGTTGATGAATGTGTTATCTGCAAAATGGTTGTGACTAATCTAAATTGTTCTGGATTCATGAGCATTGACATAAATTGTTATCAGTGAGATGTCGCAGTTGTCCATGTGTGTGTGCATGTGTGTGTATTTGTGTGTGCACATTTGAAGAAGTCTGATCTTAATAATAATTCCAGCAGTGAGTGTGAGTGATGGTGTCTTGTGGTGCTATGCACCATCCATCATGACAGACCTTGTTGCAGCACAGGACACGATGCAAGATGGATTCCTCAGCATGCATTCAGGTGTCAGCTTCTTGCATCCTTGGAACAAGAACTGAGCAGGTGTTGGCTGATGCACGATTCAAACTGTGCCATGTCCCACTAAACCAGTGTTCCCTCTTCAGCCATTATCCCACTTCTGGGTGCGCATTCCTTGGACAGGGAGAGAACTGGAGCCATTGGTGCGGAGAGTTGAGCTCACTGACCCAGTGACATGAGAGAGACTGAGACTGTGAGCCTGTAGCCAGACTAATGCACAGATAAAGACAAGTTAATAGCACACAGGTTGCCAGGCAGGATAACCCGTTCACTTGTCAAATGACGCAAATGCTCCTGATAGGGATAGGGAGATAGAGGGGAAGGAGGGAGGTGGTAGAAAGTGGGCTGGGGCTTATCTTCCCTTGCTCAGATGTGTGCCGGGGCCACATGTAAGCTTTTAACCTGAACTGCAGAGACTCAGAGAGAGCTGTAAGGTCACTGTGCCACAGACCATGCAGATAGGGCGGTCCACCACACTGGCAGTCAGCCGTTATATAATAGCATCTTGAAGTGACTACAAAGGGAGAAGACACAGTTCACAGCAGGTTGCAGCGGTAAATATCATTACATTATCATAGTTCATCGCATTGAATAATTCATGCCAAACATTGGTTATTAGAGGTATTTTGAAGATACCTTGATGTGGGCCTTGGCAGAATTTTTGTTGTGCGCTGACACTGACACTGACACTGACGATGAAGAAACTGAAAGAGAACAGATTAAAAAAAAATAATGTATAATTACATTCTGTAATAATAATTCTAATGGCAACATACATAAACCATTTATCAAGTTTTGTTCATTGTAGATGGAGCAGACCACTGTAAACAGTTGTAATTGTCATTGTTTGTGTCTGCAGTGCAAACACAAATGTTACATAGTGTGTAATAAGAATAATTATTTGACCACATTGACAAGCATTACTTTTAAGATGTTAGGGGTTGATTTCTTATCTTTTGTAACTGATCAGTTTATAGTATGTGTGCTATGTGTATAATTGATCTATGTATGATGTAATTATGAATATATATATATACACATGTATTATATATACACACATGCATACACAGAGAGTGAAAGAGAGAGAGAGTGGGAGAGAGAGAGAGTGGGAGAGAGAGAGAAAGAGAGTGAGAGAGAAAGAGAGAAGGAGAGAAGGAGAGAGGAGAGAGCGAGAGTACATTAGCCATAGATTCATTTACAGACAGAGAGAGGGAGAGATGGAGTAGGGGAAGAGAGACAGACAGACAGACAGACAGAGAAGAGAGAGAGAGAGAGACAGACAGACAGACAGACAGACAGACAGACAGACAGAGACAGAGAGAGACAGACAGACAGACAGACAGGCAGGCAGGCAGGCAGGCAGGCAGGCAGGCAGGCAGGCAGGCAGGCAGGCAGGCAGGCAGGCAGGCAGGCAGGCAGACAGACAGACAGACAGACAGACAGACAGACAGACAGAGAGAGAGACAGAGAGAGACAGAGAGAGAGAGACAGAGAGAGACAGAGAGAGAGAGAGAGAGAGACAGAGAGAGACAGAGAGAGACAGAGAGAGACAGAGAGAGAGACAGAGAGAGAGACAGAGAGAGAGAGAGACAGAGAGAGAGAGAGACAGAGAGAGAGAGAGAGACAGAGAGACAGAGAGACAGAGAGACAGAGAGACAGAGAGACAGAGAGAGAGAGACAGAGAGAGACAGAGAGAGAGAGACAGAGAGAGAGAGACAGAGAGAGAGACAGAGAGAGAGAGACAGAGAGAGACAGAGAGAGACAGAGAGAGAGAGAGAGAGAGAGACAGAGAGAGAGAGACAGAGAGAGAGAGACAGAGAGAGAGAGACAGAGAGAGAGAGAGAGAGAGAGAGAGAGACAGAGAGAGAGAGAGAGAGAGTACATTATAGCCACACATTCATTTAGATCAGACATCTCCTTGCAGTACACAGCACTAGACACCTCGTTGAAGTGAATACTTTGATCTCCTTTTATGTGTGTGAATTGATGAGTTTTCTATGTACATGAATCACGCCCATAATGGGGTATATTTGCATTAGCGATATTTCATTCTAGTGATGTGAGAACTGGATTATCAGGGTGTAGATTAATAGGTGTAATAATATAAGTTTATGCCTAAATCCTTGGAACCAAACTCAGATGTACATCAAGACAAAGGCATTGGTTAGTCTCAGAATCTATAATCAACGGTGCTTCATAATGAACATACAGGTGGTCAACAGATGCATGGATTAACAGGTTTCTACTATATTATGGGTAACACACACACACACACACACACACACACACACACACACACACACACACACACACACACACACACACACACACCACACCACACCACACCACACCACACCACACCACACCACACCACACCACACCCCACCACACCACACCCCACCCCACACCACACCACACACACACACACACACACACACACATTTTGTATTTTATCTATATTATGCATAGCACACAAACACAGATTTATGCTTTTATTGAGAAACAAATCTGCCAGATACAGCCAAACTATGTATAGCAACTGTTCTATAAATACACCTGAGGTGTTACTAGAGTAAAGTAAAAAGGTGCACCGGCCAAGACATGTGGAAGACAGGGCTCGCTTGCTCAGCTGCTTTAGGAAGGCAAATTGCACACACTGACAAGTGATTGATCATTCCTTGTCATCACCAGGTCCTGCTAGGGAGTAGGGATATAGCCTCAGTCAGGGCACAAGTATTGAGACAGACTGATGCACTCACTGCCAGTACTCACAGGGACTGGCCTTCTAGGGACACGACATTATTTCACCACAGCTGATTGACTGACCACTGGTTTATTGAGTGATGGCCGCGAAATAATATATGATGCATAAGATATATAAATACGAATCGTTTATATAACTGAAAAAATGTAATAACCAGTTTGCTTCTTTCTTTACGTGTTTTAGGCAAGGAAAGAAGCAAATTGTTTATTAATTTCCTTTTTTCAGTTATAAACAATACATTTTGCCACAGACGGTGTGTTGGTGCAGTTATTATGATGCAATCATACCACAGTTATTCAATTAGTAATTGTCATAAAAACATGATAACAGGTTTTCTCATTTAACTAACTTCGATGTTCACAAATACTAATATATACAAAGCTGTTACACCAAATGTAGTACTTAGTACATCCTAATTGTGTGGATTTTAAACGAATTATGTTATCTTTCAGTCATATACGCAAATAACAATTTGAACTTTATCACTGTGGCAAGAGATGTTGACTGTCATGTCGCAGATATCCTGGACAGTTTTCCCTAAATCTTGCAGTATTGTTTTCCACGAAATCAACGTGATATATGCTCCACACGTTGCTGGAACAGGAGGATTTTGTCTACATACCTCAGAGGACCATTCATTCATTCAGTTGCTGTCAGCCACTGGCTGAGATCTAGGCCTCTGGCCACATGACTCTTGTAACTCTACCAAACTTGCCAATATCTGTGATTGTGTAGAACTTACTTGTTACACCTCAAAGTTACTAGCAACATTTGTGGGCTGTGGTCCCTGAAGAGACATGATCTTTCACTCACTCGCATATAATATGATGAATTGACATCATCATATATTTCTTCCCACATCATTTCAGTTAAAGAACTGTTCAACATATGCTTTGCACAGCAAAACGAGTGTCATCAGGTCTTGACCAAGATGACAAGTGACATCATTGGTCGCAGTGACAGCAGTGACGGCAAAATGACAACAACATCATCGCATCGACAACAGTGACATCACACAGTGTCCAACAACAGTATCTTCAGAACAAAAACATTTACATTGACAACACAGCATAAGTGCGACAACAATGACGCCACCACCACCACCACCACCACCACCACCACCACCACCACCACCACCACCACCACCACCACCACCACCACCACCACCACCACCACCACCACCACCACCACCACCACCACCACCACCACCACCACCACCACCACCACCACCACCACAACAACAACAACAACAACAATGATATCACAGCAACACAGCAATATCAATGATGTCACAACAACAGCAGTTATCTTCCATGACAATGACAACACCGCTGTGACAGCTGTGAAGTAACAGTGGCAGCAGTAAGCCTTTAACAGTAGCAACAATGTCAATGTGACAACAGTGAAACAACAGCAGCAACAACAAGAACACCACAGCAACAACAATGACACAACAGCAACAACACCGCCATCAAGACAACAATAAAGTCATCAGACCAACAACATTCCCCGTCACAGTGAAAACTATGTTTTGGCATAAAAAGGGAGCGTAATGAGATTGGACTTTAATGTTACGTTACTCATTGGCACCAGATGTTGAACACCACGCTGCCTGTTGTAAATCTAATCCTCGGAACAAGTGGTGGTTGTTTATACAGTTGCTCACTCAGATCATTCACAGGAGCGCTGCAGCTGAAGTGGCAAATGTTGGCTTTTTGTGGCGAGGCAATAACATAGGCAGCGCAACACTGGGCTTCAATCACTGCTCAGTGCAGCGTGAACATTTTCAGTATCTGATTCGTTGATATAGATTGCGGTTTCGGTTCAGAAAGAGTACATCGTGTTTTGTGACGTGGTTTCACACGTCAGTCCTCGTTTTCCTGCGTGTAGCATGGTACAGTTTGCAGTGGGACGATTTTACATTAGTACAGTTAGTTAGAGGTGGCACATAGGACAGCTTTACTGCTTATTTGGTGTTGATATTTTTAGTGAATTGAGCAGACTTTAATTTG
Source organism: Oasisia sp. SBJ-2009 (assembly GCA_964017155.1). Lineage (NCBI taxonomy): Eukaryota > Metazoa > Annelida > Polychaeta > Sabellida > Siboglinidae > Oasisia > Oasisia sp. SBJ-2009. Next base: position 21,087,505 of record OZ024855.1, read on the forward strand.
TGTTGACATAGCTTGTATTTTAATGAAACAAAATTAGTTATGTTTGCACTAAGGCAGGGATGTCAACATTAAGGCAGGGATGTTAGCATTAAGGCAGGGATGCTGTCACTAAGGCAGGGATGCTGTCACTAAGGCAGGGACATTGGCACTAAGGCAGGGATGTCAGCACTAAGGCAGGGATGTCGGCACTAAGGCAGGGATGTCGGCACTAAGGCAGGGATGTCGGCACTAAGGCAGGGATGTCGGCACTAAGGCAGGGATGTCGGCACTAAGGCAGGGATGTCGGCACTAAGGCAGGGATGTCGGCACTAAGGCAGGGATGTCGGCACTAAGGCAGGGATGTCGGCACTAAGGCAGGGATGTCGGCACTAAGGCAGGGATGTCGGCACTAAGGCAGGGATGTCTGCATTAAGGCAGGGATGTCTGCATTAAGGCAGGGATGTCAGCATTAAGGCAGGGATGTCAGCATTAAGGCAGGGATGTCAGCATTAAGGCAGGGATGTCAGCATTAAGGCAGGGATGTCAGCATTAAGGCAGGGATGTCGGCACTAAGGCAGGGATGTCGGCACTAAGGCAGGGATGTCGGCACTAAGGCAGGGATGTCAGCATTAAGGCAGGGATGTCAGCATTAAGGCAGGGATGTTGGCACTAAGGCAGGGATGTCAGCATTAAGGCAGGGATGCTGTCACTAAGGCAGGGATGTTGGCACTAAGGCGGGGATGTTGGCACTAAGGCAGGGATGTCGGCACTAAGGCAGGGATGTCGGCATTAAGGCAGAGATGTCGGCATTAAGGCAGGGATGTCAGCATTAAGGCAGGGATGTCAGCATTAAGGCAGGGATGTCAGCATTAAGGCAGGGATGTTAGTACTAAGGCAGGGATGTCGGCATTAAGGCAGAGATGTTGGCACTAAGGCAGGGATGTTGGCACTAAGGCAGGGATGTTGGCACTAAGGCAGGGATGTTGGCACTAAGGCAGGGATGTCAGCATTAAGGCGGGGATGTTGGCACTAAGGCGGGGATGTTGGCACTAAGGCAGGGATGTTGGCACTAAGGCAGGGATGTCAGCATTAAGGCAGGGATGTTGGCACTAAGGCAGGGATGTCGGCATTAAGGCAGGGATGTTGGCACTAAGGCAGGGATGTTGGCACTAAGGCAGGGATGTTGGCACTAAGGCAGGGATGTCGGCACTAAGGCAGGGATGTCAGCATTAAGGCAGAGATGTTGGCACTAAGGCAGGGATGTTGGCACTAAGGCAGGGATGTTGGCACTAAGGCAGGGATGTTGGCACTAAGGCAGGGATGTCGGCATTAAGGCAGGGATGTTGGCACTAAGGCAGGGATGTCAGCATTAAGGTAGGGATGTTGGCACTAAGGCAGGGATGTCAGCACTCAGCACTAAGGCAAGAATGTCAGACTAAGGCAGGGACTTTGACATTAAGGCTTGGACATCAGCCCTAGGGTAGGAGTGACCCTGGTGTAGCTGTACTGTTTCCAGGAACCCACTGATTTAGTTAGAGACAATAGGAGCCCTGTAGGTGAGATGTTCTTGGTACAAACGCGTCAAGGCAGTACCGACTGATGGCACCGGCATGTACCATGACACCTGTGTGAACTACTCCAGGTCGTGTTTGTGACCAGTGTTTGTGACCAATGACAGGTTACAGCTCATCTACTGGCTCTGGTGACTTCATGCCAAGCTTGCTGTCACCACAGACTCTACATGTCAAGCCATGGCTGACTTACTACTGGCGGTATATGCCAAGCCATGGTTGTTGCCACTACTGGTATATGCCGCCAAGCCATGTCTGTAGCCACTGGCAAACTGGAAATTCGTCTGGCACAAAGTGGTGGCTGATGTTGCTACCTGCCCTGCCTTGAAGCATGTTAACTGCTAGGCTTATGGAGTGATGTCTGACACGAGGGCCCAGGCTGCCTCACTGGCAGACACACTAGGAGGTGTTCACTTCATGTCGCGATTTTCCTTGCATATTGTGCATAGCACTACACAAAATGCTTTATGATTTTTCCACAAGCAGACCTGTCAATTCCAAACTCATTAGTGAAGAATTTCAGCCACTCTGTTGTGACTACACAAAGACCACTCATTTATTCTCATAGGCAGCTGTGGGCCCTCATACATTTGTGGGCATCCGGCACAAGTTTGGAGTGGGTTGACAATGTAGGGACAGAAAAAAGACTCAGTGTATCTTCTGTGCAATTGATACTGCTGACTGCAGGGTATATTTTGATGCATTTATTATTTATGATAGACACACACCATGCACACTTTTGATTCACAGTTATTCGCCTGCCATTTGATAAATGTACCCATACTATAATGTCAAGACTATTACTATTGTAAAATGTACATAACTGTAAGTAATGTACACACTGCCCACATTCGACACCTGTGGTTAAGATCCAAACTAACCATTAGTCTCAATAGTTGGTGCCTGCTGCGGTTTTGTGAACCCACAAGTGGCTCCACCTGCTGGATAGTTTGGTACTACTTTGGATTCACCTGATGTGAGAGAGACAGAGACAGACACAGAGACAGAGACAGTGGTCTGCTGGTGTCAGATTACTCTTCAAACATCTATAGATGGTGACTGGCATTGTTGCCCTACTGGGGTTACAACCCCCCACCCTGGCCAGCTGTAATGTGTTGCCTAAAAGGGTATGTTGATGTACTTTCATTAATGTAAATTTAATAGGATTGATAAGCATTCAATTAACAAATCTAGTAAGTATGATGTATTGGGTCTCTCTTGAAGATAATTTAATGATGTGATGTGAAACAGGAATTTGAGGAAATATTTCAATTTTCAGTCTTGACCGACCCAAACTGGACAGCTTAGAAACTGGACAGCCCAAATTGGACAGCATAAAAGACAAAGGTGCGGTTGTTTGGAACTACCGGGTAGATCAGAGCGACACGCTGGAAGGTAAATATGTTTGTAGCAACTTGTAACTTGTGGTGACTGTGATTTATATTACATTTGTGCAACATATCAGTTGGACAGTAAGAGTGATTTCGATTTTTCATTTTTTAAATGATTACTAAGACAAGAACAAGACCAACAAGAACAAGACCAACAAGAACAAGACCAACAAGAACAAGATGGTTATTTTTGACCCCAACAAATACAGGAATTAATAATCATAAGGTATACATATACAGATATCATCATAAGTAAGTTAAAAAAAACTGTGAAATGGGGTCAGTGACTCCTGTTAAGACTGAAAAGTCGCTATCACAGGAGCAACTCATAGTAATTACACATTTAATTAACCTCTCCTCGAATGATATGTTTACCCACTCTTGCCAGCTCATCATTCACATATGTAAGACTGGTAGGAGAAATCAATAGATCATAAATGAACCCCTATGACTACCCGGTAGCTACATACACAATTTTGCTGGGCATGCTCGAAACATATCTTGCCACATAAACTGCAATAAATTGATTTGATCTCATGAGACTCGCACAATATTAAAACATTGTGAACAGTCACATTTGAACAGCTAGTGATCTCTTATTCATATGTTGTTAGACAAAATGTTATGTAAAAAATGACAAATCTGTTTAGAATGTACAAAATCGGTTAACATATCTGTCAATAGCTCTGTAAATACAGTTATGGTAAATATACGCAGCCAGCGTAGCACAGTGGGTGGAACCCCAAACTCAATCCTAGGAACCTCGTTTGAATCCTCACACTGCTATTTTGACGCATAAGCTATTTGTTTACTCAACATTACACCAATTCATTAGGTTATATAAATAAGTACCTGGCTAAAGGAATTGGTGGATATTTGTGTGCATGTTGTCTTCAAGGGGTAATTTATACCTCCAGTATGTCAAAATCACAATTATGTAGGAGACCTCCGTCAAGCTTTGCCTTTGCCAATGATACAGTTAAATATGCGGATAAATTACTGTTGCAATATGACATCTCCTGGTCCTAAGCTAAACACTGCATACATGTCATTCTAACAACTGTCCCTCATGTTTTTGCCATAAAAAAAACTTCTGAAACCAGAATTTCCAAAAAAATATGACGCAACACACATTTTGGCAGCTATTTTTTAATGCTGGATAAGTAGAAATGTTCAAACAAACAGTTCTGCCAGAGATTGCAGTACAAAGTGCTTGGAGCAGTCTGTAAAACTGGACACACCGTTATATACAAATTCACCTTGTTACACCTGTCATTACACTGCGTGACCTTGTGCCACTTCATCCTTCCTGTACCTGGGGCAGACGACCTTGGGAGAAGGGACAGAGTTAGCCCATGTTGGGGGACTTGGGCTTTTATCACACTTCAAAAGGGCCACTTCTGACACAGACCTCAATCTAAAGTGGTCAGGGCCAATGCCTTGTGTTGTTATCAGTGAGATAGGGATACACAGTGGGACTGGGAGAGGGGAAGTTAATGGGTGCGTACTGCGTAGGTACAAGGGCATATACTGTACAGGTAAGAGTCAGAGTCAGACTGACTGGGTGGGGTAGGGGGGTAGGGGGGTAGGGGGGTTAATAACATCACCACACAGAGTCGTTCTGGGGAGACATGTAAGGATATGGTACTTGTTAACCCAAGGCAGAACCGTCTGGAAATAAAACACTCCAATGTTAGCAAGAGACAGGGCTGTTAGTAGCTTAATATTAAACCACTAATTCTGAGTAGCTTAAGGAACCCTGTTCTCTCAGGGAAGGTAATTTTTGATATTTACATTTTCTTTCATCAGTTTGTCATTTTAATGAATATTGCAAGTGTTTACATTTATGAACACCCAACTGAGGGACTCAGCACGGGACCCCTCTCCATATCCTCAAGGATTCTGATGCCTTTACAATGTTTCTGTGAAGCTGTAAACATCAGGTGCTTATAGACCCCTGCTGCATACAACACCCTGCACCCTGTAACAACAGCCTGCACCTGTTGACCACACTGCTGAGAGACCTGTGTGTGTGTTATTTCACACTAGTAGAGTGCCTTTACCAGGGCTGTGTGCACTGACAGTCTGACAAGGCTCACTCTAATTGCTGACTATCAAGTTACTGTTTCATTTTAATGGTACATGATAGAGCTTTTTTCTTTTAAATATTTACAAGTCTGGCTGTTGTGTGTGGGGCAGTTTGTGCCAGTTCCCATTTATGTCACATTCCAGCTATTACAGCTGTGTTCTTTGCTCCTGTTCTTAGGTGGGCCTTTGTCTCAGACATCTTTCACAGCCATACACAGTTACACACACTCTTTTGTCTTGCTCAGCAAACAATGGACCATCTGCCAAAGCTTCAATTGTGTATTGACTATAAGTCAAATCATTCAATTGCTGGTCTCTTGTCATGTACTGCCGGTCTCTTGTCACGTACTGCCGGTCTCTTGTCACGTACTGCCGGTCTCTTGTCACGTACTGCCGGTCTCTTGTCACGTACTGCTGGTCTCTTGTCACGTACTGCTGGTCTCTTGTCACGTACTGCCGGTCTCTTGTCACGTACTGCCGGTCTCTTGTCACGTACTGCCGGTCTCTTGTCACGTACTGCCGGTCTCTTGTCACGTACTGCCGGTCTCTTGACACGTACTGCCGGTCTCTTGACACGTACTGCCGGTCTCTTGTCACGTACTGCCGGTCTCTTGTCACGTACTGCCGGTCTCTTGTCACGTACTGCCGGTCTCTTGTCACGTACTGCTGGTCTCTTGTCACGTACTGCTGGTCTCTTGTCACGTACTGCCGGTCTCTTGTCACGTACTGCCGGTCTCTTGTCACGTACTGCCGGTCTCTTGACACGTACTGCCGGTCTCTTGACACGTACTGCCGGTCTCTTGACACGTACTGCCGGTCTCTTGTCACGTACTGCTGGTCTCTTGTCACGTACTGCTGGTCTCTTGTCACGTACTGCTGGTCTCTTGTCACGTACTGCTGGTCTCTTGTCACGTACTGCTGGTCTCTTGTCACGTACTGCTGGTCTCTTGTCACGTACTGCTGGTCTCTTGTCACGTACTGCTGGTCTCTTGTCACGTACTGCTGGTCTCTTGTCACGTACTGCTGGTCTCTTGTCACGTACTGCTGGTCTCTTGTCACGTACTGCTGGTCTCTTGTCACGTACTGCTGGTCTCTTGTCACGTACTGTTGGTCTCTTGTCACGTACTGCTGGTCTCTTGTCACGTACTGCTGGTCTCTTGTCACGTACTGCTGGTCTCTTGTCACGTACTGCTGGTCTCTTGACATGTACTGCTGGTCTCTTGACATGTACTGCTGGTCTCTTGTCACATACTGCTGCTGGTCTCTTGTCACGTACTGCTGGTCTCTTGTCACGTACTGCTGGTCTCTTGTCACGTACTGCCGGTCTCTTGTCACGTACTGCCGGTCTCTTGACACGTACTGCCGGTCTCTTGACACGTACTGCTGGTCTCTTGTCACGTACTGCTGGTCTCTTGTCACGTACTGCTGGTCTCTTGTCACGTACTGCTGGTCTCTTGTCACGTACTGCTGGTCTCTTGTCACGTACTGCTGGTCTCTTGTCACGTACTGCTGGTCTCTTGTCACGTACTGCTGGTCTCTTGTCACGTACTGCTGGTCTCTTGTCACGTACTGCTGGTCTCTTGTCACGTACTGCTGGTCTCTTGTCACGTACTGCTGGTCTCTGGTCACGTACTGTTGGTCTCTGGTCACGTACTGTTGGTCTCTTGTCACATACTGCTGGTCTCTTGTCACGTACTGCTGGTCTCTTGTCACGTACTGCTGGTCTCTTAACACGTACTGCTGGTCTCTTGTCACATACTGCTGCTGGTCTCTTGTCACGTACTGCTGGTCTCTTGACACGTACTGCTGGTCTCTTGTCACATACTGCTGCTGGTCTCTTGTCACGTACTGCTGGTCTCTTGACACGTACTGCTGGTCTCTTGTCACGTACTGCTGGTCTCTTGTCACGTACTGCTGGTCTCTTGTCACGTACTGCTGGTCTCTTGTCATGTATTATTGGTCTCTTGTCACATACTGCTGGTCTCTTGTCACGTACTGCTGGTCTCTTGTCACGTACTGCTGGTCTCTTGACACGTACTGCTGGTCTCTTGTCACATACTGCTGCTGGTCTCTTGTCACGTACTGCTGGTCTCTTGACACGTACTGCTGGTCTCTTGTCACATACTGCTGCTGGTCTCTTGTCACGTACTGCTGGTCTCTTGTCATGTACTGCTGGTCTCTTGTCACATACTGCTGGTCTCTTGTCACATACTGCTGGTCTCTTGTCATGTACTGCTGGTCTCTTGTCACATACTGCTGGTCTCTTGTCATGTACTGCTGGTCTCTTGTCATGTACTGCTGGTCTCTTGTCACGTACTGCTGGTCTCTTGTCACATACTGCTGCTGGTCTCTTGTCATGTACTGCTGGTCTGTTGTCACGTACTGCTGGTCTCTTGTCACATACTGCTGCTGGTCTCTTGTCATGTACTGCTGGTCTCTTGTCATGTACTGCTGGTCTCTTGTCACGTACTGCTGGTCTCTTGTCACATACTGCTGCTGGTCTCTTGTCATGTACTGCTGGTCTCTTGTCACATACTGCTGCTGGTCTCTTGTCATGTACTGCTGGTCTCTTGTCACATACTGCTGCTGGTCTCTTGTCATGTACTGCTGTCTCTTGTCACATACTGCTGCTGGTCTCTTGTCATGTACTGCTGTCTCTTGTCACATACTGCTGCTGGTCTCTTGTCATGTACTGCTGGTCTCTTGTCACATACTGCTGCTGGTCTCTTGTCATGTACTGCTGTCTCTTGTCACATACTGCTGCTGGTCTCTTGTCATGTACTGCTGGTCTCTTGTCACATACTGCTGCTGGTCTCTTGTCATGTACTGCTGTCTCTTGTCACATACTGCTGCTGGTCTCTTGTCATGTACTGCTGGTCTCTTGTCACGTACTGCTGGTCTCTTGTCACATACTGCTGCTGGTCTCTTGTCATGTACTGCTGGTCTCTTGTCACATACTGCTGCTGGTCTCTTGTCATGTACTGCTGGTCTCTTGTCACATACTGCTGCTGGTCTCTTGTCATGTACTGCTGTCTCTTGTCATGTACTGCTGGTCTCTTGTCATGTACTGCTGGTCTCTTGTCATGTACTGCTGGGCTGTTGTAAGGCATCAATCAACAGGACTAATTTAATTTTGTATCTGAATGTATTACTTGTGTTTGATCCAGTAAGATCGTAGATCGTAGATCGTGAAGGAGACATCTCCTCGTAGGACTTGTCTTCTTTGTCGAGATGACACCTGACAGACACGACGCTGACACTAAGTGAATGACTGAAAACATTTTGATTGGGAGGGATGCCTTTTGGATTTTGGTTCCCACATTGTGGAATTATGGTGCAGGGTTATCTGGGTCTGCAAACGACACCAGGACACTCATTTCTGTTCAGAGAAACATTATCAAAATTAGTCGCTAAGAAATTGTTTACTGTTAATAATTTCTATACCAGTTTTACTGTTCGTTTGTTGGAATTTTGGGATGTAGTATATTTTAATGTCTCTATTTCAGAAAAAGTGATGACCATTGCCAACATGAGAATATAATAATACAATACAATATACAATAATAAGTCATGTGACTATCCATTTTGAACTACGTCTATCTGCAGAGGTTGTTATGTACACCATATGATACCTTTGCAACAGTAATGACACTACGCGTGTGTATCACAAAACTAAAACAGTACTAGTAGTTCATCTGTACCAATGCTATTGTAGTAGTAAGACTATCCCCATAGTTTCTTACACTTCCTGTGTAAATACTCAGATTCTATCATTGCCTCTTGAACAAACAGCACCTGTGAATGGAAGCCATTACCTGTGAGCAGTGTGATGGCCTCCCTACACCAGTAGTGGCTGTCTAACCCTCCAGTCTTGTTGACACAGCCTCCTGATGTGGACACAGCTAGACTCTGTCTCTGGCAACAGTGTCCCCTGTAAACACACAGAAGCAGTTACTGCCAGTTCTGGTGTCTTGGTTCCAGTCAACAGGTGTTCTTGCAGTGGAGGTGGTTGTCAAGTGTCAGTGTTCAATTTATTTGGTGTAAGTTATTTTGTATAACAAAATATTTGTTATTATTTTTTTTAGCATAGGGTTTATGTTGTTAGTGTTGTATTTTAAGTGCCTTTTAACAGGTTTTATATCTGGCTCTGTATAAATGTAGTTTGTTATTATTACATCAGCCCTGTGGAGAGTTGCCTGTCCACCATGTTATGACAGTGTGTTTTGTTATTGTGTGTTATTTCAGCACTGGAAAGTGAAGCCTATATTCTGTCATTTATGTTATTTTGAAGTAACGGAACTCCATCACCTCAAGTCCTCAGCATAAGACTTGGATTTTCTATTTATAGTAGATTGAGGTGGTGTGCTTTGTGTTTGCATTTACAATTGATTAGAGCAGAATTCAGTTGTATGTAATTAAATAGTTTCCTTGCATAGTTACTTGCAGAATTGTAAGTCACACCCAGGAATTTCTGTCCTTCATGTCTTTGGTGTTAAAAATAGACAGGCAAGGGGGTACTTGCTCAGGCTTCTATTTCCCCTCACCATGCAACCAAGTTACGGGATGGCCTCCACCCCCACCCCACCCCACCCCACCCCACCTCCCATCCCTGCTGGCAAGTTGTATTTTCAAGGTGAACATGTCCCTATTCTTAGGACTAGTGTTCCATTTCGCAGACGTCAGGTTGTGGTACAGTAGTGGGCCATAGCCTTGTCTTGGTGCACTGGGGTGATTCCCTGTATAGCAACTTGCACCTACATTTGCATCTACACTTGCACTTACATTTCGATTGATCATTTGGAAATGGCATGATAGAAATGGTTTCACATTTTGTCTTCCAAGCTACAGTTGGTTAATCATGGGTTTGTCATTGGGCAGGTTTTCTGAATACTGTTTCTTTGAAATATATTTGTTTATGTTATTTTATATGACATATTCATTTTCTGAACATCTCAAACATTGTAACACATCTACGTGTAAGTAGTAACTAAGTACTGCTAGTAGTGTCACCTGTTGAATGAACTCCAAACTACTGAAGTGCCACCTTGTGGCCAGTAGTGTCAGTTTGATGTTTGCACATCATAGTGAACAGTTTGATCACCAGATGGCAGCATGCATCGCTTTGAAACTTGTGTCGAATGTCACTTCTTTGTAGAATGGCATTATTACGTGATTGGGGGTTGAGTGTTACAAAATACACACCTGTAGCCTGAAGTTGTAGTGTATATATGCACTGTGTTTGTATGTGAACAGTGGATGGTCTACTACTTCTTACATTTAGGGTCTAATATAATATGTCTAAGCATGTTTGTTAAACTATCATAATTTTACTGTATGCATTGTCTAATTATTGTTATGAGCATTTATACAAAAGAAAAAATCCTATTGATACAAAGATGATGTTTAGTTAACTTTTAAAAAGCATTTTCACAAGATATTCTTTCTGCTTCTGACAATTGTGCGCTAAAGAAAGAATAAAATGCATTTTCTTCTACACAAATAAGCCATATGTGTTATTAATGTTTACTGAGAGAAGTCTTTAGAATGTTTCATGGTAATGCATTTCAGTACATGCGTGCTGCATGTGTGTTTATATGCATGCGTGCTGCATGCATGTTTACATGCATGCGTGCTGCATGTGTGTTTATATGCATGCGTGCTGCATGCATGTTTACATGCATGCGTGCTGCATGCATGTTTATATGCATGCGTGCTGCATGCATGTTTACATGCATGTGTGCTGCATGCATGTTTACATGCATGCATGTTTACATGCATGCATATTTACATGCATGTGTGGCACCACTTTTTGCGTATTTAGTTCTGCTAACAAACACCACCAGTCAGAAGATCACTTCCAGCCTTCCCTCTGACTCGTCAAACATGTTTCTTCCCAAGCACACTGTGGGATTCATCCCTTCTGATGTGGGGTCATCCTTTGAGTTGGATGCCTTAGTTTAGGGAGATGACTTCTCTCGGAGAGACAGGTGGAGGGACTTAATCTGTGTCAAGTAGCTCATCCATATCTGTGTCACTGGCACACACCTGTCCTACAGTACATGTCTACACACCTCTACACTGCTGCTGCTGAAACTGTCTTAGCTGACAGCAGCAGTTGCTTTGCAGGTTCAGCATCAAATTGGCTCACTCCATAAGAGTTAATGTCTGTCCATAGTCGCTCAAAACAGAAAGCCACAGTCCTTGAACTTGTCACGTGATGTTTTCCATTATTGACACGTGATGTTTGACATGAATTACTTGACAGCATAAACTGAACAGGGCAACATTAGAAGCAACTGTGATTATAATATTTTTATAAATACAGTGTGATAGAGTAGATCCCAGTTCACTTGCAATGACTCTAGTGGATAAAGGTTGTTCTCCCAACAGTACAGTACATATAAAATAGTTAAATTCAACAGATTGACAAGTTCTTGACTTATCCAATGTTGGTTGCCACCTTTTTGTCCAGAGGGTTTTACCTGTGAGAACAGAAAGCCTTCGGTATTCCATGGATTCAGATAAAACATTGATGCTTCACTTCTGTTTTACATATAGAACTTGTTTCATTGTGTACGTCATTGAGGTGGCTGGTGTTGTTGTTCTCAGTATCCTAACAACACTGTGTGATATGCATCCAGAACTACAGAAAAGAATACATTCTGATGATTGTTTCCATGTACTGTTCTTGTTCCGACTGCCACATTTTTCAGCACCTTCAACTTCAAGCAGCTACGTACAGATGCTGAATAAATAGACCAGGTTTTACAAACATGGTGTTCATAGCTAATCTGCTAATGATAATGTGGATATGCCTAACTTGTTTCACACATGACTGACTGGCTGGCTGGCTGGCTGGCTGGCTGGCTGGCTGGCTGGCGGACGGACGGATGGACAGACGGACAGACAGACGGGCTGTTTCATTAGTTACTGTGTTCACAATTCCTGAAACACTTTACATTTTAAATACTTGATCTCTACTAGAGTGAAAAAGAGAGTTGACAAGATTTAAACATCTCCCAGTCTGTAGAATTGTTTACTTGCCCTGGTGTAGACATTGTGTTTAGCGTCTCTTCCAAAAGAAGCAGGTACATTGTAACGTGATGAGGACAAAGTTGCTGAGTTTCAAACTGGCACTGTGCAAACACAGTGTGGCCTCACATGGCAGTTCCACTCACTAGGCCACCTTGGCCCAGGTGTAGCAGTTTCCGGGTGGTTCCTCAATGAAGTTTGGTGTGTTTCTAACTTGGGAGGTGGTCAAGGTTACTTTGGTTAACTTAACTAACCTATTAGCCCAGTGGCAGTCCCTCTATTCCAGGCACTCACCTGTCTAGTTGTGTGGGGCAGCAGTCGGTTTTAGCAGGTGTTTGTTCTAAAATAGTGGGGCCAGGAATGTTTATGTGACATCTGTTGGTAAATTTATCATATCACGGGATGGCCTGGTTCCTAGCCAGGCCACGTGGTAGTTACCTGCCTGGTTCCTTTACATGGAATATGACCCTTAAACATGGACCCACAAGTCTAGTATTGATATAGTGATCAGCTTGATCAGCATTATCAAGCCTGTCAAACCCTCACATAACTGATGTTTGTTTGATTGTGGTAATAAATGTGTTGGATTATTTTCAACATTAACAATTCAAAAAGTATTAGTAATTAACATAGTTAGATAGACATATTGTGTTGTACAGTTGGTTCGTTTAGTTCATGCAACAAACACCCCTCTGTTCAGTGGGGAACGAAACTGGAGTATTATGTATTTGTGATTGCCACAGTAAAATGAGTGCTAAGTTGCTGTTTTGGGAAATTGAATTTTATACCTTTTTGCATTCAAAGGATAATGTGTTATAAAATGATACATCATTTACTGCATCAATTGAAGTGAATGTTATAAAGCCTCATCTTGAAGTATGTGGTGTCATTATCTGTTGTTATTTAATCTGTGGGTTCATAAAGCATGTATTTTATTACTTCTGGATTGTTTGTTGAGGAAGACAAACTAGACATTGAAAGGTGGATTAAAAGACCATTCTATAAAAATCACAAAAGTGGTGGGGCAAGACCTAGAAAGCAATTATTGGCTTTGGTCTTGTGTCAGAATAGACCAATGCAACCAGTTTGTTGTGACGGGGTACAGTTGTTACACCTGCCTACATACACAAATAGTGGCACCACCGAGGGCATGACTGATCACTCAATTTGTTCAGAAATCAATAACACATTTTAATACATAACCATAAATATGATCATTTTAGGCCAATGCCATCGGTGAGATGCAGTTACAATGTGTCCTTTAAATTGGCATAGCAATATGTAGGTGGCCAATTTACAGCAATCTGTAAACCAAATCATGCTTTGAATTAACTGCAATTTCTGTGAAATATTTGACACTAATGAGATAGTGTATCTGATTCCACAGTTGTTTATTTACAAGCGTTGGCACAAGATGACTTCTGCAATTCCAATTGTGCAGGCATGATCACAGCTTACTCACTCACGGCACAGGTAGACCCAATCTCTTACCTGTCATTTGTAATCAAGAAGAATACATCTTGAGCCACTTGTGAGCTGTGATTAGATTGATCAAACAAGGCTGGTCGTAATCGCACAGATATGTAAACTCTATCACTGCAGACTTTGGTATCACTGATTAACTAAACACGCTGTAGAGTCCGCTTTAGTTGGCATGTCGCTGTCCCCTGGAACAAAGTCTGCAGGAGTGTTTGCCAAGGCGCAGTATGTATACACATTGTATCTGTGCCTTGTTGATAAGGCGGTCTCCACGAGATAAGATACGGTAAGGTGGGCTAATGGAGTTGAACAGCAGATGACAAAGGCTATAAACACTGAGACTTCAATGGAGACAGGTGAGTTCTTGCATTCACACCTGCCAAATCATTCAGATTGTTGTTAATAGATGCTGGATTTCAGGGCAAAGCACGATGTTTACATCCATGTTCGTTTTGAGATCAAGTTACTTTTGTGTTTATCCTCAAATTTAAAATTAAACTAACCAAATGTGTACATAAAGTCAGTGTAAGTTAAAAATATTTTGTCAGGAAATTGACCCAGGTGAAGGTTCAACTCTCAGTGGTGTAACACGTATAACATTCCAAGGGTCCAACTGGAACATAAAATGTGGAAGATATCCAACAAAACAAGAGGTTTGTTTAATGCTTGCATATTTAGTAACCAGGTGGAGCCACTGGGCTGGAGTAGGTATTCTGTCTATGCCTTTAACTAATCAAAAACAATACGGATTTATAAAATATTTTTACCCCCTGAAGAGTAGTTAGAAATAGAGACGTCGATGTAGACAATGTGCCGTGCTAGTGCTTGCTGTCACCAGTCAGTTCATTTGTTTGATCAGGAAAATGTCCTTGCTGCTGGGTGTCTCAGTGTCATTGACACATGCCGGTTGCTTTGTTTGTCAGTATTTGTGTGTGTCAGAACCTGTCCTGTGTGTCCCAGACACTTGTCACTTGTCACATGTGATGTCACAAGTCAATGAAGCCGTACAACCCCTGAAGTCATCTCGTCTGAAACTCACAGTCAATCAACACTGTTAATACGCTGCACTGCGTAGTTTGGCTTCAGAAATGCAGTTTGCCATTGATTTCTGTCCTTGCAGTATTAACAGTATAGTGGGAGAAAGTTACTGAATGCATATTACAAATACTGGATAATGTGGGGAAATATTGTGCAGTTCTCAGGATGAAGAATAATATAATTATACTTCATCTCACAAAATGTACGATACAGAAAACGAAAAAAGCTAATTTAAGCCTTATCAAGAAAAGTAAAAGAAAAACTGAATACCTTTAGGATATCAATAAAAATCTTGAGTGTTGTTGGCAAACAGTGGTTAACTTACTCCATCTGACAAAATTGTTGTATTTATTTATCCCATAATAAAAAGCGACAAAAATATGATTTAGTAACAGCTGCCACATACATATATAAATAGAACACATTAGTCTATACAGGACTGATTAATGATCTAACTTACTTTGTGACAGTCAAGAATATTGTCAATATAATTTTGTGGATAACTGTATCAACAATAAAAATATCATCCATAATAATATTTTATGCAAAGCTATTGTATTATATGCAAATATCTTTACCCTGAAGCTGTCTATTTGCCTAATGTTATACCCAATACTTTTTAATAAAAAAAAAATGAACCTAAATGTATGATTGTATACATTGTTTTTTTGGCGTTATGAAACATTCTGTCAGTATATGAGGCCGGATTTCTTGGCACAATTTCCTTGGTTACATTTGGAAATGGGAAGGTCCTGGCTTACAGAGCCTAATCCCAAACTCTCACGCATGTGTTTACGACCTGGTTTGAACAGCATCAAAGGGCAGGAGGTGTAGGTGGTACTCACTACGGTTGAAACACCTGTGGACGAGTACCTAGCTTGTGGCTGCCGCAAAGTTCTGTATAGTAATAATAGTAGTAGTGGCTGAAAACTTTTCTTGGTGTCATGACTAACAGTGATTACAATTGGTGCTTCTAGTTTGTATTATTAATTGGATGTTTGCATTCGTAGAAGTCTCTTTGATTTCCAAAAAAGGAAAGATGTTATTTATGTCCTGCTGGCTTGCAATGTGCCTGTGATGTGTTCTAGGTGGCCCACCAGCCACTGCTTGCAGGCGTGGGTCTCCTGTGACACTGATGTAAATAACGTCAGCACAGTGCAAGCTTCACACACATTTGCTTTTCAAAGAAAATCAAAAACATCCTTCATTTCATTAGACGTAATATCTATTTTTTTATTTTGTAATCTATGGGTGTTTTCGGTATAACTTGCTACAGTGTCAGATGCAGCATTTAATGTGGTCATGCAAATGTTGTATTTATTGTTTATTTGGGGGAGAGAAATGCAACAGCTGTCATATGTGACATCAAACTGACATTAGTCGACAGCACTTACAGTGTTAGCTGATGTTCTGTTATGGTTTATAATAATAGTCCTGGTGAAATCTAGCTCATCAGCTTCTTTTCAGGTTGTCACTGTTCATCAGCAATATTTTTGCCTTGAATGTATTTGGCACATGTCTGCTATACACATAGTATATATAGTGACATGACGGTGTCTATATCTTGTCAGATGCAAGTGCTTTGGCTGTGCATTCATCATCTCCTGTTTTTGCATCTTTCGACTGGGAACCCAACCTCTGGAGGTAATAAATTGTTCTTGTGAGATTCTGCCCACAATACCTTTGTCATTGAGTGAAGGCCACCAACTGTTCCATGGGCCAAAGTCGAGTTTTTCTACAAGTGATTCAGTCATAAATAAACCTGTAGAAGTGATGATTTCTGGCAGCTTCCGGCTGTTCACTGGAATGGCTGTAAGCCAATAGGTAGTGATGGACCGACTTCCCCAACCAACAGGCTCATAACAGGTGGTCCCTGTCTTCCCTATGCTTCCCTCTAATAGCCCAGCTATTCCCTACTGAGTATCCCTGAGCTTGCTTTCAGCAACACCTGAATCTCCAACAAGGATGCTGTAGAGGGACATTGGGCGCCGTACCAAGGCTTACCGTAAAAAATAGTTTCCCACGTAACTATCGAAGTTGCATTCTGTCTTTAATTACACATTTAAATTAATTATAAATAAGTGTGTGAACACCATAAAATATGTATTTACCTATGAAATCATACCTGCTGCTATACGTTTTTATTTGGGATTGATGGGCTAAAAGAAAGTGTGTTAGAGTGATTTCAGGCAGCCTGCGGAAGATTATATCTTAAATTGCAGTTACTGTCTATATTTAAAGGGATACACGGTATGATTATTTATTTATTGTCATATTTTGTATTACTACATTTTGGCAGCAATTCCCCGTCATAAATTACTGCTATTGATTTCACATGTTTTGTTTTTATTGTTGGGAGGGACATGGACAGTTTGTCTTGCTTAATATAATATTTTATAGGTATCTGGATTGTATTTATCTAATCACATCTGACCCCCTCAACCAAATATACACCGTGCCACAGTCAGGCAGGACAAGTCAAGTTCTAATACCACGATTCCTTTGACGTTATCTCTGTACACGTTTTTTGTTAAATCACAACCGTTCAGGATTTGTTTGCTGAGATCTGCCAACTTTACCCACTCATTGTGCATATCAATGTTAGTGCAATGTTTTTTTTCCCGGAAGTGTCTGCCAAACATTTATGCATGTTCAAGTCCCGGGTGTAATGCTCCACTTGACTGTCAGTCAGCCGTACTGTGTGGCTGCCGTCTTGTGCGCCTCAGTGCCTGTAGACAGTGGAACGTGTCACGTGTCACGATGCTGGAGCGCACTGATGAGGAGGACAGTCTCAGGCTGCTGGAGGAGGCTTTGGAAACATGAGTGTGTTTGGTCACTAGGAGTGAGGTTGTCCTGTCACTAGGAGTGAGGTTGTCCTGTCACTAGAAGCGAGGTTGTCCTGTCACTAGGAGTGAGGTTGTCCTGTCACTAGGAGTGAGGTTGTCCTGTCACTAGGAGTGAGGTTGTCCTGTCACTAGGAGTGAGGTTGTCCTGTCACCAGGAGTGAGGTTGTCCTGTCACTAGGAGTGAGGTTGTCCTGTCACTAGGAGTGAGGTTGTCCTGTCACTAGGAGTGAGGTTGTCCTGTCACTAGAAGCGAGGTTGTCCTGTCACTAGGAGTGAGGTTGTCCTGTCACTAGGAGTGAGGTTGTCCTGTCACTAGGAGTGAGGTTGTCCTGTCACTAGAAGCGAGGTTGTCCTGTCACTAGGAGTGAGGTTGTCCTGTCACTAGGAGTGAGGTTGTCCTGTCACTAGGAGTGAGGTTGTCCTGTCACCAGGGGTAAGGTTGTCCTGTCACCAGGAGTGAGGTTGTCCTGTCACTAGGAGTGAGGTTGTCCTGTCACCAGGAGTGAGGTTGTCCTGTCACTAGGAGTGAGGTTATCCTGTCACTAGGGGTAAGGTTGTCCTGTCACCAGGGGTAAGGTTGACCTGTCACCAGGGGTAATGTTATCCTGTCACTAGGAGTGAGGTTGTCCTGTCACTAGGAGTGAGGTTGTCCTGTCACCAGGGGCAAGGTTATCCTATCACTAGGAGTGAGGTTGTCCTGACACTAGTGGTGAGGTTGTCCTGTCACTAGGAGTGAGGTTGTCCTGTCACTAGTGGTGAGGTTGTCCTGTCACTAGGAGTGAGGTTGTCCTGTCACTAGGAGTGAGGTTGTCCTGTCACTAGGAGTGAGGTTCTCCTGACACCAGGGGTAAGGTTATCCTGTCACTAGGAGTGAGGTTGTCCTGACACTAGGAGTGAGGTTGTCCTGTCACTAGGAGTGAGGTTGTCCTGTCACTAGGAGTGAGGTTGTCCTGTCACTAGGAGTGAGGTTGTCCTGTCACTAGTGGTGAGGTTGTCCTGTCACTAGGAGTGAGGTTGTCCTGTCACCAGGGGTAAGGTTATCCTGTCACTAGGAGTGAGGTTGTCCTGTCACCAGGAGTAAGGTTGTCCTGTCACTAGTGGTGAGGTTGTCCTGTCACTAGGAGTGAGGTTGTCCTATCACTAGGAGTGAGGTTGTCCTGTCACTAGGAGTGAGGCACCAGAGGTGAGGTTGTCCAACGTTGCTTTCCTCAATTTCAGTCTTCTCCTTCCTCTGTTCTCCTCACTTCTTCAACTACGCTCTCTATCAACAATCTGCAGTTCCCTACATCTTTTGGTGTTATACGTAATTATGTGATACAGCAGTTTTATTATTTTGGGATCTTTGGCCTTGTTTGTTTATCAGTGTTGTCCATTTATATTACTTACTGCCTTTGCAAGAAGGATTAGCTGTCAGATTGAGTCACTGACTCACTGGGTATGTATGGCCTTTCGGGTTTCTGGCCCCAGTGTGCCAGGGTCACTAATGTAGAGTAATTGGTGTGCTGAAGGCCCCAGTATCAACACCACTCTGCTAGTCTGCACCATGTGCCAGCAGGACCATGTCCAAGAGTACCACACATTGGGCCAATCCTAATTAATACCTCCAAGTTTGTTTACTGAATTGTCAGAAATGTTAACCAAGTCAGTGGATTGACTCCAGCATCATATTTTCGCAACTGACAAAAAGTGGCACGAAACACAATTGCTGAGGTTGGTGTTTTGCACTCTCGCAAAACACAGGCTCAATTTGGACATTGTAGTTGGGCATGTATTGTACAGGGCAGGGATTGGTGAAATGAGACTGTTTTATATTGTGGCCTGTGTTATTTCAGTACTGACAGCTGTGCATAATGAAGAATTGTTCTGAAATGTTTTTCTCCGTAAAACGTGAAATTGCCAGTGTTTAGGGGAGTCCAGGTAGTTATTTATTTTGTTGCCAAAATTAAAAAATGAAATTAAATGTACACTATGTACAAGTAGTTAATTAAAATTATTAATTATTTATTTGTAGCATTACTGGCAGGGAATGCTTACATTCTATAAAACAAATTAGTTTATCAATCCAATTTTGTGTGTGCAATATATCAGTCTAATATTAAGGCACTTGCTATAGTATTAACTTTCATCAGTAATGGATAATACCATCATACTTACATTTGCAACAGCAAATAAGGAAACATATCTTCACCGTGTCGTTACATGGTACATTTGTAACACGCTAAGTGCAGGACACGGCTGATAGGTGCCAACCAGATAATACCTGGGTACCAGTTAATGCTGAAATGTTCTATGTCAAGTATGTGTGAATGTTGTGATGCACAACACAAATTTAGCAAACAAAGTTATGCTTTCAGCTGAGAATAGCACAAATGGAAAACAGCAAATTGTGGGGTTCAAACATTTTGATTGGGTTTTGAAATTGAAGAAACAGTAACGATTATTTTGTCAGAAACATAAGTTTGAAAAGATCATAACAAATAAGGTAGAGCATTGTAGCTGTGTTTAAATGCTTTTCTATAAACCGCTGTGATATCTCTGAGATGATTTAGTTGAAAATAAACCAATCTGTAGAGTTCAACCAATTCAACCAATCACTGACAGGGTCACTGCGTAAGTTGAGAGGATCGAAGTAAATTGTGTTACAGAAATCAGATATGTTTAACCTGGCATGGCACAATATATTTAGCAGTGACAACCCGATTAAAGTAAGTTTCCCGCGGGCTTGTTTCCCGCAACCGAACTCTTCCGTCTCTGGCCTCCTTCATGTCAGCTTGAGGGCATTTACGTGTTCTCCACGTTCACCGATTAATGTTTCACTCCACCTGTGTACTGGGAGGGAGGCCAGAGTTGGGACACACTGTCACCTATATACCTTCAGCAGCTGCCAGGAAATAATACGACTTAACTTAACCCGGGCGAACTTGCCCGGAATACACAGTCGGGCCCGGCCAGGTGGACCGTGGTGATTGGTCGTTACACGTAGGACACTCAGGTATGTGCATGTGTCAGTCAGAGCCAGCCGGGACCTGTCCGCCGTCCGTCCGTGTCAGGTGGATTGGTGGGTATATTTGTCGGTGCCTTTTGCTGGTCAGGCCAGGCCTGCATGCACAGCACGTGGGCGGGCCGCTACTGGGTGCAGACCGCAATCACGCAGGTGTACACAGGTAGTTGGGAGTAGAGCGTCGACCACGGAAGAAGGAGGAAGTGAAAGACGTGACAGTGTGAGTAGAAGTGTGCCATGGACACGGCCTCCAGTTGTCTTACGTGTATGTGTGTGTACTTACCTGTGACAGTTTTTCCTGGACATTTCTAGGAATCGCAATTATCTTATCATCTGTTTTCTTAAAATTATTGTATTTTGCAAACAGTTGCTGATATAAATTACTATGTAAATAAGTTATATTTATTTTCTATTTAACGCCCACAGGTCACTAGTGCTGTTAGTGTTTTTACATGTCTGTTTCCTGGAATTGTGGGGTGTAGTCAAAGCTATATATGTTTAATTTACTATAATGTAATTTTACGAGTTCAAGGTGGTGTTTGTTGTTTGGTAGTACTTACATAAGTATTTACCATGCAGTGACAATTTGATGAAGTTGTAATAAGCTTTAGTGTATCAGTTTGAGTGCCACATATTTCTTCTGATACCAGATGGTAGAGAAGTTACAAACTTGGTTGTCATGTCACTGTTGATGTGCCCTGGTGCCGTTAACATGTGGGGTATCAAAGGAAGTCAAGTGATTCTGCTATTGTCTGTTTAAATAATTTGACAATTGTAATTTTTAGTGTTGATAGATTTACAGTTTTGTTTGTTCAACTTGCAATGTGATGTGACCAAATCAAAATGTCTTGCAGTGAATAGTTGTCCTGATACCAAGTTTGTCTCTGCATGCGTTAATGTAAGTTGTTGTCATCTTGTCCAGAACATCATCAAATAATTGTTTTTTAACATGTTGGTCGGAACTGTTGTTTATGTAGTTGTTTGTGTAGAACACAATGAGTACTATAGAGGCTGGAGTCTTATCCAGGACAGAGTACTAACACAGACAGGGGCTGGGGCAAGGTGTGTGTACACCTGGGTGCTGTCAGAGGGGAGCAGTGTGGTCCACCAGAACCACAGTTCCACAGTAGCTGAGTCAGTACACGGCCACTGCGGGTGGTGGAATGTTGTCAAGGTGCACTCAGGACTTCAGGTGTGTGAACTTGAACCCAATTTGAGGCACAAATGCACCAATCGCCACCAGCCAGTCAGCGGGTGTGACCCATGACCCTGGAGGGTGGGGGAGGCACGTTCTGGGAAACTTGAGGAGTGGGAGGGAGAATGGAGGGAAGGGGAGGGGGGAAGAAGATGTAGGACTGGTCTTGTGAGTACAGGACAGCTGTGTCGGGCCAACTCTGGCCCCTGAGTGCCCTTGACCGACTGGACCAGTGTACCTGGGGTGGTTTAACCATTTGGTCGACGCCCACATTGTCCACTTGTAGAAATTGCACCAAATCCTGCCCACCGGCCTCTCCCTATAATAGTATATGGGACTTGGTGCACCCAGTTGCTTCCCATTCCCTGAATGGATTACAAGATGCCCAGCAAAGGGACACATAGTGACCTCTGTACTTTGCTGTTTCTTCCTGCAAACGGCAGCAGACTTGAACTCTGTTGACTGTTCAGTGTCCTCCCACCTCTCCATGTCCTCACTGGAAAATGTTTGTAAAATACATGATGCCTGATTTAAGATGTTTGCTGCACCAAACAACATGCATCTCAGGACCAGAATCTGCCTCTGAAGACCCTGACCCATAGCATGCAACACACAGTAGAACAAGCAAACTGTAAATTGTTTTCCTTCAAATGTTCTCCTGTTCCGTTCACTGGTTGTAATTGCAAACAAGGCTGGACCCACTACGTTCACATAATGTATAAGTAGTGGGTCAACGAATGTGATGATTCCTCCCCGTCACAAGTTATACAGGTTGTTTTAAAGTTAATTTTATGATAGATGCAGTAGAACATATTATAGAGACTTGTTGATTTTGCACTATGAAAGGTTTGAGTTCTTGTGCACGTGCACAATTGTCTGCACATGCACAATATTCATATAACATGGTATATGCATTTGGTAATTAGACTAAGGTAATGCATTTTCAAAATAACCTAAGGCATGTTGCACCCATAAATGAGTTAACTTCACATTCATGTCACAGCACTGGTTTGTTCCTGCAGCTAATCTAATGTTGTTCAGTTCAGTCACACATTATTACATTTCTACTGCAGCATCATAATTATATTTAGTATTCAACATATATAGTCAAGCAGATCTACAACGTGTTACTATGGAACACTGTAGTGACATGATATTTGGTCACAGAGCATGCACATACAGTACACATGTTGTCACGTGTGTACATTTCGTGTCCTGTCATTGCCTCCCTGTCTGTGCTGCTGTGTATCCCTGCTAGTGCTGTCACAGTTCCCACATGCTGCATCACAGTAATGAAGTGTTGTAACAGTTTTGTAATCATTCAAAAGTCAAAAACATCAAAAACATCAACACTTTAATCAACAAGTCTTGCTTTGTAAATGATTTTAAAACAATTCTCTTATATTTTTCATATTATGATATGAATCATAACATCTTACTCAATACTGCTTTTTGAAACATAATAACCAGTATTACATACAACTCGCAAACACACAGAAAATGTAATGACTTTGTCTTCACCCTACTAATGAGAGCAGACACATCCTGGGTGTGTTTGTCACAAGTGTTAAGTGGTCTCACTTCTGTGGACCAGTGTTCAGTTGGAGTTGCTGCCGTCTTTGTGTTGCAAAACAACAGCTGATCAGCCTAAAGTACTGACATGAGAGGCTGTGTACTTTGAACTAGCTTGGGGTGTGAAATACCTAAGTTGCTTCATTGTTGGTGTCAGTACGGATGTTGCTCTGATAGATTTGGGGCACAAAGTGTGTACAAGTCGATTGAGATGCCCAGTACATACGTGCACACCAAGTGAGTTTAGACACTTCTTAGCTAAGCCAGTTGTAGCATATGGGTTATGGCTGAAGCTAGTTTATTAAGATATTTTGGTGGATAATTATAATGGAAGTGTAGCCAAAATGAAGTTGCATGACCAAATGAAGACGAGTAAGCCTACTGAATGTTCGTATTCAGTACTACGGGACAAAATGTCATGTCACATTCATGTAAACTTCTAACAGAATCTTGTGTCTGTACCACCCTGGGGTAGTTGACTGGACTGAGTGTCTTTTGACCAATTGTCTTTTGACCAATTGTCTTGCGACCAGGTAATTATCCAGGTATTCTGCCCTTCTATAGTAGCACAAACTTGTACTCCTTTCTTCTTTCCACACTGTTCATAGTCAAGCTTACGAGTGTTCTTTTTGTGAGTTCCTTAAGAGGTGAACCTACTCTAGGGAGTACTGAGTATTGCAGGCACCCAGAGTACAGGAGACATCATCCACATGGTGTTTGCAAGGTGGTTTTACCCTCTTGATCTTTCATTGCTTACTTAGTACATTTTGTTCAACTGATATCCCTGATTATATGTCTCCAGTAATGGAGCTGCCAATTAATTGATACTAAATACCAATAGAATGCAATTACATAAACCATTATCAAGTTAGCCAGTGTAAGCAGATAATAATGGTTTGTGGGCAGAAGTTGCCTTTGATGTCTTCCCCCATCCCTGGGCCAGGGACAGGCAGCAGGGATTAGGGCTCCTGAGAGGGCTAATGGAGCAGTGGGGATTGCCTGTATTTACACTCCCCTCCCTGCTAACAGCTGTAGCAGATACAGGGGCATCTGCTGCAGATTATCTCAATGTCTGCCATCAAATAACCTTTAGCCAAACTGTAATTGCATTTGCTGTCCACACAAGCCCTCCTTATAACTTATCAGAATTTCTAATTGAAATGTCTGTAAAGTACAAAAGATTCAATTACAACATTGTTGTGTCATTTTAACAGAGGGTTTATGATTAATGTACAGCAGGTGTTGATAATGGATGTGCATTGTGTAATTGATGAATATTGGTCTATCTTTGTGGTTGCTACATGTTTAGTGAATATTTGGCAAACATACTGTTATTTGATGTCAAACAGGTGAACAGTGTATTTATAACAGTGCTACAGTTAAATATGGTCTTGTTGATTACTATCTGCATTGTTTCTATCATTGATTTGATCAAGCTTTTTATAGAATTGTGTTTTTTCAAATACCTTGGTTGAATTTAACTATTTCATCTAGTCATTTGAAGAAAACAATAACATTTGAAACAACTTGTCTCATGAAAAGATCTCTGCATATGTAAATACTTTTGAAACTCAGTTACATGTTCTAAGCACAGTGATTGTCCTATGTTCACTTTGTTATGGTTATAGATTACAGACCTTATACAATAAAACAAACCATCTGCACATCACTATGCAAATACTTAGTGACACATGTTTGTGTAAACTCTTATGTTTGTTTATTAAAAATGTGCACATAACTGACTAAATCAATCATCTGAGCTTCAATAACATTTGTGGTGGCTATGGGAAACTGGCCCCAGCTGATTGAAAGGTCAAACAATACCAAATTATTACTGCCTTTTTAAATAGTTTATTAAATCTTTTCACCCATTATTGATACAAATGCCATAATTTATGGTAACGAATACCTACCAGGAGTAACAATATTATCGATGTAAAAGCTAAGAAAAAAAACTAACATTATAAAAAACACCGTTCTTATATAGCACAGCTGGTGGACCTTGCCTGGTTAATTATGAAATTACTTCCACATTCTAAGAAGTTAAAATAATGTGTATACAAGTGTCCGTCTCCAGCTGTCTTGCTATGTTTTGCATCGTCGCAGTAGTAGATACATTACTGCGGAATACAACAGTTGGGAATCTGTGAGATGATGCCCAGCTATGTGAGTGATGTTGGTGGCGGGGGGGGGGGGGGGGGGGGCCTGAGATATTGTGGATGAGCACGGAGCATCTGCCCTCACATGTCTTCCTATTTACCTAGTCTACTGCACCACTGGGCAGCTGTCTGGGGGGGTTACCTAATCCTCTCAGATAGCCACTGGTCAGCCAGTGTCTGGCCCACTGGCTGGCAGTCTGACCACTTCCCCTGACCGTCCACTTCACAGGTAGGTGAAATTCCACTCTGGTAAATGTATATGTTTTATAATTATAGAAATATGATAGTCGAGTGTTAAGTAAATTAGTAATAAATAAGGCAATTAGAATGGTGGAGGATCTCTGGATAAAACTTGATTAAAGGCACTAATTTAGGTGAAATATGTAAGTTAATCAAGACAAATTAAGAGCAAGTAAATCCGGTTAAATTAGTTAAAATATGATGAGTTAAAACCAGTTATATAAGTAGAAGACTTTATCATTAAAAACCATTGTTGTGATATCATTTTGTAAAGGCATACTTGCTTAGACAAATACAGGCTGTTTTAGTTCAGTTTTCTAAAAAAATACCTGGTGATATGGTGCATGACTTGTGAATAACTAGTCTTTATTCAGTATTTGCAATGTGGCTGAATACTTGCCAGAGAAAGATGGTACTTGGTTGCCCAAGTGTGCTAGTGTCAAGTGGCTTGAGCTGCCCTGTGGACTGAACTTCAGATGGCATACGTTTTTTTATAAAAGCTGGAAGCTTAATAATATTTGTAGAAAAAAAAAATGTAAATTGTTTACTAGATTCCTTATCCACAGATGATAATGCAGCTTGCAGTGAAGTAAACAAAGTCTATTTAAGTACGTCTCAGGTAATCCTTCCAAGTCCCTGTTAAGTCGTGGGTGCTGACATTAGGTTTTCTTGGCATATGTGGGAATGTTCGTACTTGCTTACGTTGTATCCACCTGGAGAATTGTGCCTAGTTCTTCCCTGGGACTGTGAAACACCAGGAGGGAAGGGTGTTTGGGACAGCCCAGCCTCCCAAATGTTTCCCTGGGATCTTGAGGTGCAAAACAGGTACTGATAAGTAATTAACTGCACCAGGGAAGAGACACTGGTTGTGATACATTCACACCATTTGTGTACTTTCTGTGCCACATCATTCCATGGAATAGCAGCATTGTGAACTGTGAAACAGGAGAGGAGTTCACTGGAATAGGATGGAATAGTATGCAGAATAGGATAGGTACTTTGGAATAGCACATGGACTGTAGACTAGGCATATACAGGACCTGTGTAGAGCTGTAGGTGTACTGTACTGGCTGTGACTGTCTGACAGCCATCATCGCTCGATGAAAGCCACTTTGACCTATGACATGCCCACTCAGAACAATGTTTTGTGCGTATTTTCAGCATGTAACATTTGTCCTGGTCTGACTTTGGGTGAAAATGTGAAAAGTGCTGCGTGGGTGTTGTATGGTTATACAGTTAGGACGGCCACTGAACCAACACTTGAATGTGGAAGATGAGAAGGAGGAGGTCCCAGGGGGAGGTCCCAGGGGGAGGTCCCAGGGGGAGGTCCCAGGGGGAGGGACAAGGGACTGAGGGGTGGCAGTGGTGTGTTTGAGATCAGGTGTAGACAGTGTGACTGTCAGTAGCACTGCCAGGGGGTGTCACAAGGCTGGCAGTGTGACACCCTGCTTCTAGCTACCCCACCCTCTGTAATGGGTGAAAGGACTGCAGTAATTGAACAACTGTCAGTCGCATGACAGGAGTACCACAATGACTGTGTTTTCAAACACCATACATATTTACCAAAAGAACTAATTTTTATAGTGTATATTTTTTGATGGCAGCTGTATTGATGTGTGTAAATACAGACAGTACTGATGACGTAGTGTTCCTAGGATTGACAATAACTGGGTTTTACTGTATGCTTTTTACTTAATACCTCTCAGCTGTGTGAATACATACCATGATCATGATAGATAAGATATGTAGTGTGAACAACCAGCCTAAATTTGACAGACAGGTGATGTATGAATGAATGTGATATGAACGGATGTACAGTAATTTACCCATAGAGAGATTGTTTGAGGATGTCCAGTGACACCAAATATTGACCACTGACCATTGCAAATTGACTACAGATTGATTACATATACTGACCACACAAAATGACCTTCCCTGTAGGTATTGATTACTGCCACTATATATTGACCACACCTATTGTCCATACATAATGGTAGACAAGATGCTGTTCTCTTGACACTCTGACCACACATTGACCACACAGCATGCCCACCTCCTGTGGCAATGACACCACATATTGACCACACATATTGACCACATATATTGACCACACAAGATGCCCCCTTAGACCACATCATCATCACAGTGACTTCGACAAATTGAGTAATTAAATCCTAATGCCAACTAATATGCCTGTATTGTGATGATGAAATCATATTGATTGGCCGGGCGTAATGGGATTAGCCCGGAGTGAAGCTGGGCTCTATATTCCCTGACAAGACGGCTGGGCCAGCCTGGCTCCGCCTCAGTCGTCAGTCCGTACTGGAGCAGTGGTAGAGTGTAGGAGAGGCTCCGGCACAGGTAGGTGATGGGGAGACTGCTTTGTCGCACAGGTGATGAGCTGGTGATTGGGTTGTAGTTGTAGTGACTACGTCTTTATGATGTATGACTGGCTGAGGTTAGAAAGGTCACTGGGGTGAGAGAATGGGAGCACATGGAACAAGGAGTGTTATGTAGAGGGATGTGTGATGAAGGTTTGCATGCGTATGTTGACATGGTTCCTGTGTTGATGGTGTATGAACTGATGGAAGGTGACTGCTGCAATAGAGTCGGTTGATGTGGGACACAATACAATAGTAATAATATTGTTCTAATGTGTAGATCATAAAAAGTGCAAGTTATTTAATTTAAGAATAATACAGATAAGAATTTGACATGACGACACAATAATATGCACACATAGAATAAGCAATTAAACATCCAAATCAAAGTAGATTCAAGAAATGGTAGAGCAGTGACAGAAGTCAACTGATAGCCCTGCCTTGTCCAGTGACTTCATTCAAGAAATTACTTGACATGTTCATTTTTGTGTGTTTTTAGGTAATTTTACACACATTTAAAATTATAATATGTATGAAAATGAGTTGACGCAGAATAGTATATCTCTTTTATGTAGGATGTACATTTCATGTACAGCCATGACTTGTGTATCGAGTCTTCAATTATTTGGTTGTTTTGCAATCCACACATTGTATATGGGAACCACCTTGATACCAAGTATAATAAGATGCCTCACTAATCCACATGTTTCATTTATCCAATCAAAAGCCATGGGAACCAAAGTTTGCGGTTAAAGGATACAATGTGGAACAATGCCTCTGCTGTGAAATCACTGCTCCCTGTGTGTGAGACGCTGTGTGTTGCTGATGATCAGTTTAGTAATCAGGCTACAGCAGCTGAGTCTGTAGTGGCCAGCTTCAATCAGGGACTTGAGCTGCCAGCATTCAAGTCATCTGTGGGATTACCGTGCATGAGTGAGTGCCCAGTCAGGCATGACCAGAAGCTTAATGCTAGGTGTTCTGCTGCTGTCTGCTTTAATTGCTTTGTAGTATTCCTGCAGGAGGTTGTCAGGTGACACGAGACAAGGCGTGGCCAACTGGCCATGCATGTACTACTGTTTAAATGACAATTGTCATCTCACCATCTGATGCATACAATCACGCACACTGCAGGGGAAATTAAACATGCATGTTTTGTGTAATCCTAATACTTTAGTGTACTGTCATCAAGTAGGGATACTTTGTTTTTAAGTAGTGTTTGGTGTATTTGTTTGTTTTTAAGTATATTTTATATTGAATAAATCAAATAAAACAAATCAAAAATAATATCCCGTATTATAAATCATTTTCTAAAAAAAACTATTATTATGTTGGCATAATTTCAACAACATAATTATTGAAGGTCTAGAATGTGTTATACAAATATTGTCTTGTAATAAGAGTAATAAAAGTAAGTGAACTATTGTCAGTAAATTCATTCTTAGAGAGGAAGTGGTTGTGGTTTTGTGTAGAAAAGAGTTCTATATAAATTCTTTCTATCCCACTTTACTAAGTATCTCATCTACTGTACTTCAAATATTGACATCTTGTATACAGTTTACATATTTTGAGACTCTCTAAGTCTAACTCAGTTGTGTTGTTTCTCTTCTGAGTTTGGTTTCTAAGTGCAATAGAACTTACCTTGTTACTAACTAATACAAAATAGACATTATGTGATGTGAAGAGTGAAGAGAAAGTGACAAAGAGAAGGAGAAAGAAGGGTGGATAATTACATCTCTGCTCTTCTCATTTACATCTGGTGATCCTCATCTACAGGAGAACCCCCCCCCTAAAGAAACAGATCCCAGGGGCTGGGGGCTGGGGGCAGGGGTCAGTCCACCAGCTGGCAGCTGATGTCTTCACTCAGCTGCCAGCTTTGACCAAGGGATGATCTATCTCCCCTCCCTGCACCACCTGTGTGGGATTCCTTCCCCCATCCCCAGCGAGGGGTGATTACCTCCCCAGCAGCCAGTGGTCTCTGTTACAGTCAGGGGCAGTTACACCCCACTGGCAGCCACTGTCTCAGTCCCAGCCACTGACGCAGAGAGAGAGAGAGAGAGCAGTGTGAGAGAGACAGAGAGAGAGCGAGAGCGAGAGAGAGAGAGAATCAGCATGGCAGCTGTACTGGCTCCTTACCCTGTTGTAGTGACTGACCACATTAGCAGCAACCAGTGGATGACAACGATGGCTTCCGACGACAATGACTGCTTAGCAAACACAAACAATGGCGACACGTCACCGCCCGCGTCACCGACCGTCACACTGCGTGTCATCATGCAAGGCAAGGTAAGTGACTCGACATTGAGTTCTCTTATGAACTGCTGCTCTGCTGTTAGATTTCTATTTTGTTCACAGTATTGCAATTTTCCTGTCTAAGCTTAACTTCCAAAGCAGATGTGTAGGAACACAGGCTGCCCAGTTTGATCAGCAAAATATGAAGTATAAACCATACTTGTTCTAACTCCACACCACCAACAGTTCAACATTAAGAGCCTGTGGTATAATTGCAAAACATTGTGTTATAACACAAATAAGTTGCAGCATAATCTTAATTAAGCAACAGTTTTAAGACTAACTGGTAGTAGTATTTTGGTACATTGTTACACATTTTAACCTCTGAAACACCCCCTAGAAAGTACAGAACCCAATGACTGCATGGGGTGACAAAACTAGAGTCACTACAGATGTAAAGTCAATGACAAGTGGCAGCAGATAACGTTACAGGTAAAGTAATAAAGAAAAAACTGTTAACACGTCACAGACATTAGGTTTGTTGAAACCAGTCCAAAATACAAGATATACGCCTTGGCAGGTGGGGGGGGGGGTGACACAAGCAACTGGTGCACACAGGACATATCTAATTAGAGGTGTATACAGTGTACTTACCAAATACCAGACATTTGTGTTCTTTCTGAGGTGACGTTGATCAGAATAACTGGCTCAACGTCCATAATAAGTTATGGTTCCACAGAACTCTGGACCAACGTCCATAATAAGTTATGGTTCCACAGAACTCTGGCTCAACGTTCATTATAAGTTATGGTTCCACAGAACTCTGGACCAACGTCCATAATAAGTTATGGTTCCACAGAACTCTGGACCAACGTCCATAATAAGTTATGGTTCCACAGAACTCTGGCTCAATGTTCATTATAAGTTATGGTTCCACAGAACTCTGGACCAACGTCCATAATAAGTTATGGTTCCACAGAACTCTGGACCAACGTCCATAATAAGTTATGGTTCCACAGAACTCTGGACCAACGTCCATAATAAGTTATGGTTCCACAGAACTCTGGACCAACGTCCATAATAAGTTATGGTTCCACAGAACTCTGGCTCAACGTTCATTATAAGTTATGGTTCCACAGAACTCTGGACCAACGTCCATAATAAGTTATGGTTCCGCAGAACTCTGGCTCAACGTCCATAATAAATTATGGTTCCACAGAACTCTGGACCAACGTCCATAATAAGTTATGGTTCCGCAGAACTCTGGCTCAACGTCCATAATAAGTTATGGTTCCACAGAACTCTGGCTCAACGTTCATAATAAGTTATGGTTCCACCTGTTGTGTGGTCCCCTGTCTCTTTAATGTGTGTTTATTAATCAGTTTTTTTTTTTACAATATATGTATGCATGTGTATCACATGTATACTTATATAAACATAATTATGAGCATCCATTTGTATTGCTGATTGAAATATCAGTTGGTGGAGGTTTTTATCCCCATTAGTGAATTAGTTGTGCTGTTTCCCTGGCCGGGGTGTGACCCTTCTGTACGGGCAGTAGAGTTGAAGCAGCTGTCTGTCTAAGCTACCCTCCACTGGGCAGGTGCCTGGGTAAGAACATGTTAATAAACCACACACACACCACCACCCTCCCAGAAACTCTTTGTCTGAGTCTGTTTCTAGGAATGGTTCCTGTCAGTCAGTTCCAGGACAACTTGTGACTGGGCCTATGTGATTCTGCCCCATACATTTAGTACTTAATTATTAAAACTTGTTTTAATGTAAACAGTTTATTCTGCCCTCCTTGCTGGTAAAGCTGAAATATTGTAACAAATATGTTGTTAACTAAATGGGCTACATCAGTGCCAGTGGGTTCAAACCACAATTTTCTTCTTTGACTGATTGTGGTTAATAATCCAGAAAGTTGTGATTTTGCCAACATTGTCTAATACTGTACCTCTTTAATAAGCAGGTGTGCAAGCTCTATAAATCATCAAATTCCTGTATTGAACTTGACTATTTAAAAACATATAAAAAATAACAACAATATACTTTATGTAAAACCAGACATTTCCAAAGTAAAACATTGTACAAGGTGTTTATAATTTGCTAAAATGCTAAGACCTAAACAGTAATTACTACTGCTACTAAAAGTGTGACTGATAAAAATAACACACATAAGACTTGGTTAAACAAAAGTGAACTAAATAAACTTAAGTGGCGAGAATGAAAACAAACATTCAGCTACGTGACTCGATAGTCAGTGTACTGGTTACACCAAGTGACATTGTGAGAGTCCAGGCCATGCAGAGGTGTGGTTAGCTGCAGTGGTTAGCTGCAGTGGTTAGCTGCAGCCAGGGTGCAGCCTGCTGTGTTGATGCCAGCAACAGGTGTAGGCAGGCAGGAGGCCTTGGGTCAGTTGCAACATGAGGCAGGGGTCACTTCTCTGGCCAGAAACTACCCTGAATAGCAGTGAGGCTGGATGGAAGTTTGACATGTTCTGTGCTCAGTGTAAAGCCCATCTGCTTAAATTTAAAGAAAATCATTGCAAGACGCGCTGTAGAAGAACTAACAAGATTAAACAGAAGATATAGTAAGATTACTGCCCTGTAAAATACACAGGGTGGACAGTGGCTTATCAAGAGCCCAAGTATAACATGTATGTGTATCAAGCCCTTCTGAAGTGTATATCGAGCTTCAGTCACCATCCACTGATCAACGTACATAACTTGGAAGTTGGAACAACCAAACAAAACACGTGTAACATTGCAAGCAATCAACAAATCCTTTACCTGAGTGGAATTTTGAAAAAGTCAGCTTGCTGCAGATTCTTTCTGGGTCGTAGATGGATCCCTCTCTGAAGGCTTGGCAGTCGAGATTGAAAGCACCTCTGTAGTGTATCACGGTGTAGGGTTAATGGTGTAAGGTAACTTTTAGTTCCAGTCTAAGAAGAAACCAACTAACAACCTACCTTGTTAGTTAGAAACACGCACGCACGCACGCACGCACGCACGCACGCACGCACACACACACTAAATGAATCAAATAAAGATGGGTTATATGGGATATTTGAAGTTTAAATGCATGTATGAAGCTGTCGTCCTATGTTGTCAGTACTTTGTCAGATGATGCATGCTATGATTTGTTGGTTGCAGGAGGCTGGCAGCATCATAGGCAAGGTAGGCCATGTTCTCCCACTCAGCCAGTCAGGACCTCACTCAGTGGGTCTTTGCTTCTTGTAGTTCAGTCCTGTATTGGTCTCTATTAAAAGTGTAAAATCAACGAGAATGGTATGAAACTTTGAAATATTTGTTGCAGTTTGGCTATGCAATGTGATATTAAATAAATGGTACATATCAAAATGCTGTTTATCTACACAAGTGGTGCCTGTTGGCTGAGAAAAGATGTATTCTGATTATTGCATTTTTGTTAAAAAGCATATGGGATTGTCATTTTTTTTAAATCAACCTCTGTTTTGTTCACAGTGCTGAATGAGGATTTATCACATTTTTGTTTAAATTAGATAGTATATGTTAACACAACAATGGTTTAGGCAAAGAGACACCCACCCTGTTTAATGTCAGTATCAACATAATTCTCAACTGATGTATTGTACCCTGTTGAGATGTAATCTTAATCTGGCCATCTCTAGCGAAGGCTCTGTGGGGGTCTGTTTCGCTCCTGAGAGTGGTCAGTGCATGTGAAATGGACAGTCACTCGCAGCAATGACCGCAAATCAATACGACACACAAAGTCTTGACCGATGAATCGACATTAGTAAATTGGACATTGTTGACCATTTGTGGTTGGTTTCTATGGGCCAATGCACAGGGCCACTTTGACGGGAATAATGCGCCTGATTGGGCCACATTGATTTCCTAAGTGGCACTTTCAGACAAATCTCCGCCCTATCCCTGCTATGCTGCGAGGCTGGGCACACTGACGTAATCAATATGTGGTAGGGATGGAGTCATTGTCTTAGGGACCCTCCCTCCTTAAGATGGGGATAGGGCCAGATTTCTGTATATTTTTATGGGGGCCCCCTTGCACACATTCTGTGCCAATGCGAACAATGCATAGTTAAAATGCATATATCTGGAATCAATACATTTTACTCAAATGACTGAAATGAGTTCAAAATGACATAGAGACAGATACTAGGATCTCGTGTAGAAAACCAAAGGTATTCACGACTTCCTTCAGATCAATCCCTGTGAATACTAATGATGTGTTTTGTCTGCTTGCAGAAAGGTGATAATGTGAAGAAATTCAGGGAAGAGGTATGGCTTTGTTACTTGTAAATTCACTAGAATTAGAAACTGCTGTTTAACCATAATAAGTTTGATAGTCATGCTTGCAGTGTTTAGGAGTCTGTGGATCCACGACACAGTGTTCCATAGGCAGACACACTTGATGTCCCTTGAGGAAAAACACGATAAATCACGCAGAATTTTTTTACAATGCACAAGCAATAAAAATAGGTTAGTGACTGCGTTAAAATTGTGCAAATAAACGTCAAACTTGTTTTTGAACTTTGTTAGTTAAACCATATCTATGCATACACTGTGTTTCAATATAAATAAAGTTTATGCTATGTAACATGTTGTTTTTTATAAATAAAACACTAAACTGGATTTCATTTTACCAATGCCTTTGTCAGACAGAAGAAAGTCAAATATGGAAGTGGATGTTTTTATAACTTGAAACATGTCTGCTTGCTGGAACTCATGAAATTGAATGAAGCCAACCAGATTTCAGTCTAACATAAGACAACTCATTTGCTCTGGTTTCTGCTGATTAAACACCATATCTTGTTACAATCATTTATATGAGGAAGCACTTCCAGTGGCAATACATAAAGGTTATGATATGAAAACAATTTTCCCTTGAAAATGCTGTTATGTTAATGCCATGTTTGCCTGTTTTCAGAGCGGTGCCAAAATAAATATTTCTGACTCATCATGTCCAGAAAGAATTGTCACAGTTACGGGTACAACAGACCAGATCTTTAAAGCGTTCACAATGATCTGCAACAAATTTGAAGAGGTAGGGAACACACAACCTTTGTAACTATGTACTTAATTACATAAAACCTTTGTAACTATGAGCTTACCTACATAAAGTCTGTTCCGTTGAAATGTTGACAAACTGTTGCGGTGGTGTGGCACAAAATAATATATTGTTTGTTCAGTTGTCTGCTTATCTGTTGTCAAGCTTGGCATTGTAAAGTAAGATAGTTATAAAAAGACACTTCCCTTCTGGCGTCCATGTTTGGGTTGTATTTATTTTTCTGCGCACTTTCAATCTATTTCAATCTTCTTTTCTTGAGGCTTGGATTGAACTTTTAGTCCCTCGTTTTAGTGTGGGTCTCTGTCTGGTACCACGTAAGACCACTTTACTCTTGGAATCCTCTGAATTGGTTTGACCACTGCACTCTCAATCGAAGGCCCTGGGATCAAAAGCATATACTGCAATTTCAAACCTTAGGAAATTTAGAAAACAACACAAGCTCCCTGAGGTGCACAAATGAGTATTTTGTGGTGGGTATAGGTGAAGAAATAATTGTTGAGCAATAATTGCTGCATGGCTGAATTCTTTCCAGAGAAGTTGAATTGTTACTGATAGGAACTGGTCAACCTTGGGTTGAAATGTCTCAGTGGTAGCATATCTACTAAGAGATCTGTGGTTTGAATCCGCCTTACCAACCCATTGTGTGTGGTTTGGAAGAGACGTAAAAGCCATTGATCAGTGTGATCTGTGATCTATGCCAGGGGGTGTACAAAATCCCACCCATGCAGGGTGAAGACGTGTATGTTGCCTTAGACCTATTGACTGTAATGAGAGAAACAATGGGATGGGTGCTACTTGTATGGCTGTCACACACCCACCAGCCCCTGGCAGGGCCAGCCACCACAGACAGGGTCAGGTCTCAGACTCGCACAGACACAAGCTCATGTATGAGGACGTGTTACATAGAGTTAGCTGTGTAGATTGAATGTGGTGCTAAATATGACGAATAACATACCCCTTGTTTCTTTGACATTTTGTCCAGGCTCGTCAATGGCATAACATGTATAAATAAGTGTGAATTATGTGACAGACAGCTCCCTGTAGAATGACTGTTATAGGCAGCTGGTGGCATTATTACTGGTGTGACACACATGTGATATCTCTATTAGTAATAGTAGCAGCACTAAAACAAACCTAAAAACACTAGTTTATGAATACTACTACAGTCACACAAGTTGCCATCCTGAGTATTTTTGCCAATTATCTTAAGTTCATTTAAATTTTGATGACAACTGTCAATAAATCTGCCATTGATGCTAATCTCCCAAAACATCCCATGTACCTCCTACTTGTTCTGAGTGGCCGTGTGTGTAGTGTAACATGTAGTCTGAGGCTGGTGTTGTTGCCGTGTGTGTGTGTGCTGTAGTGTGTAGACTGAGGCTGGTGTTATGGCCGTGTGTGTACTGTAGCATGTAGACTGAGGCTGGTGTTGTTGCCGTGTGTGTGTGCTGTAACATGTAGACTGAGGCTGGTGTTGTTGCCGTGTGTGTGTGCTGTAGTGTGTAGACTGAGGCTGGTGTTATGGCCATGTGTGTACTGTAGCGTGTAGACTGAGGCTAGTGTTGTTGCCGTGTGTGTGTGTGCTGTAGCGTGTAGACTGAGGCTGGTGTTGTGGCCGTGTGTGTATTGTAGCGTGTAGACTGAGACTGGTGTTGTTGCCGTGTGTGTACTGTGGCGCTTAGACTGAGGCTGGTGCTGTTGCCGTGTGTGTACTGTGGCGTGTAGACTGAGGCTGGTGTTGTTGCCATGTGTGTACTGTGGCGTGTAGACTGAGGCTGGTGTTGTTGTCGTGTGTGTACTGCAGTGTGTAGACTGAGACTGGTGTTGTTGCCATGTGTGTACTGTGGCGTGTAGACTGAGGCTGGTGCTGTTGCCGTGTGTGTACTGTAGTGTGTAGACTGAGACTGGTGTTGTTGCCGTGTGTGTACTGTGGCGTGTAGACTGAGGCTGGTGTTGTTGCCGTGTGTGTACTGTGGCATGTAGACTGACTGAGGCTGGTGTTGTTGCCGTGTGTGTGCTGTAGCGTTTAGACTGAGACTGGTGTTGTTGTTGCCAGGATCTCAACAACCTTCACAATGGCGGTCTGCCCAAGCCCCCTGTCACAGTGCGACTCATCGTGCCAGCCAGTCAGTGCGGCTCACTCATCGGCAAGGGGGGTGCCAAGATCAAAGAAATCAGAGAGGTGAGTTTGATTTAAATAAATATTACGTCATGATTGGCTCGTACATCTGTGCTGGGGAGGAGATGCACTTACAACACGCTAAAGTTATGTTAGTTATTGTTATATTGATACGATGTGGAGAAATCAGGTGTGCAGCCGTCTTCACTTATAATCCAGTGATGGTTACACAGCATTTTTATCATATTTTAATTATTATATTTGTTTATTTTTATATAAATTTGTAAAATGTTTACTATTTATATTGTAGTTACTATTTATATTGTAGTTACTATTTATATTGTAGTTACTATTTATATTGTAGTTTTAATGAAGTAACATGTAAAGCGCTGTGAACACTACGGCTATATGCGCTATATAAAATAAAGTTTATTATTATCATAGACAATGAAAATGAGTCAGCCAGTTGTGTCACTGTGTCATGTGACTGTCAGGTGACAGGGGCATCCATACAAGTGGCCAGTGAGATGCTGCCCAACTCAACGGAGCGGGCAGTGACAGTGTCGGGGACAGCGGACTGTGTGACACAGTGCATCTATCACATCTGTAGCGTGATGCTCGAGGTATGTCACACATCGTCATATGTGTCAAATGTTGATCACACTGTCACAGCGACCTGACACAAACACACAGACACACTGTCACAGCGACCTGACACAAACACACAGACACACTGTCACAGCGACCTGACACAAACACACAGCCACACTGTCACAGCGACCTAACACAAACACACAGCCACACTGTCACAGCGACCTGACACAAACACACAGACACACTGTCACAGCGACCTGACACAAACACACAGACACACTGTCACAGCGACCTGACACAAACACACAGCCACACTGTCACAGCGACCTGACACAAACACACAGCCACACTGTCAGAGCGACCTGACACAAACACACACACACACTATCACAGCGACCTGACACAAACACACAGACACACTGTCACAGAGACCTGACACAAACACACAGCCACACTGTCACAGCGACCTGACACAAACACACAGCCACATTGTCACAGCGACCTGACACAAACACACAGACACATTGTCACAGCGACCTGACACAAACACACAGCCACATTGTCACAGCGACCTGACACAAACACACAGACACATTGTCACAGCGACCTGACACAAACACACAGACACATTGTCACAGCGACCTGACACAAACACACAGCCACACTGTCACAGCGACCTGACACAAACACACAGCCACACTGTCACAGCGACCTCACACAGACACACAGACACACTGTCACAGCGACCTGACACAAACACACAGACACACTGTCACAGCGACCTGACACAAACACACAGCCACACTGTCACAGCGACCTGACACAAACACACAGACACACTGTCACAGCGACCTGACACAAACACACAGCCACACTGTCACAGCGACCTGACACAAACACACAGCCACACTGTCACAGCGACCTGACACAAACACACAGCCACACTGTCACAGCGACCTGACACAAACACACAGCCACACTGTCACAGCGACCTGACACAAACACACAGCCACACTGTCACAGCGACCTGACACAAACACACAGCCACATTCACATGAGAGCGATGTTCATTGTCACTACCACATCGTCACAATGATGCAGTCACAACAATAGGCATCACCATAGTAATCACAGTGACACATTTGGAGTCACACCATCTCAGTCACAATCACACACAGTTGCAATCACACACAGTCGCAATCACATGCACACTCAGACACACACACGTAGTCACAATTACAGTTACACAACAGTCATGATCACACAACCACACATTTGCAACCACAGTCACAATCACACATCCACAGTCATAATCACACAACCACAGTCACATTCACACCACCACATAATACCAACTACAGTCACAATAACACAGTCACAGTTACACAAACACAGTCATGATCATACAACCACTGTCACAATTACACTCACCGAACCATGCAGCCAAAGCCGTACAACCACACAGTCAAAACTTTGTTGAGCAAACACCACTTCACATCCGCCCCTCAGTAAATGTGTTATACTATGTCTAGCAGGAATGAACTGTATATGTTGATACTGCCATACACTGCATTTGTTAGACAACATCACGCACAAATTTGACATCTTTAAGCCACCAAACAGTTGGGTGAGCCAGAACTTGTTGGCTTAGGCCTTGTAGAAATTAATTACATGGTTTTTGATTTTTGAGCCAACTCCAATCCTTTCCAACAAACTTACATATGTACTGGTTTGATGTGTTGTTTAAAATTCGTACAGTATACACTGTTTTAAAAATTTTGACATATACTTTTAATGTATTTCTGCATGTTTATACACTTGTGTATCAGCAAAATATGTAATTATATGTACGCCATACCATAATATGTGTGCAGTTTTCGCTTTGTATGGAGTGTGAACATTAAGTTTCATGAGTCAATCTGTCTTGTCTTGTCTTTAAATGCACCATTTATCTCTTCAAAAGATGCCACCATTTTGCATTTCAGTTGCCATATGTTTCTACAATAAGCCCTTATTGGTTCTGCCAGTACAATCTGATCTATAAGCAAGTCAATGGTATCTCTTTTAAATGTAATATATCCTTTTTATCTCACCTTTACACATGCATTTTAGTGACTATTTCCAATAGATGTCAACCAAACATTAGATAACGTGGAGCTCTGCCACATTCTACTGTAGATGTTATCACTAAGAATGTCCGTCATGAGCCCCTTGTAAAATTACACATCTGCAATTAAACCAGACAGGTGTGCCTAATCGAGCGGATCGATACAGCAGAATCGATCGTTAGGGAGCCGATTCAAAGGCAAGGTCAGTTTCCGGGCATCTGCGGTGCCACAAACAGTTCTACTGCCTGCTGTTGTTGTTGGGGTAGCCCCGCCCCGCCCTTGGTTGATGTTTGTAGTCGCCCAGCACCCTTTATCACCCATCAGTCAACCACCTTTTCCATAGCGTCTGCTTCCGTCCCCGTCCGCCACCCATCAGTGCTGCCACCTGGCCGACGAGCCGAGACACTGATGGCGCCCTCTGGTTTCTGTTGCAGCACTTCTGTTGCATGTCTTCCACATCGTTGTCCACCTATGTTGCTCCTCCGTAATCCTGTTTCCTTCTTCCTTTAGTCCCCCCCTAAAGGAGCGACCATCCCATACCGTCCGAAACCCGCCATAGCGCCCGTCATCTTTGCTGGGGGTCAGGCATACGCTGTGCCGGGTCAGTACGCCATGCCTCAGCCAGACGTGAGTACCACTGCGTGCGCCACTAGGGCCTCTCTTCTCAACCCCTTCAAGGTCACGCGCGTTGGCTTGCCCCAGTCTCAGTGACGGCGGTTTCAGTTTTCGCTAAAGTGAAAGTGAAACCAATAACGAAAGTATTTCTTTCGTCGTAAGAATATTTTCATCGTAAGTCGCTACTAAACCGGCGTGATCTTAAAGGGGTCTAATGTTACACTGTAGTGTGTTATATTATTCTGTTGCGAGACGTTTTGTGATAGTATGTCGATTGTGTTGCTCATTAACACTAGTAGACCAAGGTTATCACTGCCTCATGCGTGGCACGTGACAGATGGGCTGGAATGGCAGACTGCTGATAGAGCTAGGTGTCCCCACTCTCCTTCATGGAGGTAACAATCTTGCAGCATCACCGGACATCAGATCACCATCAAACACAAAATGCAAATGATGTTTTTCACATTTGATCCATTCTTCCATGTTTTTTTAGCAAAGATGAAAATTATAATTCCAT
The DNA here is from genome assembly GCA_964017155.1 of Oasisia sp. SBJ-2009. Classification (NCBI taxonomy): domain Eukaryota; kingdom Metazoa; phylum Annelida; class Polychaeta; order Sabellida; family Siboglinidae; genus Oasisia; species Oasisia sp. SBJ-2009. The sequence goes on from OZ024855.1 coordinate 21,128,729, forward strand.
TGGGAACTTGGCAATTCATTGTGGATTGAATAATTTCATAATTATCTACACGTCATATTTAATCATTGCACACATGAATGTGTATTTTATTGTGAATGCCTCAGAAATAAATTCTCATCGTTTCCACTCACAATCTCGAAAGAACAATCGCACCTCTTCTACAGGAGAGTAGGGAAATACTGTGCATTCCAGCCCACCTTGCCAGCCATCTACTTCTTTATCTGCGCTGCAGTTTCTCTCGCCACATTTATTCACACCCGAATGCCATCTAGCAACTAACTTCATAACTTGTCACCACAGATGCTGATTTTCATATTATTTTCTGCAATACACTTTTCTGTCTGTGTTATATGCTGTATGAGTAGTTGTGTGTAGACAAGCCGTACAGTTTCTAATTCTTCCCCGCTTATGTAGCTCTTAATTGTAGAAATGATTGTGTTTTCGTATATGATTTAGTTGCCTTCAGATAATGCACACAACTTGCAATGTTTCAGCAATCATGGCATGAGGCAGAGCTCTGTTTTGTCTTCATAAAATGTACAAAGCGTAACATTTGACCTCTCTGGAGATGGTCACATGTTTGTTGTTCCCAAGAAGCTTAACATTTGGTCTCCAGTGTTATCACTTCCTGTATGTTTCTGCCAAATAAAGTGTCAAACTCAGTGATACCAATACAAATCATTTGTATAATTTGTTCACAATTTCACAAAATTCCTAACAAACCCATTTTAATAGCAATAGTAAGAATGTTTTTACTTATGCATTCTTCAGGCATATTCTATATCCTCTGCTGAAAAAGATCGAATAATAGGATTGGGAGAGTTTACCCACACGTACATGCCATGATTAATGAAGATGCCTTCTGGGTCCCTGGCATGAATCAGTATTACGGTGCTAACTTCAGTTAACCCATGTTGTAGCCTCGAGTGCCAGCCGTGCATTATGCAGCTATGCCACAGGTAGGCCGCCCTTAACCCTTGTCCTCCCACCACAACCCCGGGGCGACTGTCATTCGGTGTGGGGTGTATAGCCCCTGTAGTGTCTGTGTATTACCCCTAGGGTGCAATACTAACCTGATGTAGCCTGTGGCTTGGTCCGTGTGCTTCCGCTAATGCACCAGATCTACCCCCATGATCAATGCTGTGTTTGTTTTTCTGTTACATACCTGGATGTTTACTGGTGTCAGTTTTTATATTTATACATTTGATTTAATTAAGGGTGATGTCTTAAGATGGCCAGTGTGATCCAAGCCTCATTGGTTCAAACTGTCCTCCATCCACATTCCACATCTATACATGGTGGTGTGGCAGTTGCAGATTTGAGGCTGTCAATAGACTATGAATATTTATTTTCCACACAATACATCGGGACAGCGTAACATGCCACCAGCCGTACTTACGCTTTCCATTCTCAGGCACTTTGTAAAGTTATGCAACTACTCATTAATGAGTTTTTCTTGTTGTACACTTCTGGACTGCAGGTATGGGCTAAAGTAATAATTTTTTTTAATAATAAATAACATTCCTTTCTTTGACATGTAAGTAAAAACTACTATTAAACAATAGTGTTTAAGTTAGAACCCTCTTGAGTTCCTTGTGTCCAATCCATCCACCTTGCAGGGTAAACACCACCTGTCTCCCCTTGCTGTGTTATGTCTGTCTTTGGTACCCGACCGATACTATCCTATATGTATACCTTGCTCCTGCCTGAACCAGTTTCCTTGGCTGTCTTCTAGGGTATACTGCAGATGGCGCCACTCATGCCACTGCAGTGGTGCTCTCTGCCAGACAAACATTACACTAATTGTCAGTCTGGCCTTCACTGTTGAGTTCAGGTGGAGAACGTGAAATGCAGTTAAAAGATTGCAGGGGATTAGAATCATAGCAGTGCCTCGCTGTGTAAAGATTGAACATAATGAACATGACAATAATGAACTGAAGGTCTAATACGAGTCCATCATGATTCAGTTTGCAAATCAATTTCACCTCCAATAATAATCGTTAAAAATTAATAATATATGTGTTTTGATCATTATCATTTGAATTGTTGGAATCTCTAAAAGTAATATTTATAAACAAGTTTGAGACATATTTGAATTTAATACTTACAAAACAAGTTTGAGACACGTTTGTTTTTAATGTTTGGATGCAATTTATGGCTAGCCAAATATGTAAAGATTAAGAATTTTCTGGTATGAATCTACATGGACTATTACAATATTTGTCACTGTAGCCAAAACTGTTATTTAAGAAATCCTAAGTAGTATATCCATGCAGGCATTTGTGAGGGCTTGTGAGATATCATAAAACATTTTATTACACCTACAAATTTCATAGATGAAAGCACAGTAAAAAGGTATCGATGCAGCGATTTGACACCCCTGTGTGATATGTTCAGTTGACAAAGATGGCACTGCACCAGGGACTTCTGCAGCCAGGCATGCCCATCATCAGCACACCGCAAGGTCTCATTGCAGGTTTGTACATGTCATTACACTGTTATGCCTATGTAGTTTTTTCCCTGTGAATTGTAATGATGTTTTATTTAAATTGTGAAAAATAAATATACTTAAAAATTACTCATTTTGTGCTACAGCTGTATACTTATATGAAACCCATTGTCTGATATTGAAATTATATTTTCATTTGATAACGTTGCCAGCACAAGTAATTGAAGCAAAACCCATGTAGGATTTGAAACCACTTATTTGAGTTTTTATTTTTCGTTACCTTGCCATGACCAATTACCTCTGTGTGTTAGCTTAAACAAATTAATATTATATTTAATGTTAAAATTTAACTTCACCGTAAAACTTCTGTAATTTATCTACGTATAGTGATGATACATTTGACCTACACTGGAACTTCTCTGTTAAGATTTCCCACAGGATGGCACCAAAATGAATTTAAAGAGAGGTTAACAAATTACAGTGTGTAATGGGAGTAATTTCCCAGGCCTTACTGTTACAGAAATAATTTGAAATTAAACTGTCCCGGGGCCCCTAATTGTGAGGTGGCTGTACTAAAGAGGTAACCATAAAGTGGCTGTACTAAAGAGGTAACCATAAAGTGGCTGTACTAAAGAGGTAACCATAAAGTGGCTGTACTAAAGAGGTAACCATAAAGTGGCTGTACTAAAGAGCTAACCATAACGTGGCTGTACCAAAGAGGTAACCATAAAGTGGCTGTACTAAAGAGGTAACCATAAAGTGGCTGTACTAAAGAGGTAACCATGAAGTGGCTGTACCAAAGAGGTAACCATGAAGTGGCTGTACCAAAGAGGTAACCATGAAGTGGCTGTACCAAAGAGGTAACCATGAAGTGGCTGTACCAAAGAGGTAACCATGAAGTGGCTGTACCAAAGAGGTAACCATGAAGTGGCTGTACCAAAGAGGTAACCATAAAGTGGCTGTACCAAAGAGGTAACCATAAAGTGGCTGTACTAAAGAGGTAACCATGAAGTGGCTATACTAAAGAGGTAACCATAAAGTGGCTGTACTAAAGAGGTAACCATGAAGTGGCTGTACTAAAGAGGTAACCATGAAGTGGCTGTACTAAAGAGGTAACCATGAAGTGGCTGTACTAAAGAGGTAACCATGAAGTGGCTGTACTTAAGAGGTAACCATGAAGTGGCTGTACTAAAGAGGTAACCATAAAGTGGCTGTACTAAAGAGGTAACCATAAAGTGGCTGTACTAAAGAGGTAACCATAAAGTGGCTGTACTAAAGAGGTAACCATAAAGTGGCTGTACTAAAGAGCTAACCATAACGTGGCTGTACCAAAGAGGTAACCATAAAGTGGCTGTACCAAAGAGGTAACCATAAAGTGGCTGTACCAAAGAGGTAACCATAAAGTGGCTGTACTAAAGAGGTAACCATGAAGTGGCTGTACCAAAGAGGTAACCATGAAGTGGCTGTACCAAAGAGGTAACCATAAAGTGGCTGTACTAAAGAGGTAACCATGAAGTGGCTGTACTAAAGAGGTAACCATGAAGTGGCTGTACTAAAGAGGTAACCATGAAGTGGCTGTACTAAAGAGGTAACCATGAAGTGGCTGTACTAAAGAGGTAACCATGAAGTGGCTGTACTTAAGAGGTAACCATGAAGTGGCTGTACTAAAGAGGTAACCATGAAGTGGCTGTACTAAAGAGGTAACCATGAAGTGGCTGTACTAAAGAGGTAACCATAAAGTGGCTGTACTAAAGAGGTAACCATAAAGTGGCTGTACTAAAGAGGTAACCATAAAGTGGCTATACTAAAGAGGTAACCATAAAGTGGCTGTACTAAAGAGGTAACCATAAAGTGGCTGTACTAAAGAGGTAACCATAAAGTGGCTGTACTAAAGAGGTAACCATAAAGTGGCTGTACTAAAGAGGTAACCATAAAGTGGCTGTACTAAAGAGGTAACCATAAAGTGGCTGTACTAAAGAGGTAACCATAAAGTGGCTGTACTAAAGAGGTAACCATAAAGTGGCTGTACTTAAGAGGTAACCATAAAGTGGCTGTACTAAAGAGGTAACCATAAAGTGGCTGTACTTAAGAGGTAACCATAAAGTGGCTGAACTAAAGAGGTAACCATAAAGTGGCTGTACTAAAGAGGTAACCATGAAGTGGCTGTACTAAAGAGGTAACCATGAAGTGCAACAGTAGAACTTAACCACAACAATTACAGGCATCTACAAATAAGCTGTATTGGTGTGAGTGGAGTGAGGCTGCCGGGCCCTGAGAGTGAGAGTGTGTTGTAGGGATGGGAGGAGGAATGGCACCAAGCTACGTGCAACGGCCAAGTCCACCAGCGCCTACCAACAATGCACACACTCATGAGATCATTATCCCAAATGACCTGATTGGCTGCATCATTGGGCGTGGCGGGTCAAAGATCAATGAAATTAGGTAAGAGACCATCTCGTGGAGAGGCAACAAGGATTTTGTATCCGTCCACGCAATCAATGATACTCTAACAAGACCTCTACGTAGACTTACTTAGTTCCTTCTGTTCCTAGCACAACGTTGGGTGATGAGATTTCTCCATCTGGAATGATCATTCACAGTTGTTTTGTAATTATTCCTGTTGATTTCCATTTCTGCCAGATCTCCTTAAGAGTCTTGCACCAGGTGTTGGTCAGCCTTCCTGTGTCTGTGTATAGGAGCACTGTATATTTGTGGACACTAACAATATTCATACAGAACTATTTCTGTATACTGAATGTATTTTAGCAATTATTATTGTTACGTGGCCAAAGTACACAAATTATGTATTTTCAAACCGCCAGAAATAAATGGTTTTTATACTTGTAAGTTGTAATACATAAAAATAGTCGACAGCTAAGAATTTGATTCTGCCCAGACAATTTTGTACAAGTCAAGACCATCTAACTTCCCTGAATTTTGCTAAGTTTGGTCAATTGAGGTTAATAACTTGTCTTGATGCTGCCAGTAGTTATGGAGACAAACAGCAGTGTGTGTTCTGTTGGGCCGGGTCTCAGTGTCTCAGTGTCTCAGTGTCTCATGTCTCAGTGTCTCAGTGTCTCATGTCTCAGTGTCTTTGTTGGTTGCTACAGGCAGTTCTCAGGAGCTATGATCAAGATTGCCAATGTTGAAGAAGGGTGCTCTGACAGGAAGGTGACAATCACAGGCACACCAGAGACAATCAGCACAGCACAGTACCTCATCAATGCCAGGTAAGACAAGACATTGACAGTCACAGTGATGTCTAGCAGTGACATGTCACAGTGATACATCAGTGAAATGTGCCACTGTGATGTCTCAAGTCACCATGAGAGACACTCATGTTACTGCAACATGTCACTTTGCCATGTGACAGCAATTCATGGCAGAGGTCAATATGGCAGCACATTGTGCAAAGTTACCCAAAGGAGAGTACAGTATTTATTATGATATGCAAAAATATGGTGTGTGTGTGTGTGTGTGTGTGTGTGTGTGTGTGTGCGTGTGCGTGTGCGTGTGCGCGTGCGCGTGCATGTGTGTGTACACACAGTATGCAAAAATATGGTGTGTGTGTGTGTGTGCGTGTGCGCGTGTGCGTGCATGTGTGTGTACAGTATGCAAAAATATGGTGTGTGTGCATATATATATATACACACACACACACACACACACACACACACACACACACACACACACACACACACACACACACACACACACACACACACACACCATATTTTGCATATCATAATTTTACTACTTCAACAGCCATTGATTTTTATTTTCTAACGTTTGGCAATGTACATAATGAAAAATCCCAAAGTTGTTTGCATCTTGTGAATTTAACTGATTAAGAATAGGCAATTAGGTTGTTCACCTGCTGTCAAAAAGATGTCATGCATTATTTCACTGGTCTGTACATTTTGGCAAACTATCACCAATGATGCTTATTGGATATCCAGTTGTAAAATAATTATAAAGCTCACAAAAGCTGTTAATTTACCTCTGCCATTTCTATATGAATGTCCATGCGCAATCCATTGTCTCTATACAACAGTTTGTCCATTCAGAGGCTATTGTGCCTTCTTTCAAAGAAATGTTTCTACATCACCTTTTCTTTAAACAAAACCAGGGCCCCATTATTAAAAACTTTTCTTAATAAAAATGTCTCAGCTGGCTGGTCTCTTGCAATGTTCTTTGTCTGATGTGGTCCATGGTTCAGACTCGTTCTGGCAGTGGCAATTGCACGGACACACGGCATAGTGTAATGGTCCAACTGTTGTACAAAGAGACAAGATTGCACCAAGTTGAACTTGACAGGGTGTGCACTCATAAACACAGCGCATCAGAATTATTCCGACTTATCTCAATTCAGTGACACTCTTCCATCAGTGACGCTGCAGTCAAACTGCATTCTGGGATACACCAACTGTGCAGTGATCATACATTTGGCAGGCTGCCAAGCTGCTGTGGCCGCTGTCCTTCGGGTAGTGCGAGTGCTAGCCACTAGGGGTCGCCTGGGTCTTGACGACGTTAAACTGTCAAACTCCGCACCGACGGTACTAATCCCGCCACCAGGAGTCACCACCTGTCCACAGTTGACCGCTTGCAATACTAACAGTAAAACCAGCCCAACCAAATCGACCCCGTTCCTCTCCTCCCAATTGCACGAATGTTGTTTTCCTTCATTCTCCCTGCAGCTTCGTTCCTGCAGCTTTCCACTCCCCCAGGTTTGTTACGTTCACGTTTCGACAGAATGTTTTGGCTTGATCTCCCAGCTTCAGTTAGCCGTAATCTGATGACAGTGCGCAGGGTGCTGGCTGAAAGTGATGTTTCATATGCTCATTGCTGCAGCGTTCGTTCCTTCCTCCAGATAGCGCCATTTTGCGTGCCTGCACTTGCCAAATGCATGATCATTGTTAATTCTTCTTATTTTGGATCTTTGGTGTTATAACTTGTGACAAGAAGGAAATCTCACTCACATATTTGTAATTACATTTCTGTATCACAAGTCCAGAGACTGTCTTTTATTTGGCTGCTTTCTTCCATTTTGCAGTTTTATGTTTTAAAATATTTGTGCTTCAAATTGTGGAATAAAGTTTAACCACTTTATTAATCACATTTGAAAGCACATTTGTTTTGCAAAATCATCAAAGTTGGACTACTGTATTTAACTTCAAATAATTAAATAGAAATGACAATATGAATATCGCCTTTTGGTTTTGCATAACAGTCTTGTAGAGAGTGAGATGCCTTCTTACAAACGTGTGAACTATTCAGTGTCTGTGCAACAGGCCACTTGGCTTGTTGCGCAGGTGAATTCGTTATGATCTTTAGAACCGTACCTGAGGTTGAGAATTTTTGAAGTGTTGTGTTGTGCCTGTGGCCGCCGTAGTTCTACGCAAATGTACACATGAGATAACAACTTCAAACTTATTCACAACAGCAGTTAGATGTCGAATTAATGGTGTTACTAAAATTTTAAATCAAAACTTGTAATCGAAACATACCGATGCCACATCTGCTGATTTGACACATACAAATAAAGTTATTTAAAATTAAAACAGTGATTGAATTGTTCATAGTGTTGCTGTTACAACAAAATAAATCTACACTTTGAAGAGGAAGAATAGTCTGAACTCATTCCATTCCAACAATTGTACGGAACAACTTTCTGTAGACACGTTTGCGAGACACTACGACTGCCACCGGCTGTGCTTGATGCTATTAACCTCACCACTCACACTCTCTCTCCCGTTATCTCTCCACAGCCTCGAGATGCATAAGAACTTGACCCTTGACCCGACCTCGACCCCCACTTCCACAACGACCTTGACCTCTACTCCAGCTATGCCCATGCAGCTGCCGAAGCTGTTGGCGCCCTCTCCGCTGATGGGCATGGGCCTCGGCGCGTTTGACAGCATGTTGGGGCAGCACCGCGGGCTGACGACCAAAATAAAGGGTGGACTAGTGATGCAGGCGGCCGCCGCAGGGATGCATGGAGGGGCGACCAAATTTGCGCCCTACTAAGTGCAGTGCACTGGGGTGTGGGACGGGGTCATGACCTCGTGCTGGACTGTAGATGTAGGATTTGTCATTGATGTGACGGTGGGAGGACAGGTGACCGTGAAGCCACATGGACACTTGTACTGCCAAGACTGTGGCACGGGACAGTCTAAGATACCACTCACAGACACACAGGAGGACAGGAGGGACTGTGTCGGTTAGGTTGGAGTGTGCGTTTGATACGGGACACTACGGGAACTGGTGCTGTCTTGGGAAACGCCTACTGGTTCCCATGCGGGGTTCGGGCCAGTTTAGAAATGTTAATGTGCGTGTGACGTGTGTGTGTGTGGCTTGTGTGTAGATCGTTCGTAGTAGTGCCGGGCGCACACCAGTCGCCACTCACAGATGTTGAGAGATGTTACAAGGTGGTTGGTTGGTTGTTAGTGTGTTACAGTTTAGCCGACTGCAGCGCACAAACTGCAGTAAGACACGCACGTCGACGACATGTGTCTCACTGCTGTATTGGTCGGTTACATAGCGAGTCACTACTGTGTACACGTATCGAGTGACGCATAATATCATCAGGATTTAACATTCCTGTACATAGCTAACAGTGATGTGATCTGTATTATGTATCTATGACATAGGGGTTTGTTGTGCAATATCTACTGCGGGTGGGCGGGAGGGAGGTGTGGCGGGATCTTGTGCAATATGGACGCAAATAATGTGCAGAATTCTACTAGAGACGTAGCAGTGTCTAAGCAACTAGATCTCATCTTTGGCGCTGGCCCGTGTGAGCTGTGGTGGACGTGCCATGCTGTTGGTTCGCTGCTACGGCCCCGAGTGTCACACAGATGTTTATTGATTGTGTTGTAGGATAACGACCGAAGTATGTGGCATGGGTATTCGCTAGTGCCGCCCACAGGCTGCACTCGTAGCTAATCTGGCGACACACGGGCAGTACCGCAGTTGTGCTTATAGTTGATGGCGGAGACATATCATTGGCTGGTGTCAGTCGGCCGCACTGACTCCAGAGTATGGGGCGCGATGCAGCGCCGCTGGTACCTTCGTACCCTCATCGGTTCGTCTGTCAGTGTCTGTGTTCAGTTGTGTACCTCTGAGGCACCACTGTCTGTCATGTACATATGGTTGTCCACATTGGTGCTGTGTTTGCTGATGTGCTCCCCTCTGTACGTGTCTTCTGAATCTTCAACTTTCTCATAAACCCACCGTTTAATGTCTGTTAAGTCAGAGCCAGTCTCAGTATGAGCCGATCTCAACTAAAGTAGCCTCAGTGATCAGATTTGTTGCGAGTCACGTGTCTGTACTTGTAAATAGAAATAACCATCACAAGAATGCAGCTTTAGAAAGACATCCATAATTTGTTATCAAATAAAAACCTTTGTACACTAATTAATTTATTCACAAAAATAGCTGCCTGTATGGATCATGTTGTTGATATTGCAAGCTCAAAATGTTGCTAATTACTCTGCAATTAATACATGCACACTCTTATAATGTAAAAGGTTTGTGTGAATTAGTTTTATTTGGAATTGAACAATGCAAACTTGTCATTTGGAAATGATGCTAAGATCAAGATATGTTGGTAGTATTATTGGTAACAATATGTATTGTATTTGTCAATATATTTATCATTTCCAACTGATTCATATGTCTACAAATGAGCTGTGTCACCACAAAATAACATCTGCAGATACACAAGCAGAGAAAGCACAATTTTCAACAGAATACTGCGATTGTTGGTGCCAACATTGAATATTAATATTATACATATAATAGTTTCCATGTGGTATTTGTGCGAGTGTATTAATGGTTAATTAAGCTTGACGTTACATCAGGAAAAAAATCCTCACCATTTGCCACGTGGCTTTTCCTGATGAATGTGTGTTGACAATTTATAATAATATTGTCATTGATTCTCTGGTAAAGACGGATTGAGAGCATAATTGTATTAAATATTATAATTCTATGGTTTAGTGAGTTAATAACGTATCTCCTTCAGTAGCATCCACTAAACTAATGACTAATGTGATGATGCTGTTGACATTTAGTCAGAGGCCAAAAGGTCTTGTATTTTGGGTTATGCAATGCCACAGCCCGTCACAGATACCTTGTGTTGCTAATTTACAAATGTCCAAGAATCTGGCAGCAGTGAGCACGTCAAGAGTTAGAGGAGTATCTTGTTGGTTATGACGTACGATGGAACACACCTTGTTGTATACCTCCACACACTATTATGTCTATTCGTGTCTGTTGTAGTATTTATTCCTTGTTACATGTTTATAATATTGTGTAGACATACTGAGAATAATTCTTAACTCTACATCGAATGTCGCGAGCGTGTGTATTCAATGCTATATATTTATGTACGGAGGTTTTGGCAGTCGGTGGACTATATTGTATATGCCAATGTTGCTGTCTGTTATTCATTTCTGGTCAATTATACACATTAATTGTGACACATAGCAATGCTATCAATGCCAAATCATACAGATTGTATTAGTAATCGGTGCAAGTCAAGCCAAATAATTTCTGCTCTGGCTTGCATATAGCAGTTCATACAGTTTACAACGTGTTAATTGCGCAAGGTATACACTGAGTCATGTGTTGTACTTAATGTATCAGTCTTACCATGTCGCGCCGTAGTCCTACCCAAATGTCATAGTAGTCGACCGCGGATGGTAGGAGGTGTAAATTGGTCATAAACCGATTTGATTTGTGACCGCAAATTCACTTGTAAATACGTTATAATTAATTTGTGGGTTTGTGTGCTCAGCGACCCAATGACCTGGCTCCGTCTGGTCATGTGACAGTGTAGATCTTTATATGTGCCAAATAAATACAACACTTTGATGACGAGATTTATGGGAAGACCCCAGCAGCTCGGGTGGGAGGTTGACACGAGTCGCGAACTGTTGGTGAAAGACTCCTCTATACGTTGACACACAATCCACGGTAGCAGCTGAACGTGATCGAGGGCTTGGGTCTCGTACACGTGTATCGTGAGTAAGCTGTTCACCTATATGTTTATGAACGAAGCACGATGAGGTGTGCTTTTGTTGTTGCAGGACGCTACTGATTTCCTCCATCGACGACACACGTGTTGATTTGCAGGAAGACATTTATGTATAGAATGTGATTTATGTGTCCATAATAAATACATTAAAATGAAACAACGATGTCTGCATTACTATGTACCCGTTCAGACGAAGAGAGCGTTTTTGTGAAGTAGGTAAAAAATCACATCGAAATCACTAGCCGTGTGTGTCCCCCAATAATATATCTTGGACTTAGAAATGTTTTGTCAGTTCGCCCTAATCCCGTTGGCCCGCCTGGACGGACAGACAGATACACTGGGGAAAATAATTCAATAACCTCTTTTTTATATAAATTGCCAAAAATAAATTGCCAATTGGCGATGAGTGCCGACAGCTGAACACCGTTTGCGTGCAGGCAGCTAATGTTTTAGGCTTCAGTGACTCCTTCGTGTCAGTTTTTCGCACCACTTAGTATTTTAATGTGTGCATGCTGATGAATGACATGACACGTCGAGCAAAAGTAACTGCTGACATCTAAACATAACGAGGGAACCATTCGTCATTATAAACAACAAGCGGACAACCAATATCCGTTCGTGACAGAACCATTTATTTCATATCCGTTCAGGAATTCGTCCATTGTTGAGGACAGCGACATATTAAACGGGCACGACTACGCCGGTAAGCACAGTTACGCTCTCTTCGCACGGTCACGACTTATGTTGCTTCCCATGTTGCCTCGTCCTGGCTGCAACTTGTCACCGTCACAAGCCGACAGGTAATAGTGGTAAGACCTTTTCACCTTCTTCAAATTCTTCCTGGCACGATTGTAACTCCTGCCCTTGTAGTGTATGAGACACGTGTTATGCCCAGTATCAATGCCTGCACAACGACGGGGCTTTTTCATGCATTCGGCCATACAGTCTTCTGTCTTCGCTATGTTCACACGAGTCGCCTTATGTGATGTTCCCATTCGCCGATTACGAAGTTCGACAAAGAAACCAATGCAATCTACAATGACAACAAACATATTGCAAACATTTGGTATAATGTGTATATATATATACACACACACACACACACACACACACACACACACACACACACACACACACACACACACATTATACATTGTATATATATATATAAATAATATAATTATATATATATATATATGAAATAAATAATTCAAGACATTGTAGTATACATAATTATAATATAAACGTTAGATAGTATACTTGTGTGTATAACAAATCATGTGTGATTTTAAAACATTTTATAGGGCCTATGTGCATGTGCAAAGTCAAGCCATTTGACATAGTAGGGGGAGGGGCGTAATCTCATCTTAATAAATGCAATTAGTAATTTTATGGCCAAGCAAACAGTTTACCGATAACGTCAGCAGAAGTCATTTCTGGGAGCTGAACATCTTCAAAAAATATCGTTTGCATTAGCCTCATTTTCAAAAACATCTTCCGACGCTATAAAATTGTATGTGTGCGCGTGCGTATGCGCGCGAATGTGACTATAAGTGTGAGTGTGCGCGTGCGTGCGTGCGTGCGTGTGTACACGATTGAAGGGTTGGAGAGTAAAACGCAATATATTTATTTTTGACGTTTTGTGATAAACTCACTTTTGTGTTTACCCTCAGAGGGTAGTCGTAAACATTTGCATAACATTTAGATATCTCAGTAACAGTAAATCAAATATGTTGGTAACACAATTTGAAATCATTATTGCTTTTTTCATGAAAAATAACATAAAATATGTCGCATTTATCAAAGCGCGAATACTTGTGCGATATAGCCGTGTATTTGTTTTATTACATGACACAAACCAACGCTAAGCATGCTTCAGCAGTGGGTCAGGCTATAGGTATTTTGTAGGCATTCCGCATTGCAACGCCCACATCCGTCATAAAACCTTTAAAAACATTAATTAATAAACAATTTTTCTTCATATTTCTTCCTTACTGTATATTTTACCACGTGACATATTACTGAGTAGTTATTTACTTGACATATTTTGTGTTTCATGTGTGTTTTGAAATAAATTGATTAATTGAAAAAAATTATTGATTTCTTCGTTTGGCTTTCACACTAGAATTGAATTGGCAGACCGCACGCATGTGGACATTTGATACCATGACATTTTAGCATGGAAAGGGAACACTAGTGTGGTTATCGATACTACTATTTGGACAAGTTCGATATCAATTAAAACTACAATTGTAAAGTAGCAACTTAACTCAACACCCTGACCGGCTGGGACAAATCTGACTTCAGATTAGGAAACCTCATAGTGGATTTAATCTAATAAGGCTACTTTTATCCAACTAGCAAAATTGCAGTATTGTGAAACAGACGAAATAGACAACATGGACTCAGTGCAAGTAATCAAAATGAAATCCACGTTATTCATTATCGGTCATAAGTTATTACATTTTCAGGCAGGAGAACGTTATTACCTAAATTATCAGTCACAAATTATTACATTACCAGGCAGCTAATGTACTATAATAGTGAGCAGTTATTTCATTATTGGGTGCTTTATTACATTATCAGGCGATTACCATATTATCGGTTGCCTTCACTCACCTTCGCATTTGTTCCCTGCGTATCCCATCCTGCATTGACATGTGAACTTGGTCCCGTAGCCGCGAACGAGGCACCTGCCCCCATTCAGACAGCGATTCGGGTAGCAAGGCGAACGTGCTGAAGTAAATAAACGTTCTTATATTTACAGCAATATCTTGTAGTCAGTAGCATGAAGTCAACTTTGCTGTTATCCGTTCTTACGTATCACGCATCGTGCACACACAAATGCATACAGGCCACCTCAGTCACAGTTACATAAATCATTGGTCTAAATGAGAGCAAACCCTTTTAGCGTTGTATAGGTAAAGACCATGCAATCAGCGCTGTGTGGCTGGGCGTGGGAAGAGATTAATCCTAACCGACATTCGTTCTACCTAGTTAGAGAAGTTGTCGAGACACACCCTAAGCGTCTGAACCGAGGACAGCCCCGTCCTGGCATACTATGTTGTCAGCGAGCACCTTTTTCTAACCTGTGACGCGTCGTCTTATGGCGCTGACCGAATCAAGTATTGGGAACAACCAATAGCGTTCCATTCGAGAACCATGTCGCCGGCAGAAAACAACTAGGGGAGATCGGGGCTTGTTGTAGCAAAAACAATACATTTCAGGATTGTAGGTGGGCTTTTCAACCGATCGAAACCTTTTCATGCCAAAGGGGCCATACGTATCTCCCGCAGATGATTAGGGCATCATTAATTGCTCGGGTTATTACACATGTGCGGTATAATGAGTTATGTGAGATATCCTAAAGAGTTACATTTTACTCCAGATACGGGGCGACGTGTAACAACTTACACGTTAAATTGTAACATAAAAGTTTTCACATTTGCACGAATTGTAACACAACAGACAATCATAATTGGTGCAATTTATAATACACTCTTCTGACTGCTGATGTGACGTTGAGACCAAGAGAAGAATTGCACAGGCGAAAGCATTTTAACAAACAAAAAACATATTGCTTGAGTTAATAAAAAAATAAGTATTATTATATATTGCTATATGGCTATTAATCCTGGGCTTTAAATAAACACGCACGTCACAACATCGAAGCAACCGAGATGTGGTTTTTAAGAAGAATGATAATAGTTTCTTATACAAAATTGAAAAGCAACGAAAAAATCCTGATGGCAGCCTACTGCAATGCCAAAGGAAACATGTTTATCTAAACCAGAACAAGACAGGCACGATGTATAGGGAACACCTGAGAAAGAAAACTTAGAACACCTGGTAACAACTGGAAAGATTGAATGGTAAAAATCAAGAGGACGCCAGCGAATTTAAGTAAGTGATAGCCTGTCTGTCAACATGGCGCGGAATGAGCTGAACAGGAGTACCAAGAACAAGGAACGACCGTGCGGTTTGGAGGGCCGTGATCGCCGACGTCTGGACCTTACATACACGACACACAGAAGAAGAAGAACGTATATAGTATCTTGTCATCTCTGGATGTGGCAGAATTTTGAATACAGATATATGAATGCAATACTTTGTTTGTGATAAATAACCCGAATATCAAAATGTAAAGGTTTATCGAATAAACCAGCGCCAGGCTCTGATACGTGAACAACGTGTGTGTCTTAGTATTCACGAAAGATACAGCTAAGCGTACCTGGGGCCGGTTTACAGGTGTGCTTCAATTCGTACGTTGTGACTTTAACTTTGGAGGTGGTTAAGTAATGGTACCCGTGCGACCCGCTATAAAGCCGACAGAGGCGCGTTGTTGAGTAGTAAGCGACGGTTGTACAATTCACGGTGAGATCCTCTGCATACTGCAGGCAATAATCTGTGCAGTCTCTGACATCTTGTAGCTTCTGTCGTATTGCCCAAGTACCAGCCCTCTTTAAAACGGCGTGGTGAGGATATGCGACGAAGACACCACTACAATCTAGAAAGTGAAAACGGCATACGCATACGAGACAAGCTAAAAGTGAAATACAATAAAATCATCCGTAACTTAGCCTAGCCACATACAATTTGTTTAATACTTTGAGTAAAAATCAGATTTACGTAAGAAAGCGTTCCTAATTAAGTGCAGCGAAATGCGTCCTAACTGCAAGCGCTATATGTACACAATACCATCGCAGACGTGTCACTATGCAGAGACTCCAAGTGTAACCAACCTGACAATTGTGAGCATCTGATGAAATATGTAAATTAGCGAACATACTATTTTGGTCAATACGTCAATGATTGTCAGAGCAATACAACGACAAACGAAATTCTAGATACGTTTACTTTCAGGTCTGCAGTACTGCTGCCCACGGTGGACAGAGTGAATATGAAATAGACACATTAGATGACATTAATACAACATGGAAATAGTCCCATGTATCATAGTGTCTGTATGATCAACATTTAAGTCCGACACAAATAAAACAAAAACACAGATCGGATGTTCTCTATAACACCTTACATTGTATACACTATCGTACAATTAGATGCCTATGCCAAAACTCCTTTGCGTACCCATTTTTGGTGTGGTGAGACTTATCACAAAATACGTACTATTTGACTAATGTGGCACAAGTAAATAATAGCTGGAATATGACGGTATGTCTCGTCGCAATTATTTTATTGCCGATTTCGCGTGGTATTTTCTTTTAGTGAATAAACTATTTACGTTTTGTTCGATTGATATTGCAGGGATACATATGCTGAATACTGCGCTGACTTGCTTTTGCCAAAAGGCAGCGAATTATTTGCAATAATTATGTAAGGTAACATATGCTGAGAAATTAAATTGCTTGACACTGCTTACAAACAGTTGGCACAATAAAGCTTCACTTACTTTCACAGAAAATCCCATCGGAACCAAAAGGGCATTCGCAGGTGAATTCACTTGCATACAATCCAATTTCTTTGCACTTGCCGTTATTTTGGCACGGGTTAGAACTACAAGCGCTTTCAACTGAAATAAAAAGCAACAGTAATTTATATATTGGACATTAATGCACTAGTGAGTAAATGCTTCAAGGATGAAGCAGGACTGGGGTAATAAGAATGGAAGTGGGACTACTACAGGGTAAATGCTTCGCAGCTAAAACACGTATGAGACTCGAGTTAAGGTAAGGAGACAAGCCCCCCCCTCGCCCCCTACCCCCTCCCCCCGCCCACCTACTCCTGACCGTCCCCAGTCCAGCCGCCGTCCTCTCCCTTCCCTGTTCATTCATATTTCCGGCTGAAATTGCGCCACTGCAGAACGTTCCTCACCACCGACGGCATGTCGAATATACCTTGGGAACCCTCGACTCAGTGACAGGTAACAGCGACTTTTGCCAGCTGGCACCGCGAACTATTTATCTCCGTGGCGAGATCGCATAATTTTGATTTGGGGCGGAAAATAGGCAAACATGCGGCAAAATCGGGGGTGGGGTGGGGTGGGGGGCATTCAACCACTGGTGACGGGCTGAGCTCAAATTCTGATTGGTGGTAGGACGAACACGGAGCCAAGCCTGCCACGGACAGCATGCCAGCGCACATTTCAGCCGGAAATATGAATGAACGGGGAAGGGAGAGGACGGCGGCTGGACTGGGGACGGTCAGAAGGAGGTGGGCGGGGGTAGGGGCGAGGGGGGCTTATCTCCTTACTTTAACTCGTGTCTCATACGTGTTTTAGCTGCGAAGCATTTACCCTGTAGTAGTCCCACTCCCATTCATATTACCCCAGTCCTGCTTCATCCTTGAAGCATTTACCCACTAGTTTGATTCCTTTACCAGCGAAGCCAACATCTGTACATGCAATAGTTGCTGCATGACCTGAAATAATGTCAGTGACAGCCTACAAAACATTACATCAACACGTAAATCTATGCGGTCATAATGATAATATTATGACATACTATCATCATAGCGATGCTTCCTGCATTTATCGCCCATTCACAAATCTTTCGACACTTTCCAGTTTTCTTCCAAACACTTTGTATAACTTTCGTGAGGTTATATAGCAGCCGTGTTGTAGATATTTCTCCTTACAATGCGATATGATGGTTATATTTGTGCTAAAACAAATGAAACAGCTAATCTTGCGGGAACGATCTCATGATCGAGCATCGAGATCCGAGTCAACAGATATTTTACATTCTGCTGCCAACTGGCGACATGAACCCGGGTTTCAGGACGCTTGCCAGGGGCGCCACGGTCCATTTGTTGACACAGCGAAAGTAGAAACAAGTTTGAAACATCGAAAACTTGAGTTGAGGGACAAAAATAAAAAATCGACGATTTTGCGTATTTAAGGCTTGCTCTGGGCTTTCCAAAATGGTATAGCACATGTCTGTAGCTATACCCAATCGCTGGATCAATTCGGATTCACCTTAGTGTTTAGGAAACTCAATTCCATTCATATTAGGAAGGGTACTGCCGTACCCTTCCTGAATAGTCGAAAAAACAAAATTATGTACTAAACATCCATGTATTACGTATATTTATCGGACAGTATAAGTTTGTTATTAGGGCGACTACGAGCGATTCTATTCAAAATGTTGTACATGGTTGGTCGAGTTCGAGTGTAGCAGCTCATGCGCAATAACAATTCAATATAAGGGCTTTATTATAAAGGTAACTTGACAGCGATTCTCGTCCACTCTTCGTGAACATTTAATGGAGTGAGACACCGTATTAACAGCCCAAGAGAATGTGTCCTAACAACACTAGGCAGCCATACACTTGAATTATACGCCGTGATGTTGTAATCAGATTTTTGTCTTGTTATATAGCCAGTTTGTGTTACAGCCAGATCTTGCGAGACACCCATAAATTGCAGGCCTTTTAACACGGGATTATGGCGGCACAACATAATTTTGACGAGTACAAAATACCCACAATGCATTGCGGGGGGGGGGGAATTCCCTCGCTGCACTGTACAAGGTTTCCTTTACTTTTTGAGTTACCGCTGTAGGTAACGTAACATAATAATCTCTAGGGTGATATAAAACATACATTCTGCCTTTGCAATATCAGGTACGACCCGAATCCGCAACACGCACAGACACGCTCACTGCCATTGGCACTCCCTCCTGTCAACGGAGCCAACACCCGTCGTCACGTGGTGTCGCAACACATACGTTGACACTAGGGTGAACAGGGTGACAGGGAAAGGACTAAAACATGACTTGAATGGATAGCAGAAGACTATTTTAGCGTATATTTTGCTTCAGATTGGAAATAATAATTTTATCTCCACAAAGTCGTTAACGATGCATAATGATATAACTTAATATGTGGGATAAAGGTCAAATAACTGCGCTTACCTTGCTTGTTGCCTTTGATATACCTTATCATACAGTTCCATAAATTGGTTTTCATTATGTTATGGTGCTTCTGGTGTTTATCATATCTGACTTATAAGATGGGAATTATCTTTCAACAGCATAGCCTATTTCTTGTGTTGCTGAAGGTTCAATCATTGCACCTTTACTATTCACTTTATAACAGCTCCTGAGCACAATTGTTAACTAGAACATTTGAGCCAGCTCATTCATGCAAATGACATACACATTTAGTTTTGTTTAGCTTATTTCTGATATTAATTACTCCTTAAATTAGAAATGTAGAAATTGTTTTCATGACATTTTCCACTAGATGACTGACAATATATCAATTATCGGGGAGCGGTGGTCGCGCGGTAGTGCGTCGGACTGTCAATCGAGGGGACGGTGGTTCAATCCCACCTACTGCCGTTTCGAAAATTAGGCAATTTCGTTTACCCCACATTTGTCTGTGTCTTTCGTAAGAAACACTAAAAGCCGGTGGTCCCTTCTATCTGGTGTCTATGCTAGGGGAAGTAAAAGATCCCACACAGGAGCAAATGTGTAACCTGTAGTGGAATAACTAATTTTCTAACTAACTCCTGCGTTAGCCCAAATTTGGGCTGTTTGGAGGAAACAACCTAAGAACCTAAGAACTAAGAATATATTAGCGTTGAATGCTGATAAATATGTTTCTCGTTTTTGCACGCAGAGTCAGCGCGATAAATGAGAACGTATTCTCCACCCATCTAATTGATCGCCATGTTACGCTTTGTTTTTTTGTAATCTATACTTTATGCTTGACGACAACTTCAATTTTACAGGACATATTTCTCAAACATGTCGATGGTGCTATTGTCATATTCATCGTTATTTATATTTTTTGTTTCCATTTTTTTATTCATTTGTTCACAACAATATTCGTTAAATATATCACACATTGCAAAGGAATTGCTTAGCAACTGTTGGGAATCGGTCTCTGTTAACTTCAGAAGTCTGCATTGATTTCTTCTTCCACATCGTTTGTCGCTGTCACTTACTTCAGTAAGCAGTCAACATATATTGATTGCTGTTTAGGAAAGACGTTTGAACAAATCGTTTGAAATTATTGCACAATTCCGCCACCATTTAAAAGTAAAATATATAACTTTGTTTACCCATCGTATCCAACTTGAATACTGCTAATCGATTTGGAAATTGATCAAAGCAGATACGCCCCTAAACATGGTTTCCGAGCACTTAGGCGTGGTAGAAGTGGTCTTTTATTATTATTATTATTATTATCATCATCATTATCATGATTAAGGTTAGAATAAAATGCAAAAACGCGAAAACATTGGACTGACTGGACGGACGGACTGATGCGGCAACAGTTGGTGACGACAGAAGGTAATGGGTTGGCGAACAACACACATGGAACAGTTGTTTTCTTTGTCGCTCGCACCCACCTTGGCATCTGCTGCCAGCGTATCCTCTCGGACACACACACTTGGCCCAGGTTTTTAACCGAAGCAGCGAATTATACCTA
This sequence comes from Oasisia sp. SBJ-2009, assembly GCA_964017155.1. NCBI lineage: Eukaryota > Metazoa > Annelida > Polychaeta > Sabellida > Siboglinidae > Oasisia > Oasisia sp. SBJ-2009. Next base: position 21,149,614 of record OZ024855.1, read on the forward strand.
ACCTTACACGCGGCTCCTCGCAGACACGTGTTCGGTTTGCATGGATTTCCTGTTACATTCAGAACATGTCAAACGTACACAGTTATGAATGTAATCCCTTCCAGTAGGATTTACACGTTTTATTTAGAATAAGCCTGTAACTAAGTTGTCGTCCACATTTATGTATGTATACTTACATACCCACGTATGTATGTATGTGTGTATGTATGTATGCATGTATGTATGTTTGCATGCATGCATGCATGCATGCATGTATAAGTTCATGGATGCATGCATGGATGCATGCACGTACGTATGTACAGTGTATGTATGTATGTATGTATGTATGTATGTATGTATGTATGTATGTATGTATGTTTTTATGTATGTATGTTTTTATGTATGTATGTATGTATGTATGTATGTATGCATGTATGTATGTATGCGTGTATGTACGTATGTATATGCATGGACGTGTATAAGTTACGAAACAGGATTTAATTTATTCATTCATTTATGTCCTTCGCCAGTTTTAATTAGAATAAATGTACGTCGAGTGGATTGTTATTGAAGGTCTGACTAACACATCGTATTATATGTCAAGCCAGTTGTGGTGGCGGCGAAAAAGTAAGTGAAAAACATTTGTTCCTTATATATATATATATATATATATATATATATATATATATATATATATATATATATATAAGGAATAAATGTTTTTCACTTCATGCAAACGCGCATAAGGTATAGGTAACATACGTGCACGCGTGCGTGAATGAATGCGTACATTGCGCGTATGTTTATCATTTGCCATATGAACTTACATCCTACGAAGAACAAAGGTGCACGTACTTAGCTTCTTTGGGCATGCAAATCGATCGTAAACCAAAGCAGATATCGTGTATGATAGCTTCTTCAGGGTATTAGAACCTTTTCTAGCAAATAATCTGCATTTAGTTTTGAGGAAGCTTGCACTCTTACACCACTGTTTGGCAAAACAACGTTGTAAGCAACTATTTGCACTATCCACTTTTAACGATAGAACTGCATGTTCTTTCGAATCAGTCATGGTATGATGGCGTTCTATTGTGACTTCAACACATTCTGCAAAGTGAAGACAATACGGATATCACCAAAGAGTAACAAGAAATATGTGTGCATAGACGTGCAATTATGTTCGAACGACGACACGATGTTTGCGGGTGTTGTCGATGTCCGTTGAGCGTGGAGCAACGCTTTCTCTAACGTCCAGCTCTACCAGACATCGTCTGGTCAGGAGGGACGGTAGTAATCTGTTCACTAGACTTACCTGTCAGACCACATTCAGGGTGAGGCTCTTTGCGACAGGCTAGGCGCTGCCAAAATTCACTCACTTTTTATGTGCTATGTAATAGGCAACGTTGATATTCTTCCCGAACTGGAGGGCTTTTCCTAATATCATCTGCACAATGGAACTTCAAGAAAACAACGTCATGATCATGAATCTTGCACCGGGTTTATTTACCGTAGTGTCACATGCCAGATGTTTCGGTCCACCATGATCCACGATGCAGATACAGATCATCAAAGTTTCACCATTGTCTATTACTGTGTACTCATCCAGACAATCGAGTATACGTAACTATTGTAGAATGAACGAAATTGCAAGCATAAGGTTTGACACAGTAGCAGAGGATTCGAACCCGGGTTGTCTAGATAGAGTGTCTGACTCTCTAGCCACTGCGCCACTGCGGTCTAAGATAGGGTCTAAGATAACAGGGGTGTTACCCTTTATAGCAGTATTTATTTTGAAGCATTCGTCTTCATGCACAGTCACTGTGTTTCGCAATGTCAGTGTGGGTGTGCGGCTAGTGCCACAAAGTGTTAAAAGGGAAAGAAGTTGTGACAGAACAGGACTTTAGGCTTACGAGAGCCATGGTTGATGGTAGCTTGGAAAATAGATCAAATATTCGTGGGTAACTGAAGAGAAATAAATCACAAGGACCTATAAACAAAAAGTCATACCAGATAAAGCATTATATATATATATATATATATATATATATATATATATATATATATATACATCATGTTAACAATATGCCTCATTTTAATATATATATATATATATATATATATATATATATATATATATATTTATATAATTTTATATGGCATAGGAAGGCTATACTTCGGGTCCCGTTTAAACGTGTACCATTGTTGTCACTGTTTAATATTGATACGACAATGTAATACATACCTTCGCAAAATCTTCCTGTCAAACCAGGCAGGCATATGCATTTGTAATTCTTGCCACGTTTCCCAATGGGTTTGCATGTTCCAGAAAATTGACATGGGTTGGATACACAAGAAGACTTAACTGAAATGAAGATAAATCCGTGTAATCGCTTACAGACCGGTCAAACACACAACATCATATATCGCAACCCTATGTTCAAATAATGTTGCATCAAACATGTGCTTGGGCTTAGATGCGTATATGAATGCATCAGACACATATCGCAACCATTAGCTATAACAGTTCCTAGGCTAACACACGCAGGTTTCGATATTCGTGTGATGTCAACAGCAACGTATTAGTAGGTTACCGTTATGAAATGTCAAACTAACATACACACATAATTAACATGTCTTACTGTTCTGTGAGCCGTACAATAGAAATGATTCGGTGATTATGGTATACACACAAGACTTTACTTAAATGTCTAGATCCCAAGTTTGTTAACGATTGCGAATGTCATACGAATGCGTATTTGAATGCGCATTCGAAAAAAAGTTCGATTTTATATCTACGAACCACCATAAAGGGCCCTCTAGATAAAACGCAAATGTTTAACCCGAAACATGCAAAAACTTATCGAGACAACATGGGTCCGCTCTGCTGTTAACTACGGGAGTGTATTATCGTGTCTAATGTTAGTCAGGCGACCTCTTCCGTGGCTTTTCTCTTTTTATTTTCCTGGCAAAATATTTTAATAAGGTTTTCGTTTTGCCTGTGTCTCCTGAGATCGAACTGTCCATGTTTTTGCACGAAAGACTTTAATAGATACTACAAAGGCTCCAAATAGTCTTACTTTCACTCTTACTACAAATGCCACTTTTTTTTTAATATGTTATCTCGGATCACGCAAACACTTTCATACAACGGCACCATCGAACAGTCAAACCTTATTTGATGATCACGTGTAAATACATAAAAGACAGCATGCATATATATAATATATATATATATATATATATATATATATATATATATATATATATAATATTAATATTATATATACATATATATATATAATATTAATTTATATATATACATATATATATATATATATATATATATATATATATAATATTAATATTATATATATATATGTACATATATATATATAATATTAATAGTATATATATATATATATATATATATATATATATATATAATATTATATATATATATATGTATATATATATAATATTATATATATATATGTATATATATATATATATATATATATATATATATAATATTATATATATATATATGTATATATATATAATATTATATATATATATATATATATATATATATGTATATATAATATTAATATTATATATATATATATACGTATGCTTCTGTTAAGCTTATACATAATAACACGTATGAGCCTCCCTTTCACGACACCAAATCACCTAAATTGCCCGTAAAACAAACAAACAAACAAACAAACATACTACCTAAAGCACAAAAAGCACTACACACTCCTGCGTTAGCTCAAGTTTGGGCTGTTTGGAGGAAACGACCCGACACCGTATGACACCGTTCAGCGTATACCTATAATATGTATGTTTATGTGAATAATAGTGTAAATATGTAACGAAGTCGCAAACTAGCACACATTGGTACAAGTATTCTACGTATCTCCTATGGCCTACGTTTGTGAACGGTGCATGTATGTATGAGTGGATACTTTACGGTTGTGCACCGCAATATATTAATATATCACGAACCTTTGCAGTAGGTGCCCATATAACCAGGACGACATGTGCATAAATCCAGTTTTTTCCCCACCATACGATATTCGCTTTTGCATGTTCCACCATTCTTGCAGGGTTGATATTTGCAGCGGTCTTTAACTACAAAAGGGAACTACTGAAGTCAAAAATATACCAACAAGATGTAATGCTTAAACTGGGAAAATCCCATTATGTTGTAATATTTCATAAAACTTATTAATTAGATACCCAATTTTAAACGTACACACAAACATACATACATACATGTATATTTATTAATACATACATGTATATCTTTAATATATATATATATATATATATATATATATATATATATATATTCATATATACACGTATACATATAATACATACACACACAGACACGCTCACACGCACATACACGCACACACACGCACACGCACACACACACACACACACACATATATATATATACACAGTTTACACACACATACATACATACATACATACACACATACGCAAACAAACAAACAAACAAACATATAAACACACACACATATATTTCATATATATATATATATATATATATATATATATATATAATTTTTAATTTGATACATTTCCCAGTCACATCCTACACATGTTTGCTCGTGCTGCCATTTTTAGATAACACAAATTATGTGGCTAATAATACTGCACATTCTACAACAATACCAACTTTTGCAGAATCGTCCGACGTATAGCCCGGTGCACTGGCACTTAAACGAATCCAAAAAGCCGGGTTTTCCCATTGCTAAGCATTTCGTGTTCCCCCAACACTCTGTGTTGTTTCTACATACGTCATAAACTGTAAACATAAGAAAGAATGTTATTATTGTGCAGTGTGGATATTACCAAATTAAACTAGCAATAGATGCATATTTTAGTAATCAAAATTTTGTCTTTACGGTTTTGAAAATAACAGATGTTAATATATATATATATATATATATATATATATATATATATATATATATATATATATATATATATATATATATATATATATATATATATATATAGCCAAACTGCTTATTTGCCATGCATTTTCATGCATATAGTTTCTTTAACAAAATCATGAAAAATCGCAAATAAAGTCGATATGCAAATATGAATGATATTAATATGGAACTGGGGAAGGTAAATTGATGGCATAAAGTAAACAAGGTTTCATTAAATATGGCTAAATATAAATATATTATTTTTCTTCACATGTTGAAAGAAATCTCTCCTCTAAATAAATGGCACACATATTGAATGTGAATAATTCTGATTTTAGAGGTCTAAGCACATGAACATATTCATAGTTGGAAGACTACTATCTTACTATCTTATCTACAATGTACAGAGACGAGGGGGGCTATCGACTTAGTCGCATATGGGATAGCTTGATCGCCTCGCCATCTGGCAAGAGTGCAAGAACATTTGTAATGAAACCCGCCGAAGGTGGGCGAAACGTCGATGTGAGTTTTAGTTATTAATTAAAATATTTGCTTTAATAGGCTTAAACAATAAGCACACAAATGTACCTATAGGATTTGTGATACAATATATCTGAAGCTGTGGAATGGCTGTCAATGCGGCATGATAGCAGTGGACGGAAACAAGGGCAGTCCTTTTTGATCACAAGTTACCCAGAGAAGCTAGAATTCAAGATCTACAGCTCAGTGATTCGGCCATTCATTGTGTGTACAACGGAGACACTTGTCAAGGAGAGAAGAGAAATGTGGAGCCGTCTCAATCAAACTAAGATGCAGATGATCAGTTGGACGATGACCATCTCGTTCAGGGAACAACAAACAATTGACGAGGTGATACAGGGCATAGAAGAAAAGTTGATGGACGCCCGGCTTCCCTGGTAGAGCCACGTTCAGATAAGAGAGGAAGAACAATACCTGTGAACAGCAGCTGTTAAATGATGGAAAGAGCGTGTGAAGAAGGACACGAAGTTGAGAAGGTAACTGGCGTAATACAGACCATTTGTTATGCAATATGTTTTACGAACATGATGCAACTCTCTAATGCTGCCTCACACAAATCACACCATATTCACACACGCACGCACGCACGCACGCACGCACGCACGCACGCACGCACACACACACACACACACACACACACACACACACACACACACACACACACACACGTACGCACACAGCCACGACTCCCCTCTACAAGACTACATGGATAATATTATATCCGCTGCATAACGATAGTAATACATTACGTACGTACATTGACAATTTCTTCCAAAATACTGTGGTGCTTTGCAAATACACTTATATTTATGTGGTCCGAGTGAATTGCATTTGCCGAACTTGCATGGGTCTTTACTTGTGCAGAAGCCTACACAACAAAAGTACTCGTCAATATGATACACATGCAATACCTTAAAGGACAAACAAAGTTAACTTTTACGTGGCATACACCTAATAGAGTTAATATAAAGTAACAATTTCCACATATACTCAATTTTTTAACGCCAGCGGTTTACCAGAAAAATATTTTTTAACACCCAGCTCTCCAAATTCTATGCGCTACCCCATCTTAGACGAAGAATGACGTCACGACGGTGATCGAGGCGCTCTCCACGTAGATTCCCTGCATAGGGTTTGGCTGTTGTCATGAAATGGCTGCAACTCGGCAACGCGCGTAACATGCTGATGACGGTAAATATAAAGTTCTCTATTATTGTTATCGCTGAAATCATCCCATCAACTGATGATACATGTCCACATCAAAGCATTTCTCCTCAAAATGGACCGAGCAAAGTGACAAACAGTACGCCCGCAAATCACCAACGTGAATCCATTGCTTCAATACTACCGGTTGTTTCAACTATTATTGCAACCGTATGCCGAACACGAAAGGCATAGTTACTCAAGTTTACCATAGATTTAACCACAGATTTAGATATACGTCTATAAGCAGCTGCTAGATGTCACGCCAACTGAACGAACTGTCGAAGACTCGAAGTTGTTGACCCTTAACGACGTCGCCGGAAGCTGACCGAGATATAGAATGCCGCGCGCTGAATGGCCAAGCCAAATTAACCCTTCACCTATGGCGACGTCTAGACCATCGTTAGAATTTTAGACTTTAAAGTCACATTCTGAGTAAACCGCTGACGTTACAAAATTGAGTATATGTGGAAATTGTTACTTTGTATAAACTCTATTAGGTGTATGACACGAAGCCGTAGCCTTTTTTTTGTCCTTTAACATAGTAACATTAATCTCTAAAGAAACATGACGTATGATATGAATATTCTCTTGTCTAACCTTGTTGAAAAGGTTTGATGTGACGAGCGCATACACGAATACTTGGGGATTTGTTTTGTTTTTTGCAAATGTTCATAAAACAAAACCCCGCATTGTATTAAATTATATTTCTATGTGCAACCCTTAAAATCGCAAATGAATGTTTACTTATGCAGTATATTTTGAGAGTACAGAATCTGAAAAATCTGTGACCGGCCGATGTTTTAACAATTCTGAGTACCTACTGAGTCACTGTTAGTCCAAATCTGACGATAATAGTATACATGTCACTTTTTACAAGTTAAAAAAGTGACTTGTCATCGAATTGCGGTAGGATGTCGCTGAACTACGGCAAACCGTGCAAAAAGGACACACCGATTGCCGACCTGTTGATCGCATGATGATGGTAAAGGAGAAGGAGCACTCCTTTGAAAACTTAGCTAAGCTAGGCAACAATACTTGCGAATTTCGAATGTTGATGAAGTTGAATAAACAGCGCGCGCACCTCTTCTACGAATGTCATAGAGTAAACCAGCAAGTCAAGTTATCACACAGAACAAAGCCAATCAAGTAATCTTAGTGATCATAGTCGAAGCTCAAGCTGCATGTTAATTCGAAGCGAAGCTTGAGTTCACGTTAATCATGCAGTTTGAGTTCCGAATGACGATATTTGTTCAAGCTCCCATATAACGACAGATTAGTCGACATTGAAGAAACCTATCGCAAAAGTTGCTATGTTTTGTCCAGCAATTTTTTTTAGGTTATATATTTTGGATTTACCTATGTTGTATAACGAATTTTATCTATGTAAGAAGTAGGAAGACCATCTGATATATCCGAATATAATATGCCACTATAGGCGTTTGCGCAATCAATAGATAGGTTATTAGTAAATATGTTATCAATAAGTGTGACACTTGATTTATTAAGTTTAATAAACTGTTTAATAAACTATTTTCCGGAAGGATTAAATAAAAATGCTGTAATAGAAAACCACATTTTCAATCGGTTTGATGAGGTCTACAAGGTCAAATAAAAGTTACATGGCTGCTACAAAAATCACCTATCCTAACTAATGAAACTAGGTATAAGGTATAACGCAATAAGCTTAACTCAATTCTAAGAAAAGCAGAACAATCATTATCGACATTTATTAAAGCAAGACCAGTCATTTTCTTTTAAATCGTAGCAACTCATCAAGCAAATAATCAATAAAGATAAAAAGGCTCCCAAATCTGCGAACATGACTACCAACAACATGGTAATTAACAGATAAAAAGTAATTGCCAAATACTTTAATAACTGATATGTCAATACGGTATCAACCTTGGGTGATCCGTCAATATATATTGTAAATCGAAGCTTACATGCAATATTCTTATCACGTTTTGAAACAGATAAAGTGGAAACCATTACTAAAGTTGTAAGGTTAATTTAAGGATGGGAATTAATACCTCCGGGTATTGCTAAACTGACATATAAGGCTTTCTATTACCCCTAGCATATGTTCTTAATTTATCGATTACTAAAGGTATGTTTCCAGAACATATGAATATTGCAAAAGTTATTTAAATATACAACGGAGGTGGCAGGACATATCGATTTTGCTACTTTTCTCAAAAGTGCGTGAAAGAACAATGTATATCAGACTATCAATTTTAGTAAATAAAAATTACATCTTACATGACTATCAATTTTCATTTAGGAAACACATTCCGCAAATATAGTTCTTATGCAACTAGTTGATATCATTACTACAGCTATATGCTGATTATTTACTAGGGAATTTTTCTTGGCTTAAGTACAGCCTTTATTTATAGACTATTACTTATTAAATTGGCACATTATGGTATTTATGGTATTAAATAACAAGCGCTTGCAGGACTTAAATGTTATTTGTGCAATAGACGGCAATGTTTTATTGGACCAAAATAAATCAAATGTCCAAACTATATCTTATGCAGTTCAACAGAGGTCAATAATAGGCTTGCTGGTATTTCTAATATTATGCCAATGGCTTTGCTAACGTATCAAACATCCTGCTTCATATGATACTTGCAGATGACTCGAATGTTTCTGTCAATGACAAAAATATTAGCGAGCTAGAAACTATCATGAATCAATCACAAAAGTAGTCATTTGGTTAAACAGCAACCAACTATCTTTGAATATCAATAAAACACAATTTATTCTATTTAGCTCATTGATTAGAAAGATCTCAGTCAAATAAAGTATTTATTGAACGCCAACACATTACCCTACTATAATGTTATTAGGAATTAGAATATATTCTATTTTTCTGGTCTCGCATACATCAAATAAAAAGTAAAACTTGCCAAAGCTATTGGAATTATCAGTAAAGCTAGAAAAAACAGTCGAAAGATCATCCCTTGTGTCAATGTGTCATATCTTCTTATACCCACACTTAATCAAGTTTGTACAGATTTGGAAAATTGCTTGTAGCACATATTTTAGCTCTTTAGTAAAATTATAAAGTTTGCAATTCGTCTAATGACGTCGGCCCCGTATAGAGCGCACACTGACTTACCTTTCAAGAAGTTTTTGATTTTCTTAAGAAAAAGATATGAATAGCAGTTATTTTGTCTATGTATACGATTGTCAGTATGACCAAAATAAATAATAAAATCCATACATACATGATACGTCATGCTGAACTATTAGTGTTAAGCTGTTTAATTATATAATAAAAACAATGCAGCGTAATTATAGATTAGTATCATTCAAATATCAATGCCTTAAATAATTAATATTAATAATAGTTAATAATAGTTTATTTCTTATATAGCGCCCCATCCAAATAATTGTTCTGGGGCGCTTTACAATGATTATTCCTAAAATAATGATACTAAAAATACATACTAATAACATAATAATAATAAATATATATATATATAAATAATAATAATACTAAAACGTTAATACAATACTACTTTGATAAAATGAGGATATACTAATAAAACAAATATGTTGCTTTAAAATACAGACTTAAATTGGCACACAACTACACACTATATTAAAAATGAATAAATAAGTAAAATAGTATAAATATGTTGTAAATAGTAAATAAAATAAAATAGTATAAATATATGCTAATTAAATGAATAAGTTAATTAAAATAAATGTATGAATCGTTGACTGATTAACTGTGATCACAGACTGTCAAAATAGTAAGTTGTAAACAGATGCGTCTTGAGTGCTACTTTGAAATGATTCACCGTCGTACATTGTCGCACAGGAATGGGTAGTTGGTTCCATGCCCTTGGAGCTGCACAAGAGAAGTTTAGTTCGGGAAGTGGGCTGATTAAGTAGTAACTGGTCAGAAGACCGTAGACTGCGCGTGTCGGGCAATAGGGAGAGAGAAGTGCTGATAAGTATGTAGGTGCAAGACCATGGAGGCATTTAAAGGTGAGAAGTAGGGTCTTGAATGTGATGCGACACTTAACAGGAAGCCAGTGCAGCTCCAAGAGCATGGGCGTGACGTGGTCTCGTTTTGGTCGAATTAGTATAACACGAGCACAAGCATTTTGGACGCGCTGTAGTTGTTCAACTACCGCCACTGACAGTCCATTCAGGAGGCTGTTGCAACAGTCAATTCGTGATATGACAAGGGCATGCACTAGCTGATTTGTGTGTCCTTGTTCTAAATAACGACGAATGCGTCCGATGCTGTGGAGATGGTAGTATGCTGTTCTAGAAATGTTTGTTACATGTCGCTCAAGGGACATATTGCAATCGAATGTCACTCCCAAATTTCTGGCATGCGTGTTGGGTGTCACGTCTGTGTTACCGATTCTTACACTTTCGGGAAGGAGGTGTTGGTTTGCAGATTTCGGACGGATGATGAGGATCTCTGTTTTGTCGTCGTTCAGCTTCAGCATGTTGGTCTTCATCCACTGACGGATATTGGTGACACAGCGTTCCATTTTCCTGACGGCAATCTTGGGTGAAGTGTTGTCGCTTAGGCTGAATTCTTGAAAAAGTTGGGTGTCGTCGGCGTATAGGTGGTAAGTCATGCCATGAAGTTTGAGTAGTGACGCAAGAGGGGTCATATGAATCGTGAACAATAGTGGTCCGATGACTGACCCTTGCGGGACACCATATGTCACCTTGTGTGGTCATTTCATCATTATAAACATAACGCAACGTATTGGTCTGGTTTGTACTGTTACTTTACTCTTCTATTATTTAACTATACTGGATGTTTTCGTTTTGTCATCTTGCACCACGGACAAATATTTCAACATATATATTCCAAGCATTAGAATGAACACCTGACATTTGTGGCGTTCTGTAATATACCATCGTAATCAGGATTGCCAGTTTGGTGACAAGTGCCTATCAACACGTCACTGTCCATACAACATAGATGGTGTATTGTTCAACATAAAAGTTGAATGACTCATTATAATTTCCAAACGATTATTTTTGTTAATTCACTCAGATGCATAAGCACGCACAGTTTTTGCTTCTATATTTAAAGACTATTAATATAAAGTGTACTGTTTTGACAACTTATACAGGGTGGCGTAGATCAAGAAATTACCCCCAAGGTATACCGACCTTCTGGTGGTGCTGTCATTACATTCCATGATGTGTCGCCCACGGCTGCCGAGACCTTTGTGTATCTATGTTTATGTCTTCGCAACTTTCTAGGACAACGATGTCGCAGGAACAACATGGAAGATTCTCGATCATGCATCATGTCCCAAGAAACGCGTGTAAAAGATATCGAACATGTGTGATTGTGGTACTGTACTTGTTTACAATGTCTTCGCTTTACGCATTGTTCTACACACCGTAGAATACTAAGCTTCGGAATGACAAATTGGGCAATATTTTTATTACCGATTATCTTATTACGGTACACGATTATCTTGGCGTGACAGTCTGCAAAGAGAAAACACAACGTGTGGGAAATACAACAAAAAGAGAATAACCTTAATTAAAAGGTAATGGGTAATATATAATATATTGTATTTAATAGGTAATAGGTAATAGGCAAATAGGGAATACCTTATAAATTGTACATAAGATATAATACATGCTTATACAAAATTACACTGCTGTAACATTTTCTTAATGTTATCAATATTTCAACATTTTAGTTGTTTAATGCTAGACGAACTGCAGTGTCTACATTGATTCGTCTCCTATAACAGGCCTTGGAGTTACAATATAGCGACTGGAGTAGGCCCCGGTCAAACACAGCGGATTAAATAAGATTCTTTATTGGCTTATATTATGATAATTGTGCCTCTTATCCTTGATGTTGCGCTTAGTCTTAGCGTAGAAATAATAACATTATAAATATAAATTAAATACATAATTTGTAAATCATATCCTAGTAAAATAAGTATACACTGATTACAGTATTTGCATAACATGTGTTTTTTTCTTCACGCTTGTCATAAATTTCGTGTGTCAATCTGCATTTGTTCAGGAAAAACGTTGCTCTCTAGAAAATGAAATTTACATCATACTAGGAAAAGCTTTCAAATTAACAACGAATCAGCTTTGCAAAAAACATAGCTGCACGTAATCTAGAATCAACTCCCTATTACAACAAATCTTCTGAAACGACAGTCAATTTTCATAAAAAAAAATCAAACCATATTTGTTTGAAATTGGTTTTTCATCACATATTTTCGGCGGTTCCATGCTCCAGTAACGACGGTTGCGTGTCCACGTTTATGATTACGCCAAATGATTGATTTTTATTGCCCCTCTCAGATTGATTATTCAAGGACGTAGGCGCTACAGTGTTACAGTTACTATTACTCTATGTCGTAAAACGCTTATTAAAGAAAGCAAATAAATAGTTGTGATAATTGTATTGATTGTATAATAATAATGTATTAATATAAAGTGAGAATATAATAAATAAATACAAATCAAATACCTGCTTACCCCAAGTGTCCCAAATCACAGATCGTCAACATAAGTTTAGATGAGAATCTTGAACTTAGCTAATTGTTTATATATTATATTCTACAATATCATTAGGTCGTGGTCCAGTGAGGCAGAGATCATCTTATTAGTATATTAACATTAACTTGTATTACAAAAAAATCTTTCAGTGATTACAAACGTACATATCTTGTTGTTGTTAGCGATATATTAATGATGTATATTGTATGTAGACTACTGTGTGCGACTACAATAGAGCCTACCGTCGCCTTTATTACTTACACACGTAATGGCTGATTTTACTGCGCGATTCTACGTTTAGAAAACAGTTGCACAATCTCACTCACTGTCACAGATGCCACCACTGAATCCATAATAGCAAGAGCAGTTGTACCCTCTGGCTATGTTGTTGCATGTAGCGTGATTAAGGCATGGGTTTGACATGCAAGGCGTTGCTAAAAAGAAGAAGACAATGGCTTACAATGCGACTATGCCACCTCAAAAACCCCAATGAATTAAACCTTATAGGCCAACATGTACATAACATACATTTCCACCAACACGCTCATAGACACACGCACATACACATGCACACATGCCAGTTACTTATCACGTGATCGTTGCAATGGTATCACGTGGTCGTTGTTAAATGACGTTGAAAATAGCGGCTCTCGATGCCAACACTGCATTAAAGATGAGCGGTCAAAGACGACAAAAATGCTCAGAGAGAGGTTCGATGGCATTTTTGCTATAAGCAGTCAGCCACTCTAGATGTTCTCTAAGGTCTCATGGTATGAGTTGTTGGATTTTCTGATTTTGACAATACTGCGTTAGTTGGTTTGTGACATTTCGGTGAATGTTGATACTTGCCTGTTATTTGGTTGATCACCAGTATCTAACATATACCGGAAGTTGTTTCTTCCACTTACACACATACACACACACACACACACACACACACACACACACACACATATATATATATATATATATATATATATATATATATATATATATATATATATATATATATATATATATATATATATACATATATATATATATGTATATATATATATATATATATATATATATATATATATATATATATATATATATATATGTATATATATATATATATATATATATATATATATATATATATACATATATATATATATATATATATATATATACATATATATATATATATGTATATATATATATATATGTGCTTTAATATATAACGACCTTCCTATAGAATAGATGGGTCCATACAAACCATTAACGTAAATATTTCAACGTGCAATTTCCCAACTGTATTACAACTCAGCATTTCATCTCAATTTTCGGCGGCTTGTCATGTATTAATTATTTTTACAATCACAAACTGATAGCAATAATTCACAATTCTGCGACATTGCTACGTAGCTGCTTTTTGCAGGAAATGTATGTTTTAATCTTGGCCTTGCTCTTAATCGCAACACGAGGTTCGCTACTCAAGCAATTCGATATATTCGTGGCGAGACTGCACCTTTTGGGTGATATACTAATGTCTAACAAAATAAACATTATTCCCGGCATCGAAACCTGACTTAGTCGAAGTGTCCACTGCCGCACGTTTTTGCTGGCATTGATCCACCAGGATATCTCTACTGTCATCAAGCATGCTCAGTTGGTATGTAGGAGGTGTTGGCTTTTCGTTAAATAATCATTTTTAATTAGGGTATTACCACTCTATTCCTGTGTTGTATCAATTTGTACTGACACCTCTTATTCTTTATTATGGATTATTTCATTTTCCTGACGTGTATGTATTTGTGTGTGCATATGCATGTGCGTGCGCGTGCGCGTGCGCGTGCGCGTGCGCGTGCGAGTGCGCGTGCGCGTGCGCGTGTGAGTGTTGTGTATTTGGTGTGTGTGTGTGTGTGTGTGTGTGTGTGTGTGTGTGTGTGTGTGTGTGTGTGTGTGTGTGTGTGTGTGTGTGTGTGTGTGTGTGTGTGTGTGTGTGTGTGTGTGTGTGTGTGTGTGTGTGTGTGTGTGTGTGTGTGTGTGCAAGTGTGGTGTAATATATTTAAAAAATCACGAGAAATGTGTTTGCATAGTTGTGATATTATACATACAGTCACAACGACGGCCTGCATATCCAGCGACGCAGTGACACACGAAATCCTTGCTTCGTTTGGTCGATGTGCATCTGGCCCCGTTTTTGCAAGGATTAGGATCACACGGCTTATATTCTACACAAATAAATACATGTAACTCTATCATGCACGTTCTGTTCGATAGTACTTAGATGCGTTATATGACGTCTGCAGAACATTGGAAGTGCTGCATTCTCCGTCACCCTGAAAGCGTCTGAAAGATTAGCAACCTCCGCAACAGCAACACAACTCCACTAGAAACAATGCACATCATTTCCGCCCTACATCTTTGGCGATCCCTCTTACTTACGCCGTTGTCTCTTATTCTTTTTCACTGATAAATTGGGCCCGACTTAAAGGAATCGTGGACGGCGTATTGTGTTACTGATAATAATATTCTGTGATATAATTATGCTTTCTAAGAATTTACGCAAACTGCTACTTAAATTGTAATGTTTGGAATGTCATAAAGTACATAAAGTGATATTAATGTCATACATTTATCAAGTCTATTAAATAAAGCTTAAGGCCAACCTGTACAGTTTTTTCCAGCGTAGTGAGTCTTGCAGGTACACGTGTATGAACTATCTCTGTCAGTACTCCTCAAGCAAGTGCCTCTGGGACCGCATGGATGACTTCGGCACATGTCAATTTCTGCCGAGTTAAAATACATTTCAGCATTACGCATAAAGAAAGGTACACACTAATTCATAAAGAAATACACACATACGCAAGCACGCACGCATGCAGCACACACACATGTAAATATTTACGGAAAGTCGCTTTAACGCAGAGTCTAAAACACACAGGGCACTAAGTTCTAGACAGTAACACTTCTGGACGGTATAAACGTTTTCAACAATATACCGCGCAGAAAAAAGGTTTCTCCGATCGATGAGCGTTTTTCTGGGCATTTTATTATGGCATATATAAAATGATAGCAACGTTAATGACATATTCGAAGTTGCAATTTAAAATTGGCTTTCAAATATTGTAAACGGAACAACATATAAATAATTTTATTCAAAAGTAGCATCGTATGTGAACAATCTGTAGTTAGTGGAAACAAGGTAAATATCAGCCGGCTGAAGGCGGTTTTGTATTGGTTGTGTGTTTGATATCTACCACACACTGTTCTTGTGACTAGGACGTTTTCACAATTTCGTATTAGTCCTGGCTCTGCCATATAGGCCCGTAACAATTTTGAGGTAAACGCAGTTTTTCTTTTGATTTGTATTCTATGTACTATGTATTTCAACAATCCAGGAGGTGCTTTTTGAAAATCCGTGGCATAAGGTCACCGGAGCGTGAAATCCAAAATGGCTGCCGCTGACCAGGTTTTCATCTATAACTTTGGATCTAGAAGGGCTAGATAGCCAAACATGGTATCAATTCCGCCTAAAATTGACATTCCCGACACGCCTGACCTATCCATTTTACGATTTGACGCCATATTTGATGACAAATCCAACATGGCCGATCATCCGTGACGACTGTCGACTGCAGAAACCCAATAAGCCGCACCTCTCGGTCGAAATGAGCTAGAAACTGGATTTTTATGTCCCTCTCGATGGTTATGATAATCCCAAATCAAATACATATTATTTCATGACCTTTCAGTTGACCATATAGGTCAAAGGTCAAGTTAATGGGTTAAAATCAACATTTTAAACCATACCTGGTTACGAAACGTTATAGAACTGGCATATACATGAGCTAGAGGTCTTATCTCAGTTGATATCATCATAGTTCTGCTGAGATAAAGTGAAATGACGAGGATATTAACTTGTTGAAGCTATAACTAATGGCTATGCCAAGATCAAAGGTCAAATGTGCCTAAACATATGCATAAATCGTAAATCTTTTTAATATAGAAAACCAAGAATTGAAAGTGATGGTCATTGCTTGATATCTGACATAGGTCATACTGTTTATTTTAACATATTTTGACAAACAAAAACAATTGTAACCTTTCAAGTAATTTATAACAATAAGCACCTGTAATGTACTGTATATCTAGATAGCATGTACACGTACAACAAACTTTCCATCCCACATTTAGCTAACAACGATTCTGACAATTTCGAACTTGTGATTTGTGGCAATAAATGACACACATCACCACCAATTTTCTGCACGGGCACTGCACATTACCACATTTGTACATGGATAGCATATTAGTAGACAGGGAGTTATGACTTGTCAACGGCTTGAGGGTGCCTCCGTCACTTTCCCACCCACTCTGACAAAACTCTAGGCGCCTTCCTTCACTGGCTCTAACCCCTTGACAAACAATATGATACTCTGGTGATGTGTCTACGTACAACACTCGATGCGGGGGCATTTTGTTTATGGCATTGGGAGCAGAGACACTGGTGTGGAACTGGAAATGCAATTGATCAAGCGTCTTTGCCTGTGGCTTAGATCTTGCACCCGCACAACCCAGTAAGAGCTACTCTTCCACTTGCGCGATCACCGTTTCCGGTAGCTCTGCTATATCGTAAAACTCAGTCAAATATACAATGGGATTGCATTGCATCGCTGCATGCTTGGTGGCAATTCTACTGGTGACATCGTTTCTAGTGAATGCGTGAACTTTCTCCAGAACAAGGCCGCGATGCTCGACCACTCGCGATGTAGGGGATGGCGCTCTCTCATCTCACTTGTCCCAAACTCGACCTAGAGGTTGTTCAGATTATCACGGACTAGCGTATGGGTGAAGTGCAGCAGGCGCATGACTATGTCTGTGTCATTTAACATAAGGACTAAACGTTGGCAGCCATGTTGGGCTGCCCAGATGGCATGAGGCACGATCCTTTCATCTGCATCTTTCAGTACTTTTGCAGGTTCTGGGATCCCTATTGGCTCTGTCGACTCTGTATTGTTGAGGGCAGCTGGAACTTGTTCTTGGTTTACTACCATGACATTCAACACAACCGATACTACAGAAAGACTGACCAACCACTATTTTCTAAATAAGTTGCAGCAACTAATTCTTTTTTCTCAGATGATTCCCAACATTTCTCGATCTGGGTTGTGAACTCATCGAGGATAGAGTTCTCCTGAGACTATATTGCTAACACGACGACTAACCAATGTAGCTATCGCAAATATCCTGGAGGGCTTCGCAAGATGAAGACACAACTATCCGACCGACATGACTTTGTTTACAACTCGACCGAAATGGTCGAAGCATGATAGGTTGGGGTACTGCCAAACCTTTGGCATAAATTCCAGAAGGGTCACTGTTTCAACCCTTCGTGAGTAGTAGTAGTTGTATTGTGTATTGTCAGACACTACGGAACTACGTTATAATTATATTCAATCCCAACACCAACATCATCACTGAGATATGCCTCCAATTGAGCCACGTGTGACAGAGGTAAAGTCGCCATCAAACAGGTGGCTGGTTAGGAGATGGTCGTCATGCGAGAAGACTTCCGCGAGAGTTATTCCACGTATCCGGGCGATCTCAATGTCCCACTCGGCAGATCCGAGCAGTTTAGGTATGGTGGTGTAGGATGCTCTATTTGATTTGGTGTCAATTACCGACAGTGTCACACTTCGGCAGGTTACACCTGTGTATTGTTACTGCAAGCTTCTTTGTCTTCAAAACCAGCTCTCTCGTCTATATCTTCTCTCCATTCTCGAACGCATCCACTATCTCATCATTTATTAAATGTTCGTTGGCGACGTTATGCAATCTGACGCACAAAGTCAAGAAGACGGGAGACATTGGCATCAAAAATAAAGGCCTTGATGCTCCTGAGTTCCCGGTACATGATGATATGATGATGCTCCATCACCTGCGAACATTCGTGTCTGGCCGATGATGCCTCCCTGGTCTTTGATGCCCGCTGGATGGACTGCTCCAACGTTAAATATAATTCGACATAGTTGAAGCTGTCACTGTCTTGCACTACACATAAATTATAAGTCTTCCGCCTCTAACAACTGAGTTTTCCTAACGTAGAACGATCCCTAGCAATTGAGTCCATCGAACTCCTGAATAATTACCGCAAAATATTTGCATGCATGATACATGTAATGGCCACCTCCATCTCTCCCGATCTGAGATGGTGTAGTTGGAATAGGGTGAACATTTTTTGATGTTTATCTTGAATGCAGCCATATCAAATTTAACGTGATACTCAATCGGGAAAGTGTTGTACTTGATAAGCAAGGGCTGTATGGGTGAAAAGACCTGTGGAACGTGCTACTTCGGTATTCTTCCCGCCAATAAGCACCTGCAGGTGGATTAGATCATGATTGAGTTGAGTGTCGTTGCCAAGGACGAAACCTATCAACTGAAAATATCAATCACCTTGAAAATCATCAGCATGACTTGCATTGATCTTTAGTAGTGACTCAAATCAACTGCGAAGTGTAGCGGCCTTCATGAAGGGATGAGCAACCTTTTGACCTTGACATAGCGCTTACAACGTTATAGATGAAAACCTGGTCAGCGGCGTCCAATTTGGATTTCACGCTCCGGTGACCTTATGCCACTGATTTTCAAAAAGCACCTCCTTGATTTTTGAAAGGCATAGTATGTAGAATACAAATCAAACGAAAACTGCGTTTACCTCAACATTTGTACGGGCCTATATGGCAGAGCCTGGACTATATGTACCGTTATAGATTACAGCGCTGTGGGTCCTTAACGCTAAATATAATGTATACTCCTGCAGAAATTATACATTATCATATAGGCATAGTATCTTATCTTATCAAGCTGAACTTGAACTGTGTCTCAATCTGAGATTGCACTCGTAAGGTGAATCCAACGTGCATTATTCCCTCAATAATAATTTTTTTATAAGAGTTAACTTTCGTTATGTAAATTATCTACTATCAATTATAAACAGTATGTCTAAACAGAATTGCCATGTATTATCTCTGTCACACCTACCTTCGCAATTACGTCCGCTGTGAATGCCGCGGCATAGACAAGTATATTCGTTGTTAAATCGATAGCACTTGCCCATGTACCCACAAGGGCTCGACCTGCACGCATCTTGATCTAGAAACACACGTGAACTTATTCCACACTATTGATTGTCAATAATATGTATATTATATACCTATATATATATATATATATATATATATATATATATATATATATAT
The DNA here is from genome assembly GCA_964017155.1 of Oasisia sp. SBJ-2009. Classification (NCBI taxonomy): domain Eukaryota; kingdom Metazoa; phylum Annelida; class Polychaeta; order Sabellida; family Siboglinidae; genus Oasisia; species Oasisia sp. SBJ-2009. Next base: position 21,170,093 of record OZ024855.1, read on the forward strand.
ATATATATATATATATATACATATATATATAATATACACACATATATATATATATATATATATATATATATATATATATATATATATATATATATATATAATATATATTATATACCTATATATATATATATATATGTATATAGGTATATAATATACATATTATATTATATATATATATATATGTATATTATATATATATATGTATATTATTTACATATATATATATGTATATTATTTACATATATATATATACACACATATATATATATATATATATATATATATATATATATATATATATATATATATATATATATATAATTGTGTGAATATTAACTCCTAAAACTAATTCGCATTACGCTTATTTACTATAACACATCATGTCATATTTGCTTGTTTGCTTGTGATTTGCTACTTTGAATACCATCAATGCTAAACAGCGACAGTTTTTTAAATTTAATGAAGGCGAGAGTTTGTCTTTCTCAGTGAAACATTCTTTGTTTTAAATCATATATAATTACGTAGCCGTAGACATTTCCCCATACAATTCATCGCTTCCAAAAATGCATTCCAAAAACAATTATATATGTCAACTAAATCAATAAATACAATATATGTTCATGTTCATTATTATTAGCCCATCTCTACACCACCACACACTTTCTCACTTAAAGCAAATACTTCCAAATGAACATATGAGATAGACACCTTGTATATAAGGATCATACTACTTTACACCATGAAATTATGGTGACTCCTATGACAGCGACATTATTGTCTTACTAGGAGCTATCGACCACAGTTTGTAAAGGTTATATGTTTTTTTGGTACAACAAAAATTACTACAAGTGCACACATTTGTGTGTTTTGGAGGCCTAGCATATTGGCTCATATTAGTATGTGAACATTATTTAATATGTGTGTATGTATGTACTAATGAAATTAATGTACTTTCAATAAATTCAATACCTGCTTGGGGTCAATAAATACTATGGTTATGGTTACACGTAAAGTATGATGGCATCAACATAAATGTCGTGGACACAGTGGGACCACGGAATATTGGAACAACTACGCAACATTACAAAACTGAGTTTGCAGCCAGGTCTGGAGTTGAGAATTGCCTCGGAAATTAACTGTTTAGTCATGGCTCTGCCATATAGGCCCGTAACCTTTTTGACGTAAACGCAGTTTTTCTTTTGATTTGTATTATACATACCATGTCTTTCAACAATCTAGGAGGTGCTTTTTGAAAATCCGTGGCATAAGGTCACTGGAGCGTGAAATCCAAAATGGCCGCCGCTGACCAGGTTTTCATCTCTAACTTTGGATGTAGAAGGGCTAGATAGCCAAACTTGGTATCGATTCCGCCTAAAATTGACATTCCGGACACGCCTAACTCATCCAATTTACGATTTTACGCCATATTTGATGACAAATCCAACATGGCCGCACATCCATGACGGCTCTCGACTGCAGAAACACAATAAGCCGTAACTTTCGATCGAAATGACCTCGAAACTGGATTTGATGTCCCTCTCGATGGTTATAAGGATCCCCAATCAAATAAATTTCCTTTCATGACCTTTCGAGTTGACTATATAGGTCAAAGGTCAAGCTAATGCGTTAAAAATCAACATTTTAAAATCATATCTGGTCACGAAACAGGTTATAACTATATACATGAGCTAGAGGTCGTATCTCAGTTGCTATCATCATAGTTCTGCCGAGATAAAGTCAAATTGATGAGATTATATTAACTTTTAAAGGTTGTAAGCGCTATGTCAAGGTCAAACGGTCGCTCATACCTTCATGAAGCCCGCTACACTGCGCAGTAGATTTCCTTGGTGATTTGTGTTGTTCTTCCCTATTTGCCCCATGGAGGTTTACGTCCAAGTGACGGCATTTATTACCATTGTAGGTGTTATTTTGATGTGTGGGGGTTCCCGCCAGTTCTCCCAAACCCTGTGACAAATGTTGCCATTGCGAGAAACGTTCTAATGTCCGCATGCAGCTGTCTCAGACGATGATGCCCGTGTTCTGATATGACGGCGTGTTTCACACGGTTGCAGATATTCTGAATCAGACACATTGGTGGTGGACATCTATGGCAGGCAGGTTTGCAGTGTTTCACTATGCGAAGATTCTACCAGGATGCATTGGTTGCTACATCAGTGGTAGTGACCTGGACGATGCCCTATTCGAAGCAGAGCTCTTCGTGATTTCAATTCTCACCGGAAGTCACTACTAAAGATCAATGCAAATCATGCTGATGATTTTCAAGGTGACTGGTATTTTCAGTTGAGAGGTTTTGTCCTCGTCAACGACAGTCTACTCAATGATGATCTATTACAATATACCTGCAGCTGCATATGGGCGGGAAGAATGCCGAAGTAGCATATTCCACAGGTCTTTTCACTCACACATACATTGCTTATCAAGTACAACACTTTCCCGATTGAGTATCACGTTAAATTTGATATGGACTCAGTTGTTAGAGGCGGAAGACTCAGAACCCTATATGTGTAGTGCAAGACCGGAGGGACAACTTCAACTATGTCGAATTAGATATAAAGTTGGAGCAGTCCATCCAGCGGGCATCAAAGAGCCAAGAAGGCATCGTCAGCCTGATACGAATGTTCGCAGTTGTGGTGGAGTTTGACCTAATCTCACACGCGATCCTGCTCATACAGAACAACTGCCGTAAGCTCACAAATGAGCGGATGATCAATCATGTACCATGAACTCAGGAGCATCAAAGCCGTTATTTTTGATGCCAATGTCTCCCGTCTTCTTGACTTCGTGCGAGCTGTAGCAAATCCCTTCATTATCAAAGCCTCTGGCGTCAGATTGCATAACTTCGCTACGGATCATTTAATCAATGATGAAATAATGGATGTGTTCGAGAATGGAGAGAAGATACAGACGAGAGAGCTGGTTTTGAAGAAAAAGAAGCTTGCAGTAACAATACACAGGTGTAACCTGCCGAAGTGTGATACTGTCGGTAATTTACACCAATTCCAATAGAGCATCCTACACCACCGTACCTAAACTGCTCGGATCTGCCGAGCCGGACATTGAGATCGCACAGGTACGTGGAATAACTCTCGCTGAAGTCTTCTCGCATGACTACCACCTCCTCACCAACAACCTGTTTGATGGCGACTTTACCTCTATCACACGTGGCTCAACTGGCGGCATATCTCACCTATGGTGTTGGTGTTGGGATTGAGTATAATTATAACGTAGTTCTGTAGTGTCTGACGATACACAACACAACTACTGGATACCTATTTCATGAATGGTTGAAACAGTGACCCTGCTGGAATGTATGCCAAAGGTTTGGCAGTATCCCAACCTTCCCCTACATCGCGGGTGGCCGAGCATCGCGGCCTTGTTCTGGAGAAGGTTCAAGCATTTACTGGAAACGATGTCACCAGCAGAATTGGCACCAAGCATGCAGCGATACAGTGCAATCCCATTGTGTTTCTGACTGAGTTTGACGATAGAGCAGAGCTATCGGAAACAGTGATCGCGCAAGTGGAAGATTACCTCTTACTGGGTTGGGCTGGTGAAAGATCTAAGCGATAGGCAAAGATGTTTGACCAATTGCATCTCCAGGGCCACACCAGTGTCTCTACTCTTAATGCCATAATCAAAATGCCCCCGCATCGAGTGTTGTACGTAGACACATCACCAGAGTATTATATTGTTTTTCAAGGGATTATAGCCAGTGAATGAAGGCGCCTAAGGTTTTGTCAGAGTGGGTGGGAAAGTTGTTGACATGTCATAGCTCCCTGTCTACTAATATGCTATCGGTGTGCAAATGTGGTAATGTGCAGTGTCCGTGCTGAAAATGCGTGGTGATGTGTGTCATTTATTGCCACAAATCACAAGTTTGAAACTGTCAGAATCGTTGTTAGCTAAATGTGGGACGTTGTACGTGTACATGCTAGCTAGATATACAGTACATTACAGGTGCTTATTGTTATAAATTACTTGAAAGGTTACAATTGTTTTTGTTTGTCAAAATATGTTAAAATAAACAGTATGACCTATGTCAGATATCAAGCAATGACCATCACTTTCAATTCTTAGTTTTCTACATTAAAAAGAGGACACGATTTATGCATATATTTAGGCACATTTGACCTTTGATCTTGGCATAGCACTTAGTTGTAACGTCAACAAGTTAACACTCTCGTCTATTTGACTTTATCTCAGCAGAACTATTGATGATATCAACTGAGATAAGACCTCTAGCTCATGTATATGCCAGTTCTATCACATTTCGTGACAAGATATGGTTTAGATTGTTGATTTTAACCCATTACCTTGAGCTATGACCTATATGGTCAACTGAAAGGTCATGAAATAATATGCATTTGATTGGGGATTATCACAATAATCGAGAGACATAAAAATCCAGTTTCTAGCTCATTTCGCTCGACAGTTACGGCTTATTGTGTTTCTGCAGTCGACAGTCCTCGTGGATGAACGGCCATGCTGGATTTATGATAAAATATGGCGTAAAATCGTAAAATCGATTGGTCAGGCGTGTCGGGAATGCCAATTTTAGGCGGAATTGATAACATGGTGATAAATGCCATCACATGGACGTAAGCCTACATAGGGCACATATGGAAGACCAACACAAATCATCAAATAAATCAACTGCTCAGTGTAGCGGGGGGCTTCATGAATGGATGAGCGACCTTTTGACCTTGACATGGCGCTTACAACCTTTAAAAGTTAATATAATCTCATCAATTTGACTTTATCTCAGCACAACTATGATGATAGCAACTGAGATACGACCTCTAGCTCATGTATATACCTGTTATATCCCGTTTCGTGACCACATATGATTTTTAAATGTTGATTTTTAACGCATTAACTTGACTTTTGACCTACATAGTCAACCCGAAAGGTCATGAAAGGAAAATTATTTGATCGGGGATCCTCATAACCATCGAGAGGGACATCAAATCAAGTTTCGAGTTCATTTCGATCGAAAGTTACGGCTTATTGTGTTTCTGCAGTCGACATGCAGTCGTCGTGGATGAGCGGCCATGTTGGATTTATCATCAAACATGGCGTCAAATCGTAAAATGGATGGGCTAGTCGTGTCGGGAATGTCAATTTTAGATGGAATCGATACCAAGTTTGACTATCTAGCCCTCCAAAGTTATAGATGAAAACCTGGTCAGCGGCGGCCATTTTGGATTTCACGCTCCAGTGACCTTATGCCATGGATTTTCAAAAAGCACCTCCTGGATTGTTGAAAGACATGGTATGTAGAAGACAAGTCAAAAGAAAAACTGCGTTTACCTCAAACATTTTACGGGCCTATATGGCAGAGCCAGGACTAGTTATATCATGCAATATAAAAGTACATTAATCTATACTATTCTGAATGTTCTCAAATTAAGCCAGTTTGAACAGTTCAAGTGATGAGTTTAGAATTACAAAATGACAGCAACCATGAAATAAGCAACCAAACTTCATATACACTGTATATTCCTTGGCTATCATTTACGATGTAATTACTGTTGCATTTGCATCCATACTTTTTATCCCCGTTTTTGCTGCAAGTGGTACTGTTTTTTTCACGGACCATATATGCTTGTTTCGTTACCTAGGCAATATGTGACTAAACTAAATTATAATTACTTATTCACCAAGTTCATGTTTACTCTGTACGGAATTATGTATAATGCATTATATTTTGTCAAAATTAATCCTTTTTGTTTCCAGGTTAGCACGAACCCCATAAGCTTGCTTAGTACCATCTGCGCCTGTCTTTTCCGCCTAATTACCACAGGGCGTACACAAACAATTTGCATATAGATTACATAACAAATATAAGTTTTCTTTCGTGGTGAACCACAAGTATAAGTATAAGTATAAGTATTGCATTTCTGTTCATCCCTTTTCCACCAATCTCATGATTACTTGTTTGCACGTTGACATTGTTGTATGTATTAATAACGTTATATGTAGTTATTAATTGTTGTGGACGGAAATAAATTACTGACTCAGTTACTTACCTACTTAGATATAATAGTGTATGACTCAGCGTATGTGTCGTATTCACAATTTTAATTTATAGTGCAAGCATAACACATACCTTGGCAATTCTTTCCGAGGTAGCCGACTGCGCATTTGCACCTGTATTGTTGGGTAAACCAATTTACGATGCAAGAGGCGCCATTCTGACATGGAGCTGATGAGCATACGTCGTTACCTAAACAAAAAGAACATTTGTTTGCAAAATCACGTACTAAAAGGTTAATGGTAAATCTGTACTGAATGTTCGAGTTTATTATAAAAACGGCGGCGACGATGATGATTATAACATGAACGATAGATGTACTTTCATGTTTTCTTAGTTTGGAGCGGACGGACGGACGGACGGACGGACGGACGGACGGACGGACGGACGGACGGACGGACGGACGGACGGACGGACGGACGGACGGACGGACGGACGGACGGACGGACGGACGGACGGACGGACGGACGGACGGACGGACGGACGGACGGACGGACGGACGGACGGACGGACGGACGGACGGACGGACGGACGGACGGACGGACGGACGGACGGACGGACGGACGGACGGACGGACGGACGGACGGACGGACGGACGGACGGACGGACGGACGGACGGACGGACGGACGGACGGACGGACGGACGGATGCATTAATGGAAGGTTGGGTAGATAGATAGATCGATAAGCTATTGTGAAAATATGAACATAAAATAGAGATCACCATCCGAAGTGTTGACGTGCAGAATGTTTGTTAAAAGTGTAACAACAATTAGGAAGACATTTTTTCCATGAAGAATGAGGTTACTCAGATTTAAGATGGCCGCCATCATATCAACTGCAAACTATCATTATACATAATTCCGTATATACGAATAATGGTACATATTATATATATCATGGCATTAACAGCACCAATTTATATATCAGATGTACAGTATAAGGTTTTTCTGACCGAGAGTAGTGGGCCGCCATCCTGAATTAAAAAATGGTGCTTATCATGAGTATCTGCAAGCATACAACAGTCAAACCGAGCGCGTGGACCGATCGGAGTAGGGAAGCGAACAAGGCCGGAACGCTTACTTACACTAAATTAAGAGAAACACGTACTTGAAAGTATTTGCACGTCTCCTCTCATAATAGCAGATGCGCCTTTCCATGGATTCCGCTTTTTGTCTATGGAACAGATATAACAGTTCAAAACAAACACCAGTGCGATCTACTGAATATGTCCTACATCCATCTAGGGTAAATACAAACTTCAATATGTGCACATTTGTCTTTGAGTTTTGTCTTTCCATTCCAAGGTGCTGGCCAACGCAAATGTACAGTTTTATATTATACTGAGTGTAATTGTTAAAGTAAATTGTTAACAACGTCTACAACAGAATAATAATAATAATAATAATAATTCCGTTTCTTAATGTATCGCCGAATCAAATGCCAATCAAAGCGCTTCGCATTAACATGACGTGTTGAATAAATCTAAAATATAAATTAATTAAAGACATAAACTAAGATAAAATATATCAGCTAAAACAAGTAAATAAGTAAGCAAAGATAAATAAATAAGTTAAGATAAATAAAAAACGATAAATAAATTACACTGGTCACCCATGGAGAATATGTGAACTGCTACTGGATTTAACCAGTCGCGTCACCCATGGAGAATGTGTGAACAGCTACTGGATTTAAACCAGTCGTGTCACCCATGGAGCATGTGTGAACAGCTACTGGATTTAACCAGTCGCGTCACCCATGGAGAATATGTGAACAGTTACTGGACTTAACCAGTCGCGTCACCCATGGAGAATGTGTGAACAGCTACTGGATTTAAACAAGTCGCGTCACCCATGGAGAATGTGTGAACAGCTACTGGATTTAACCAGTCGCGTCACCCATGGAGAATGTGTGAACAGCTACTGGATTTAAACAAGTCGCGTCACCCATGGAGAATGTGTGAACAGCTACTGGATTTAAACCAGTCGCGTCACCCATGGAGAATGTGTGAACAGCTATTGGATTTAAACCAGTCGTGTCACCCATGGAGAATGTGTGAACAGCTACTGGATTTAAACCAGCCGCGTCACCCATGGAGAATGTGTGAACAGCTACCAGACTTAACCAGTCGCGTCACCTATGGAGAATGTGTGAACAGCTACTGGACTTACCCAGTCGCGTCACCCATGGAGAATGTGTGAACAGCTACTGGATTTAAACCAGTCGCGTCACCCATGGAGAATGTGTGAACAGCTACCAGACTTAACCAGTCGCGTCACCCATGGAGAATGTGTGAACAGCTACTGGATTTAAACCAGCCGCGTCACCCATGGAGAATGTGTGAACAGCTACTGGATTTAAACCAGCCGCGTCACCCATGGAGAATGTGTGAACAGCTACCAGACTTATCTAGTCGCGTCACTCATGAGCTTATACGTTATGGAATTTACAGCACGCATAACCGTATTAACTAAAACTGTCTAGTTTTGCCCATACTAAAAAACTATCGCTAAACAATTTTATCAAGCCCCTGCTTGATATAATTGTTTAGCGGTAGTTTTCAGTGATAGGAAATCTTTGCGTGCGTGTATGTTTCGTTAGTGATAATGCATTCTTAAGATAACACTTGCGTTTGCAGTCCTCTCCGAAGTAACTTTGGGTGCATTTGCACATATAGCCTCTAACGCCGCGTTTGTTGCAACTGGCGCCGTTTTTGCAAGGACCAGATTTGCATGCGTCGTAATCTAAGCAACATGAAGATATATTATATTACACACGATTATTATTAAATTAATGAAAAATCTGTAATGATATGTGGATTTTGTGTTTGTTATTTGTTCGGGTTAATAATACTTATATGCACCTGCGAGGCAATAAGAAAATTACACGTATTTACGTAAACGACGCCAACGCTAAATGGGTGTTTCCATATAAAAGAGTGATGAGCGACAGTAGTGGATTCACTGACACCAAGAAGAGTGACATGCACGTGTTAACTATATTCCAATAGCAACTGGCGAATCTTATAAAATAGTTAGCAGGCAATATAAAAGTAACGAAGTAAATGTTACACTCTACGACTCTGGTCGAGTGCTTAGAGCTCAATCATATGATATTTCCATTTTTCAAATTATGAGAAAATCAAAGTTAAAACTTTCAAGTGATCTATAAAAATCAGGTCCTTGGTCAATCGTGGTTATTCTTGGCTACATTATCGATTATAATAACATCTTCGAACACATGCTTTGTAACATTTGAGCTATTACCGGTTTTTAAATACTTGTCAAGTCCGTTTCTAGGATAGATAAATAATATGGTACAACGGTTATAATTGGTCATATTTGAGTTTGAGATGACGTTATGCATTATGTTTAAATT
>OZ024855.1:21192024-21204524 GCA_964017155.1 Oasisia sp. SBJ-2009
AGAGCTAACGAACAGCTCGTGGCATTTATACCAAAAATGCTTTGTTGTTTCGTTGGACATTGATGATTTTATATTTATTGCGCATGCGCAGAAACGTCAATCGGAACGTTTTTAACGACCGGAAAAATGTAAGCGCGACAACGCAACTACGGTCTCAGCGTATAAGCGCCTCTAGCGACAAGCGTGGATTTGTGGAAGCCCATTATAGCAGTTTTTAGTTTTACAAGATCTGGTATTTTAAGAATAGGTACATTGTGAAAGAGTACGTTTGTGTGATCAAGTCTTTTGGCAACACAAATTAATCTTATAACCCTTTTCTGTAATACAACTAAACAATGAATATTTGTAGCATAATATTATGTGTTACCCATACTTCAGCACAATATATAATATACGGCATGAAAAGAGAATAGTACAAAATATGCATACCATGTTTGTTAATCAAGGAACTGGCTCTATACATAATAGCACAACATTTTGACAGTTTAGATCTTATTGATAAAATGTGACTTTTCCAGTTTAATTTGTCATCAATTACTACACCTAAAAATTGTGTGCAATTTACTCTATTGGTTTTTTCTTTATTTATTCTAACACAAATATCTGCAGTTATTCTGCGATTACCAAAAATCATGTAATTCGTTTTTGATATATTAAGAGACAATCTATTAACAGAAAACCATGTCTGCAGTTGTTCTAAACCACCATTTATCATCCGAACAAGTTCATTTAAGTCTCTGTCACAACATAATAGATTTGTATCATCAGCAAATAAAATATACTTGAACACTTGTGAGACTTTATAGATGTCATTAATATACATGATAAATAATTTTGGTCCCAAAATGGAACCCTGAGGGACACCACACGATACATTTAGTATTTCTGAATGACAGTTATTAAAACTGACAAACTGCTTTCTATTTTCTAAATAACCATTCCTGTGCGACACCACGCAAACCATAGAAATGCAGTTTTTTACACAGTATATCATGATCAACAGTATCAAAAGCCTTCTTTAGGTCAATAAATACTCCAACAGTATACTTATTTTTTTCTAATGAAGTTGTAATTTCTTCTACCAAATCTAAAAGAGCCTCAGTTGATGACATGCTAGATCTACACCCATACTGACTTGGACCGAGTATGTTACATTTATTAATGAACATGTCCAATCTGTTGTTATATAGTTTCTCCAGAATTGTTGAGAATTGTTGTAATAAAGATATTGGCCTGTAATTTGTAAAAACGTTTTTTCTCCAGACTTATATAGCGGAATAACTTTAGCTATTTTCATTTTGTTTAGAAAAACACCTGTTTGAAGTGAAACATTACATATAGGAGCAAATTGCTTAACTATTTTAGAAATTACTTTCTTAATCAGGTTCATGCTAATGTCACTGAAATCAGTTGATCTTTTATTTTTGCAATTTTGAACAGTTGTAATAATTTCTAGGTAATCAACAGGACTTAGAAACATAGTATGTTCAATGTTTTCTCCTAAGTAGTCATAAATAGTTGTATCGTCTTATTTTTTTGCTAAGTTGGGGCCAACATTTTAAAAGAAATTATTAAATCCATTAGCAATATCTTCTTTCTTTGAAATTCTCTTGTTGTTTTTTTATAAAGTATTCTGGATATGTTGGCTTATTTTTACGTTTGTTAATTACTTCATATAGTATTTTCCAGGTCTCTTTAACATTTGCCTTTTGTTTTTCTAACATCGAGCCATAACAGTTTTGTTCTGTAATTCTTAATATAGATGTTAATTTATTTTTTTATGCTTTGTACTTTGTTTCTGCTTCTGCAGATCTCATTACAATGAATGCTTTATGTAACTTATTTTTCTTTGTACAAGCACGTTTTAAACCTTTGGTGAACCAGGTTTTTTTATTTTCAAAGCTTTTTGGGGGAACATTTTTACTGGACAGTGTTTGTTAAATATATCCATAAATATGTGTAGAAAAGAGCCATATGCTTCATCAGTTTTTAGCACACTTTCCCAGGTTTGTTGACTTAGTTCATTGGAAAATTATGCTATTTTATCCTCATTCATATTTCTGATAAATTGAAATTCTTTTACATTATACCTGCTTATGTTATACTCAGAGTGCAAAAATGGGTAAATGATCACTAATATCATTGAACATGATACCACTAGTTAGGTTGAAGTGTAATTCATTTGTGAATATGTTATCTATTAATGTAGTTGAGCTATCTGTGATCTTGGTAGGCTTATCAATTAGCGGGTAAAGACCTAAACTATGCATTGTGTCTAGAAACTGTTTAATATTTTTATGGGACTCATGTTTTAATAAATCTATGTTAAAGTCACCACACACAAATATTGTTTTAACAGATTTAACATCACTTAAGTTAAGTTCTAGGTTTTCACAAAATGTATATATCAGTGATCCTGGTGTTCTGTAAATACAATTTACTACAACATTTGTGTGGTTCTTTATGGTTAATTCTACAGTAACACATTCAAGAATATTTTCTACTACAAACGATTTCCTTCATGTCAGTGCGCCTGATAATTGTCTGTTTGTGTATAGAGCAACACCACCCCCTCTTTGGGTACCCCTTGTGATATGAAATGCATCATAATTTTTTATATTAAAACCATTAATTAAGCTTGGTTCTATCCATGTTTCAGTTATAGCAATTATATCAAATGTTACACTTAGTTCTAAAATATAGTCTTTAATCTAAAATTTGTTTTTAGACTTCTGGCAGTAAAATGTATAAACGACAATCCATTAACCCCACCAATTTCTTCATTTTATTGTAAGTCAGTATAATACTTACATTTTGATGTGTTATTGTAGACATTTTTGTTTGGGTCTATGTCATTTCCAAAATTATGAGGACTACAGTCTGAATAATTAAAAGAATTTAAATTACATTATGAGCATTTATCCATTAATTTATAATGGTCATAATTATCTTCAATAGAACAATTATTATAAACAAATTCATCATCACTGATTTCCTGAAAAGGAAATACTTCACAACATGATATACACGGATAATTTATATTTTACAATGTATTAGTCTTAATTGTTGTTGTGTTAAGTTTGCACAACGTTTTACGGCAATATGTTTTAGTATTTGATTACATAGTTAACATGAATCTAATTAGATCTGGATATTTGGCATCATTTTGATCATAAAGGAAGTGCAATAATATTACAAGGTATACATGAATAATACAACTATTTGTTGAATTTGTGATATAACACATGTAAAATAGAGATTCCATAATAATTGTGTTCACAAAAAACATGATCCATACAGATTGTGAGTGAATTGTCCATCACCATTTGTAGAATTTCTGATAAAAGATAGAAGATAATAAAATAGAAAAGAGTCCATACAATTGATAAAAGACTGTTAAAGGACTGTGAGTCTCTTTGTCCATATTCAGCCATTTTTACATTTTAAGTTTGTCCAAGTCTTGTTTGGAGTTGATCATAACTTTGGTGGCATGTTAATTTTGTTTCACTAAGATATTACAGTTTATTGTCCATGTACCGAATATCTTTCCTTCTTTCTTCAGTCGTCTTGCCTCTGCAAACAGTTCATTGTCTTTCTGTGTGAGATTGTCGTTCAGGAAGATGTTACTACCCTTCAGTGTTTCTTTCTTTGACGCATCGTTTCGGGTTTTTTGCCCGCAGACAAAAACTGTACAATTACTGGCGTTGACCCATCTTTTCGTTTCGGGAGGTCATGGATTGCAGTAATCTCAATCTCATCGATTGACACTTTCAACTTTTCTTCTGCAAAGCTGATAAAGTTTTTCTTCATCATTGTGGATTCACATATATCATGATCATCACCTTCATTTTGTTGATTTGAGGCCTTCACCGATCTGCGGGTGGCAGTGTGCGCGTAACTGTGAAGGTTTACAATAGTCACAATCACATTTCTTTACGTGAATGTTGTTCCAGTTCATCCACTCGGCGCTCAAGTTGGTTTCATCTTTTGCGTTGATAATCTTGAGTAAGTCGTTGATTTTTGTCGTTCGATGCATTTGTTTGTTTAACTTTTTCTATTGATTTACATAAAAAGTTCAGCGATAATTTAATTTCACTAATGTCCGTTTTTATATCGTCGCCGGCATGGTTTCTCGGTGGCATGATGCTGATCACGTGCGCACGTGATGCTGACGGGCGATAATATATCTCAAATATGTTGGTTGAATTTGTGTTGACGTTTTCTAGTCATGTTATTTACGAAGCGCTGTGTGGACATTTTCCACCGTCACCACAACCTAGCGAATGTTTATGTTCATTTTCCACATTTGCACGCAACTGCGACTCGCTCAAATTGTAAAAGAAAACATGCAATTTAACTTTTAGCCATTCTCGTGAGACAGGGGTGGTAATTGACAGCACTATCATGACATGTTTAGACTTTAGTGCGTATTTCGTATGGAAGGTTTGAGATAACCTTAAAGTGAAAAAGGCAACAGTTTGGTGTTATGCACCTAAAAGAATTTACACAAGCTAATCATTTGCATCTACAATCAAATTATTCACATTAGTGGTTTCCTTAGAAAGTGGTCTTAAAGTGGGAAAACCTAGCTAAATCACCGACACCATGAACGGGCCCATCTTGGTCCTTGCAACCAATCACAACCCAGCTTCTATCTGCGCTTTAGAAAAGTAATACATCGCGGAGTCGTCTGTTGGTTCAGCTGACATAACAGAGAGCCAGGTAGCCTCGGTTACCCAGACTCCGTGAGGTGGCAGCACTTTTAAGCCCCCTCAACTCCGCCTGGGACAGTATATGGGCTTAAAGGGGAAGTGAAACACAGTTATAACATTCCATATACCTAAATGTACACTATATAAGTATACATTAATGGTGACAGAAGCATATTTACTTATCAGATCAACTGGAAAAAAATTTATTTTCAGTGCATAAATCGTCGACATAGAACACTGCGTATCGCCATCTTTATTCCAAGCCGAGTGGTTTGATTACCTCCTATCTAGCCCATGTAAAAAAAAATCGGATTTCTTCGTTATTAGACATTTCTGCGCAAAAACGAAAATATGGTGCCTTATTATACACGATAGGTGTCCTATGTATCCACAAATATTATTTATTTGCATTCGAAATAAAAAGGTTAATTTAAATACCGACGATTTATAGCCAATGAAAATTTTTCAAAATCGTCACACTTTCCCAGGACGTTATTTGACAGGTTCAAGGGGCGGGGCTACCGAACGGCAGGTCAACCCGAACTATTTTTACTGTTGTTTACAAATATGTCGGAAGTGTTTTGCGTTACCGTTAGAGGAAACGATAGTTGCTGTGGTCTTGGATAAATCACAGTAGAAATAGATCCGATAGAGGAAGCATCTGTAGCATAAGTGAGAGGTTGACACACGTAAAGCCATTCTTGCATCACCATGGCGCGCGAGCCAAGGTGCGATGCGTCAAACCCGGCCAGCCGAGTCGGCGAGACAGAGTCGTCATTTTTATGGAATCGATGATCTTTGATCAACGGTGCTTAAGTCTGAACAATGTGAATAATTATGATGTTTGTGTGGGTACTGCGTCCCACTGTGTCGACGCACATGTTGTCGGGAGATGGCTTGCCCGACCGTGCTGACAGATGCCTGCATGAGCCATGCCCATGACTGACCTCGACAATCAATGACGTGTTGTTGGGAGTATCGGACTGTTGTTCAACTTGTTGTCGATGACGATGTGCAATTTCGGATTTGCATGGAGGTTCGTTCGTTCGACCAATATAGCTAGTAGGTAAGTATTTACTAATACGTAGTTCAACAGGTATCAAAAAATAATTTAACAATTCAAACCTAAACAGAGCAAGTATACTTACTTGTATGGCCACACCACTGATCTATATACAATTTATTTTTTAGATCAGTGGGCCACACATATTAAATTTAAAAAAATCTATCTTCGAATTCGTGATGTAAATCTTTGTTACAAACTTGCTTTTTATTTTTTACCAGATGTTACATGATGTGTGCATTCTTTTAATATAATTATTTAATTTCCAATTTAAAAGTTCTAATACAATTTGTTAAATTTATGTAAATAATGTCATTTAGATATGTGTGCTGCTGTGCAATTTATAATATTCTGAATAATTAATAGATTTGTAATAAGGAATTCAATTCAGTGTGCAAATCACATGGGAATATTGAAGTGAAGTGTTAATGTATTGTATACAATGTATTGGATATGTGCTGGTGTGTACATCATGACATGTAGTCTTACAATCATAAAATTCATGTGTTTGCAAAATGCTGTAACAAAATTACATAAAAATTGTTTGTTTGTGAAATGCTGCGAACATTTTATTACAGTATTTCATAAACAAATCAACCATTGCGTTGACTTCGCAGTGTGATATTGATGAATTACACAGTTTTGCCAATTACTAATAATTATAAGATAATGATTGTTTACTATAAATCAAATGTCAGAATGTATCGGTTAGCTGCATATCATCACTGCACATGTTCAATGGGATGCTTCCAAGAGGCAGCAGGCATGTTATGCCAGTCAGGGTGTTTTGCAGGTGCAAAAAAGGGAAATTGTTTTTTTCTTGTAAACAACAACACTTTCTCTGTTTCTCATTAATGTCAGAACTGCTTGATTCATCATCAGTGATATCGCTGTCACATATTCTGCATCACTCTCTTCAGTCTTTTCCTTCTGACTGTTGCAGACAGAATGATCTGAAGATGGCGACAGTGACACTGGGACATCCGAAGTGATCATCCACAATCCACATTGACAGGACTGCCATGGTCAGTCGAAGAAGGCATGCAGGACTGTGACGACAACTTTGCATACCCATGGTCATGATGAATATTCAATGGACCAACAATATCATCTATATTAATTGCTGCATCGATAAAGTATCGCATTGGCGAGATAATCACTGGCTCTGTTTGAGTTTGACACTACGAGTTAATGGCATTGCAATGTGACATCCGTACTGCCATGAGGGACAATGTCATCTGGTGCACTGAATCCTTTGAAAGTTGTGCTCGGTATTTGTGAATCCTCCATCTGAAAGAATGATGCATATGTAAGATATACGGTATGTATCTTAGAACTGTGATATACATATAAATAATACTGTTTTGTCATCTTTTGTTTTCTCGTTGCAATACCTACATCATAAAAAACTAAAACAGAATAAATTATGTGACTAACCTTCCTGGCATATTTTAATATGTATGTATTCCGAGTCATTCAGACATTCTTTTCACTCTTGCTGGGAAACACAAGACACTATTAAGATTGTGATCTTATTGCCTAATTTGCACTAGGCTGTTAACAGCAATTAGTAACAGCAGTCCTCTGTTGTACTTTGATAATGATGTTTACAACCCTTGCATGTAACAATGCAGGCTATGGGCTAATGTAAGGTTCCAAATGTTTTTCACCCATGTAACTATTAATTTTAATCATGGGATCTAAAAAAATGTGTGCTTGTTTGTCACTTGGAAAGCAAAACTGCAGATTCTTAAAGGTGAGATCCACATTTGGGTGCATAATGTTTTGCGGGATAAAAAACCGTCATCTTCGATTATTTATAAATGTATTAATCTGTGAATTTTTAAATATCGGATACTAGTGACTTATTATGTATGTCAAAACAATTGATTGTAAAAGATTGAAATAAGTTCCATGTGTATTGTATATTTTGATCACAGTCATGCATTCTACAGCAATAACAGAATGTGCATACATGAAGTTATAAAATATTCTACGGATATTTTATGATGACACTCTTAACATGCCTAAATTAAAATACTAAATGTGTTCCCAGGTAATATTGCCAACTTACTTGTGTTATGATGGGTAGTGTCATTGGATAGACACATTAACATACATAATAGTGACATTATGTTAAGTGTGATTGATTCTGTAGCATGTTTTATTGTTATACTCATTATTTTATAGAAAGTTGTGAGTTGCGCACATGTACAGATGTTACCAGAAATAAATACAATGATACCATAATCACAATGACAATAATATTTCATTAACCTGCATGGCTGCTGCTCGCTGTGTCCTACCTGTTGTTCTGGTCTCTGGCTTCGATGATATGATGCATATTTAAACAGTACATCTTCAGCTTGCATAATGTCAAAAACAGTGTCCTCATGTAATGGCCAATATTAACTTGTATGCTAACTAGTGATCAACAGATGGTAAAGTGTAAATTATAAGCGCTTTCAGCAATCCTGAGGATTGGTTACTGCGCTATATAAGATCTTACCTTTATAACTCAGCAATTAATAAAACCAGAGTGATTTAAATCAGTTAATTTATGAGGTAAATCAACTGATTTAAATTTAAGAACATGTGTCAACCTGGTTATTACTAATATAATATAGTATATGCCAATAACCAATTACATATACGCTAGTATTTTATTGAATGCAGTTAACAGTCTAATTTTCAATAATGACATAAATGTGTATTTTTGCCGTTTCTGTTAATTCATTCCAAGTAATGCCTGTAATATGACTGACAGTTCTTGACTGTTGTTGACTAATTAGCGAGTCACCATAATTAGCATATGACGACGAGCCTTGTTTTAAAAAAAAACACGTCATACGGTCGTAGCTGTCATTTCTTTTTTATGTCATTATCTCGAAGAAGGTTATTCCATCACCGGCGACTGTCTATGTAAAAAACTAATTTTTTACTTGTACCTAGAAACTCGAGCTGTATTTAGCAACCAACGCACCGGCGTTGGTTTCTAGGCCTAGGCCCTAGCTAGGTAGGCTACACAGTGTCACAGCTCGCCGGCGATCTGTTGACCTAAATCCGTGGATTATATAAACATTTCTATATCAAATTAAATACTACTATCAACACATATTTTTACTTTATTACATTCACATTTCTTATTACATTTGAACTTTGCTTAGCCTTAGGCCACATTCGTGTATTATGCAGACAGTGAAATACAACTGTGGGATTAAATTGTAGTCGTAACGATACATACGGAACTCGCGAGTGCCGAGTCGCCTTGGAAACAAACAAGCTGGTTTCGGCTTGTCATTTCCTACGCGCCGCTTCACCCCTTCCAAATAAGGAAATCATGTCCGGTTTTCACGTCGAGTTCGACGAATTTTACTTCGTCGCTGCGTATTTATATGCAAGCAATTCGATCAAACCCGGACCTGTGGCTCTGGTCGAAACTTATGTTTTGATGTTCAGCGCCTCGTTGTGTTCGTCACATTCGAAATTAGGCTTGCAATCGGCGTTCGAAAATTACCACCGCCGACTCCGCTGAACTCGCCGCCGGCGGACACGCAAACTTCATCATCTCTAACCTGCTTTTTCTGCAGGAATCCTTTGTGGAAGTATGTGAAATAATGCTTACTAACAATTATGGTATATCTATTAGGCATACAGTGCATTAATGTGTTTAATTATATTTGGTTTGAGTGCGTTTCGTCCGTTTTTGCGAGAGCTATGCTGCGTCGCCTATCGACACGTGCTTCCGGTGATTGTAAACAAACCCGAGTACAACTAGTCTCGCTTAACCGACTGTCGGTCGGCTGCGGAACTACGCCGAGAAGACAGTCTGGTGACATTTGCCGGCTTTTGTTTGGTATCCGCGTGATCTATAAAATGCTGCCACCTCACGGACACTGCCGTAATATTTTTTTTTATAAACAACTGCAAATTTGTATTTCTATTTATTTTGGGTTAATATAAGTTTAATTTTTAATAGTTTTTATAATACAGCATTATTTGATCAAAAGGTTTCCTTATTTAATTTGTATGCTATCCGTGTCGGGCTAGACAATGCTGCCACCTCACGGATACTGGTTAATCCTGCCGTAATTCTTATTTTATAAACAACGGTAAATTTGAATTTTTACTTACTGTTGTGTTAATATAAGTTCAATGGTGAATACTTTTCAAATGATATTATTATCTTGTAAAACTATATCGTTATTTAAATTTTTATTTCATAGTTGGCCTGAGAGCCAATCAGCGTCTCTACCCTATTCTGGGGTAAGGCTGCCCGGATGTAGAAACTTAAGCATATATACTGTCCCAGGCGTAGTTGAGGGGGCTTAAAAGTGCTGCCACCTCACGGAGTCTGGGTAACCGAGGCTAGAGTACAACCAGCAATATGGCCAGGCGGAATGGCGGCGCCCTGTGTCGAAAGTAGCTCACTTTGAAAATTTATTTAAAATATACCGTGACGCTGTGCTTGTAAATTATGGTGACAAGTGCTGTAAATTATATGTTCTTATGTTTGGGCTGTGGTTGTTGAGCCGCTTCACTCCCCCTTTAAGTTTCTACATCCGGGCAGCCTTACCCCAGATTAGGGTAGAGACGCTGATTGGCTCTCAGGCCAACTATGAAATAAAAATTTAAATAACGATATAGTTTTACAAGATAATAATATCATATGAAAAGTATTCACCATTGAACTTATATTACCACAAAAGTAAGTAAAAATTCAAATTTACCGTTGTTTATAAAATAAGAATTACGGCAGGATTAACCAGTATCCGTGAGGTGGCAGCATTGTCTAGCCCGACACGGATAGCATACAAATTAAATAAGGAAACCTTTTGATCAAATAATGCTGTATTATAAAAACTATTCAAAATTAAACTTATATTAACACAAAATAAATAGAAATACAAATTTGCAGTTGTTTATAAAAATATATATTACGGCAGTGTCCGTGAGGTGACAGCATTTTTTAGATCACGGCTGCTACCCAAACAAAAGCCGTTAATGTAGCCAGACTGTCTTCTTGGCGTAGTTCCGCACCCGACCGACAGTCGGTTAAGCGAGACTAAGAGCCAAGCCGTTCGCTAAAAGTGCCTTACGTCGGTTTACAACAAAATCGCGACAGCAATATGCCACACGGTTCCTCATACGCGTGTAGCAATAGTACAGTGAAAGACAGTATCAGTAAGCTGTCTTGTTGTTACCCTTTGAATTGACCAGAACTGAAACAGTGGTCCAGTCGACTCATTGGGACAGTCACAGTCCGACACAGACACAGCGCGGATGCCAGGCGACCAGGTTGGATTGAGCTAACCATGAAAAGGACCACCAACAGCCGCCAAACTTCTCCTCGCCTATCTTACATATATATACATACACTACGTTACAAAATAAAATCACTTGCATTCCTCTAACGAAGAAAATCCATAAAACAAACACGCAGATGTCGACGGCAATTTCGTCTGCCGCTGCCCAGTACCGTACAATCGGTAAAATAAGTTAGCCTTACACAAAATGCCATTAGATGGCACGTTTGTGCGCGCGAATACTTTATATACTTTACTTACTGCATTCGCACGCGCGAAATAGTTTAATTAATTGTAAATAATATAGTAATAATTAATTATTATCATCACTATGATTTGCAGGAAAAGTTTTATTATAATATATATAATAATATTTATATATTATTCTATATTTTATATAGCGCCACATCAATATTTGGTTATGGCGCTTAACAAAATACTGCTATTTAAAATACAATAAGAAGAATACTACCCACACATAATATTTCAAAATAAATAATGAAAATATATGTGTCTATATAATTAACTAATGACCTATCAGTATTAAAAAGAACCCATACAAAATCCATAACAACAATAGTGATAAATTAATGTAAAGGTAATAAATAATTAAAATGGTAAAATAGTTACGACGTAACAATAATTTTCATTCACCACATACACACATTATGCATAAGAAAATATTATTGAAGCTATATATTTTTCTACTTATGAATTATATTTCCACCACCAGTAACGACAAGACACTGTATTAATTATCGGGACAATAAATCACTGGAATTTAAACAGAATATGAATATAATATGGGAAATATATGGTGGTAGAAAAAGAAGGTTTTGGTGCAGTTAAAAATAATAATATTATATGTTATTGTTTAGTTATTATTGTTAAAAAAACATCGTTTATATAATAATAGCTTGCAGTAGACGCGGGATGTGTACAGAAATATTCTTAAAACAAACAATGTGACATCATCGAACAACACGTAATTTCCATACCTCTTTTATGACTACCTGGGTAATAGACAATGTTTTTTTTAATATTACCTGTGGTCTAGCATCTATTTTAATAACATTATATTGTGAAGTGCCACAAACAATATGGATTTGGCGCTATATGAAATAAAATATTATAATTATATTATAAGAAAATTTAAAATTTTCTGAAGATCTTAGTAATGATAATAATTAATTATTATTATATTACTTGATTACTTAAACTATTTCGCGCGTGCGAATGCAGTAAATAAAGTTTATAAATATTCGCGCGCACCACCGCGCTGCGTAACGTTATTTTGTGTAAAGCTAACTTTTATAGCGATGTTACGGTAACCGCAATCGCCGAAGTCGAAGAGCCTGAGTTGCCGTCGGGATCTGCGATTGAGTTGCTTTTGTGAATGTTCTTCGTTAGAGGAATGCA
>OZ024855.1:21212024-21214524 GCA_964017155.1 Oasisia sp. SBJ-2009
CCCTATGTGCGTTACGATGCCTCACGTTAGTTAGCTGTGTGTTGTATTTACATACATTAGTACTATGATGTGTCTTTATATTGTATTATTGCGTTTATATTTTTGACAAATGTGTCCCGTTATGCCCAATACAAAATAACTGAATCTTAGCCGTGTCTTACTCTGCCGTGTCTCACTCGGCCATCTCCCGAGTGACTCTCACCTTTTACAGGTGTGCACGTGCTACTACTTTTTCGACATCTCTTCCACACATCGTCCCACAACCGTCGTCCATGACACCGTTTCATCTTGTGTAGCCGTTGTCTCCTACATACCTTGTATTTGCGGCACGAGGTACAAGACTGGTAGTGGCCCCACCAATGTCCGCGGCACGACTTCGCGCATCTGGGACCAGTCGTCCTCTGCCGTGCCTCTGAAAGAGCGAGGATGAAGTATAAATAACAGCATACGTCTTCAACCCACGAAGCTGCCTTTTCTGTAGATTACGTAACTTCGATAGAATTAAAGTTTAAGAAATATTATAGAAAGGTGTATACAATTCTATAAAAATCCAAAACCATTATCACCGAACTCACGTTGTCTAGATCCTGTTCTAAAGAAATTAGTTTTTAAAGAAAATGGTTGACGAACAGTTATTTTTGATGAGAAGCATTTAGTGACCATTCTCATGGTTGTAAGCAAACTGTGGAGTGGTGTACTGTAAATGACTAGTACAATAAAAACATCCACATTGGCACGTGGCGAATCCGCTTTCGCACTTGCATTTGTAGCCTTCCCTTCTAAGTGTGCAATGGCCGCCATTCGCAAACGGTCTTTCAAAAAGCACGGGTAGCGGCGGACTACAACGGAATATCAACAATTGGTGTCCGCATGCTGAAACATCCTGTGCCATAACTGTGGTTGTGTTTAAAAAACTACTACAATACTCGAGAAAATGTCGTGTAACAACGTTTCTTTGACGAATTTATGTCGTATGTGTTGCTTGCACGCAACACAATCACTCATTCAATGGTGTGAGTAGGTGTATTGACATCGATGCTAAGAAAGTGCAATGTATTAGTATGCACGAGTTCACACAGCATGTCGAGGTACCACCTGATACATCTCGTTACATTCTCGATTTTAATTATCTCTAACCACCCTAATATTCTAACATGTAGGCCTAGTATTGATATTATTATTATGTATCCTTACATTTCGAAATAATTTTCTTCGATATTTTTATCTCACGCTACAGTTTCGCTTGATGATGGGCGTAACGTTACCGTTTTACAGTGTTTTATTTGCACAAAGGTACCTTTTAAAGACAATAACACAGTAGCTATTATCAAAAATAACAGAGAATATATAAAATGTTGTTATCAACGTTACATTTTAAAAAGAAACAATTACTAATAATGACAAGTTGGTGAGGAAACTTAGTACCGTGTGTAATAATAGAAATGGTCATTTAGCAATTAAAATAGAAATGGACAGAATAAAAAGGGTAGAATGATAAATATTATTGAACTTTAGTATAGTCCACGTCGATAAGGTAATTAGCATTCGTACCAGTATTCACTTGTTCTCAATATTTAGTACATTTTTGGAGGTAAAACAACAAAACGGTTTTAAATGGAACGCATATTTTGGTTGTGTTAGGTATATAATTCTAACATTAATTGAACTCCTTAATTTGTTTACATATTGCCAAGATTGTCTAATACAGCCAGTCAAAAAAAGCATTCCATTTTAAATACTATATTCAAATACCTCTGAATATATATATATATATATAATATCCTGACTGATATATCAAACCGAATCCAGTTGTATTATTTATACGTGAGATCAAACATTCTGAGTGGCCCATTACATTCTTAGTTGGCAATACCTTTGCAAGTTTGTTCAGTACTTCTGATTTATTTTCACGAAACCTTTTTCAAGATATTCTTGAAAAATAATCCCCCTAAACGCAACACCCGTAGCAGTTAAGCTAATCCGTTATCCGTTAATTATATTATTCGTCGTTTATCGTTCATATGCCCTATGTTCGTTACGATGCCTCACGTCAGTTAGCTGTTTGGTGTACTTACATACATTAGTACTATGATAGGTTTATATTTTTGTCAAATATGCCCCATTATGCCCAATACAAAATAACTGAATCTTAGCCGTGTCTTACTCTGCCGTGTCTCACTCGGCCATCTCCCGAGTGACTCTCACCTTTTACAAGTGTGCACGTGCTACTACTTTTTCGACATCTCTTCCGCACATCGTCCCACAACCGTCGTCCATGACACCGTTTCATCTTGCGCAGCCGTTGACTCCTACATACCATATATTTGCGGCACGAGGTACAAGACTGGTAGTCGCCCCACCAATGTCCGCGGCACGACTTCGCGCAAGTCGGGCCGGTCGTCGTCACCGCTCTGCGACCGCGGAATACCACTGAAATAACGACAAGGAACAGTGTGCTACAAGATGCTTATATTTAAACACTTGACAGAACCTTCTTGAG